>VZSR01003806.1:9826095-9855516 GCA_013398615.1 Brachypodius melanocephalos
TGCAGATACCCAGGTCAGTGCTGAAGGAGGGGCAGGACCTGCTCCAGGTGCCAGAGCAGAGACTCTCCCTGCAGCCTGTGGTGCAGCCCATGGTGAGGCAGCTGTGCCCCTGCAGCCCATGGAGGAGCAAAGGGATGCAGAGATCCACCTGGAGCCCGTGGAGGAGAGCCAGGCTGGAGCAGGTGGATGTCTGAGAGGAGGATGTGACCGTGTGGGAGGCCTGTGCTGGGCCCTGCAGACCTGTGGAGAGAGAAGCCCACGCTCTCTCAGGTTTTCTGGTAGGACTTGTGAACCTGTGGTGCACCCACCTCGGAGCAGCCTGTCCTTGAAGAACTGTATCATGTGGAAGAGTGTCTCATGCTGTAGCAGTTTGTGGAGAACTGTTGCTGTGGAATAGACTCATGTTGGAGAAGTTCATGGAGAATTGTCTCCTCACACTGGGGCAGGGCAAGGACTCCTCTTCCTGAGCAGTGGAAGGAGCATCTTGTCAGGAACTGACCAAAACCTCCACTTCCATCTCCTGCATCACACAGGGCTAGGGTAAAACTGGGAAGGAGGAAGGGGTGGGGGGAAGATGGGTTTTAAGGTATTATTTTGCTTATTACCCTGCTCTGATTTTGTTAGTAAGATTTTCAATTACTATCTCTATTTGAGTCTATTTTGCCTGTGATAGTATTCGGTAAGCAATCCCTTCTGGTCCCTATCTCAACCCATGAACCCTTTTTTATATTTTCTTTCCCCGTCCAGCTGCAGAGGGGAGTGATAGAGTGGCTTTGGCGGGTGCCTGGTATCCTGGGTCAGCTCACAACTGTTCCTTTTCTGCTCTAATGGCAATACTGATGATTTTTAAATTTTACTGGGGTGTTTTTTCTGCCACATCTGATTTTCTCACTGTTGAGTGTCTGCTTCCTTTAACATACCTTCAATTTACATTTCTGAACTTTCCTGTGTTTAACAGCAAGGACTTGGCACTTATCTAGACAGAGTGCTCTGCTGCTGCTTCTTCCTGCCTTTCTTCTGCAAGTTTGAACAAACCTGCTCATGTGAATTGACTTTTTTATTTTTTTGTGAGGTTTTGTACCTTCTGTGACATATTTCCTTCAATGTAGATTTTAACTGAGTTTGTACCAACAGTCAGACAATAAGTTTTGCCACTAAATCAAGTTTAGCTCTGAAGTTTATTGGTTCTGCTGTGGCTTGGGGAAGAATGTGTCCCACATAAAATCAGTTTATCAATGATTTTATATGGGATGAAAGCTGCAGCCAATAAAGAAGTATGTGTGTAAATAACTTCACCATCTAGTTCAAGCTGAAGTTCAACTTGGACTTAGAGTACTCTGCTGTCTGACAATGATGCAGTTAAAACCCTCGAGCAATACAGCCTAACAACTGAGTTACAAATCCACACATCATTAGTTTCTTATTAATCTTATGTTTCATAATGAAGTGACTTTTGAGAATGGCATTAGGTCACCAGTAACATTTCAAATCTACTACTTAATAACACAAATAATTTGCCTAAATGGCAGAGTTAAGGTTAGGTTAGCATGCAACTTATCCTTGGTGGCCCTTTGTATTTGACTCTGTAATGATATTTTAAATACTCTTGTTCTATGTGAGACAATATTAGAGTAAATTTAAAATATTGTTTTGCAAAAAATCCCTATTACATATCTTACTATTTACATCTCAAGATTATTTAGTCTGTTCATAGTTAAAAAATATGGTATAAATTTAGCTTAATCATTATAGTATTCCTAATATTTCCCTAGGAAAGCTAAAATGAATGTATTTTCTCCTAAAAATCTGCATATCATTTCTCATACAGAATCTTAAACTCAGAAATTACTTTGGGAGCAACTCCTAGACTGAATGGAGACGTGACTTTCCTAGAATGATTTTGGGCTGATGTATGGCCTGCTTAAAATTCACAATCTGTTACCTTGATAAATGAACTAAAATTTCCAAACTACATGTTTATACATATTAGTGGAACTTCTTATAAAGTTGAATGAGAATCTTTGAAGGTTGGTTGGGATTTTTTGTTTTTGTTTTGCCTTTCTTCCCCAGTTAAATAAATGTTTAATTTGTATCTGGCATGCCTGTTTAGAAGACCACTAATCTTGAGGTCAAGGAACAATAAAAGCAAACACTTCCTTGCTTATCTCTCCTAAGACAATGTAGGAGCTCCTCTATATTGACTCTGTCGACATTTACCGTTCACAGTTCGTGCATTTCTCATAATCTCCATAAAATGTCAGCATGTTCACTAATGGGCACTTCTGGAAAACCTCTTCAGCCTGCACTGTCTGTGGCCCTGGGCTATTTCTCAGTCCTCAGCCACTGGACTTGATAAAAAGGCCAACCTCATTCCTCTGCAGAGCAGCAGATAAGGATGATGAGGCAGAGCAGCCTGATTGTGCTGCTAGAGCAGCTCTGTCAGAGTCTCTTTCTCACCTCCCCTAACTCCTTCTCTTGGCATGTATCCACAGTGAGAGGGAAGCAACATTTCTTCAGAACTGCAAAGCACAGGAGGCAAAATATGATGTTTCCTAGGAAAATGTAGATAGATCCCCTGGAGTTTTGTGACTTTCATTACGGTCAAAGCAAATGTTTGCAGAATTGATCAAATGTTTGCAAAACAGTTTATCATCGATTTTATGAGTAAATTTGGCAGCTTCTTTTTAAACTGAAATTTGTATGTTTATTGCAAGCAACATAGTGTTCTTCTGACACCATGGACAAGCATTAACATCTGCACACTATTTTACATTTATTTTAGAGCTGCTGCCCTCCCTTGTGTCATTGGTAATATTCATAGTCTTTTATTGCCATTTCCTGCCTGCATAAGAGTACACGGAAAAGATGTGACCTTCTGATAAGATGCATTTGTTTATGTAATAATGACATTCATATATTTTAAAAGTTCTTTCTATTTGCTAAAGAGTCATGTATTACATATTCCTTTCACATTTCAAGGGAGCTAAGGCCAAAATTCTCACCACTCTCCTCCAGAAATAAGTAATTCTATGTTTGCTGCAGTTTCTGTAGCTGCAATGGGTAGTGAACTGGCTCAATGGAAAAAGTCACTAGAGATCATCAGTGCACACAACTCTAAAAAAATGCAGGCTGTTTAACCAAGGGCATTTGCTATCACTCTTCATTGTGACTTTGTTCTCTATTTACTGCATTCTCACAGGTATTCTGATCCTACTAGAAAGCTGTAACTTTATTTACATACCCATGGTGAATATATACAACCAATTTTCCTATTCAAAAAATCTAATGCCTTCTCTGTATGTGATAATAAGTACTGTGAGAAAAGTTGGTATTGAATTTAGCGAAGTAATCACAATAAATGCTGGTAGGATTACAATACCATGCCAATAGAGGGAGGAAGAAACTGACCCTTTTTCCTCAGAACAGGTACGACCATTTGCAAAGACTCTGATGTATGACTTCACCTTGATGAGCACATTGTTTTGTATCCCCTTGAAAATGCAAACTGAGTTTTAGATGTGGGAGTTGGGTCACTAAATTTTACTGATTAATGCTTCTTTCACTACTCAAAGTTATATTTAAATCTAACAGCCAAAATTTCTTATGCCTGCATACTTGACATTTATACTTTTATGCTGTAGAAATTCCACCCTACAAAGATATTCTAGGCTGGAAGTGATTTTTCTGGGGATTGGCAATTAAAGAGGCAGTAGTTTTTACATTAGTTTGGTAGATTTGGGGACTATAAGTAATTTGTATTAGGGATCCATAATCATAATTCAAATTCTGTCAAGCTACTGAAATATCCTCATTTTAACTTAACCTGGAAGTGTGCTGTGCAAACATAGGGTAGTGAGAATCAAAAGGCCCAAATGTGGCCTTGAATACACAGAGGGTGCGAGACCTCTTAAAATGAGTGAGATTCCTCAGCTTTAACATATCAGATGAATTTTAATCTGTTAGTGTTTTGATCTGTTTTACCTTGTGTTGATCACAAAAGAAACTTATGACTAAGGTATAAATTTGGTGAAATTAATCCCACTGTGAGGCCCTAATGCTGGGGAAAAGGAGAAAAGATGAGTTGCAGTTCCACTCTAATTAACATACCAAATAATGCTTATAATTAACATGTTAAATACTGTTGATAAGAAGAAAAATAATAAAAATGTGAGCATTCATAGTGTTGATAAGTTACTATTTAGATGTTTAGTTAAACATCTGCTTTTAGATTTGTGTTGCAGTGAAGTGTACATGTGCTTAAATGGGAGCTGGTGGATATGCTGACTTAAGACACAAAATGTTTCTGCAGTATTCCATAACACCCTTAAGGGATTCTGTCTTCTTTTATAAGGATATTTAATGTAAAGTAAATATAGTACTGTGTGTAGGTGACTACACATCTCCTTCTAAAAGCTGGCAGCAAATCTTCTGGATGTGGCATGAGGTCTGACCTAGGATAAACACTGGATAACAACTATGAAAGACACCTTAGAAAATTAAGGAAAAAAAGTTAAAAACTCCACCAATTTGGTAATCTGAAATCACCATTTTATGGTTAATGCAGTGTGAAACAGGATATAGCATAACTAGTTATGCAGTGTAAGCACTAAAAACCCCCATGTCCCTTCCCCTCCCCAACTCACATTAATCTAACTTTAAAGGCAAACCACTGTGGTCTCTCTTCACTCATGCAAATATTCAGCTGAATGAAAGCTAAGTGGTATTTCTTGACAGGCATCCTTAGGGAATTTTGACCTGCCACTACTGCACAAAATGAGTAAAGCTACATTAACTGCAGAATACATAATAATGAGAAACAAAAAGTCATCAACCAATGGCTAGAAAAAACCCAGCAGCTAGTGTATTTATTTTTAATGTATCTAGCTGATAAGTATTTTGTTCAGTACATAATCTTGATTCAAAGCCTACATTTAATGAACTATCTGATGAATTAGACTTAAGTTTGAACTTAAACAATCAAAATTATATATTAGAACTTCTTTATTCAGATACACATCTTTAAAAGTATCTGCGAGTGTGTTTTTTCCACATCTCTTTCTGTGTCCCTATAGACTTGTGTATGTTAACAGTGAAACTATCATCTCCGTGCTTTCTAAATTTAAATGCAATTTTTAATCATTATCTCTACTTTTAGAAGCTCAGAAACAGTATTTTAGTGGATTTTCAGTGTGAGGTTTGATTTAAGCTGATCATGATGTTGAAAATGTCTCTTGTCCTGTCCTTTCCATCATCAGACTGCAATTTCCTGGGTGGCTCCCTAAAAAACAAAAAAACGGAGCACATAGCTACAGCATCCAGTGACGATTTATTTTAAGACAAAAAAGCACAGTATGGTCTAGAAGTCTCCAGAAGATATGAATGCAATGACCTTGTGAGGCAAAAATACAACTCCTGGGAGGAGATGAGGGGCAGGCACTGATCTCTGCTCTGTGGTGACAGGGACAGGACCTGAGGGAATGGCCTGAGGTTGTGTTAGGGGAAGTTTAGGTTGGATGTTGTTCACCCAGAGAGCAGTCAGATATCAGAACAGGCTTCCCAAGGGAGTGATCACAGCACCAGCCAGAGCCCAAATAACGTTTGGACAATGGTCTCAGGTAGGTGCTGTGACTCCTGGGGTGTCCTGTATGGGGCCATGAGATGGACTCAGTGATCCTTGTGGGTCCCTTCCAACTCAGCTTATTCTGCTGTTTCTGTAAAAAAATTGAATGATGTGGGTAGTCTTGAATACTTACATAGAGTTTTTCAGATCCCTCTTTTTTCAGACCCAATTTAATCTGACACCCACAAATATAATAAACTCTGAGCTAGGATGGTTTTAACCACACATATAAAAAATAATTGAAAAACCGACCAAACAGAAACCCCCAAAACCAAACACTATGGCTCACCCTCTCCCTTAAAAAACACTCAGAATCTAATAGCAAAAAAAAAAAAAAAAAAAAAAAAAAAAAAAAAAAAAAAAAAAAAAAAAAAAAAAAAAAAAAAAAAAAGCCCAAGCAATGTAAAGAAGGCTAAATAATGACAACCAGTAGAATTTATCCAGATAACAAATAGATGATATTTTTTGTGTTTTGATCTCTTAATTCTGACATTTTAAATAAAGATTAAGTGTAGAAATAAAGACAATATTTGAAATTGATCCATGTTCCTATTAGTTCCAATTCCACTGAAGCTGATAAAGTTGTGTCTGCAATGGTTTTGGCTGGGAGTGTGGTTATATTCTTTAAGTACAGTGTAAATTTTGTCTGTTTATTTGTGTTTATTTTGTTTTAATTGCCTCTTTAGTCATTATAGAGTTTATCTTTAAATAAACTCTACTCTTCACAGGGACATCTGCTTGTTCTGCCTGGCAATGTGTCCTAGTGATGATGATTTTACTCTATCAGTTTCTGCTTCTGGAGTGGAATATTAATATTAGTGAATAGCAGTGTGCATACAAGACAGCATAATGAGGAATGGTGTGAGGACAAGCAGCACATTGTAATGAGCCTCAAACATAAAAAACATACACTGCTGCTGTAATAAGAGATGGTATGTATGGGTGATCCAAGATGAAATGATCAATTAATAATTCTTTGTAATAACAGAATGCACAGAGATGGGAAATCTAGCAAGACTCTTGGGCCTACTTTAAAAGGGAAAGACATTGTGCACAGAATAAAATACCATGTTGTGCTTTCTTATGTAGCTCAGAAAACATCATTAATCTCTAGCTGGTGAAAATCATGTCTAGATAGATATGTATATGTATATATAAAAATACTTTAAAAACTGTATTGATGATAATAAAGCTATTAGTATTAATTTTAACCATCTAAAACACCAATAACCAAACAGCATTTTGATACCTGCAGTTACAGAAATAGATCAGGGCAGAAATGTATAACTTCACTTAAATAAGATGAAAATTAAGTTTCTTGACTTGCATAGAAAAGCAGCAATAAGCCACTTCAGAGAGAAACCATGCCTGCTCATTCCATGGGGAACAGGCTATGGGAGTTTTATGTGACATGATGGTAGAGCACTTCGGGAGCTGTGTAAAAGGGGAGTGTTAATAAGTAGATGATTTCAAATTATTAGCTCTCTAAATCAGACGTGAAAATGGCAGTAAAGAAGATACAGCAGAAATGACAAGGAAAACTTACCATGTTTTATTTTCTCTTTCTCAGAAAAGACCATGTTTGCAGGAGCAAAATTAAGCTTTATGTAGAATTAACTTGTTTCTTTTTTCATTTTTATAATAAAGCAAAGAATGATATCAACCCATGATTGTTTTTTTTAATCATTATCATTTTCTTTTTGCCAACTGTCTCCAATGCAATTAATAAGGACAGCTTTAGACAATTGAAGAGTTACAAGCAGGTTGCATGCAGTATATCTGGTTGCTGCAGAAAATCCCTACTTGTTATCACTTACTACAGAGCATATGCCAAGCTTTTTTTTTTTTTTTTCTCCTGCTCTGGCACTTGAAATAAATAGTATTATTAACTAGTATGAAATATAGGGCTGAGGATGAATGTATGTTATGCCCATGCTGAAGAATCAGTAGCCATAAACTAGTTTTAGTGCACTTCATATGTGACATGAATTTGTAGTTTTGTTTCAGAATCCAGTCCTAGGCTACTGGTAGAATGGAGACATGCTATAGTACCATAATTATTCTACCTGTAAATATGTATCAATTCTCTTCAGAAACTTCAGCAGCATCCTACTTATTTTATTAGACTCTACTTTTGGCCACAAAGCTGGTTGAATTAGAGCTTTCTATTCAATGACTAGTAAGAAATGATGGCCCAGGAAGGAAATCTAGAAGAGTTTCTGATTTTTTACATATATTTAGGTAATAAAAAGGGAAGAAATCTAATCAAGAAAGAAAGAAAAAACAGTGCTGTGTTTTTCTACATTTTAAAGTACAGCACTCTTACTGATGTGAGCTGCATATACTGCCTGATGAGCCAAGGGGTTGAAGCAAAACACATTTTGTAGCTCTTGTACAGATATTTCTTCTCCTGTACTTCTTTCTACTTTATTCTGGGGAGTACGCCAAGTGACAAGTTTGCATTTTAAATTGCTGATTTGCTTTGTGTTCCATAATAAAGAATAGTATAAATCATCCAAAAACATTCTGTAAATTTGAAGATCTGCAGAAATAAGGTTCTTGTAGTCAACTGTTAGGTCCTTGTGTTTCCTCCTGCCTTGTAGGCTTTCTCCCTTGCTTGTGTGTCTGGTGAAATCCAGCAGAGCCTTCTCATAAGGGCATGGAGGAATGAAAATGGCAAGAGAAGCTGTCTTGGAATTTGGTATGCAGACTGAGCAGGTAGTGTTGTCCTTGTTTCCTGTTCAACTTCATTCCCTCTCTGCTCCTCTAATTTGGAAAAATAATTACTTGATTGAGAAACATATTCTATGCCTAGTGAATTTTATAGAAAATAATTTTTTATTGCAGAAAAAACATGTCTCTACTTGCTGAAACTAAATAACAAACAATAAATAATCTCATCAGTTTCATCTTTATATGTATGCAATTTAGGTTATCTTTAATGCTATAAATGTACTTACAATATGTTGTACAATCATTTGTAAAAGGAAGAGAAACCAAGCTATAAGCTCTAGATTTATCAGTGGTAAAGTGTGATTTAAAAGTGCTCAAGCTACTCTAAATGGATACAAGATTATGAATATCAGATGGTATAAGTAAAATACCCAAGTATCAAATAGTCTTTTCTCAAAGAAGTTTAGCAAGCTGCCACTATTTTTTAAAAAAATAATTCCTGGTATGATGTACAGTATAATGGCACTGATAACACTTGAATTTGTAGGATTTGTAGTTCCAGGCCACAATTCTGACACAGTGCAATCAGAGTTGACTTTTGTTCTTATTATTTTATATGTGTGGTCTTTTCTTCTTAATAGGAATTATTTGAGTGAATTATTTGCTCTCTTTTTTTCCCCCTTTTTTTTTTTTTTTCTTAATTGTACTGCCTGCTAAACTTTTCTTAGTATTCCTTTGACCTTGTGGAACAATTTTAGTCACATTTAACAAACCATAAAGTGATCTTAAGAGAAGAAATTCCTCATGGCAAGAGAAAAAGACCTGAATGAGTGCTACTGGGAAGCAGAGGTTGCTGCTTTCACTTAGAATACTGGACATTTGAGTACCTGAATCACAGACTCATAAGAAATGAGAATCTCCAGTATTAATCTTTGGGGTTTAATTGAAATGAATTAATTTTCCTGCTTGTGCTATAAACTCCTCTCCCTGGCCAACAAAAAACTTACATGGGTGTTAGGGACATTTTCTCTTCTCAATTTGAAGATCTAATTAAAAACAACATCTTTCCAAAATTTCTGTCTTAATGATAAACGAATTTGAGGTTAATTAAGGTTTCTGGAATGCTAACTATATTTTTATGTGTCTGTAGAAAGCGAAAACAGCGATGCATCTCTTTTATTAGACACGGTAAGGAGCTAAGTAACACGAGAGGAGTGACTCACACTAGAATTGTGGAGTCAGGTCTACACTAGATGGCACTTGAGGCTCCATTTATTCAGAATGTGTTGAATTGCAGCAGCTTGGTTCTTCACATTTTTGTGTCTGTTAGACATGAGTCATTAGTAATTCTAAAATGAGATTTAATAATTCTCACACAAGTAGGAAGCAGGGAATAAATATTTCATATTGTAACACATATTAAAAACATTTTGGCATCCTACATATGTCTCTGGAGTAGATCTGTGGCATCCTTATGGAAGTCCTTCAGTGTATTCTAGAAAAACTATTGCTTAAATAGCATTCATAATTGCCCTCAGGCAATTTTCACACACTTCCCAAATTACTCTCATATCACCTCTTGTTAGCTGGAGGTGATTTAAACAAACAGCCTTGGAGTGTGTGCACACAGCACATCTGGGGCAGTGATAACATCTCTCAGAATGAAAGTTTGGCTCACATCAATAACATCTTGGAAGTACACATTAAACAAAGAAGGTTGCTTTGGTGGAATCTGAAAACATGTGGACTTCAAATGCTATCTTTTTTCCCCACCCCTTTTTTGATTGAAAGGCATGGAACCTTTTTTAATTTTTTTTTTTTTTTTCTCTTGGTATATTTTCAGTCCTGGTATGCAACAAAGTGTGGAAACATCTTATGCTGGAATAAAAGGACAGAATGTTTTCTCCAGATTTTCTCTTCAGTACTGACTAACTTGCCCTTTTGACACACGCACATAAACAGAGTTCTTTATATTTCTAATGTATTACTGTAAGACATAGTAAAGGTGTTGTACATGCAATTGCTGAGTCTGCAGAGGAAAATGTTACGAAGGGTAAATCAGAAAACAGTTGCTTTTGTCCAGTGAAGGTAGGATGCTGTGCATAATCCTATGAAAGGTCAGGTCTGCTGTTGTGCAGACTGAGAGGTTGTGGTGGAGCAAACCCTCTCTCTCTTTTGGAGATTGTGACTGTGCTTTTTCTGTAGGTGCTTGTTACCTCTTTTATGTTTTTGCCAAATATGTGATCTTTTATACATGTGAGATATACATTCTTAATAAGATCTTAGAGCAGGGTAGGACGGAGCTGGTGAATGTCTCAGTGCCCAGTGGCTGATGCTGGTGATGGGTGTGAGCCCTGCCATGTGCTGCCCTCTCTGCACTCTGCACCAAACCCACCGTGTGATTGCATCCACATTCACACCCAGACACACCTACCCCTGCTGTTCTTCTTCATAAGCCTGCTGCGGGTCTCCTTGTGCTTTAATCATCCCCAGGTTTAATGGCAGAGGAGATTCATTCTCCACGGAGCTGGCTGTTAGAAGTGCTGAGCACAATTCCAAGGGCAGTTAATGTTAGTGTTAAGCACTTAGCAGCTCCAAAATACCTCATCCCACATATGATGAGCAGATGTGCAAAGGAAGTTATGCTTAGTAAGAGGAATAAACAGCCTTCAAGGTGAAGAACTGTACTTTGTAGATGACTCTTAAAGCAAAATGTCTAACGGTGAGCTAGAGCAAGCTTTTTGTGGAGCATTAAATCTCCTTTATTAATAAAGAAATCAATTATCACACTCCAGCAATTTACCATTAACATTCGTTCTGCATCACTTGAAATGTTGAACAGCTATAATCATAAGCAAAGACTTGAAACAAAGAAAAGCTGTCCCGTAATTCCACAAACAGTGTTTTAATTAAATTTCTCACAAAAGGATAGCAGTCATATAACAAAAAAGGTAACATAAATCTCAGGGTCCTTAGCTGTTGTCTTAGACATTAGCATTTTACTAGATATTGTTGACATAGCTGCAATTTGTCAGGCATATATTTTTAAAATGGACGTTTTTCCTACTCTAGACAAGGATCCAGTCCATATATTAATATCCCAAGATGTCCCCCATAGCCTCTGCCAGGGTGGAAGAAATTTTCATGCTGTGCTTTAATCTACAGAGCACACTTCAGCTGGTTAGTATTCCTGAAGATAAACATGTTAATATAACATTCTTCAGAAACAATACAGACCTCACTGAGACATCACAGTGTGCTTTCAAATTGGGAAGGGGCAGGATTGTCATGAAACAATGAGACAAAAAGGTAAAGTGTGCATATGTGCCAGTGCATGTCCTGTCAGAGTCACAAGCCACCTATTAATTCTTTAAAGTACGCTTTATACATCTGTGTTGGAAGGAAAAATCGTGTTTTAATACCCATTAATTAATAACAGAGAACTGTAAGATCCTTTCAGACTTTTATGCTAAGCAAGCTCAAGGTTTTTCCAGTAAGAAAATTTGCAAATGTTCAGTCTATGCTTGCACTAGTGCTTTCAGACCATTAGTCTTACAAAATGCTGCCTTGTGTTTGCTTGACAATTCTTCATTCTTCTTGGTATTCACATGTCCTTTCTGCTAAACACTTGTGAAAGCTTATGCAATGCTGACTTTTCTATGCGTGGTTTGATTAGACCAAGGTCATACAAAGCTGTCACTTTCTTAAGCGTTTTCCCAAAACAAAGTTTGCATCAATGACATTTTCTTGTTTAGTTTTAAATAAATAATGATAAGACTCTCTCTAGCTGGCCTGCTGCTCAGGGTTAGCAGATGCTCTTTGTTGCACAGTTCTGTTTCCCAATGGAATCAACAGCAAGATGTGTGGGATTAGTTTGGGTTCACTTGGCTTTCCTTGGGTCTGGAACAGACCATCACAAACATGTTTCAGGACTCTACACCCTATGACATATTCTCAGGAAGTGTAGGGATGTTAATTTTGTGTGTGAATAAAAAAAAAGAATCTTTCTTCTAGGTGTCACAGGTTCCACTCTCACTAGCACAACCACAGTAAATAACATCTTCCACTATGTGTTATCAAAGATTAACATTTGCTTGAGATGTAGGGATAAAATCCTTGGAATATTTTATATAATAAGATCTATGGGAGAATGTTAACTTGCTGTTAGTTGATAAGTTTAGAGAAACAAATTTTGAATGGCTTTAGAGAAAAATTATACAGATCACATAGCAACAGTCTTACTTGTACAGGAACATTTCTGTAGAAAACAGTGAATAGCACAAGGTTTGACTCAGTGTTTTGGACTTTAAACTTCCACTTTAGTGTTGTGTTTTTCACACAGTAATATGCAACCCCCTAATTACTGCAAAAGTCTCTGGCCCCCAAATGGATTTTAAACTATTTATGCCAGTGCAAGCAATCTAAGAAACAATGAACAGCAACAAAAAAACCAACCAACCAAATAACCCACCAAAACAAACAAACAAAACCCCCAAATTGTTGCCGAACTTGAATTAATACAAATGTGCTCTAAAGACACTTCCTGGTTTTGACAGATGCAACACAGTACTGAATTGCATAATAGTATAGGAATTCTAAATAGATTTACTCTTCCCTTGTCAGAGGATTTGATGCAGTAAAGCTCTGTATTGAGACCAATATGATAATTACCATGTTGTGAATTGTGGTGCAGGACAACTGTGGTTTGGTGCTATATTTTTGTGATTTAATTCTTCCAAATTATATGTGTGGTTCATGCACATGTATAAAAGGGTGAAAAGAAGCTCAGCAAAAGCACTCAAGTTTCTTTGTCTTGTGCTGGCATGAGATGCCTAAGGTGGGAGCATAGCCCCTGTAACTTGTTTACACAGTGGTAGAGAGAGTGAGAGAGAGGCTTTTGCCAAGGGTGATTCAGAGGTTAAGTGAACAGAGCTGCAGTCTGGACCTGACTCTTTGTCTTTCATAGTGGAGGATTCTGGGGCAGACTGCCACTGATTTAAAAGGTTGGATATGATGATGGCTTCAAAAGGAAGCGCATCCTAGACCTTGCAAGATGTGGTTGGTTTTTGGGATTTTTTTGTTGGTTTGATTTTTGATAGTTTCCTAAAGGAAACTTTCTTTTGTTAACTAAATTATAGGAAGCAGCTCTCAGAATCACAACATGAAAATTTGTTTGCCCATTATACAGAGTAGGCAAAAGCTTTCAGTGTTAGAAAAACATTCTGGGTCTGAATTTAGCTCTTTTTCAATCTCATTCATATTTAGCTTGTCAGCTGTTGTGAATCCTATTATGATCACCTGCTCCTATAAATTACACATAAATGTAACTCATTATGACAAAAGGAAGAATAAAGTTTGCTATTAGTGAAAGTTTTTTGGTCAATCAGTTTGTTGCAACTAACCTCATCCCAGTCATTGTCAAATGGACCTATTGCTATTTTACACCACAACGACACAGACTCTGAACTTCAGAAGGCTGAAAATTGACTCCTTTATTTCTGGGATGGGTCTCTGTAGGAGTGTATTTTTTACATTGAGTAAGTGTTTCCATATAGCGAAAGGTTTGAGACATACCCCCTTGTATTTCTTGTAAGGTAAAGGACCCAGAAAGTTCTGTAGGGTTCAGCCATTGGCTCAGTGCCAACCCAGGAAACCTGATTGGATTTGGCAGTGTACTTCAAAGCCCGTACGTGTTTCTATTGGCAGCCTGCCAGTAAAGCCCACCTGAAACATTGGGTACTTAAGGAAAGACACAAAGAAGCCCAGGGGCTTTTTGGGGTGTCTTCGCAGGGTGGTAGAGATCTTCTTGCGCCCATGCTCGGCTTTATATTTTGTTTACATAACCATTTGTTGTTTTACATTTCATTAAAACATTTTGCTTTACAAAATGTACTCGAAGAGCTGTCTCAGTAATTTTTAAGCCACTTCCTGGCAGGGCTGGACCCTCGGAGTGTGTGGGTCAACCCCTTCAGGTCTCCCTTTTATACTATTTTACACAGACCAGTTTGATTTTGACCAGACTTTTCAATCACATTGGTCAAACCAGAAGGGCATTAAGAGAAAGTCCCTCCTGAGAAGAAGAATGCACAACATATGTACAAAACATAAACATTTGTCCTGTTTACAGAAAATTCCCTGGGAAAGGAATTTCAGAAATCAAAACACATCAGGCAAGTAACCAGGGCTACCTGGACCTTCTGATATTTGCATACATGTAAAAGTTGAATGAGGATTTAAATATTTGTATTTATTTTTACACTTGTTTTATCACCTTATTTATACTTCTAGTTTATTCTTAGACTAGAAAATAAGTTTTTAACAAAAAGAAAATTCCAATAAGTAATTGTAAAATGTTATTTTAAAGTGTGTGTATGCAGGGCTAGGAAGTGTTTGCTCCCCTGTACTTGGCTCTGATGAGGGCACATCTTGAATGCTGTGTCCAGTCTTGGTTCCTCACGTGGGGAAAAGCTTTGAAGGGATGGAGTGCATCCAGCGAAGGGCAACAGATCTGGGGAAGTGTCTAGAAGGTGTCATATGAGGAGTGGCTGAAGGAGCTGGAAGTGTTTGGCCTGGAGAATAGAGGCTCAGGGGTGACTTTATCTCTCTGCAATTACCTGAAAGGAAGTTGTAGCCAGGTGGGGTCTGTATCTTCTCACTGGCAGCCAATGACAGGACAAGAGGACACAGCCCCGAGTTGCACTAGGAAAACTTTCCTTACTGAACAGATTGTCAAGCATTGGAATGGGCTGCCCTGTTGCAATAGGACACAAAAGAATGAGATGCACTTGGGATTGAGTTCTGAGGCAAAGGAAGCAAGCTTATTTTTTCTGACTTTATTTATATCGATTTCTAAAAAAGGTCAGAGATTGGAGAATGAAGTTACCACCTCTTCAACCTCATTGGTGAAAATCACAGTCCATCAATTTGTCTCCTCCCAGAGGAGAAATATGTAAACAAAAGAGACTAGCTCCAAAAATATACATTGCTTACATGAAAATTCGTGAGAACTCCACTACAAAAGTGCAAAACACTCAGAAGGCTGAAAAATCAGAGCAACACTGCCCAGGGCAGTGGTGAAATCTTATCCCTGGAGATGTTCAAGAAATGATTGAGCATGGCACTCAGTGCTGTGGTTTAATTGACAAGGTGTTGTTCATTCAGAGGTTGAACTCAATGATCTTGGAGGTCTTTTCTGACCTTAATGATGCTATTATTCTATGATGGAAATTAAGTGCACTTTTTCTCTTGGACTGTGTTCTAACATGGACTAAAGTTGCTTTTGAATTGATGTCCATTCACTGATTTCAAATAACACAAAATAGTTTTCATTTATGAAAGGAAAGTGTTAAAAAACCAAATAAAACCTTTGATCCTTTCATGATATTTTCACAGAAAGGAGACTTTTGATATCTGTGTAATACTTAGTTGTCTTCTGCCATCAGACTCTTAAATATTTGGGGAAAAACAGATGAGAAGTGATACAGTTAGAATGTACTAGTAAGTAAATGAATAGTGGGCTTAGTGAAATATTTCACATGAACAAGATATAAACAACATCCCAGGGTTATGAAATTAGACTGTCACAAACAATTTTATCACAGCTGATTCTGTCTCAGGTGCAGAGGAAAACTGTTTGTTTATGAACATTGAAATCTGTATTTACCTTGGCCTATGGTTGAATTTGCCTTCCCAAGGGAAGGGAGTAATGCCTGATAATGCATTTCCCCCTTGAAATGCAGCATGACTAGTCAAAACCAAAACATAGTATTGGCACTAGACTGGCATACTTTAGATCAATAGACATGCATATGTAGACAAAAATCAAGGGTAGAGAAGATTCTGTCTTTATGGGATTAGAGCTACGTTCTACCTAAATTCACGGAAGATGCAGTTGAAGGAATCTTGGAAATCTCTGAAAGAGCAACCTTTAAAAACTCTTCAGCTCTAGGTCTATATCCTTTCTGGTAAAGGAAGAGTTAACCCATCAAGACAGAGGAAACATCAGCCCCCACTCATCTTTCTTTGGGGTATAGAATTCAATAGCTAACAGCAATTTTTTCTGGTCTAGGTTGCTGGGCTGCCACACTGAGGAGTAGGAGCTCCTCTATGAATTCTGTGGGATTTGTTTCATTTCAAATATGCCCTGCTATATGTCTTTTAGGATGAAAAAGAGTCAAACACTTGGTGAAATTAAGGAACGGAGGGTTGTTTTTTGGTGGGTGGGTTTTTGTCTTTTCTGTGAAGGCTTTAATCCTAGAGGAGTGTGTTGAGGGAGTTAGTATATTGGCAGCTATTTTTAAGGACTATAAATCATGGACTGGGAAAGACTAATAATCTTGAGGAAGCAGAAATAAATGTCCTAGAAGAAAGCTTTACTATCGCCTCTGTACAAGGTCAACAATAAAAGAAAATGGTGAGCAGATATTATCTTCTCTCTTGGGTGCTCTTCTGGGAGAACACTGATATTACTAATGTGATATTGCCTGTCAATAATTGTTTGAGGAAAGGTCCATGAAAATTCCTAACAAAACATTTGCACTTCTTCAATATAAAAAAAAAGTTCACGTCAGAGGATCAGAGTCCAAAAGGTTCCTGAATATCATAATACATCAAAAATTAACTGTCAGTCCTCTGGGTGTAATCTTTAGGTTGTAAATGGGCCTAGTTTAGTTATTATTTATAAGTTCAAAAATATATTGGACAGCAATCTTGAGACTTCTGGAGGCAGTTGGAAGAATTTGTCAAAGTGATCTTATGAAACAGAGCCCTTGAAGTTACTGTGCCAAAGCAACTTGGTAGAAGGTCTCTCCCTGGTTTCCACCTTGATGCTTCTGGATCTATTTTTTTCAGTTTCTTGAAAAATTAATCATTTGCAATCTTGCAGCTTTAGCATAGGAAGGTACTGTTCTGTGAGCAGAACTTGTGCTGCCTGATTTTCTCTTGCTTTCAGCTATCACCTTGTCTTCCTCCTCTTCAATATATAAAGCTAATGTAGGGGAGAAAAACAGATTTATATTATCTAACTCTCAGTTTTTAGAATTGCAGTAAATGAGGGCAGGGATTTAAAGGTTAGTTCCACCCAATGACCTTACAATGTATTTACAAATAGCAATCAGATTTGAGTATGGCAAGCAAATTAACCAACTTAACTAAGCCCTAAATCTGATTTCCTCTAAAACAAAAAATCAGTCAGGAAAACACAAAATTGCATGGAGACCTCATAGCTGCCTTCCAGCATCTAAAAGGAGCATACAAGGATGCCAGAGAGGGACCCTTCATCAGGAACTGTAGTGACAAGATAAGCAGTAAAGGGTCCAAACCAAAAGAAGGGAAATTTATGTCAGATATATGGAAGAAATTCTTTAGTGGGCAGTAGAGAGGCACTGGAACAGGGTGCCCAGAGAAGCTGTGGATGCCTCATCTCTGGAAGCGTTCAAAGCCAGATTGGATGGGACATTGAATCTAGTCGAAGCTGTCCCTGCCCATGGCAAGGGAGTTGGAACTAGATGATTTTTAAGGTCCCTTCCAGCTCAGGCCATTTTATGATTCTGTGATCCTATGGTTCTATGATTTTATGATTCCATGATTCCATGATATAGGTAATTTTAAAAAATGGAACTATTGTGAGTATAAAGAGAGATGGAAGGATATCATGTTTTTATTGTTTATTTCATTTCAGGGCCTGTTTTAGGTCTGTCAAGACTAATTTATGAAGATATTTGAGGCTTCTTTTTTGATTGAAATATAATCTGAATTTCCTCTTTGGATAAGTTTTATCTTACTTTCCCAATGGTTCCTTAAAGAAAAATCAAAAGAAAATATATGTATTTTTTATTCAGTGTATAGAAGCTACATTTTGCTAGGAGATATTTACATGACTCTCCATGGACTAACATTTTTGAATTTTCCTCTACATGCTTCAGTGTGTTTATGGATTATGAAAGTTACAGAGATTGCCAAATCAATCCCTCAAAATAAATATCAATTTCCATTTGACATAAAATTCTTCATACCATTTACTAGCTTGACTTTGAGGAATTCAAATAAGATGATCCGATTAATGAGTAATATGATAATTTCCAGCTATTCTAGAAGAGACAGGTGACAAAGGTCTAATACAGGGTTCAGTGGTCCTTTTGGTCTTGATCTAAGGGTGGAGGAAGAACCACTTTAATTTTTCCTCACTATGTGATTAAAGGATCAGTTTTTTAATTTCCTCCTATGCACCTTCCAAACAAAATCAACCTAAATAGGTCCTAAAGTGAGGAGATTGTTCTTAGTTAATAACTACCTGTTAGCTTCTCCTGCTCCCTATTGCTAACAAAACA
Organism: Brachypodius melanocephalos; assembly: GCA_013398615.1. Classification (NCBI taxonomy): domain Eukaryota; kingdom Metazoa; phylum Chordata; class Aves; order Passeriformes; family Pycnonotidae; genus Brachypodius; species Brachypodius melanocephalos. The sequence continues at coordinate 9,844,717 of VZSR01003806.1, forward strand.
GCTTAAAGAAACTGAACAATATAAATCAAAATCTTATAATTAACTTTATTTCTTTGGATGTGCAAGTATTGTATTAACAAAGCTGTGCTTCTGAAGTCTATTTAGTTAATTGAGTATTGTTCACATTAAAAAAAAAGTTTCTGAGATTGTTTTGCCACTTCTATAAAACCAAGTTTCCAACTTTGGACACTCAAGTTTATATTTTTCTCAGTAGAGTTCTTAAATCTAAGGGACGATATGAAGTAAATGATTATTTACAATAAAAAAGAATCTTATATCAGGAGATCAAAAAAAGATATTATCAGAAATCTGATCAAAATTAAAGGGCAATAGTAGTAATAGACATAAATGATGATAGGTATTCTGATTTATAAGACAAAATTACATAGAATCATAGAATTACTTAGGTTGGAAAAGACTTATACAATCATTGAGTCCATATATTAATTCAGCACTGTGAAACCCACCCCTAAACCGTGTCCCTAAGGGTCACATCTTCGCATCTGCTCTGAAATACCTTCAGGGATGGTGACTTAACCACTAACCTGGGCAGCCTCTTCCAGTATGCCAATGTGTTCATTAAAGGCTTAAAAAACCCCAAGTAATGAAGCTGCTTTATGCCATGAAAGCATCTGGTGGAAGTAGTAGGGAAGGAGGATCTCTGAGGGACTGTCACGCAGGACAATGCAACTTTATCTCTGTTAGGGAGGGATTAGCTAGTCAGCTGAAAATGGGGGATATGCAGACTGGACACAGAAATCTGCAAATGGGTCAGAAAGATGCAAAGAGATGGGGCTTTGTGGGTAGTTTGAGATGCAGAGGTGGATAATTAAGAGCTGTAGAGCTGCTTGCCTCTATTCATGCTGTGTTTGGGGAAAAGTACTTTGTATATTTTATTTAAATAAATAAATTTACATGCAATTGTGTCTTTGACTGATGTCTGCAATTTTCTTACTCCAACTGAACTAACCTTTCATGCCCTCAAATTGCAACCAATAGGCTTAGGTCAGAGGAGTAATGGCATTTTTTGTTGTTGTTGCATTTGCATTTCATATTATGTACCAGTCGTGAAAGGAATGGGCTTTATTTCTTTCAACATTAAGTTATATGAGCTTAAATAAGTTTTTTCCTATTGAGGCTACCTGTACAAGCTTATGGTAAGAAAGCTGCACAAGTGTGCTAAAGTATTTTATTAGGGATTAAAACCTCTCTGTGTACCTCTGCAGGATGAAAAATCATCAAAACTGCTAGTGGTTTGACCTGCTGCTTCTCTTACTTTTTCAGCTTTGAAACGTGTGCTTGCCAAGTGAATTGAAGAAGTGAACACGTTTTTTAAGCTGTCATTCCATATAGAGATTTACGGCTTTCCATTTCTATTTAGAATTAAAGAATGATGGTGTAGCCCTTTCCTGAAAAGTCCAATAAAGCCAAAGTGATGCACCCAGTATATAATGAGAACTAAATGGAGCTTTCAAAATCTCTAGTAGCTATGCATCTCTGTCAAGCTGTCATTTATCACACAATCAAGCCTCAAGCAGAAACCAAGCCTCAAACTGGCATTACAAATACATGTTCTTGAAGCCTTGCTGAAAAGTTTTCAGAAGAACATTGTCAGAAATCCTTTATTTCATTTACTTCTTGAAAATCCAGTTACTAACTGGTGGGCAAACATTTCTAGGACAAGTATCAAAAATCATTGCTTTTACTCTATATATGAATTTTAATAAATGTTTAAATTATATTTTCCAATGGTTATGTTATTTTAATACACATAGCTCAACATCAGTAATCAAAGAGCTTTTTAGAGCTGTTATAATGTAGCTCTTCCTATATAACAGTAAAACATCTGGTTTTACATAATCATGTTGGTTGAAAAGGACCTCTGCAAATCATCTAATCTAGCCTTCCTCTTGCAATAAGAACTCCCATGAACACTAGGTCAGTCATGCCTTTGTTTAGGTGCATCTTGGAAACCTGCAGGGACAGAGATCCTGGTTCTTCTAAGTCAAAGTGCCGCACCACACTCGTGGTGAAGAAGTTTGTCCTGAGATTTCATAAACAGCATCATGTGGCTTTGGTCTTTGCTGTTGCATCGGCCACCTCATCATCTCTGTCATTCCTTTCAAGTGGATGTAGGTTGTTATTAGTCCCTCTTGTCACTAGAATATGGGAGCTAAGCTTCCTCAACCTCTTTCCTCATAGTCTAGATTCCCTCCACAGTACCTTCCAGTGGACCCTCTCCAGTTTCTCCACACCCATCCTTAATGGAAGCAGAACAGGATGATAACTTCTTTCAGTCTGCTTGCTACCCTTTTTCTGATGCAGTTCTCTAAGTTAGTGTTATGGAATGATAATTCACTTCTGTTGCCTTGTATTCGATGCAATGTCCCCAGCAGTGTCAGCAGGATGCTCCCCTCAGCCTGTGCTGTTGTGTGGAGTTATCCTGCCCCAGGTACAAAAGTGGGAGCACCTCCTTATGGAACCTCACAAGGCTCCTATTGACCCAGTCTCCCTGTCTATCCATGGCATACAGAGTGGAAGTTCAGACATTGTTGATCCACTTCTCCCCCAGTTAGTAAATCCTCTCTATAATTTGTCATGTCTATTATTAACCAAATCACTGATGACAATATCAAAGAGAGCAGGGGTCAGCATTGGTCTCTGTGGTACCCTGCACATCCCCAGCCATGAGCAACCAATTGTCAGTGGCTCTATGAGGGATGACACTGTAGTGAACACTCAGTGCTCTCAGGTCCTTTTGAGATTCAAAGGACTTAATGGGAAACTTCCCTTGAGTTTGCAAGAACACTTTGAAAACATCCTGAAAGCACACTAGTGGCAGAACCCCAGTTGCTACAGAAACATTTCAGAATTTGTCTGTTTTTAGTTTGAATAATTAGAAAACATTTCCACGTGGCTTAATTACTTTCTCATTAAGAAAAACGATTTTTTTTCCTTCAAAGAAAACTTGTTCCAAATAATAGTAATACCTTTAAGGCTGTCAAAATATTCTAAAGCCATGAGAAAAGCACCAGGAGTTTTAAGACTTTTCAAGTAAACTACTTTTTTGTTTGTTTCTTTTTACTTTCTTCTTTCAGGGGCATCTGTTGCAACTCCTGCCCACAATTATTTCTGCATGCAGTTTAACAGACTTAACCATCTTGCCTTATGATTCGTCAAACCTCTTAAAGTAACGTAAATTGCAGGAACAAAATTGTTTCCACAAAATTAGAACCCACACAAGAAAAAAGCAAATCAAGGTCATCTGTCCTTCTCATTCTAAAAGGTACTCTTCTATTTATTACTATTAAATAAATTCTCGTGGAAATAATGTATATGAATCTTCACATGCATTTATAATCTGAGTGTTCAAAGGTAAATACAAACATCTTACATGAAATAGGACAGTGAAATTCAACACAGCAGGTTTATGGGAATTTCTATGGTGGGGACTGTAATATGAAAGTGTTGTATAAAGCAGGTTGGAAAACAGGAAATAAGTTTTGTTTTTATCCTTCTTTCAAAGCCAGTTCTTTTCTAACACTCCAAATTCTGTCAAATTCCAGATCTAGAAATTAATTTTGACTATCTTGGAAAGACTTCATTAACCTCACAAAGGAAGACAGTCTATGTGATGACTCTTAGAGGAGTTGAATGGTTTACTGTGATGTCTCTAGGCAATTCTGTCCTCTCTTGTTTGGACCCCTACTTGTAAAAGAATATAGAAATATTATATGTAAGTGTGGCCTTCTGTAGAAATAGGCCTGCAGCATATTCATTCTCACCTTTTGACTGTCTATATATCTCTGTTCTGCAATTTTTTAGTAAAGATAATTGATATCTGAACACTGCTTGGGATGCTGAATAATTTATTCACCTGTATAAAGGTACTGCTTAGTCCTCAAACTTGCATCACAGTATAAGTGTGTCACCTCAACATCTGAAAACAGCAACAAAACTTGAATGAATATGGCTTAGATCTTCTCTTTTCACTGAATAGAAAGATGTCCCTGGAAGCTAGAACAGACACTGCAATTCAGCAAGGCTTTAATGTGATCTATGCTACCTAAGATCTCTGTGGTACTGGCAAAGCTGTTAATGAGAATAAGCTTTCAAGTTCGCTGCCACCTGGGCTTGCATCTGGCATCTCTGATCCAGAGGGTTCTGTGTGTTTTAAAAGTGGCACTGCTTCCACGTATAGCACACAACTCTTTCTCCTTTTAACAGCTAAACCTCCATTGATCAACTTCAGCTGTTATCTGCTTGCCTTTAAAGATGATAGAGTGCTGGTAAAGTCATAGAGACAGTGTGTTGGCTACATTACAAAAGTAATGGAAAAACAAAGCAAAGGAATATTTCTGAAGTGGTCCAAATTTCTTTTGCTCCCTCTCTCACTTATTCCTGATAGGAAAAAATAAACTTTTAGAAGGAAACTCATACATCTCTCTTTTTCTATTTTTTTCTTTTAAATATAAACCATTAAATTGTGTGACTAGCTAACAGCTGACTAAGCTCCTGACAAAGTGATAGAATCATTCTAAAATAAACACTGGCAGTGTACCAGCTGCAAACACTGTTCAGTTCAAAGATAGAGAATGCAAGCATGGAGAGATAAAACTGGTTCCAAATATTGCTGCATTTTTCACTTGTTTGAAAGAAAATTTGAGGGTCTCTATTCTTTCTGCAGTGTTCAAGACAGATCCAAATCTGCAGGAAGAACCACTTCCACATGAGAAATTGAAGTTAACCTCCTTCAGTTTTTGATTTGTTTGTAATTGCTGCCTTTTCCGATGCCTGTGCTGCCCTAAGGCAGCACAAACATTATACTCATGGCCTTGGCAGATGCTTTTCTTCCCAGAAAGGTGAGGAATCCAGTAGCCAGGGGATGCTATGAGTTCTCCTACCTGTGTCTTATACTTTTTATGTCAGAATGTCATTTACTTACACTTTAGTATTTTCAGTCCTATGTATTGAAGGAATAGCATGGAGTAATTTTTACATTATTGGTTTCTAGGCCTCTGATTTTGCCTGTTTCTCTGTCCTGTTGAGACATTTGCATGTTCTCCCTCCTACCTTCCTCATGTGAATCTTATTTGAATTAGAAAATTCTCATATGAATTAGAATTCTTATTTGAATTAGAAAATGTTCATTTGAATTTCATATAGAAATTCAATATAGAAATATAAAATGTAGAAAACTTCAGAGTGAAGGAATATGAACTGCACTTTTTGCAACGTACTTGTGTGTTTGCATGTCTTATCTGCCTAGAAGACATAGTAAACAACAATTAGAAGTATCTCCTGTGTCAGCAGCCTATGTGAAGAAATGGTTGGTGCTGCACAGAAGAATAGTAAAAGCATTTTACTAGAAGATATGTGTGCACAATAGACACCTTTTTGAAAACAATAAGCAAGAATCCAGGGGAAAAAAGTACTCCTTTATGTGGACAAAATATAAAAAATGATTGACTAGTGTTAATAAGAGCAAATAATTCAGCATAAATTAATAGTGACATCCTGAATAAGAATGTGCAGTTCTCACAGAAATTTCTCTGAAAGCTGCTGACACAGGACGAAGCAGAAAAAAAGCTGTATCTTTATGTAAAGCACAAGGGGAATAAACACAAAGATAATTCATAGAGAAGCACAAAGAAAACATAATGATAAAGGGGGCAAGACATCAAAATCTGCGCAGAAGAAAATTTAAAAGTCTAAAGTTGTGATAACAGTATGCAAATGCAAAATTGTGAAGGCATGGAGAAAACTGTGATGAAAAATGCCCTACCTCTAGGTTAATTATAGCCTAAAGACCATTATGTCAGAGGAAAAAGACAAGAGAAGAAAAGCAATTCATAACACTGAGGACACAACCAGTTAGTTGAAGGATAAGAGTTTGCATAAATGCAAGTAGTGCAGAAAAATGAAAGGTTTATAGAGTGTGCAGCAGCACAAAGTACTTGGACAAGTTAGCAGAATAAAAACAAACAGGTAATTGAAGGCCAAACAGAGAATGGTGTATGGATGATTGCTCTAGCCTGAAAAAGCTTTCTCAGTTCTATTCAAGAAGTGCATTGCAACTAAGCAGAGGCAAATTATAGTTTAACTAAAAACACATTCACCATACAAGGATTTACATAAGAGGTAGCAGAGCAAGGAAAATGCACAGCCTGAAATTTCAGGTGCTGCAGAGAATGAAGGAGATTTCAGCTAAAATGAGTGAAATTATGACACGCTGACACTAAACTTAGGACAAATGATTCTCCTGATTAACAACTGAGGCAGAACAAAAGCATTCAGAACAGCCAGCCAACAGAATAACCTGCCAGCAGAACTCCTGCAGTGTTTGTGACTGGGACACCCTCCACCTACACTATATCTAGAGAAGTATGCAATTCTTTGGTAACCACAACACCTTTTCTGAAGTGTTCAGAAAACTACAGGGGAGGGGGAAAAAAAAAGAAGGAAAAAAAAAGCCCTCTAAAAGCAAGTAATGAAGCACACTAGTAAAGAAAAGAACATTGTTCAAGTCAGAGTCCTCACTGTGGTGAGCTGCAGGATAGTCTTTTAGAAGACAGTGCAGCTATGTTTTCTTAAAATTGGGCAACTTGCATATCAAGAAATGTCCATTACAAATTACTTACAATGCTAAAACATTAACTGATAAAGCCAACATATTTAATCTTTGATCAGGTATCTATTAAGATACCTGATCTCCAAATATGTCAGAAACCCCTCCAAAATGTTGCAAACCAATATTCAACAGAAGTTTCAAAAATAAAATAGGCATAACATTACTCTAGAATGTTACAGCTATAACAGGTAGTGATGAAATATTCCTTAAAATATAGAAATATTACCACATAACCAAAGGATAATTTATATATTACAGGGCTGTGTAATGGGCCTTGGGCCCTTCTTTCATCAAGGAGTTTTTAGCTGCTTCTGTATGAGGCTTTGTGTTAGCAGAAAAACGATAAATGCAAATTACAAGGCTCTAGCTGTGCTGTTTCCTTGGAAAGAATCTTTAAACAAAGATGTGCATTTAAAAAATCATGTTCCTACAAAAAAATTTCACTTCAGAGCTTCATGACCAATTTCCACCCTGTCCCAAGCTGAAAAAAAATGCAGAGACCAAAACCCACTGCACATGGCAAGAGAATGAGCTGCTAGCAGGTATGAAGTAGACAGGTTCTAGAGGTTCCTTAAGAAAAGAACCCACACTTTCAGATTAGTTTTATCATTCAGAAAAAAAAATGCAATGGATAAAGTTGCCCATAAAACAGAATACAAGTACCCTTACATACCACCAAGAGATGAAAGTTTGTGTAATAAATTTTTCTGCTGAACTTGCTTTTGGGACAACATCAGTCAGAGGTCATAAAAATCCCAAACAGGGGATCTGAAGAATCTGGCTGGACAACAAGACATTTTCAGTATATGTATGGCAGGAAAGGTAAATAGTGTAAGATAAAGGAGAAATAAACCTTCAATGAAATATAGTTTCTGGTTTTTTTGTGGGCAAAAAAGCCACCTCCTTACAGGGGTCTGTGCACAAGCTGAGTAAGTGGATGACAGAGCATCTTTATCTTCCTCTCTGGCTCCACATCCAGCTCACCTCCAAAATGTATTCTGCAACAGTTGGCATCTATAAGAAATGTAAAATTTCTCCTTGACAAGACTGTTCTTCCAGAAGTGACAAGCCATTTTTCTAGGTTCTCCACCTAATTTTAAATAAATAATTCCTAAAATGCCTTGCATGGAGATTAATATGGGTCCGAGACTTTTTGAAAGACGCAGTTGCCCATCTCTCTTTTTAGTAGTTATAAATTATGAGGGAGTCCATGAAGTTAAGGATGAAAATTACGTAATAGGTAGCGCAGACATTTTCTTCATCAAAGAAGGATTATCTCTCTAGGTACAATATGTAGAACTTTCTCCATCTTCCTACCAAATATTGTGTCACACCAGCCGATGATTTATTGGGCACTATTATTACAGCATTTTCTTAAAGGTTAGGTTGTCTGTTTGTCTTTCAGTTTCCAGCTGAGATCCAAAGGACAGGAAAAGCATTTTAATAATGAAGGAAAAGAGTAGCTAGAAAGTTGCAGAAACTTTATAAATTATTTATAAGGAAGTTCCTCCACTGTACCTCTCCACTGGGAGTGAAGAAAATCCCGAATGTGTAAGAGCACGACTCCAGCAGATTTAAAGTAGATGTGATCGCTTTTTCTGGCTGATGGGTCTGATCAAGTAGATGTCTGTGAAGCAATTCTCTCATAAAGAAGACCTAATTTTTTTTCTGCAAGACTTTAAACACATATCCAATGAGTGAAGATTTGCCTTTCTGTGGAAGGGAAACGAAAAAACAACTGTAATACAAGTTTGCAAAAAATAAATACAAAGAACTTGTGAAATCAACATGAAGGTTACTAGGAAGTTCTTTCAACAAAAAAAAATAGTTTTATACACATTGTCATGATTATAGGTTTTGCTGATACTTTTAAGAGTCCTAAGTGGGAAATAAATAAGAGTTCATCAAACGCAAAATACCCTTTCCTGTTTATTTGCTTCATTCTGAACTTAAAATTACAGAGCCATGCTCAACTAGCAATTACTTTCTGTGTTCAGAGCTGCGAATATGCATCCTTGAGAGAAGCTGTCTTCCTACACTTTTAATATATTTCTATTTTTTCATAACCTAAATGCTGTCTCACTTCAAAGATTTGTATTGGCCCTGTAAGAAATGCAAGAAGGGAGGTAAAATTCTGTTTATGCATGGATAAAGCAGGTGAAATTTCGTACACTTTCCAGGGAGAGTTTCTGCTTATAACACTTTGTCATGTTTTAATTTAAATTCATGATAATCAATCTATCCAACCATTCCATCATGGTCAAATTTTTTTGCTGATTTCTTTTTTATTTTTTATTAGCCTATCCTTCCCTTTGAGGTCAATAGGGCTTTCTGCACTATAAAAATTCTTCTTAGCGGTATTATTTTGAAAGAATTTGTTATCTCTTTTTATTTTACTCCTCACATTTTTTGAAGTGGCTGATGTCAGGTAATAGATGATGCAACTTGTTCCTTTCCTTTTCTTTCATAAACGAGAGCTTGATGGGGCTTTTGGCGAATCATCCAGTCCACCTCCTACCCACAGGACTATCCTTAGCAAATACTCTTCCAGTTAAAGATCTTTGGTGAAAAAAGCCACACAGCATTTTCAGATAGGTCATGTCAGACCTTTGTTGTTCGGTTATTAGCGTTAGACGATTGTGCTAAATTCTAATGTAAATCTTCTTTGTATTTTAAGCATTCTACTACTAGCATGGACAAGAAGTTATAATTTCCTGTTTGAAGTTTCTTTTGATAGACTATATCTTAGGGAGCCCTTCAAGCATTGAATTAATTAATATTGTGGGATGGATTTTTTCACTGAAAATCGATATTTTCCAGTGCAAATTAGTTTAATAAATAAAATCAAATTTGGGTGACATTATTTAATACATTACGCAGTTCTTTACCTCGTAGCTTTTAGGTTCATTTGCTGTAGATAGACCCATTGAGATAACTGAAACAATTCTAAGCCAGAATATTCTCAGAAAAAAAAATGGCCTTAAGTTCATGTTATATCATGTTCTATATAAAATTCACTTTATCAGCAGGTTCCAAGATATGGGAGGTATTATATTAAAAAAACCCCAATATTATGAGAATAAATTAAAGGAATAAATGTGTTCATATCTGGGTAGTAAAGACAGGTTGAGCAGGACACCAGGTATCAACAGTTTCCACATATCAATCCTACATCTGAACTGGAAATAAGAAGAGTAGCCTAGACTTCCTAGTCCAATGGTTTTTATTTTCATTTCCCTCCTAGTGTATCCATGTCGTTATTATTGTAATGTATTTTGTTGTTATTGTTATAATGTATTCAGTCACAGCTATCAGTTGATTCTTAATTTCTCAATATGTGCAATACTCTGAAACAGATCTGCAATGCTCATATTATTCTCACTAATTATTATTAAGTGCATTTTTGTTTATTGACTGTTGATCATGCTGACATATTTCCCCATATATAAGATATATATTGTTAATTAGAGAGCTCCACTGGGATGCAAAATGACAATTTGAAAATTTGTATTTGTATTTATATTTTAAATTGTTTGTTTAACAGACTATTCATGGATTGACAATCATTGCAGATTATAGAAGCACCAGGAAAATGAATTAGAGTGGAAAAATAATAAAAAGAAGGAAAGATTTAGATTAAGATTTTCTTGCTTACCATCCCTTTAAGCCATTTATGCATATTTCTGACACAGTTCGTGATGTGTTTACTCAATAATTTTACTAGAAGCAGAAGCAGGGATTCTTACAGTAATACAATCTTATTTTTTTAAAGCTTCACAATGACTCACTGACATGCACCATATAATTTCCCCCCAAAAAGTCAAACATAAATTTAATTAAAAGGATCCTGATATTTATTATTTGGTGGTGTGATCAAGGGAGAAGTTTTTGGCTTGCTCAGGCTGAGTATGAAATGTTTGGAGTGGTGGCTGGCAAAAAAAGGCAGCATGCTGCAAAAATAACCCCACTGTCTAAGGTACTTTCATGGGTTTATTAATATAGTATGCGAAGAAAAAAATAGAGAAAATAGCACAGGTTAGTGCACACTAATAAAATTTGACACTTCTTTTCATTAGGCACCCAGAAAGATTTGACTTTGGACACTCCAGGCCACCTGTACCATTTGTGAAGTTTCCACTTGCTATTCCTAAAATAAAGCATGGTGATTT
>VZSR01003806.1:9865012-9896025 GCA_013398615.1 Brachypodius melanocephalos
CCATATGGTGGTGAAATTTTTGTACTTAATCTCTCTTTCTCATCTCTTTCTTTTCTCCCATCCACCCTCTCCTCATATTTCTACCTCTCTACCTCACATTTACTGTTAAATAAAATCTGCGCTGTTGACTCTGGTGTATGGTCCTGTTTGCACTTTAATTTAGAGAGAGGCACCTCTTGTAAATGGATCATACCATACTGTCATGAAAGTCCCTTCATATACAGCTTCATCGTTCACAATTTTTGATTGGAATTCACTACATAAGCATTTGGTGTGTACCATTTTTGAGGACTGGAAAAGAAAATGAAATATGTAAACATAGCTTTCAATTCTTGTACTCATAAGGTTGTTGCTAAAATATTTTCTCTCTTATTTCTCCAGCATAAAACATGCTGTTTCTGTTACCCCTTGTAGTCTAAAGTCTTTGATATCAAGGAATTTTGACAGCAATCCAGGAAAGATGGTTAACTTTGCCAAGCCATTGGAAAGGCTGAAGAAATTATTGCTCATCTCTCCATGTGGGAAGATTTCAAGGTTATGTGTAACAGGTGAAAGGCAAGCCTTGATGCATGTCTTTTATCAACCAGCTTGCATGGAAATCATAAAACTAAAACTTCTTATGTTTAAAAAGACTTATAACCCTCATTGTCAGAAGTTAGAGGCAAAGGCACCGACTTTTATTAGCCTGTACTGTAATATAACCATTTTTTATGCAGTTTAGCACACATATTACTAAATGCAGAACTTATAATATTATACAGCACTGATTTGAAGAAATTGCTTTTCTGTCACTGAAATGTGTTTTCATTAGGTATTTGAAGGATAAGTGAGGTTTGCCTTTAATCTATAGTAGTATTGTCTTTACACAGCAAAATGACTTTGGGGTGGTTATATTTTCACTTTCAGGAAAACCTTTAATTCAACAGACTGCATAATAAGCTTGACACTGAATTGAAGGGAATTATAATTTCACTTTCATTTTTAACTTCTTCTTACCTCAGAAAACCACTCTGTCTCAAGGTTTTTGCCTGAATCTGGCTTTTAATGGCTGGACTAAAAGTCAAAACATAAATTTTGCAGTTTGTGATAAAAAGCAGACAACAAATGTAAAGCAGTAATTTAAAATAAATAAATAAATGAACAACAGATACCAAGACTGCTGCAGCTAATGATACAAAGGGGAAAAATATATTTGAGAACAAAATCAGTAAATTTAATTCTGACTTGCCTGGAATATGCATTCCAACTTTGATCAGTACTTGTGAGTATGCATATACAGTGAGGGAACTCTTTACAGGTGATTGAGAAAATGAAGGAAAAATAAAGTTAATTAGTTAGGATCAATGAGAAAGGAAAGAATGAAGGTTCTAATTTTTATAGTTATCATAACATGTCATCTTTGGAATTAAGGTTGTGCTAGCTAAAATCTTTTGACAAAATAATAATCCGCTTCTTTATACTCATTTCAAATACTCCTTGAAATTAAGCTGACAAAATTATTCATTACTTCTTATTCTAAAATGCTGCATGTTTTTTCTAGGACAGTTTACCACCTACTCAACATAAGACACAGGGGTAATGTATTTCAGTGTTATATGAAGACATATCTGCATTAGATTTGAAATAGGCATGCTGTTTTAAGAAAGGTGTATTTAAATGACATTGTGATGCATTTTAATTTTCATACTGCAACAAAAATTATAAGGAAGTGATTTAACTTGAAAAATATAATTTTCTTTTTTTTAGGGAAAATTAACATTAAAAATACTGTCAATAAAGAAAACACTCTTGTGCTGGTTTGACCCTGGCTGGATGACAGGTGTTGCCTCCAAAGCTGCTCTATCACTGTCCTCCTCAGCTGGGCAGGGGAGAAAAAAATATAACTAAAGCCTATGTGTTTTTAGGTTGAGTTAAGGGCAGGGTGAGCTCATTCGCCAGTGACTGTCATGGGCCAAACCAACTCTGCTTGGGGAAATTGAATTTATTGCCAATCAATACAATAAACTCAAATCTTAAAGTCACCTTCCCCTCACTCCCCCCTTCCTTGGCATCAACTTCCCTCCTGATTTCTCTCCCTGCTCCCTGACAGGGGCACAGGAGGACAGGGAATGGGGGTTGCCATTAGTTCATCACACATTGTCTCTGCTGCTCCATGTCCCTCCTGGGGATGCAGTCCTTGAGGAACAGGCTGCTCCAGCGGGGGTCCTCTGGCCACAGGTCCTGCCAGCAAGCCTGCTCATCTCTCCGTGTGGGCACAGCGTTCCTGCTGAATATGAAACCACAGACTATGCAATGCCATTCATAAATCTTCCCCTACTGTCTTTCAGAACTTCTCAAAGATATTATCTATTACTATTAACAGTGTTGAGGGAGTATATCAAGTTCCCTAAGGTATTGTAAACCCCCCCAAACTGACAAGCTTAATAGACAAGACAGAGCAGAAACTAAGGAAGAGAGGGGATAAATATCCTTTCTAAGGTCACACTGAAAGACTATGACAAAGAAAATAATCACAAATCACAAGCCAGAGCCTGACCAGCTGAACTGTTAAACCCATGTGGGATTACCTCCAGCTGGGAAGGGTAAAATCTCCACTAGTAGTTCCCATTATTATTTTCCAGTCATAGCTAATGAAATTCTTTCAGGTCTTAAAGTCAGCCAACACATACAGATTTTTTATATCATATATTTTCTAAACTATTTTAGTAAGGGATACCATGTTCTAAATGGGTTAAAAAGAGATAACTGAGAAGTGTTACTTCTGAGGAGTCAGGTGTTTAATGTACATGAAGTATTTTCTTTACACTTATTTAAGTAAATTATCAAGTCACATGCAAAGCAAATTTATCCAAAAACATTATACTAAGCACTGCACTAAGTAGCAGAAAGAACCATGGAGTATCTTTTATTTATCATGAATCTCTTTAATAGTGACTCTGAGGAAGTACAAGTGAGATTGAAAAATAAATGACTGAAGGCCAATGAACTGGAACAAGATTGAGAAAAAATGTACTTTATCTTGAAAAATACATCTATCTTTTAGGGCTTATGTTTTTCTCCACTGGTGCAAAAATAGCTTTAGAAGATATTTTTCTCTGTAATAAAGTTTTGAAAACAACACATGCATTTTTTCCCCCTTACAAAAGATAATAAAGAAAAACAAAACAAAATGTTATCCCATAGCGTATTATCATAGCATATGAACTCTGTACAGATTGAATATAGATTTCAGTGGAAGTAAGAGATGTGGTGAAAATTACTGTGTTGTGTAGACGAATAAAACAGCCATTGAGATACCTTGAGAAACATCTCATCTCACAAAAGCTTTCTTGTTGCTATTGACTTTTACATTTTGAAGACTTTTTCAAAGTTTACTGGCCAAAAAAACCTATCCAGGGAAAATTGGTGTAAGACTGGTTACATTGCGTCTTCCAATTGAAATGTATTCCAATATAGTAATTGAACTAACATTATCCTCTAGCTAGATGCTTTTAGAAAATGTCCCTAGTTTGAACTGGTAATGAGTAGAATGATTTCTAGTGTTTACAAGAAGGGTACTTCATGACTGAGAAGGAAATATTCCATGTAAATGCGAAAGGTCAAAATGAATATCAGAGAAATAGAAAATAAAAAAAAATCTCCACTGGTTACATAATTTTAACTCAAAAATTATTTATCTGGAAATGTACTGGGAAATCTATCACTTTTAAGATATAATGGCATTGTTAAAATTATTGGGAAATCTTTTCAAAACTAGGAAAAGTTCAAGACTGTAGTTCTTAAAAGATAATTTTCACAACAAAATGTATTTACATCAGAGGAGGACAGAAGTACTTCATTATGGCCATTTACACCATTCTACTTTGTAGAACTTCAGAGTCATCAAATTAATAGTCCATAATCTTTCATTTTATATAGAGTGAGGAAATGAGAAAATTGATTATTTCGTTTAACTTATTTTTGTATAGGATGGATCTGCAAAATAACAGAAAAATTGAGACTACTAAAGAGAAGCTTCCCATTATGGGAAAAAAAAATTAGCTTAGAATTTGTATATTAAGGACAATTTAGTTTTTTATTCATCCAGTCTTGAACAGAAGGGATTAAGCAACTTATAAATAATTTGGAATCTTGGACAAAGCTGACCTCCCAAGAAGTCAATTTTAAGGTACTAACGGCAGAAAAACCCCTTCTTTTATTTGTGTAAGAGCCAGTTGTTCTTCAAGGCCTCTGTAGGCACAGCAGCATCAGTTTAACAATTACTTTCCTTGCAATATGTAGTTTCCATAGACCAAGGATTTGAGGATGTGTCTGACTGGGTTCATTGTGAGCCAGACAGTTGGCACCAACCCTGCTAAACAAGGATCCTGGCCTGAGTCAGGAGAAGGAAAGTTCAGGTCTGCATGACCCTGCTTGGAATATATATAGAGATGTTTAATTTGTTCTTAGAGACAGGATGACCTAAAGTCAGATAATTTCAATGTAATTGAAGATTTTTATGTGCACTATATGCAGTTCATCAGTGAATGAAATGCCTTATGTCAGGGACTGGATTAGGTGGAACATCTGCCTTCCAGTTGTTTTTTGTTGTATTATTCATGTCACTTTGTTTTGATTTTTTCTCCCCCACAGCTGTGTCTGTACTAGTCAGCTAAATGTCTAGGGCATGGATCTGGGCACTGGAGCATGATTTTCCTGTGGTGTCTCATGCCAGCCCAGACACCACGCTCAGTCAACATCCAGGAGCAGCCTGGGTGTGCAGACACTGCCTGGATGTGGCTGCCTCATCTGGTGTGAAAGAGCAGCTCCATGCTCACCCACCTGGCCCCACCAGCTGCCTGCCTGCTTTATGACAGATAAGGTGTCCACTGGCACAGTTTTCAGGAGTAGGTAGCCATCTGGGGAGTACATGGTGGTGGAACTAGAAGATCTTCAGTTAATGTTTTATGATGTAAAAATTACTCTACTATTGAAGTTTTGGAATTTTTTTGCTGATTTTATCTTTTGGGAAGAGACAAACTGGCTAGCCACAGTGGAGAGGAGCTAAAGGATGCTACCCCAAAGGATGATCATACTTGCTGGATTTCATAAGTGTTGTCATTATGCTGTAATTTTCCAGCCAGACCCTTCTAAATTAAATATTCTTTTTTCCAAGAGTATGATTTCAAAAATGTGGTTTCATATTTTCCCATAGAAAAAACTATTCCAATTTTTTGTCAATATACCCTTGTTTTCCAAAAGCTTATAAAATTATAGTGTGACTCATTCTGTGTAAGGGCATATATTTCCATTCTACTGACTGAGGCTTTATGAAAAACGTAATAATATTTGGGGTCAAAGTTACTCACACCTATGGGAAATTGGCATTTTAGGTGTTCTAAGTAAAATCAAAATGACAATTAAAACTTATATCTGCTCATGCTAGCAGACAGACATATAGAGCAAGATTATCTGCGAAAAGAACATTATCTGTGCACTATGAAACTCCTGATTCTCTGGTCACCGTATAGCTGAGTTCAATTTCCACATTCCAAAATAATCTCATCAGCTAGAAATTACTATACTAAATGATGACTTGTATCTTTTTCTTTCTGACACCAGTTGAAAACAGCTCTGATGCAGCTTCAGTGCCCCACAAAAGCATGATCACCTAGAATTTCTGTTCTGAGAAGTTTGATTAGCCTGAAATATTTCCTGAAATCTGAGTCTTAGACATACCATTCGGCATTGATAAGGAACATCGTGAGTCACTACTAACTTCAAAAAGCTTTGTATGAGTTCAGCATTAAGCTCTATTCTCCTTTTTTCTCAACTGAGTTGGTGACCAGGACTGGAAGTCTATATTCATCTCCACATCAAGTTCCTGAAACAAACAAAAAAAAAAAGTTTTACATTCCTCATATAATGCTTTGGGTAAGCTCAAATTTTTTGGAGGTAAAGGAATCACTGCCACCATAATAAAGCTGCATGCCATTGGTTTTAGAATAACAGTTAAAATCTCAGTGAAAATAAGCAGACAGTTTAACATGCATTTTATGGTTGTGTAATGTATGATGGAGTTTTATGTATATTTGAATTACTGCTAAAATGATTATTAAAGAAAATGATCTTATTTAGTCTTACTCTTTTCAAATAAATAATTCTAGCCAGAATGTAGGACTAGTTTACTACTGACAGATTTTAAGGATGCTGAGCTTGTTCCTCTGGACATTTTCCAGCACTGTTTATTTGTTATGGCTCCCAAGACACATTATAGTATTGCTGAGTTTCTTTGAAACATTCTCCAAAAGCTATGTTTTTCAGTAGCTGGAATTTCACTGGCTCGTAAAGTTTTAGGACTGCTTAATCACATTATCACTGGGCCATTGCTCACTTGGAACACATTGAAGGAGGCCAATAAAGCAGGAGTTAGGAGCACCTTAAAGGAGAAAAAGGCAAATTTGTGGGTTCTGTTTTCCTGAAGGACTTCAATCAACTCTGTGACTGAAGGCTGTTTTAGAGCTTGTCTAATATAATTTGCTACCTTTCAAATTTATATTGGACTTTGAACTACATTTTTAATTCAGGTAACTAAATTTTGGTTTTGATCAAAGTAAACTACATTGAAATAATCAGCTCTGATTCAACTGTCTTGGGAGTATTTATTTAAGTTATCACCTTAAATTATGATCAGTAGACAGTGGTTTTTCCATGAGAGGAAAATTATCTTATTTTTCAAGCTGGCTGTATTTTATTCTTTGAAAAAGCTGGAAAATGCCACTTTGGACTTAGATGTAGGAGAAGGAATCTTGACAGTTGTGTCTTCTGAAGAGAGAAAGTTCAGTGTGAAAATGTTTCTGAAAGATCAAATGCAGAGTTGATGGTTTGCTATGTTTGCAGTAATTTGAAGCATGTGAACACTTAATATATCAGCTGTAGTAGACACTGGCTGAAAGACATAAACAGTCATATATGTAGGAGATTCTGGGTTAGGTAAACACTGAGTTAAATAAAACTGATGCAAATTTTTCACTTGTTCCTTCAAACAAGATGGAATATTTTCAGAAGTATTGAATTGTTTGATGTGTGTCACACACATCTATGTCAGTAACTCCATAGGCCTTGAAAGTACAATGTCACACTGCTGCCAGCTGGAGAAGTTCAGTACCCTCTTGTGGAATTACTTCTGCCTGGAATAGGGTTACATGGATGTGGTGTACAGACTGTAGCTTGCTCAGCTCTCCTGCCAAGACAACCAGATGAGAAGCCATTCTGATCTGGAAGCCAGCAAGTTTCATTAACCTGTTATTTCTGAATTATTTTTCTTTTTGGCAACATTTGACAGCTTGAGTATATCTTCAGGAAGAAAGGGCTACATTTATCTGGGCTGGAGGGTGTTGGGGCACGTTCTCTGCTGGCTTAGTCTTTTTGCCTCTAAACATTATTTTTTCATCCAAATTGCCTTCGGACAATTATTCCCTACTCCTTTGAGTGCTCCAAGTGCATTTGGGAATAGTCTGGAATAGTAAGAATTGGGCAAGGACAAAGCTGAATCAGAATAGAATGTTCTACTGCCAAAGTTTTGACTGCTTTACTGGTATGGATACCTCTGTAGGTGAGTTACAACATTAATTCCAACTAACAGTGAGATTGAGCCTTAATTGCTCCTCAGTGGTGCAAAAAATGAACAAATCACCATTCCTAGCTCCTAACTGCATCCTTAAGTGACTACATTACTTTACAACTCTAGTCCTGAATTTTCAATGTCATAAATACAATGTTTACTAGAACAAAGAAAATAATACATTTTCCCAAGCCACACTTAGCAGCTTAGTCAATGAAACATCCTTTTTCCCATTAACCTAAGAGGACTTGACTCAGAAACTCAGATCTATTTAATTAGTTTCAAATTACAAACTAAAAATCAATAGTAATTTTCAAAAGATAAATATCCTTCTGAAATATGCCAAGACACTTTTCTCACTAACTTTCCTCGAACAGGAAAAAGCAGTCAGGCAAATAGCTCTCCAATTTCATGCAGTAGCATTTTTTTTCTACCAGTTATTGGGTATTTCAGACAAGTATCTGCGTGTTCATAGGTGATTTAGTACTTCCCAAGGAAAAGGCAAAGCACCACCGACAGTGTGACCTTTCAAAATCAGGTAAAACAAAATTGTTTCACCTCAACTACTTGAGTAGATTAAAAAAGGCTATGACTAAAAGCAGACATGAAAATAAAACAAATGCACACCTACAGTGAAAAACAAAATAAAAATATCTACTTACCATAAATTTATTATTTTCCTCCTCCTATAGTTCAAAATTAATTAAAATCTATTATCATACAAAATCCAGTTATGCTCTGTGTGTTGATAAAATCTAAAAGTTACAAACCACACTGTATAGGTTATCTAACAATAATAATGCAGATATTACTCCAGATTACAGATGAGGTTAGTAGCTGTGGCTTATAAATACAAGAGAATCCTAAAAAGGTGGAGGCAGGAAAAAGGCTGTAAATACTGCCTGTCTCAACAGCATTATGAATGTTGTGCATGATTTCTGTCAGGAGCAAGCAGTGAGCTTAGACATTTATTACATCTAGCAATAAATTACTTGAAAGCTTTTGTAACAGACTCAGAAATCTTGAAAACCGCAATAAGCCCATTACAATTAATATGATGGTGCTAGTAATGAAAATAAAACAGTACTCACCAGGAAAGCCCTCAAGGAATGGCAATTCCTTTTTTACTGGATGGCTCATGAGACTCAAGGTTTGGCAGTGACCTGGGCAGAATAGGATGGTTTTGATGCTGAAGGAAGGGAGCCGGATTCAATGGGCATTATTGAATATGAATATTTAAGTTTCTTTCCTAAAAGAAACTTCTCTATCTAAAGTAGAGAAACACCTGAAGAGGAAAAATCGAATTAAATTAAACCACATTCATAGTTTAGTAGTTTATTCTTCCAGTTGATAACTTTTCTTTCTATTTTATGATTTTTTTAGTGTTTAAAATTAATTCAGAAGAATGTGAAGTAGCTTAAGTTCACCAGGGTCAAAAGATTAAGAAAAAGTTATGTGCATCAACAATCCTTTGTGTGCCTGAAGTACTGAACAGTTTTAAAAATCTGAGGAGATACAGCTGACTTCTATTATGTTACTCACTAGAAAACATTTTGGGGATCTCTTTTTTTATGTTCTTGGGAGAGTGGAATATTATCTTGTTACAAGTGTCAGCTGATTCCCCTCTCTGGGAAGAGAAAAGAGGTAGAACAGCACGTGGCTTTTGTTAATTCTGTGCTTCGAAAAACCTCCCACAAGTAACTCAAATGTTTCTGGTTGTTTAACCTTAATACCTGTTTTTCATGAGTAAAATTTTCCGGGGCTTATGGCATAAATTCTAATCTACTCTTATGGATGCTGTCCTGCAGTGGAATGCATAAACCACCAAATAGTATGAAGAAATGCATCAATTACCACAGTATTTCTAATTTAGCTTTAGGCTAAATTCCTTATGTGCTGACTCAGTTGTTTAGCTAGATAGTCTTTAGCTTTGAATATTTGCTTTCCAGTCTGAATGCACTTCTACCATCTTTGTTTTATTTTATAGCAATGAGAATTATATATCCTAGTTACTGTCAAACATTCACCTATATTCCATGTGGTAATATTTTAATTTGTATTAATTCAGCTTCTCTAAATCTTTGCTCTTCTTACAGCATTACTATAATTCACCAAAATGCTTTTTGTACATTATTATAAGTCACCAAAATATTGTTACTCTGAGGCCTGGACAATTGCCTCTCAACACGGTTGAACCCAACTAACACACATAATCTTGCAGTGTCTAATTTCATATCTTAATGATATCTCTGATCTCTAAAAGGATACACGTGCATGATTTCATAGTTTATTAGGATACTGATGGCAAAAAAAAAAGTAGAATGTGGTATAATGACTGAAAATTAAATGTAATTGTCAACCAAGATGAATATTAAGGAATTAGATTAAGAAATTTAAGGAGGAAAGAACATTGTTCAGGAAGATAAGAAAAAATAAAGGCAAGGGAAAAAAAAAAAATAAAGTAAAGGCAAGGGAAAGCCTGTGAGAAAGATAAATGGTAAATGAGAATATGACCAATTGAAGTTTTGTTTCTGAAAAACACACAGTCTGGCAGTAGCCACTTTATATCATTCCACCACACCTGACTGCAGTAACACCAGCAGTCCGTATGCCTAGAGGATGAGAAAAAAAATGCTTAAAAACATTACCCTTAGGAATGGTACAATAAATATAAAAGAAGGTATTTGCACACTTTTATAAAGAATAATTCTTAAAACTTGCAGTGAGTGATTTTTGTATGTTAACAGGTTTTGTCAGTTTACAGAAACAAATATGGCCTTCTAATAGATCTATATGTTTTCTAATTTTGTTCAGTTTCAATTTCAGGAACTCTCATGTCTGAAACCCATCACTGAGAAGTTGATTTCTGGAGTAAGTAGAGGTTTTATTTCTGGGCCTCTTAAAAATTGAAAGACATATTTGAATCCATAATTATAACAATGGCAGATGGCCATCAGCAGGATTAATAAAAACATAATGAGAACATCGTCAGAGGTATATTAGAGGCAGACTTAGAAAATTGAATCACTACTTGAAGGAAATAGATTTTCAATTGGTTACAGGACCCCAGAGATTTGCAAGAGAAATGTAGAAAGACATGCCAAGGAAAAGTGATGTTTTACATGAAAATTAGAAAGAGAAGGATAAGCTGATAGAAACAGGAACTGCTTGTATTGATATAAAATTCAAAGGGAAAAAGAGCACTGTTAAGCTGTGAGTCACAGTCATTAGAGTAGAGAAGAAAACGGAATTTGTTTGGACAAGCTCTAAGCTAATTAGAGAAAGCACCTGAACTTCTTTGGATTTGTAATTTCTCAGAAAGTTACTAGGAGAAGAGAATATCTATATATATGGTAGTAAACCAGATACTGGGCACAAAGGGAAAGAAAGGGGCTCTTTTGTTGCTGCAGCTATGGAAGGCAGCCATCCTCCTGTGACCATTCAGATGGCTCAGACATGAAGTAGGTGGTAGAGTGTATTTTAGAACTTCTGATAGCTTCAAATTCTGCCTATATAAGATTTTATGTTTTCCTGAGATTCAGCTTTCCTAGCCTTGGAGAGTTCTTTTGTTCAGTTACCCTGCTAATTAAAATGGCTATGAGATGAGGGAGAATGAAGATCATAATCGAGGCCTTACAGGAAACTTTTCCCTCAATTTACAACTTGTTTCTGCTGTGTGCATGTTATTATGGCTATTATTATGAGGAAGACAAAAAATCAATGGGTTATTCTTGTGAACCAAGGACTGAGGCTGCACTGTACTTATCACAGGCATTCTGAGAAAGAAAAGTACTTAAGAACATAATTAACTTGGGATGAGTGGCTTGACTGACTCCTTCTCATGTGAAAAATTTGCCCAAGTGAAATAAAGAGAAAACACCTATTGATGTAGATGAAAATTTCTTTTACCTGTTCTTGTCACAAGATATCAATAATATATAAATCTGTCTAATATTGATCAGAATATATTTTGGAGGAATGAATAACATTAACTATCTACTCCATCCACTTCTGTATGTTGTCAGAGAAAGGTTAATTAAAATAATCAGAAGGGGTTTCATTTGCGACTTAAGATAAAGTGCTTAATGATACATGGACAAATTTTAACGAGCTGATTTTACCTCTCAAAAGCTTATTAAACTATTACACTAGTTGCATTAGTCATGTCTGCTGTTAAATGCATTGGAAAGGTTTCTCTTAGGATGTACAAATCTTTCTGGAAAATCACAGGAATTTCAGTACAAAGAGAGTTGCTTACGTCTGTATATCAACTTTCTGTTTCAGTTCCCTTTCAGTAGCATGATGTGGCTTTTGTAGCACACATTCACACAAAAGGCTGGCTGCTCCAAGCACAGAAATGCTGATCACTTCTGAAAACCAGGCCCCAAAAGTGCTAAACAATACCTGAGAAATGATGGCAGTCCTTTATATGAATAGTGATTACTTACCTGACAGATTGATAGTAAGCTACAATGACACATTTTGAGGAAAATAAGAGCTAGTTATCCAATGCTCTCATTTTTTTTTGTTACAGAACAATAAAATAAATGCAGCAAGGAAGGTCTGTTTACATGACTGAAAACCAGGGCTAAAATCCCAACCACAAAAATTTAGCATCAGGCTTTCTTAGAAAATTATAGTTGGAATTTCACTGTGACATTATTAATATTGCAGTTGTGAATACTAGTAGAAAAAATGTTAGGAAACCGTAGCCAGCTTTGGTTATGGCCTACAACTTTGGCTCTGAGGGCTTTGTGAATATAGTTTGCATCGTTTCTCATTTTCAGCTGTTGCAGATGCTTCTTTTTTACCTCCTCCTCCTCCTCAGAAAATGAGAGGAAACCATGGAACTCAAAACACCTTTTGAATTATGGTGACAGAGCCCCAAGGAGAATACAGAAGAAAAGATCTGTGAAGACTGACTGGTAAAAGAATGGTGTTTGATTCTCCTTCATTGGTACTGTAGCTTTCTGCAGTAATCCTATGACTACCTTTTTAAAAGTGCAGCATATGGCACCTTTTGGGATAGAGAGGTTGAGCCACCATCAGACATAGATAACAGTTGCCTCTTAGACAGATGGTTTTTATTTCCTGCTCCCGTACCTCCTACAATGAGAAGAACTGGATTGACTGGCAGTGCACCAACCCAGAGAATATTTAGAGTGAGATCCATTAGAGCAGATGTAGCTCTCTTTATCTGAGCTAGCTGACTGATGTTCTTTTATAAGTAATGGAGAGAAAGAGGTTGTCTTGGGACATGATTCATCTGACTTATTTTAGAAATTTATTTTAGTGTGAAATGAATCACAAGCAAAGGGTGTTTATTTCTTTCCATTGACATTATCGAAAGTCTAGACAAGTGGTTCAGACATCAATGTCTATATTTATCCTGATGAATCCTGTCTGTGGAGGCGAAATAATCCTTGTATTGCTGTATTCAGGGAAAGAAATAGAGTGAGAAAGCCATAAAAATTCCAGAAAGAGCCTGCCTTGTATGGGTATTCTTGAATCCAGTGAAGAAATTTTATCCAATTGAAGTATAAACTTAAGAGACAAAGTGTGTCTGGAGGCTTCTAGCTATGTGATTGCTACTGACAATATTTTATAGTGGAATTTTATTACTGATGCTTAATAAAATATATCTCAAACACTTTTCATGAAGTTCACTTGTCTTTACTCCTGAAAACACATGTATCTGACTGTAATCCAGGAACAAAGTGTCCTGTAGGCCCCATTCTGTCTTCATTTAAAAATTCAAAAATTTCAATTCAAGATGAGCAAGTAGAAACTCATTGGGCCAAGGGGAAGCACTTCTGAAAGGAGAATGCAAAGTGCAGAGAATGGAACCAGCTTCAAAGTAGCAATAGAAGATGAATGGATAGTTTAGAAGACAACAAACACCACTAAATCAAATTCTGATTGCAACTATTTCTATTCTGTTCAGACTCCTGAAATAACTATGTTGTGTTTCAAATTACTATAGCCTGACCTGGTATCATTTTGGTTAATCCATACATCTGAAAGCTGCTCTAGTGGTCTGAGCAGGTAAAAAGCTTTATTGTTTTCTTTGAGCCACAGGTGTGTGTGCATGCACAACTGAGACAAATTGCCTTGTGTCTTATTGGCTTCACTCACAGAGGAGAAGTCAAAAGGATGAGGGAGCAAGGCTGACCACAGCCACATGACTGACTAGATCATTAATTTCTCAGCAGGATTCCTGTTGTAGTGTTTTCTTGGACAAGGCAGAATGAATATATATCAAGAGCTTAGCAGGAGCCAGGGATCATTTTTGTCTCATACTTTGGATGGCACCATCTTGTTATGGGAGGTAAAAAGAAGTTAACTGCTTTTAATGCAATGCAATTTAGGGCTGTCCCCTTAATCTCAAGGCTAGAGATGAAAAAAATCGGTTGTTTCCTACATAACTGTGATCTTCATGATTGTGTTCAGCTCTCCTGACTGGTGGTCTTGTTGGGTAGGTCTTTATATTCATTTGAGCACTGCAGACTGGGGCTGTAAATTGTCTAAAGAATATGCAGTAAGTTTCCCAAGATACTGTGTTTGGGCTGCTTGCGTAAGAGTCATGTATTTTCTTACCTTAGAGGCCTAAAGATCACAAAATGAACAACTGGGCTTGCTGTGCCAAACACTGATTAATACAGTGTCTGCCTGTGTCTGCCTTGCATCAGTAAATGTATCAAGGATTAAGTCTGGGTAATCAGAAATAGTTAGGCTTTAAACATAAATCTGAACTGCTGCATGGGACTGAAATGACAGTGACATTTTAAAAGGTGTTTTAATTAAACTTTATAGTATTATTTCATCTATTATTTTTCCAGTGGTGCTTCTACACAAAAAATTATATTTATGATATTATGACTGCTGTATAGCTGTGCAACCATTTGCAAATTCTATAGTACATTTACACCACAGGGACATACTTTCTGAAATTGGGAGCCTTGTAAGACACTACGTGTCTTTTATGTATACTGGTCAAAACTTATGAAACAGATGTGAAAATCTAAATGTGATACCCCACTGGATTATGATTTGAATGACTAGAACATGCAATCTTCTTCCAGTGTAAAAATACAGAGCTTTAAATGGAAAAGTAAAAATTAGATGTCATGTTTTCATAAGGACAAATTTTTACCTGAGACGAAGTTTTAAAACCAATTATATTAGTTTTAATTGTCTAATATTTTAATAATGTAGTAGTTCTAATAGGTTTGAAAATAGGTAAGACAAAATTTAACCTAAGTTCTAATTAATCCCAACCTGCTTGAAAACCTGTAATTTTCCTTTCAGCTCAAATATATTGATATAGCATTACAATTGATAATGCACATCTGTACTGCAGTGGATATAAAGCTATAAAGGGATGGTAATAATCTCCAGAACATGTTATATTAGTTCAAAACACAAGTACCAAAAGCTCTAGGTTAAAGTTAAAAGTAAAAACCCTCAAGTACTTGCAAATGACACTGAGTATTCTCTATATTGATGAATATTATCATGATTTGGATGTATTGTTTTTTTCAGGTCTAAATTTTAATAGCATCTTTTTTATTGTTATTGTTATTTCCTTTTCTGATGATTTCATTTCCAAGCAAAACTTATATATAAATAAGACAAATTTAATATAAATATGTGTTCACCCCTGAGCTTCCACTGTGCCAGCAGCAGTTACAAACTTCTAAGTGCAATTTTTTTGTGCTCATATTCTTGGGTTTATACTACAACTTTTGTGTGCTTATACAGTACTTCATCCTGTTGTGATCCTGATTAATATATTTTATTTCACTTTGAAACAAATATGAAACAAAACCCTTTTCATTTTGATAATACTTCTTAATTCTGCCATACAACTTAAGCATATTTTGGGGTCAGGAACAAAACAACACTAATCAGGAGGTTTTTCTTTGAAATACAGTCTAAAATTATAGCCTATAGAACAGTGTTTCATCCATAAATGGCATTCATTCCATGCAAATACATTTTTTGCCTAAAGTATGTAATTACTTTTATTTTTCTTCTGTTGATATATCATGCAGTTTAATCAAAGATCATGCAACATTTCTATTCCTTTGCTCATCTTAATCATCCCCATATAGAACAAAAATTTGCCTCCTGGTAAGTCAAGAACTTTAGAATCTTTATTATCTTTTGAGAGCCAATGACAGTTAAAAAACAAATCAAATACTACTAAAAACTGGATGTTTGCAACTTAGTCATTCTTATTATTCTTTAAGAGTCATTAAGACTGACTTTTAGTGTTCCTGTATGCTTTAGACATGTGTCTGTAAAATGTCATCTGGCTAAGCAGAAACAAATCACCTGTTCTTCAGTGGTTTTGTCAGTGTATGAAAAAAAAAACCCAAAAAAGTTGTTTTGTAAATTTTACATTAGTAAATCAATTTTAATGAAAGAACAGGATATAGGGTGGAAGAGCATTAGCTTTCTTGTTTTCTCATGAAAATGAAATATTTCACACTGTCAAAGAAGGAAGAGTATTCAAAATTTATAGCAGAAACCTAGACAAAGAACAAATCTAAAACCAAAAAAAAATCTGGGCAGAGGAAAAAAAGGGATTTTTGAATAGAAAAATAGGAAATCTTCCTTTAACAAGGCTACTCCATGTATAAGTCCTATGGATAAGTCCCAGGTTTTTTTTTTGTGGTTTTTTTTTTTTTTTTTCCCTTTGTTATTTTTATTAGCAGATCATAGAGACAGGTTTTATAAATGTCATGAAAAGAGGTGGAGGAGAAAACTGGCCTTAGTATTTGTGCTTTAATTCAAATAAATACAAGATCATGCACCCAGAAGTAGGAAAAAGGTAATATTTGTAACATGAGAAGTTTCCCACTTCTTTGAAAAGCAAGGACTTCAAGAAGGATGAAGAAGCCATGTGAGATAATACATGGAACATGGATTTTCAACACCTGCATGTGTGCTTCTATTACTTCATGGATAAATTGCAAAACATCAGACATAAATTGGAACAGAATTATACCTTTATATGTGCTTTCAAAATAACTATTTAGTGTCCACTTTTGGTAACTGTACCTCAATAAAGGATTACTACTAATTGTTTAGAAGATAAGTAGTAATAGATGAAGAAATATCTCTTAATTATTTTTGAGTCAGGAATTATCAAAGGAAACATAAGAGCCTGCTGGAAGGATTAAAACCACAATTTTACTTTTAGAAAAGGTGGATTTCAATGTAAAACTAAATACATGATTTATTCATTAGTATATTCTACTGTATGTCTTGTTTTGGCCTAACACATCTATTGCTTTTGCACTAGACAATGGAGATTGGTTGTTCCTTTGGTATTTTCTCTAAGAATTAAAAATTTAATACACTATTCTTTACCGAGTGAAGATGACTTTCATATTTTGTAACAATATAAAAGGAATCATCAAAAAGACTATGCTTCACATCATGATAGATAAATTCATACAGAAGTAGGCCAGAATGGTCCCTTTGGTAGTTTAAGTGTTTGAATGCTCTGATAACATGACACCGAGTTTACACTGAAATGTAAAAACTTGCTTCAGATGAAGAAAAAGTAGAAAAGGAATATTTTTTGGAGGTGGAGTCAATTCATAGGATATTAATTTATTGCAATCTTGAAAAGAAGGCCTAAGTACCATCTTTTTTTTTATTCCAGTTTCCTCTTTACTTTAGTAGATTCTCCTTTCTTCCCATCACATCTCCCAGTCTCTCAGCTTGCCGAAATTAGTTAGTATTTTTCTTATGTGTTGTCACTCATTTTCTCCTCCTTACTTCCACTTAGTGCCTAAAAACCCTGTCATAAGCTCAAAAGAAAAAATAGAGTAAGAAAGATAAACAATATAATTTTCACACTCCATGGTTTGTGCAGGTGCTGCCATCTCAGCCTCAGGAGTCTCTCCATTCCTGGTGAGGTGGTCCTCAAGGTGATCAGCATCCAGAAGATTCAGCAGAGCTGGACAGTGAGAAAACTGTGGGAGGGCTTCCTAAAACAAGGTGATAATTCTGTTATTTAGAAGCTTTGCAATTGAATCTGAGAAATATCTTTATGCTACAACAGTGAATGGAGCAACAGCAAATTGTTCAAATATTTATACTTCTTATTTTTACTTCTTCAAGTATCCTTGAGCTGCAGCCAAAGTATTTGCATGAACTCATGATGTTGTTTGCTATATACACTCACCAATGTGTATATAACTTAAGCAACTCAACAGTTATCTATTTATATTTAAGATATATTATATTATTTAAGATATGTTACATTAACAGTTATCTACTTATATTTATCTATTTATATTTTACAGTCATCTATTTCTATTTTTATTTCTATTAAGTTAAAAGTACTAATAATTGAGCAGGGCCCCAATAGATATTAATTTGTGAGTGGTGTAGACAGATAGGCGTGGATTTATAGAGTGACCAGTTGATGCTGTGATCTCAGTGACTTCTCTGCACATATTTTAGAGAGTGTTTGATTCTAGGCCTAATTCTATTTCTATTCTATTTGGCCATTTCTGTGGGCCAAATACCCATGGGTTCAGTTCCTTGTGATTTCATCCAGATTATGGCACTCAAGAGTCATTGTGTGATGTAAACCAAAGCATGGGAGGTGACTAATGGTGACCACATAACCTTCAAAGATATTCTAAACATAAACAAAAAAGGAGATTTTATCACTGTGTACCAAAAATACAAAACACATTTACATGGCACAAATTGTGTAATATACTCATGTTTCTGCTATTATACATCTTTTTACTGAAACATCAAATGTTGGCCATAAAGGGAAAAAAAAAGTAAAGAAGTCAGATATCTTTAAGTTTTTTTAAAAACAAACTTGGAGAATGTTGAATGCAAGGAGAAATAAATGTAGAGATATAAATGAGGCATTGCATTTTTTAAAGGAGGAGGTGCTTAATGAAAATAATTATCAAACAAGGTAACTTATGGAGGGCTATATTTATATCTAAGTTTTCATGGAGAATGTCCTAAATATTGGATTATTATATATACTTTTTCTGGAATGTATTTATTTCCTTAAACTTGCTTTATGTACCAGATTTACACTCAACACAATGTAATGGCCATAAACCACTTCATACCCCAATAGTAGATTACAATCATAACAATAGTATTAAATTCTGCAGTCTTCAAGCCTTTGGTAAGGAAATGCTACTGTTTCCAAATAATAGTTTTGGAATTTTGACTCGTGCTTTTTACAAATAAATTTAAAAAAAAAAGCGCATGAAAAAATACATCTTTCTAAAACATTTAAGAGGTGCACCTCACATTCACTGCAAGTCAGTGAAATCGCAGTTGTTAGAGTTGGAGAACTTACTATCCACCTATCTGAAAATCAATGTACAATATCAAAAGTCTTATAGCAAACAAAGTAGTTAAATAGGTATGTTTAAGTTTATTAAATTAATTCTGTTTTTCTAGAGTATACTAAGTGAGTCATAAATGTTTTGGACTTCATAAATTGAGTTTTTCACAAGGAAGAATACTTTACAGTTTATGATGTGGTGTAATATGTGGAAATATGTTTCATTGACTGAGTTAATTTCTTGTATAGGTACTCATATGTTCAGATTATTAGGCTTTATTCAGACTATAAAGGTAATATATTGGAGGGTTAATTTAGCTTTCTTTTATCCCCTAAAAATTGCAGAGCAGAGCTCTTTTCTGTCATCATCAAGACTGATTACGATGCCATGACAGAATTTCCTTAGAAGATCAGACATTATCAGTATAAATAAACACTCAGCTCCTAGTAGAAAATTATAGTGCATCATGCAGATTGCATTGGTAATTATTCAGAATGCTTTTACTTGTTGAGGAACCAAACCAACCAATCCTAAAATAAAATACATGCATTGGATAATTTGCACTAATTATGGACTATTTACCTGGGGAACACTTCGTTCCATTGTAATTATCTTACAGCATAATTTATGAAAGTGTCTTCATCAAAAGCATAATGAAGTAAATTCTAGGACTACCTTTCATTAGAGGAATGAGAAATTTAGAATTACCATATTGTCAATTGGCAGTAATGTGCAAAAGTATTACTTTGAAACCTAAGAATAAACATTTGCTTTAAAAGTGTTGCCCTGAGTTCAGAGTGACCAGGAGACATTTCATGTTTCCAGGTGGGTTATTCTGCTGCTGGAAGAGCAGCAGCATGTTGGCTGAACACATTCCAGACCCTTTCTCCTTCTCTTTAGGGCACACTTGCCATTCCTTTTACTTCTAAAAAGAACAGTTTGCAGGCATTTAGACCCATTCAAAGGTTCAAGTAAAGGACAGATGGGTTTTACAATTTCCAGTTAAGATAAAGTCTTGGTGATGTCTCTCTTAACATGACTTTAAAACACCTCTCATTGTTACTCTGTTCACAGGTATGTGAACCAGTACTCAGGGCTTGGAGTAAAGATGGCTATGATTCAATGTGTGAATTCAATTTTCATTATTTAATTATTTTAAAAATTATTTATTTATTACTATTATTGTTCTTAATTTTTAAAATATTTATTTATGTACTTATTTATTTAATTTATTTTTTATTTCTTATTTTTTATTCAAGGTGTGAATCAGGCCAGTTAGTTTACTAGAACCTATACTGCTAGCAAAGAAACCATGTCTGTTATTTTGTCACTTCTGGAAAGGAGGAAAGGAGGAAAGGAGGGTGAATTAAAAAAAAAAAAACAAAACAGTCTTTGAAATGAGGAATGAAGTTGTAATGAGAATTACTGTCTAAATTCTCAATTTGATGGTCATAGACAGAAAATTTATCAGGTACATCTGTAAAGATGCATTTTAGTGCCCTAAGTAACTGAAATTAATATTTTTATAGCTTAGGCACTCCATCATTAAATAATATCAAATTCACTGAACTACTACATTAATCTGTTCTATTTTGTGTCTTTATTAACAGTCTCTGACTATAGGAGCTCCAAAAACACGCTCTTCAAGGATGTAACATGGTGGAGGGACATATTTTGCTTCTACATCCTCTCAGACAAACCCATTACCCAGAAGGGAATAATAATTCACTTTTCTGATAAATAGTTCATACAGGTGGGTAGCATTGTCATTGTGAAATTGGGGTGTCTATGCCAGATATACTTTAATCGTCACCCTCTATTTTTGTTAAGTATTGCCACTTCAAACTAGGTTTTAATTACTGTTTCATAGTGCAGAGACCCCTTAGAAGTTTACTGTACGCCAACCCTGAAAATACTTTTAAAAATGTTGGGCTTTGTCTTCCAACAACTTTATGAATATCTTGTTTGTTTTAAACAGTCTATTAGCACAAAGGATGCTCCTGTGACTCCTAGAATATATTTTTTTAAAATGTGCTTAAATATCTGCTATATGAACACATGCACTGGCATAATAGCAATGTTTACAAGCATGTGTAAGCAACCCCTAAACTCATTTAAGTTAATGTCACCAGGAAATTGGTAAATAAGTGAAGCGAAAATGCAAATCCAAATGTCCACATACTAAAGCCTTATGGAGATCCTAAGGAAGTTCTACATTTTTGCCAAGAGACTAGAGAGAGTGGATCTAAATATATGCAATAATCACAGGCACCAGAAAGTGTTATGTCCTTGAGAAGTATTGATATCTCTCCTGATGACAGTGAGACTTGCCATGCCAAGTTTGTTTCAGTACAATCATAATGGGGGAGATCTTTCCCTACCTAAAGAGCTCTAGGAAAAACTGTATCACCAACTGCTGAGAAAGAGTGCATTTCCTCCCTGATTTGTTTTGTCTCCTGAAATGTATCTTGGCTCTCATGATCTGATCAAAACAAGTAAATACAGATAGGGAAAAATTCTCTGCTTCATGGCCTTAAAATGCCAGAAATGCATAGCAGGGATATGGCATCAGGGAAAATCATGGCATCATGGCATCCTTGGCATCAGGGAAAACTGAAGAGTCTGCTACATATATTGCAAATGTATATTCTTCAATTTTACTAATTTATATTTTCATGTTGACATGTGTAAATATTTATCAGCTGTTGGCAACTTTGACACTCTGAGTTTGGGCTCCAGGCTTTCTGTGATGGGACACAAGAATGGCTTATTCTAAGGCAGATTTAATCAGTTCCACGAGGACTTCGTGGGCCTTTTGCTAGTCTACTGAGGAGAACCAGAATGGTCTAGTTTTGTCCAGTAAAGAGGACCAGAAAAGCACATATTGAAATAATTGTCTTGAATTAAAATGAAGAGGAAATTAGTTCTGCAAAACCACCTCACTAGAAAACTAGGCATAGGACTGTTTCGTCAGTAACTTATTTGGAGATTTCAGTATTCAGCAGAGAACCTCTGAACACAGTAGACATAAATGGTTCTGAAGTTAGTCCTTTTTCCTGTCTTGCTAATGAGCAGTCTAGTTTATGTGCAATAATAATACACACAACATGCCAGTTATGGCAGACACTTAGCAAGTAGGAGCAAGGTCATACATTCACAATCAATAACAATAATACAAAAGATAAACTACAATATTAGATGTTTAGAAATACAATTATAATACAATTGTAAATCATCACACACACAGAGACACAAACTGTGTAGGGCAGAAGAGCACACACCCTCTTTACTCTTCCCTACTTACACAACTTCTGATAGCAGAGGTGGGCACTTCCAGCCGTGTGAACACACGGTGCTCTGCTGTTCAGTTTATACCAGGATGATTTTCCATCCAGATGCACCTTTTGCATTGGAACCACATAGAGACTCAGAGTATCCAAGAAGCACAATACCTAAATCAGCTGTATTGGCTCCTGTGCAAACACCAAAATAGTCCTTAGCTGGATTGTTTTGCATAACAGCTGCACCAAGAAGACACAAGAATTCAAAATTCCTGGTACTGCAGTTCAGTGCATGCAATAGGCATTTCTCTGTGTATATAATATTCATTAGGCTGTGGTCCTCACCATACCCAAACATCAGCCACCAGAACACAGAGCTAAACTTCCTCTGTAGAGCTTCTTTAGCTGAGCTGTGGCAACCACAGAGGCTCAGAGCTTGGCTGTACCTGTGCCTTGTGTGACAGGCAGGGCAGCTAGCTCCTCAACCTCAGCCCTCTACTCAACACCTTCATGTCTTTTCAGACATCATTAATCTTGTGTGCAGAGCTTGACAGTATCTTTTATTATATCTGAAGCATTTTAGATTTTAATTCAACCACATAACCTCTTTTTATTTTAAAAATATTGTTAATAATGGCATTATTTGTCATACATAATAAGGTTTAATTGCACTATTTAAAACCCCACTGTGTTTGGGAAATCAATGGGTTTCAAAACTAATTGTACTTGGAAATTTTAATGCCAGCATCTCTTTTACTTAATATTGTAAATTATGTTTTATTTGAAAGTGTTTTCTGTTTACCAAAATTATTATGCAAATTAAGTGCTCTAACACATATGCAGAAGACATTTAAATGATATTTATAAAGCAGAGACTCAATTTGGAAAACTGCATGCCACTTATAATTAAGAATACAGACTGGAAAAATCACACAGAGTAGAACTCTGATTGCATTCTGAAGTGTGAAAAAACAGTGTCTGGATTCTTATCTCCAATCTGAATCTAAAAGCACAACACCAGTAATAAACAAGAAGAAAAAGTTCCACTTCCCATTTCCAAAGTTATGACCATATCCAATTTCTTCTTTCAAGATCATTTACAGTATTTCCTATATATTCCATTCACAAATCTCTGGATAAATATTCTGGCATGTAGCAAATCATGTTGCTGTCTCTACAGGGGATGGTGTGGATATAGTGCTAATAGGAGAAAATCCAATAGGCAAGTGCATATTGGTTAATTTTTTTCAGTGAGTGACTTTGTTGCTCTTACAAACTTCCATTTTCATTATTTTGAGAGAAAAGAAATTATATTTCCCAGGGCTTTGGGATATCTTGAGCATTAACAAAACTCCTGACACTTAGGTATGGTTCTGGAGTGTGAAACCTCTACATTACCTCACACAGACAAAATGAACACTGATGGGTTTAGTCCTGTATTCAAATCTGCATCAATATATAGTCCTAACCCTTATATAATATTAGAATTATTCTTTAAGTGAATTAAATGCTCTGACCAATAATAAAGCAATAAAAATATATGGGTCTTTACAGAAGACAACTGCAGACAATGGTAAATCGGATTATGTGTTTTGTTTACCGAAGATATATTGAAGCATACAGTGACATATTTTGGTGGCCAAATGAGGGATAGAATTTGAAATAATACTGTAAGAGTTTTGAAAAAATCCTTTCCCACTCAGAAATTTTTTCATCACTTTCAAAATTATGTGTTTACTTACAGAAACTTTTTCTTGGAACTCAAGAGAGTGTTGATTTAGCATTAAAGTCTGAAATAATAATTCAAAAACCACCAGTAGGGCAGAGATTATAAGAAAACTGATTTTAGACTTCTGCAAATGCCTCAAAGTCAGAGTAGAATGGTATTAGAACTGTGGAAAAGTCAGCAGTTCCACTTTCCAGATTTCAACATTTTCATGACCCCAAGGGTTTTATTCAGCACACTCCATGCACTTTTTCACTCTCTCTTCCACTTCTGCTGCTTTGAACTGTTTGTAAATCATGTGCTTCAGACTCATTAGCAGCTTTTAATTTTATCAACATGTTTTTTCTGTTCAAGGGACCAAAGCCTGGGGCATTGTTCCAGGTGTGGTTTAAGGAGCTCTGAGTAGAGCAGGGGATGGTTCCCTCCCTTTGCCTCCTGGCTGGGCTCATGGTTGTAGTCAGACCATTGTGCTGCCTGGGTTTTGTGCTCTGTGCCCAGAGGATCCCAGGGCTCCCACCAGAGAGTGCCCAGCCTGTGTCACTGCAGGGTAATGTGTGATACATAAATGTATCTCGACATGTTTGTGTAATACATGGATATATGAGTGTGTGTATTTGAAATACATATAGGCATGACATATATATTTCCATGGAGAGTTGAAGATCTATAAAACTGTGACAAATTTTCCATTGGAGGAAGTGTACTTGGGAAAAAAAAAAAAAAATTAAACATCTTTTCTAGTACTAGCCGATGAGATAAAATCAATGCTGCAGAAATATTCAACTTCATGTGCAATTGTGCTGTTAAATAATGATAATCCCGGGATCACTGAAGATGAGTTATTACATGCCCAATGGGCTTAGCGTGGTACATATAATGATACATATTACATATATTGTCACACGAAGTATCCTCACAAGTCTTTAAATGCAGTTACCAGGATTGATGGGAAATTAATTGCCTCTAGATGGTGAGGCTCATTACTACAGGAAGTAATTTATGTTCTCAAAAAATAACAAATGGTATGAATATTCATTTGAATTACCAGCATTGTTGTAGTGAAAAACATCATAAATATTGGAATATCAGATCTTGTTCTTTAAATGGAATATCAGTGTAAAACCATAAGACATCAAAAGAAAATGAAATAATTTTCATATCACTGATGTGAACCAATACCTGTCTGAAGCAATACCTGGTCTGTTCATACCGTTGGTCTGAACAATTTCCCTAAGGAAAAGAGCTGATATTCATTGTCTGATTTCAACAATAATTGAAGAATCACAGGCCACTGATGAAGTATTCCAACATTTTAAAGGTAATTTAGGTAACTATATAGGTAGGGATAAGCAGTAGCAATTGTTCAGACAGAAATGGTGATGAGGATGCTGTATATAAATTTCTGAGACCTGAAAGAAAAAGTTGCAAAAAAGTTGCAAAACAAACAAACAAACAAACAACCACCAAAAAAACCCCCAAACCACTCATACTTCTACAAAACCCAAAGCACAGAGGGAGAGGAAAATGAAGAATAACATCTGTCACGGAACCTCATCACACACAGCAGGTAAATGGCTTTCTTATTAGACAAACAACAATATTAATAAAATAAAAGGAGCTGTAGACCTTCATTTATACTGAGCCTCAAGCCATCAGGAGTTGGTGACAGCAGTGATTATATCAATAAAATCTATTATAATGTTCCTTTCAGTGCCCTCTGCTGACTATATAGACTTTAATAATCATAAACTGCAGGACGTTATTTGTAAAATAACTATTACCATTGAACTTTATCTCTAAGTAAATATGTATTGAATGAAAAACTCTTCTGGAGAAGGAGTATAAAAATATCATTGCTCTTGCCTGTCTTGTAAACAGATTTCTCTTTGGTGGATGATATTGTGAGAATTCATACACTCTGCATTTGATGCATTTGTTTTCACTTGTGGAGTCACCAAATAAATATCATCACACTTGTTATGTAATTAGCAGAACAGTGATATATCTGTTAAAAAAAACCCCAAACCACTATAGAAACTTGCTTTAATTATAAACCTACCTCTCTATGCAGAGGTGTCAAGAGAGGCTGTAAGTAGATTTTTTTGGTTGAGTGACTAGGTTGATATTTTGGATTGGTTTGAGCCTTGGCAATCAGAAATCAGGAGCTGGAATATTTCTAGGTATTAGAAAACTCAGTTGTAGATTAGGATGCCAAAGGGTTCAAATGAAAACAATCCACTCGTGTTCTGCATGCTGTGAATATAGGAGGGATTCAGACTGTATGAAGAAATTTGACTTAAGGAAGTGCACATGGGTAAAAGCAAACCTTAGCAACCAGGACTTACTCAAAAATATCTGTCACCTCCCACTTCATGAATTATAAGAATATTTGGATGATCTGAAAATCTACATCTCAAAATCTTGAACTAAGTTTCTTCTGCTAATCCAGCTACCTTGTACATTTGTGTCCTAATTGAGAAGTCGCTCTTCTTTTCCCAGAAATAATGTTCTCTCATAGAAGACTACTTGTAAAGGGAATAAAGAAAGAATTTCCTGATATCAGCCTTATCCTTTGCCTCTTTCCCTGGACCAGCCCCCTGTGAGGGCATTTTCATGAGGCTTTATCTGAAATCCAAGTGCCACAGCTGCCTGGGCTGCCAGATTGAAAGAAAATTTAATGTCATTGCTTGTGAATTCATTCCCTGGAGCTTCATGCTGCTCTAATTTTCAGCTACCTAAACTTCTGGTGGGATGGATAAAAGGGACAATGCAGGTGGCAAACACAAGCCAGTCCCTCGTGCTGTGAAAGCTGAGAAAGGTCAGGTGGAATGTGTGAATACATCTAGCAGCAGTGGAAAGCATTAAGCTTCACAAAACAAGGTCTCACATTCAATTTATATTTTATGTTCTTCAGCAATGAGCTTCATAGTCTTCCAGGAAAGTTGCCAAAATTTGAATTACATTATCTGTACTGATTTACAGGACATAGCTGGGATTGTCAGTGTGAAAATATTCTGTATTGGGAAATAAGTCTAACAATTGTATTGTTTGGGAATGTAAAGCTTCATTGCTTCTTCTCTGAGTTTCTGAACTTTGTGCACCATAGATTTTTTCATTCAAAGTCATCATTAATTATAATTGTAAGAGCACGTTGCCAAATTCTGCAGTGCTTACTCACTCTGCCTCACTCTGGACACAAGGAACAGAGCAGCAGAAATATGCATTTTTCTACCTTTTCCTCTTTGATAAGGTCTGCATGAGATAGATGATACCTGTCATATGCCAAAGAAACGTTTTTGTTGGCACAATTAATTCAAAACATCTCAAAACAGAAAGAAATTTATTAGCATTCAGGAGATTTCATATAATTCATTCTTTAGACTGTTTTGGCCATTCCTAGTGCAGTAATAGGGAATGGCCAGAAGATTTTCAGTGTCTTCAACTTTACAGCTCAAGTGTTTTCAGACTTTTTATGGCTGTATAGGTCTGTATTTATTGGATATTATAAAGAAGATGGAACAACCATTATCCTTCAAAATTAGATAACCAAAATTAGATAATCTTACCATAAAGTTTCATGCAATTACATACTCAAGCAAATATATATATATATATATATATATAGTTATATAAAAATATCTGTTGTTCTCCCCAGTAAGGCTCTGGATGAACTGTAGAAACTGGTACTGACAGCTACATTGGGTAATCTGAAACATGGGATTTTTGGTGTTTGGGATCTTTTTCTATGTTTAGGCCTAAACTTGCAATGATGCCTGTGGAGAACAAGTGTATTAAATAACAATGTCTACACTGAGGAAAGTGTAGCTGTTGTTTAAACATGAGAATGTTTATGTTTTATAAACTTACTTTAAGGTGAAGTAAGAAAAAGAAAAAACCCAAATAGAGAAAAAACCCATCCATTTAAAATATTTTCTTTAAATGAATAGACACAATTGAGTAGACAAGGCTTGGAGGAAAAGGATTTCAGGTGTTTCTGATACTTCAGGCAACCACAAATTCCCTCCTGCACCTTAGAGTTTATCACTACAACAGGAAGAGAACATTGGGTCAGGAGCCACCCTCAGCCTCCCCAGCAGTGGAAGTGAACTCAGGAGCAGCTCATATGAATGAGGGAGAACTGAACCCAGGGTGCACCTTCTCCCATGACCTCACTCCATCCTGAACAAATGTGCACGATTCTTTGTAAAAAAACCTAAACTTGCTGTAGCTTTTCCTCTCAGCAGTGGCCCAGAACGTGACCTACACCCCACATATTAAAGGGATTTTGTCCTCTATAGACTGTGTGAATATCTTACTAAGAAAGAGATTTGATTAACTTGTGGTAAAGGACAAGCTCAAATAAAAAAGACAAGGAGGCAAGACTGTGTTCTGCTCTGCAACCTCAGATAAACTAATTTCCCTCTCAGCTTCTGAAAAATAGAACAGGAGTGATAATCAATAATGTTTCATGACCTTACAGAGATACTGTGTGCATCAGTGTATGGCGATATGATGGGAATCAAGTCTGTGAAGAAACTCCTAATATCCTTATTTCTGAACTCTGCGGGGGTTTCATGGTCATAACTATCCTGAAAATTTCCATATCAAAATTACCATAAAGTTGTTGTGGTTGTTCTTGCTGTAGGCAGAGAAGGAGAAAGAAACTAAGAAAAAAAATCCTTAAAAGGCAATTTTCTGAGCCACTATCTCCCATTGCTATGCACTTAAGACTTCAAAAGCCTTGTGAATTAAGCACTCCACCCTCATGTTTTTTGTAAGACAAGGCTCAGTGCCTCCTAGGCTGGGGCTTGCTCCACATGATGAAATTTCAGTGCCTTCACAACTTTTACCGTGTTGTTGGACTTCTTGAATAAGCAGGATGGATGAGAGAACTCTAATGGGATTTGAGAGACGATTTGCCAGAAAAATGATAAAGACAAACCTAGACATAAGAAAATAAGAGGTCTTCCAAAAATTATAAACAAAACAAAAATAATATAAAGGAAACTTGCTAAATATTGTTGAGTAAAAATAATTATCCGCAGAAACTCTAAAAAGATAAATTAATTTCCTTAGAAATGTGGTTTCTTATGTTACAGACAAGAATAATTATTTTTAATTGAATTTTTGCTTAATGACCCTGCCATATTGTAAGATTTGTATTAATAAGAGACTAAACTAAATTTCCTCTAGAGAAAATAAATTTTGCCTTTTCTTGTGTATTTTGTGCCTTCTGTCAATAGCTTGGAAGTGTTAGGTTGTGGGATTGAATTCAATACGATGACTAAGCCCAGCTCTTTACACTGTCTTACTTCTCCAAGCCCTCATCAAAGACTTCTGGGATGTCAACTTCTATTTCTAATATGAACCATAGTAGGACAAATCATACTTCTAAATCTTTGTCCACACAACCTCTAGACAGTAAATGTAATTATTTTATTCATTTTCTTTAAAAGAAAATAATGTTTCTGATAGTTCAAGTTACAGCTGGTAATAGGCATAGAGACTTGCTTCCTCTATTTACTGAGGAATTAAATTGGTAGTTTTATTTTCAAATTGTGATTACCCTTTAATTCCGAGTTTTTTATCCTTACTGCTGCAGTGTGAGGTCTACAGAATGTCAGGCATTGAGGAAAAATACTGAGAACTTTAGTGTGGTGACTCCTTAGGAATATTCTGAGAAACTTACCACATTCATAGTCCTAGAAATGCTAGCTAAGATTTAAAATAACAGCAAGCATAGCAGATTGCTCAGGCATGAAGGCAGACATTTAAACTGAAAGGCATACCCAAAACTACCTTAACTGATTTTCAGAACAGACCACAGAATCTAAATTTCAACTAATCTAAAAATCGTAAGTATTTCCAAGCAGATTTTTGGTGAATAAATTTCAGGGTTGAGAGTGTATATATATGATTTTTTAACAAAATAATGTTATTTTTTAGCAAAATAAGGACTTTCTGTCATGAGACATGGCCTCTATGTGCTTTCCCTACAAAACCTAAGGAATGTCTGAACAAACAACCAGGTCTTACTTTTAAACAATGGGTCTTTATTTCTTTTTTTTCTTTAATCAGCAATCATAACTTTTGTGTTTCCAGAAAGATGCCCTGACAATTCTCAAAATTCTGCCACTTGATTAATCAATTTTAATGGAGATGAATCCTCATGAAATTCTAAGTTTTACTCATATTATTATTATTACATGACAGCAGAAACAATTATCTGTGACTTTAGTAGTTGTTGGAATGCTGTACCTGTTTCCTTTTCATAATGTCTAATTTCTGTGGTGATATTAAATTCACTATACAGTACACCTTCTTAATCACACTTGGATTTCTGAATTTGATCCAAACATCTTTGACTTTTAAAATTTATTTTCCTCTCTATATAAAGTTATAGAGTAATAAAACTAATTTTCAGGTATTGCAGGTACAGAATGTTCCTTTCAATTTCCCAGACTGAAGACAATGCTGGCCATTATTTTCACCTTAGCTATTGTGTTTATCTTTCTGACATTATAGCACAGGTTAGTTTCTGTTGAAGCTTTGCACAATTATTGCTTTTTTTCTCTTACATTTCAGTAAGATTCTCACTACCAGTGATCAGGATTCAGATAGAAAATTTAAGATGCATTCTTAAATGTAATTTAAGATGTCCTAGACTATTCTGTCTGCCTAGACAGGGGACAAATATCCCTGTATTTCTTATGTCATGTCTACTACCTCTGTGCATACATATTTAATGTGCTGGGCATGAGTCAAACACCACCAGAAAATTGTGTGTGGAAAACTGAATTGAGACCAGGGCATGCATGATTCATAATATCCAACATTGCCTTCCTAATTATGATCAAAGTAGGAGTTAAGAACCCATGAACATTCTTGAAATAAGAGTTGAGTCCAGTCCAATATGGGGCACAAATCCTTGCCTAACTGTAAATATTTAGTGACCCCTGTGACACCTTGTAATAATTTTCCAAGGCTCCAGTTGCCACAAGAACCTGAGTCTGCTTTAAGTCCTTTGTCAAAGCTTCAGTATCCGTGTACCTTGGGTA
>VZSR01003806.1:9896125-9906371 GCA_013398615.1 Brachypodius melanocephalos
TGACTGCCTTAAACTTGGACCTACAGTGTCAGCTGAGAGGCCATAGAGGGTCAGAAATGTGTGGTAAATGACAAGTATGACAGCATGACACAAGAACTACAGGATATCCTCTATCCTTTATCCCTCTGGAACAGCATGCAGAAGCCAAGCGAGATGCTGTGGGTCTTCTCAGACAATCATAGATAGTAAAATTATTAAATCAAGATCTGTGGCTGTAAGGGTAATCCAGATCCTTATGTGCCTGCTTACCTCCATCCAGATATCTAAATATCTCAAACTGAATTGTATTACCAAAACAGATTTGTCTTTCTCCTCAAATACTTGAGAGCAAAAGAAATCATCCTTCATTCCTCATTCATCTCTTGGTTTGAAATTGGTCATTTCTTTGTAATCCTGAGGTAAAATTCATGAAAGATGCCTCAGAAATGTACCTGAATGAACCCAATCATTGGTAGTGAGCATCTTATTGAAATGGAAGAGCAAAAAGCAGTAATTGTACAAGGCTGCAACAGAAATTAACCTGTGTTACAATTCTAAAAATATAAATTTATATAGCTAAAGTGAAGCATTGCATTTATTGGTGCACTCTTTAATGCTGAAGGACTATACAAATCAAATGTAAATTAAACATCAGAATATAGGAAAAAATGCAGTTTTTCCCTTGAATTCATTAGTTTTAGAAAAGCAAAGCAAAAATTGTGAGCTACAATGGCAGAAACATAATACAACCCTCTCTCTAAATCTTTAGGCAAAAAAAAAACCCAAACAATAAAATATTATAAATTCTATAGTTCACTTGTTTCAGAGAAAGAAAATATAGTCTATGCAGAGTTACAAAATTACATTATGGTGGCTACTAAGATTAATAAAATAGTTCAAAGTTGGGAAAAGTAAAGTAGGACAAAGAGTACATAAAGGCAAATTACTAACATGGGAAGGGAGAGCTGAAAAGATTCCTAAGTTTGAGTTTGTAGCTACACAAGGGGTAATGCACAGCTCTTAGAATAGCAGACTTGAAACATTTTTTATGCCTGTGAGCAAGATTAAATGAATTAGTGATGAAGCTTAGGCAATCCACTCCTTTTCCTTAGGAAGAATAGCTGACTACACTTTTGAGTTGGCGTATCACTGGAATAATTTTGCTGTGGGGTATCCCCAACATTATTCATATTCATGGAGAATTCACCAAGAAACACACTGATATTTCCTCATAGTTCCTGTAGTTCTCTTACTGCACTGGTTCCACAGTATCCCTGACTCATCCTTATGACTGTCAACTGAAGGTTAAGTTCCAATTTTATTGCTGTCAGTGTTGCATTGCTCTTTCAGGGCTTATAAAAAAAGCTGGAAGTCATCTGAATAAAGGATATGTAGTGGGTGGATATAGTGTTAGCTCCCACTCAAGAGTGGCCACTGTCTCTAGAAATTGAATTTATTCTTTTTCAACACCTGATGAGATGAGAGTAGTGAAAGTCCTATTTCACATTTTTCCAAGCTGTGGGTAAATGTGTTTATAAGAAGATAAATGAAGTTAAGATAGAGAACGCCAGAAGCAAAAGAATGATTGGGAAGAAATGGAAAAAAGAAGTATTTGGTATCAACACATAAAAAAAAAAAAAAGGAGGATTTGCATAATAAATGAACATTTGGCTTAATAGATTGTAATTTCATTTTTCTAAATGTCTTACAAATCACAAATACATAATGCAGTTTGCATACCCTTTTGTTAGAAATAGAGAAATCTTGTTCAGGAAGAGTC
This sequence comes from Brachypodius melanocephalos, assembly GCA_013398615.1. Classification (NCBI taxonomy): domain Eukaryota; kingdom Metazoa; phylum Chordata; class Aves; order Passeriformes; family Pycnonotidae; genus Brachypodius; species Brachypodius melanocephalos. The sequence goes on from VZSR01003806.1 coordinate 9,897,885, forward strand.
CAAGAAATTCTTGTACAAAAGGATAGAAAATTATCTAGGAGTTGTGCAACATATAAATATGCAGATTCAAGTAGCTGAAATGGGTGATATTTTTTCCCCGAGATACCTATATGCATCTCTCTCCTTATTCCTTTCCTACTCCAAGTTTTAGATTTTTAAAGATTTGTATTCCCACTGTTAATAGATTATGGCATTAAATATTGCTTTATTATTCTAAAGTCATCCATTTTCTTTCATTGGAACATTGGATTATATCATGAGGTTCACAGGACAGAATAAAGAATATTCATTATCCCTGCATTTCTTTAGTGCTTTATGTTTTAGCAAGGAAAATATTTTTGCAGAAAATTCACTCCCAAAACAACTTCTCTCAGTAATATGATTATTTTCTCAAACTGTTTATGCTTTATATCACTGAAAAATGCAATTTGTGTGAACTTCTGAGCTATATTAAAATACATATATTTAATATTGTATGGGAAGTTATTGCATTCCTCTCTCATGCAACAATACAGTTTCTGATGATATGGAAGAAGATAATATTATTCCACTTTTTGTTTAGATTATCTTCATAGTACAGTTAAATTTATTGTGTTTACACTTCACTGCAGGATGACAAGTATCATCAAAAGGCTATTACTGATATAAAACATAAAAAAGAAACCCTATTTTTGATTTCATCACTTTAATAGGAAAGGGAAACATATAAACTGATTTGCTCATCTAGATGGAATTTGAGACAAAGCTACCATGTTCAGTTTGATACCTTAGTGAAATTGTTTTGGGAACTAGTCCTTGTCTCCTGAAATGAAATGTGTGTTTCTTGGATAATTACTACATCAGTCTGCACAGCCCTAGCAAAACAGTGGATGGGAAGTTTAGGTATGTGCTTGGATTTGATTCTCTCATAGGTCCTTATGCCATCTAATAGGGAATTCAGAAGAGTCTGATTTCTTTCTCATTGGAAACCATATTTTTCTTTACCATAGAGGAAATTTTTCTCAAGGGGACAAGTTACCCAAATGCTTTTCTATGATTTCCATGATCTGGTAAGTAAGAATGGCTTGACAATTTCCATCATTCCCTCAGACGATTTTCCAATACACTGTAATAACAAAATCTGCTTTCACAGATAAAGTTTGTTTTTAAACTAATGGTTTCCCAGATTCTGAAGTGAATTGTCTGTACTGATAAATTGTTTTTACTTTTAAGGTTGTTTTGGTTTTGGGGTATTTTTTGGCTGAAGACAACTATTATTCTCACCTGCAGACCCTAGAATGCCTTGAAGGTTACTGTGAGCCAGGAACTATTGCCAGTTCTTGTCTTGCCTGATGCTATGACATTTTGAAGTGTAAGAGAGTTTATTTGTATGGATGCAAGCTCTGCAGAGCCAAATCACTTTGATAGGAGAACTGCTGCCTCTGGCCAAGTGTTTTTACCTTTTCCTGGTAGATGGATGTTATATAACTCACACCACCATAATAGTGTTCTTCTAGATTCAGCAGTAATTTAAGCATTTTTTTTTTTATATATGTGTGTGTAAATGACAGAAGGAAAAATACAAACTTACGGCAGTTCTGGCTTCTTTTTTTGCTTGCCAAGGTCAGGATGAATAATACATGGGAAATGCATGTTTTGAGTTTGGACTTGGATGTTTATTTTTGCTTATCTATTTACAGACGCACAAGCTGTGAGTTCTAACTAGTAAGTTAGAAAAACAAGGTAAAATGGAGTGTTACTAACTTTCTTCCCCAACTACGGAAAACCATCCAAACCCATGAGGAAGAAGGAAGAAGAGGGTGAAGAAGAAAGACTCAGACAACATCTTAAACCCTCTATCTTTACTCACATGCATTATTATATACTAAAATCCCATTCTCAGTTTCCAGAATTACAACACAAACTCAAATCTTTCTCTCCATCCATTATATCATTTATGATTTTCCCTGTGATCCACACAAGAGCGTGTGCTGTGTTTTGGAAATAAAGCTACTGAATGTTTTCAATCTCTCATGGAAACATGTAGTTCATATTGTTTTGAAACTCTAGGGAGTATCGTGACTGCATTGTCAGAAAAAGTCTGAAACATCCAGACTGTATGTTGGATTCACTGGAGCCCTACACAATCTCATAAATTCTCTCTGACCTACTAAAGAGAAATTTGAAAAGGAGCAAACTTGCAAAACCAGTAATTTCCTAATGGAATGAAAAATTAGTATTTCTTCTAATCCAGACCTAGCTGAAAATAGAAATTTAGATCAGATTTTTTTTCTTTTTGTTATTAGAAGCAATTACCCTTCCATTGTCATCTGTTCCAAGACATTAAGAAGAATTATTGCTGAATACTGAGACACCAGAAAATATTCAGAAGCAAGTTGATGAACTTGCTATTGATCTGCAGCATTTTTTAGTATATTCACATCTTTGCAAAACTCAGAGACTTCACATTCCCTTCCTAAAGTATTTACATATTGATAAACATCACAGGCTAAGTTTCTCTGTTGCTGTATATAAATGTTCCCTATATTTTTAGTTGATCTCCATAATATTATATTCAAAATATACTTAGGATCAAGTATTTTATGCACGAAACACTGTAGGCATATAAAAGCATAAAAAATGTCACAATGATTATTTTGGTTTACAATTTTAATTTTGTACCTGTTCTATGATCTGGTATGTTTTTAATACTGTTTCTTTAAAGAAAAGAATTATTATGTGAGAAGTACATGCAGAAAGCACCAGCCACTTGCAGTATATTGTATGCAAATATTTAGACTGGTTGCAAAATCTTTGACCTTGCAAGTGACAAGAAGATTGTCATATTATGCTAAATTTAGCCAGTCCTGTAACATATTTGTTTATTGAAAAGGGTAAAATGTGGGTGAAAGTTTGTTTTTATTCTTTCAAAATGACCTTTATGAATTTGTTTCTAAAAAAACTCCTTTGGGAAAAAACCCAGCCAAATAAAACATTGACTATTTCTCAATTATTAAATTAAAGATGAATAGTCAATTCCTTGTCAATAAACTTACACTTTCTTTTATCAAATTTTTTAGCCCTAAAAGAGGTTGAACTGTATGTAAGCCAAGTGATGGGAATGGTCATATATTGTTCTTTACTCTTGAATTCTGCCTGGACAATGTTTGGGAGAGTATAAGGTGGTGTAGACTTTATCACATCCATCCTGAAGAACTAACGATATAACAGGGATTTTCCAGTTCCTGTGCACTCTTCCAGGCACTGTTAAAATAGTAGTATAGGCATAATCACTGATGCAAAGTGACAGGTTCTGGCTCCTCAGGCAAACAGAAAGGTCAAGAGTTCATATAAGCAGACAAATTTATATTTATAATCCTCTTTTATGTCTATATTTCTACCTTTGAATTGTAGTATAAAGAAAATAATACAAGATAATATGTTATATAAAAAAGCAATTATAGCTGTTATCTTTGAGATGGGCAACAAGGAAGATTCAGGGAACTACAGGCTGGTCAGGCCCACCTCAAGCCCTAGGAAGGTGGAATTTTTTACAGCAGTCTGAGGAAGGTGATTCTTGCACTCTACTCAGCACTGAGGAGTTCTGGGTCCAGTTCTCGGCTTCCCAGTACAAGTAAGATATGTTCTTCCTGAAGTGGTTCCAATGCAGGACCACAAAGGTCATGAAGGGATGAGAACAACTCTCCTATAAGGAAAGGCTGAGAGAACTGTGATAGTTTAACCTGAATAAGAGAAGGCTAAAGAAAATAACCAGCAGGAGAGAAAGAAGATGCAGAAACCAGGCTCTTCTCAGTGCTACCCACTGACAGGATCAGACACCATAGGCACAATTTTTTAAAAAAAATTACATTTAACCCAATCACAGTCACGTTTTTTCCTGTGGGAGTGACTGTGCACTAGAAAAGGTTTCCCAGAGAGGTTGTGGACTCTCTATCCTTGGGGATATTCAAAGCCCACTGGGCATTCCTGAGTGACCTGCTCTAAAGTGATCCTGTTGGAGTAAGGGGGTTGGACTAGAAGGTCTCCTCAAGTCCATTTCAACCTCAACAATCCTGTGAAACAGGATTGCAGCAGTTTCAAAATGTATTTAATGGAACAATTCTATATTTTAACAAACAGACAAGAAACCAACCCATCCAGATTTAACACAACTTTCAGTGAATGAAGAGCTTACTGAAACAAAAATCTGAATAGAAGGGATGATCCAGCAGACTTTGAAAGAGCAAGGAAACAAAAAGAGAGGGTAAACTTTTAACATCTGATCTTTAGAAACAGCTCTCTGACACAGTTCTTGATCCTGAAACATGAATACAATAGCATTATAGAGTGCATTACCACCCTGACCTCCACAGTACTGTTTGTGGAATGAGACATTAGTTGTGTCGTTTGCCATTCTGTCAAAAAATAATGATAAAAATAAACAATGAAATGCCCCAAATCAGTAATGCAGGGAGCAAAACCTACAGCTGTGATCTGTCATGTCCCTGCTGAATGTTTTACTCAGTAAGCTATAGAAATCACTGTCATCTGTCCCATGTCACCAACCCTCTGACTCTTACAGTCGTCATTCTGAAATAATTCAGTTATAGCTGGAGAAATAAGACACAGCATGTAACAGTTTTCCTTGCCCATTCTGTTCCTCATGCTGTAGTTTACGGGTCAGAGTATTCTTTTGACAAACAAGAGGTGAGATCTCACTGCACTGTCACTGTTCTGAATAGAACAAATCCAACTAACTTGTATCTTCCCCCTAAGGAAAGGACTCTTCCAAAGAAAGAAAGAAAGAAAAACTAACAGTGCTTAAGGACATATTCTAGGTTTTTTCCTCATGGAAAATATCATACTGCCTCTGTGATACCCCACCATTTAAATTTTTGCCTCTGTAGAAAATTCTTTTACTGAATAAAAATCATACTACGTATTAAAGAAGAGAGATAAATCTGCAGAGGAGCTGCTTATTTATAGCAATTTATCTTTTTATTCCAATGCGTAAATGGAACTATTTGAAGGAAAAACCATGTGGGAAGACGAGCTGGAAAAAAAGAAAAATAAAATCTTTCATCTGCCCACATGTCTCTAATGTGATGTAGGCAAGAGAAGAGAAATTCAGATAAATGACCTTACATTCTGAGTACAACAGGATATTTACTCTTTCCTACAAGATTAAGAAATATGTATTATAAACTACTACTCTGTTGCAATATTTTGCCTAACAAAAATAAAAGAGTGTCTGGCTTAGAAGGCAGAGGAAAATTCTAGCAGAGTGTCAGGAGCTGAACATCAGGCTCTGATTTATTCCATTTCTCCATGTCTTTGAAGAGAAATAAAGACCAGTACTGGAGAGAGTCTGGTGTTTATCTGTGTTTGCTGCTCCCTCTGCTTGGTGTAAGGGGCCACTTCTAAGACTGAACAAAGATATCTGATTTAATTATTTTGTTATAAAAGAATTAATTTGCCACTTGTTTTGTTGTGTGAGATGGTGGGTTTTTTTGTTTTTGTTTGTTTGGTTGGTTGTTTTTTTGGTTTTTTGGTTTTGGTTTTATTTTTTTTTTCCAGTGGACTGTACTACCTGTGTGTTTTTGTGGAGATTTGAGAGCTGTAAGGTAAATCTGGGACATCAGTAGTGTCCTCTATCTATCCTGAAAGCAGACAGTGAATTTTGTTTACTTGAAAGTACTGGAAGCTTTTACTCCTAAAAAATGCTGTCCTGGTGTATGCCTGTTAGTCAGAACAATGTGTAGACTTTATAAAGTGTTTAGCTACATAGTCACACTGAGAGATCACTATTATAACATTTGATTATTTATATGAAGAATATGTAAAAACTGCATGCTTGTGCGTGTATATGAGACTCACAGAACAGTCAAGGCTTGAAAAGACTCTGGAGATCATCTAAATAACCCTGCTGTTTAGAGTGAGATTAGCTACAGCAAGTTTTTCATGGGCATTGATTATTCCTAGGAATAGACACTGAAACCTCTCTGGGTAACTTGTTCCAGCATCTGACCACCACCCCAGGAAATTTTTTTGTGTGTTTAAATGGAATTTTGTGTATTCCAGTTTCTGTCCACTGCCATTTCTCCTCTCACTGGATACTACTGAGAGCCTGGCTCCATCTTCTTATCTTCCTTCTCAGGTATTTTTGCACATTGAGCCTTCTCATCTCCCAGCTGAACAATCCCACTCTATCAGCCTCTCACATGTCAGGTGCTTCAATCCCTTGGTCATCTCCATGATGTTTTGCTGGACATACTCCAGGATGTTTGTGTCACCACTGAGCTGGAGGACCAAGAACTGAACACAGCACTCCACATGAATGTCACCAGAGCTGAGTAGGGGGAGAATCAGTTCTCTTGGACTGCAGACAATCCTCTGCCTAACACAGCCCAGGATGCTGATGGCTTCCATGGCTGCAACAGCAGATTGCTGGCTCATGATCACCTTGTTATCTGCCAGGACTCATAGGTCTTTTTTAAATTTTTTTTTCTTCTCTGCAATGCGCTTTCCAGCATGAAAATTAGGTGAAAATGGTTGTGTACATTTATCAGTCGTTACTCAGACTGCTACCACTGCCATGTGCACCTGGAGATGGAGACAGTCAGTTCTGAGCACACAGTCATAATTACACCTGTACTAATACACAAAAATCTAGTCACCTTTTCTTTTCCAGTCGTGAAATTCATATGGCTAACCTCCTCTAACCTCCAAAAGATGGTGTTGGCGTTTCATTACTTATCAGGAAAGGGATCTTTCCTATATTAAATAACAAACAGGGGATCCTTCTATTTAAAATCATAGATGAGTTCATTGGTACTGTGTCATACGTGTATATATATATATATATATAAATAATATAAACCACATATATATACATATATAAAACACGTCTATATACACATATATAAAACAGTGTTTAAAGGCTTTAGTGAGAGTATCTTGCCTGGTAAATGCTGAGTCACACTAGTAAAGCAGCACTAAATTAGTCATCTGATATGTTTGCATGATAGAGTTCTATATAAAGAAAGCATATTAGCTCTGGGCTTAGAAACAGCATGGCTATGTCATCAAATGCTGCACAGAGGCAAATTGAGTCTGCTGGCAGGGATTATATGGTGCAAGCAGACAATATTCAGTCCTCCATGAGGTTGTTACCAGCCCTCTGTGCCTACACATGCATAAGCATTTCCACTGACTGAAGGAAAATCCAGCTCCGGAACATGTCAGAAAGGCTGAAAACTTACTGGAATGCAGAATGTGTCTGTGTGGTTAGGATATATGGATTAGAAATATATACAGATTGAAATGGAGATTATATTCCATATTCCAGGGCAACAACATTGCAGAGAATTTATTAAGTATTATTTGTGCTATATGAAATAGAAAAGAAAAAGAGGAAGGCAGGAAGGAATGAAGAAAGGAAGGAAAAACACCTGGCGTTTCAGAGAGATCCTTATTGCAGTGTTCATGAAACAGAAAAAATGCAGTAATTTCTCAGCAGAAATAACAAATGTTTAAATTTTAGACTGTAAAATAAATAAATAAATTTAATCATGCACTAATTTAGTAGAAATGTTGCTCAGGAAGTCATCTATTCCATCCTTTGCTCAAAGAAAGTGCAATTATAGCAGTATGCTGAACCTTAGACAAATTTTGGTCACCTTCAAAGATTGTAACTAAATGGGAACTTGACAGACAGTTACTGCAGAAATGAGTCAAAGTCCCATCTAATCAAGGAGGATCTGTCTGCATCAATAAAATCTGAATCACATCCTTACCAGGGAATAGGAAACAACTGTAATAACCTGAGGATATCAAGTTTGTAAGGATTTCTGCTTAGCAAGAGGTCAACATAAAAAAAAAAGACGACAAAAAATCAAAGACAAAAAAAAAAAGTAAAGAAAAATAATAAATAAAATCCGAATGGCTGAAGATAACAGGTAATAACAAATCTGAAATATTTTTTGTTGCTGAAGTCTGGGCTATTGAGAAACACATTCGTTCAGAAACAGTCTTGATGACATTAAACCTTAACTTTGTAGCTGATAAGACAAGTGAAACAAGATGTTCATGGGTTTCACTGGAAAGCATCCTCAGCTAATGGGATATTTGAGAGGGCATGTGGAGTTATGCAAAACATATTATGGGATTTTTAGTGGTAGGGCCAAAGGAAAGGAAAGTACAAGCCTGAATGGCCAGAGAGATTGGCTGTAGAAGAGTTCATCTGGGTGCAAGCCAGCAGCTGGTCAGATTGTCTTGCACTTTACAGTCTTCCCTCTCTTCCTACTACATTCTATTCCAAAGAGTTAGCTGTGCAATACTAATGTCTAGTCTGTATGAATGTGTGTCAGAGATTCATTAGAAAATTTCAGGCTGCAGTAGCTGAGAAGTAGGTTAAACCAGCACGTGAAAAGATCAATTTTCAAGTACTGAAAAGATACTTAAATTGTGAGTCCAATACAAAATACTGAATGAGGTGAACAGAAATAA
>VZSR01003806.1:9906471-9947159 GCA_013398615.1 Brachypodius melanocephalos
GTTTTAGATTTAACAAAGTTGAGACTGGTAGGGCCAGATATCGTCAAACATGGTTGTAGCAGAAGGAGAAAGCAAACCTATTGAGAATATATCAAAAGCTATAGATTTTTTTATTATCAGTTTTTCTGGCTTTTGAAATTGTGCTCTATACTTGTTCTCACTTCTGCAGTACAGTTTTTCATACAATTATATTGCTCAGGAATGAGAGAGAACAGTGTGTTCCTTTTTAGTATTGGTATAATTAAGCATTCCAGGCTTCAAAATGGCTGGGACTGTAACAATATAATTATTTTTCTAAGTCTAAGAATTAGACCTCATCCTTTTTCCTATCAATCTCTTCTCAGAAGAAAGTCTGGAGGATAAATATGCTGAATGGGTATATGTTCAAAAAACACCTATTTGACTTTATCAAATTGCCAGCTTTCAGGATGAATAAATATATCTGGAGAAGATCTTAGATATAAAAGTGCAACACCTATTTAAAATAGTTGAACAATTTAGATGCTGAATGAGAATTGCTGTATTCTGACAAGTTTTGAAACTCTGGTGCCCTCTTTTGGATTTCCCAAAGGGACAATGGCTTCTTTTCAAATAGTCATCTTTGTCATAGATGAAGGAGACTAGAGTACAATTCCAAGGCAGTTTAAAAATCCCAGCCCCAGAGGATGCCTTGCTCAAGGTGACCTGACATTTGGAAGGCAAAAATGGAATATTGCTGTTTAGCTCCTGCTAAGCACCAGTAAATTTATTTTATTGATTCTCTGTCATACTGCTTACTTTCCATAAAGTTCACTTTGACATCTTACAAACTAGACATCTCGATGCTTTATTGCTGCACCTATCGAATCCATCTACCTCTGAGATATTTTTGAACTGTGACTGTAACAATTTTATTACTTCTTATTAACAAAATTAAATGAAATCTCTGTATTACTTGTCCAGTGTAAAAATCTGCTGAAATTATAGGATAGGTCAAGGTCTAATAACCTTCCAGTCAACTGTAGACCTTGGACTTCTTGGATGCAAGGACAGCATCCCTGAGAGATTCATACTGTCACCTCTCATTTGATAATCCTTCCTCCTGACTCTGAAGTTTTCAATGGTTCTTTTTTTTTTTTTTTTTTTCCTAATGACAAAAAATGGTCTGAATATGCTTGTAATTGTTACTTTTCCTTTTAAGACTGACTTTAGAGCACTACCTTCTTCTTAGAAATAAGCTTAAGAAGATTTACAAGATTATTCTAATGCCTAGAAGTCAAACACAAAGTGTAGAACATCCTAAATCAATCTGTATTTCCAAAGTATGAAGAGTTTTCCACAGAAGTATGACAAATAGAATCACAAAATCATAGAATTTTTTAAGTTGGAAAAGACGTCTAAGTCCATCAAGTCCAAAAAATTAACCCAGCACTGCCCAGTCCACATCTAAACTGTCCTCAAATGCCACAGCTACGGGTCTTTGAAATACCTCTGGGGATGATGACTCAACCATTCCCCTAGGCAGCCTGTTCCAATGCCCACTCTTGTCCCATCACTTTTCACTCGAGAGAAGGGACCGACCCCACCTGGTTGCAATCTCCTTTCAGGCAGTTTAGAGAGTGATAAGGGCTCCCCTGATCCTCCTTTTCTCCAGACTAAACACTCCCAGCTGCCCTAGCTGCTCCTCATCAAACATATATCCCAGACCTTTTGCCAGCTCCATTGCCTTTCTCTGGACTCACTCCAGAACCTCAGAGTTTTTCTTGCAGTGAGGGGCTCAGAGCTGGACACAGCACTCAGGGTGCAGCCTCACCAGAGCCCAGTGCAGGGACAATCACTGCCATGGTGCTTCTGGTTTCACTATTGCTGATCCAGGACAGGTGCCATTGGCCTTCTTGGCCACCTGAGCACAGCCTGGCTCATGTTCAGCTGCTGTCACCAGCACCCCCAGTCCTGTTCTGATGAACAGCTTTCCAGCCACTTTTCTTCAGCCTCTAGCACTGCAGGGGTTGTTGTGACCCAAGTGCAGAACTCAGCATTTCACGTTGTTGAACCTCATATGATTGGTCTTGGCTCTTCCAGCCTGTCCAGATGCCTCTGTAAAGCCTTTGAATTAATTTGAATGAAATGGAAAGGGGAAAAATATACTTTTCCTTCTGGAGAAAAAAACATAGCTTCATAATCAACTCAAGAATTCTTAAGAGCCCTCACAGAACATCTCAACATTATTTTAGGAGACCTGCAAGGTTCTGCTATGTTGGTGTCACACATGATGGAATGCTACATAATCTAATGTCTAAACAAATCCACTAAGCCAATGTGTTGTTGGGAAGGAAACACAGCTGATTAAACATGACACATAAATAACAGTATGGAAGTAGAAATTTAGCTAAGCAGACAAAACATAAAATGTTTACTGTAATGTGCTACTGAAAGATAACAGGGCACTAAATAACAATATAAATAAATAATAGTAGAAAAGCTTAAAAATAAAGTTCTATGATATGTTTATCCTAGGGATTTCAGAAAGGAAAAAATATAATGTAAGCTTTCAAAGTCAGGCTCAATGGACTTTGGAAAGTAAACACAAGGGAGGTATCCTGTACAGAAACCCATTCTATTAGAAACCAGTAAAGCAGCTCAAGTGTGGACAAGGTTATGAATCTGTGCTTAAAGGTATCACGAGATTGATAAGGTTATCCTAATAGTCACAGCAAGGGTTTATCGTTGAAGGGCAGACATCTCTCTTCCTCATAAAAATATGTCAAAGGGCAACATCTGTGCACCTTGAGGTACTGAGGGATCCTGTTTATAAAACAGGAGCATTGTGACCTTTCTGCCTGAGTCACACAGGCACACTTTCACTATTTGGGTAGATAAGAATTAAAATATCTCCAAGTATGTAGGATAGAATGAAGTAGATGTGAATCAATCACTATTGTGCTGTCAATAAGAAATAGGTAAGCACTGCAAAATCAGAACTCAGATCTGCTGTGTGATTACTGCACATCTTGGGACTGTCTAATAATACTTGTAGGTGTTGCTAAATTTCTCATACATACCATGACTGGCTGTGAGATTGTCCTGGCTTTGCCTGAGATTTAGGTGAGGCTTTGTTCAAATCCATATTACTCCTCTAGTTTCTAGATTTTGGGGGTTTTTAGGAAAATTCGTGGCTGAATAAAAATAAATACATAAAAACTAAATTAAAAGCCCTAAAGCACACATACTTAAGAAAATATAAGTAGTTGAATAGTGTTGACTCTAGATTAAATACTTTAATTTCATTCTTTGTCCAGTGATAATAAAAGATAAGTGACAATATTAATAAAAGATAAGTTGATTATTAATAGGAACATGTAGAGAAATATGTCTGGAAGGGCTAACAGGCATATATCCATAAAGAGGTCTATGCTAACTGATATGTAATGTTGAATTCTGTAAACTGTAGTTGGTTTTATCTACTCTTTTCTCTAAGAACAGTTGCTTTAGCTTGAGGAATATTTTTAGCATTATAAAACCTTTTATAATACCTTTTTGTGGTTTATTGCTAATATATCTAACATGAAAGAAACACTAGACATTTTTGTTGTCCTATTCTATAAGTAAAACATCAACATTTTATACATACATATATGTATGACTATAGGTTAAGTTTCCATAGAACTGCTTTCATGCTTTGAAAAGACAAAAAAAACCCACTGAATTTTGTTCCCTGATGTGAAGGTAGTGTTACTTACTTCTTTGTTTTGCAGCCTTTGTATGGCTACTGGGAATTCATGAAGAAATCGAAAATCAAAACATTTCATAAAATTTAGCATGAAAAGTCATCCCACTGGTGCATTATTTGGCTTTGGTTTTCATCATTCTCCTATATAAAAATGTTCAATTACTCATAAGCTGTCTCACTTAGGTTAACAACCAAATGATAGAAATTGAAAAAGAGAATATGGAACAGTTAAACAACAGTCAGAATAATTAATTTCATTATAAACCATAGTCTGGAAATTATTTATGCAGCCCTTCAGCTAATACTAAGAAACTACAAAAGTAAACAAAAAGAAAAATAGTAGGACCTGGTTTTAAATTACTCATTATGCAAAAAACAGGCAAAGCAACAAATATTACTTGTTATGAATTTTTCAGTTTTTCATTAAAAGTAATTATAAACATTATAATTTATTTTTATTATAATTATAAATAGTTGAGGTTGAAAAATAATACTTGCAAAATCATAATGTTTATAGAGAAAAACTTTCAAAAGGCCAACACTCAAAGAGGAAATTAATTGGAGAAGGGACACCAGAAATGGTGTTTATTGTTAATCTTTTCTTTTCTTTTCTTTTCTTTCCTAAAAGAAAAGTCTATTTTGCAGTGGTTTCCATGATAAAGAGTTCATGCTCTTGTTTACAAAAGAAATAGATCTTTTTTTTCAATGTCTTTAAAATATTCTTGATAGTTAATAACGTGCATACATGTAACCTGGGGATAAACCATGTGTCAGAGATTGGAAGACTTGATGTCTCCAGACATTTTGGGGTGTGGGAGAGGGTGCAGGTTGGGTCACGCCCTGGTGAGACAGTGAACTGCCCCACAGCCCCATGCCAGAGCCAGACCCCAGCCTGGCAGAGCTGCCAGTCATGGCACACCAGAGGCAGTGCTCCACTCTCACCCAGCCCAGCTCCTGAGTGGCCAAATGACGGGAATTCCCACCGAGGAGAAGTGCCCAGGAGGGCCAAGGGGTATTTAGGGCTGAGCATGAGGACAGCACATTTCTTGACCCTACCTTCCTGTTGGAGTTGCCATCTGAACACCGCTGGAACCCAGGAGTTGGTAGCTCTGTGTGTGCTTTTCTGTATCTTTTCTGTATCTTTTCTGTACCTTTTCTGTCCATCTGTCATTCTCTCTTGTTCTAATTCCCTCTTCTTGGAACATTTTGAGTAACTTAACATCAAATGGGTTTAAAGCTTGCTAAGTTTAACGGGCAAAATTAGTGCTTTGTATTGATTGGATGTTGTACTGAACCTTTTGCCAAAATTCCCCAATTTTTCTAAAGTTTGGCAGTAAACTTTTATTTTGTTTTGACGTGCTGAGAACACTTGGTCTGGATTTCTCCACTGTATTTTTACCCAGAGTATAAGAACCATTGTAACCCCTTTCAAAACCCTTTCAGCAAATTTACTGAGGCCTTACACCATGTGCATAAGTCCTTTCTCTTTGTTTCAGTGCAGCTTTGCTTCAGAGAATTTTGACAAAAAATTCAACCAGGTCCCCTGGTGGATTGAGAAAACAATTAAAATTTTTTAACTTGCCTTTTGCCTTCCATTCCTTCTGGGATCCCTATATAATCACATCAGGAAGACAATTTGAGTGATATTAGTAGATTTTTGTTAAAAATTGTAACTCCTGTCTGAAATAATGCATTACTTCAGCAAACACAGTTGCAGTTAATGAGAAAGTCTTGCCATTATGAAAGGTGCTGACTCCAAGTAGGCTCATTTTTTCCACAAAACCTCAGGAGAAACCCAGTAGAGTTTATTTCTTATGAGTCCTTCATGGGATTTGTGGTGATGATTCTATGAAGGGTTTGGAATGAATGGTATTATTCACAAATCCATGTGGTTCAGGACCTGACCATGAATTTGTCTTGTTTTCTGGGGACTCTGAGACCAGCCCAGCTTCTGCACAGAGGACAGATGACAATTGCTAACAAACTTGAGTTTTAATGGTACGTTTTATTGTCATCTCTTTTTTAAAAGCTCAATCCCTAAGTCTAGTGTTCGCCACTTTGGGCTTTATAACTTTGGCATTCCTTTTTCCCCATCTGTTTATTTTTGTTGTTAATTTTTTGATGTTCACTATAATAAAATGTGTTAGTACATTCTTTAATCTTTGATTCTGTCTATAATCTCAGGCATTATGCATGCACTGTATAACAAGCTGTTTGAAAAGACACGTTCTGCCTTAATGTAATAAACAGCACAGCATCCTATAAAGATTAGCACCCTAGGAAGAACATTCTTGCCTTTTACCTTTTCCATGAATATATATTGCTTGTTCTGAACTAAGAATTAGGGGTCACATTTCTAAGTTCCTTAAGCTTTTAAAAAACTACCCTGTTCATGGAGTGGATCAGCTGATTTGTGAACTGTTCACAGGGGTTGGGACCTCCAGCCATCCTCTATCACACAGCCTGTTTCCATCTTCCTTTAATTGTGCAGAACCTCTGAAAATACTTATCTACATGTGAATATGTGAGGGCTTTCATTGTCCTGGTAGAGATAACTGTGCTATTCACACGAACAGTTAAACCTATGTTTGTTCTCCAGCCACTGGCATAACTGCTCAAGGTTTGTAAGATGATTTTTTTCAGGCTCTGTTACACTTGAGAACAGAAAGAAAGAAAGAAAGAAAGAAAGAAAGAAAGAAAGAAAGAAGAAAGAAAAGAAAGAAAGAAAGAAAGAAAGAAAGAAAGAAAGAAAGAAAGAAAGAAAGAAAGAAAGAAAGAAAGAAAGAAAGAAAGAAAGAAAGAAAGAAATCCCGTAGATATAAAAATGAGATCAAATTATTTTAATAGTTGTAATCCTTAGCTATGATATGCACTGAAAGTGAAAATATTTATGACACAATTTGAAAGAAAGAATATTTACAAAGTTAAATTTACTCTCATGTGTATTGCTTATTACCACAAGTTTCCAATCCCAAAATAAAACTTTATACAGACAGCTGCATTTGGAGGAAATATTATTAATTTCAGTATAATCTTCATCACTATTATTACATTGACAGTTTTTACCCAAACAAGTTGCATTGCCTTACCTCATTATGTGAATATTGGATATTGGAAAGCCAAGAGAACTTTAAGAAAATGTTATCTTTTCTATACAGTGATATTTCTTGCAGTGTACATGTGGATCCTCCGAGCAGTGCACTCTCCATTTCATGTGGGAGAGGCGTAATGTGGAATACTCTGATTTTAATTTAGAAAGTAAATAACAGCAAAGACATAACATTAAATATATACCCTCACAGTGCAATAAGAGAATAGATACATGAGCTATTTATAATTTAAAATATATCTGTGATATATTAGCCATATGTCACTGCATGAAAAGTTTGAAGTATAAAACTTTATAGTCTGTCTGTTACTACAGCTGAGGAGCTTAGCCAGGACAAAAAATTAATGACAGACTGCCACTATGTTACTTTTTATTTTAAAATATATTAGAAAAAAAATAAAACCAAGCTACTAATTATTCTGATTTAATTTTATAAAAACAACCTATATTCATTATGTAAACATTTTGAAAATAACAAGGCTTTTTGGTACTCCTAAATATTGCCAGCAAGTGAAGAATTAGACCAAGATTAACTTCTCTATAACAGGAATAATTTACACATCAGTGAGATTTTAAAATAGTTTTCTGTCTCAGTTCAGAAAGTCCCATTTTCGCTGTTTTTAGACTTATTATAGAATGTCACAGACACTGCCTTTATTTATAATTTGAATAATACAACAAAGGGACCTTGTGTTGGTTAAGGCAATTGTATGAATTGCTGTGGGGTTTCCCAAGAGGTGATGTGATAGTCTGGCATCTTGGATCTGACAAAAACACCCAGCACCCAAGGTTAAAATAAAGATGCACATGCTGACATCTTTTCTTAGTTGCTGCCTCTTGTTCTTTCAAATGAGAGCCTTGAGATCGTAAAATGAAGGAATGTCTGTGATTTCAGTTGTAAAGAGATTTGTGAGCTGCTGCTTCTCATGTTGAGGAAGAGTTAATGTCTGATGTTCAGTGAAGACAGCTATCATATTGATATTTAAATTATTTAACTTTTCAGAACAAGTGGTTGTTCTTTTTTTAATGTACTTCAATAAAAATTTAAAATACTCAAGGATCCACTTCATTAGCATTTCCATGCAATATCTCAGTGACAATAATGGTTAATTCTTATTTCCCTAGAGTATAATTAGAAAAAAAAATGAGAATAATTATGTTCACAAAGTGATGATGGCAGTCAATTTGGATTACACAGGTCCTTTTTTTGTCCATTATACCAGCAGTCACTGATGCAGGCCTGACTATGAATACATTTGAGGCAAATTATCAGCAAAATGGATAACTTTGAAGCAGTGTTTGGGTTTAACTGTAGTATCCATTTTTTTTTATAAATATGTATTTATGTATATCTGCAGATATATATCCTTCAGGGCACGTCTCTGAAGGAATACCAGTTATAAGGAAAACCTGTTATGTTTCTTCAGAATCACTCAGTCTCAGTGCTTGGGGATTTTAATTATAAATTTGCAAGAAACTTTTCCGTATTTGTGTCAAAATGGTGAAAAAATGGTAATAAGGGCACAGTAATTTTTCCTTTCGAGTCTTGAAACATTAAATTGTAAAGTGAAAGGGATTGCAATGAAATATTATATAATATATCTCAATTCTTATCAAATTTAATGGCTATAAATGAATTAACTTATTTGAGCATTAAAGAAAATAACCATTTTATAAATGCTTTTGCTTTAATATAAAAGTGAAGTGGAGCAAATATTAAGTGGAAGAGTACATAGTAATCTTTTCCTCCCTAAAGTTATGCCAGGATTAATTTGAAGTTGTTTAAAGAAAGCAAATTTGTTTATCCAGCCCTGGTGTTACCAGTTCAGATCTTTAGTGAACACATTCTTTCTTAAAATATAAGAACAGCTTCATATGTGAAATTTATGGTGATCAGACTTTGCTACGGGACATTAGCATTCCCTCTTCTTTTTGTATCAAATATTATGCAAAATTCAGTTTCAAGTGCACAGGAACATTTTCTGTTGATTCACTTCACAGATATTTTTTGTGCAAAGGCTCCTTCTGTCCAAGGGCAAACCTCACAGGAAATTTTCTGCCACACATTTCTTGTACTTCAAACAAATCTGAGCAGAGAAATCATAACATGGTGCAAAACAGACGAGGAACCACAGGGAGGAGAATTTATTATTCAAATTTCAAAATGAAAGTTTTTAACTCTTATATTAGTTACCACATCTTATTCATGTGCTAAAGTAAAAGTAAAGTATGTGTTAAAAGTAGTTAAATTTAGCCTGTTCTGAGATATTATTTGGTATGTCTTCATTTACCTTTATTACTTTTAGGAAAAATTTCATCTAATTAATCTCCATTTTTGATTTTTTTTAATCACCCTTGGGTGTAATGAAATACAGCTGATGATCTGTCATTACTTCTTTGCTTACTGAAAAGCTTCTTTTTAGTATGAGACATAATTAGTATTATCTACTTTTTTCCCTCCATTGTAGGGGTCTATAAAAGCAGACCTGTGTGCTATGTGGAAAAGTTCTCTTTCTAGCTAGCAAACAGAGGCAAGCAGTTTTTAAATCCCAGAGGAAAAGCTACCCCTGTGGAAATAATGGCTACTGCTATTAAGGTTCACTAAGAATGGTACCTTAGTTTAGGATTCCAAGTGGGCAGATTGCTAGCCAAGACACCTGTATCCCTCATATCTGCCTCCTGCTGAAATGATCAATGCCTCATTTGGAGCTGGAATGAAACTTCATATGGGGTTTCTAAAGAATTATAGAGCTGTGCACAGCTCTATCAGTTGTCAAATAAATGAAGACTAGAAAGCAAAGTTTGCAAGGAAACAAAAAACTGTATTCTTTACCAAGTGAATACTGCTATCTTCCTTGTCCAAAAGTGTGTTTCTATTCCTGTTAGATTGACAAATACCATGTTTCTCAATCAGATTAGTAAATAAGTCCTTCAATCCATATCCTTTGCATTGGCTAAATATTAACCACCTGTCTTATATCCACACCTCCCACATAAAAGGCCTAAATAATTTCTATGTAAGGATATAAGATTATCAATTCACAGGACATATCAGATGATAAGTTTCTTTTAGTTTTAAATAAACAGAAAATTAATGGCTTGGTTCCCACCAATTCACTAGGCAGAACCACACACATGGGATATATTCATTGATGAATAAATGATTGGAGACAGTGGAATATTACATGAAAAGACAGGAATCATATCAAGAAATCCATATGGCAATGAAGTTCCACATGTTCTTTATTGAACCTATTGTATATAGGGGATTCTCTTCCACGTTTACCTACTTGAGGACAGTATATTTTAGATCTAAATTTTTGTATATATAAACACTGCTTGAAATGCCAGCACTAGTGTAAATGTATTGTGGTTTAGTACAACATGGGGAAGGAATTATTTATACCAATGTATATCTGATTAAGAGGACTTTGCTTTAGTATAACTGGGTTTTTGCCTGAACTTCATAATTCACGGAGACTGAATTGTCCAAAATTTTATTGAAGAGGATTATACCACATATATTTATAATGGCCACACAGATCTTTTTACTGCAGTCTGAATAGATTCCTGCCAGTAGTGTGAGTATGGGATTTTTCTCTGATCTGCTCGGTGGTATCAGATGATTTATGCACATCAGAAGAAATAAGTGACTTTGATTCAAACTTTTCTGTTCTGTTTCTACAGACACACAGTCCAGCTGCTGCTGCTGCTTTTTTCTTTTGAAGTGACTTTCAAGAGGAAACCTAAAAGTTTAATGACTGTACTGTCCAAACTTGGTTAGGGTTTTGACTGACAGTGAGACTTCTCCTGGAGAACTGCATTCATCTCTGAGGTTCCCAGCTCAGGAAGGATAGGGACTCGTTGAAGCAAGTCCAGAGGAGGCTGACAGTGGGCTCAAATGACTGACACCGAAGATGGTGGCAAGCATCAGCCCTTTATTACCCCCTGCAAAGTCTCACAGGCAGAATCACACACTACTCACACCTACTCCTACCTTCCTTCATGACTGGCCAGCTCACTCTTTTATACCACACATCCTTATTGGGCATAGCTGAGATCTTTTAAGGGCAAGGCTGCTTCCACTCTTTGGTAATTAGTACAGCTGCAATTCTTCAGGGGTGAGGTTGCCTGCAAAATCATCTCAATTCTCTTAGAATCCATTCTCCCACAGGAGGCCACCAAGGTGGTTAGAGGACTTCTCCTATGAAAAAAAAAGACTGAGAAAATTTTATTAGTTCATCCTGGGGAAGACAAGGCTTTGGCATGAGGTGACTCAATTGCAGCCTTCCAGTACCTGAAGACAGCCTAGCATGAAGATGGAGAGAGACTATTTACAAGAGCATGTAGAGACAGGACAAAGGTGAATGCCTTCAAACTGGAAGAGAGTAGCATTTGATTAGATATCAGGAAATACTTAATTATTTACTGAGTGTGATGAGGCAGTGGAGCAGGCTGCACAGAGAAGCGGAGGATGACCCATCCCTGGAAGTCCTCAAGATCAGGCTGCATTTGAACTCTGAGCAACCTGGTCCAGTGAAAGGTATTTCTCCCCCAGGCCATTCTATGATTCTGTCATTGGTAATTATGTTATACCAGAAAAAGTATATGATGGCTCTTCTTGCAGTAAAAGGAGTCTGGATTCAAAGATTCTTGCCTTCTTCTATTCTTTCAATATTTATTCCAATAAACTACTTCATTTCTTATAGCTAAGTGAAAACAGCTTAAGAAGGGACCCACTTCAGATCTCTCTGGTTCTATTAAGTGATTGTCCTGGTTCTGACCAGGACAGGGTTAAGCTTTTTCAGTACCCCGAGGAGCTGTGTCCAGGAACTGGTGGTTTTTCAGTACCACCTCACAGTCACTACAGAGTGTGGGGGTAGGGTTCTGCCTTCCAAGGACCAGGGCCTCCTTTCAGCGAAGAAAAAGAGTTTGTGGGGGAGATATTTGTTTATCATTTCAGGCTCTGCAGTGAGCATTTTTGCATGTGAATAACTATCTTCTTTAGTTATTAATATTGTGGCTGTCACTGGATGTTTTCTAGTTGTATTGCTGTTTCCAGTAAATTGTTCTTGTCTCAACATATGATCTTTGCCTCTTGTGCTCCCAATTCCTGCCACAGCAAGAAGGGGAAGGGGAAGTGGGAGAGTCTTGGTGGGGACACTGAATTAGGGAGTACTATTCCTAAACCACAGCAGTGATCTCATCAACAGACTCAAGAAACAAATTCTCCCATTTCCTTGATCTATTTTTTTTTTGTTATTATTCTAATAAGAAGGAAAAAACTTGAGTAGAAGTGGTGCAGGGAAACCTGTCTCTACTTTTCCCTAAGTCTATAAACTAGGATTTAGGGCATTTTTGGAAGGTGTGAGGAGCAGATTAGAAAATCTCAGATACAGCTGGGAGTAAACCTTAATCACCTTAGTCTTCCAGCTCCTGGTTCCAACCTGTGTTTGATGGTGCAGCATCTGCTCTTTCAGTCACTCGTGCCACAAGAGTTTAGGTAAAGCTTGCTTTGGCAGACAGAATTCAGAGTGCTGACACCCATGAGAATCCCATTGAAAACTTGTGATTTGTGGGTCCAGAAAAGTCCTTAATGCAAGGTATCTTGAGCAGCCAGCACTGAAATGCTTCTGGGTATTTGAAAAAACAGAATTTAAGTACTAAGGGAACTCAAATGAAACTTTTTAAGTTCTTGGATTGTGCATGATCTTGCAAAATCTATGGTGTCAACATAGTCGAAGTGATTTGGTCATCATGTCATGAGTTTTATTAAATGAATCTGATGAACTAACTAAAAGGCTTTTTTATATTACTTTATGACCATACTTTATGACTTCTTAAAGCAGTAAATTTCTCCTTTTGAACCAGAACTCAAGTTTAACCATGACACCGTGAGGATATACTAGCATTTGTCATCAACTTCTCGTCAAAAGTAGTGATTTCCAGTCAAGTTTGCCAGGGGAAAAATATAATTAAAAATATTTATTCCTAATAAGGCAAAAGCCATTGTTTATATCTCTGAATCTGGTTATACAAGCAAATCTATAAGAAAAGTAGCAATAATAAATTCTTGGAAGTTTAAAGCTGTGAGTGACAGAAGAGTGCAAAAACCTCTCTGATCCTCAGGGGTTTTGCCACCTTTAGTGGTTCAGTTACTAGATAGGAGACAGTGCTTGCAGCAGCAGAAGAGTGGAAATGCATGGTATTTATAACACATATATAACGTTAAAGTGTTTAAAGGGATGCTTTAAAAAAAAAAGGAAATAAAGAAAAAAACTCATGTTTTATCTTCTTGTTTTCTCATGCTGGAGACAAACAACAAGTTTACTAATGTTGAAATATAAATCTCCCTCAGCAGCAAATGATTGTTTTTGCTTTCCAATCAAATACATGTAAACATCAAACTTATTTTTTTAACAGAACAAGTTTGTGGAGGCATCATTTTCTTTGTAATGCTTACACAGCCTATGGAAATATTTCATCTGTTTTACCAGAAGACTTTGACCCTTATATTATTCTTCCTAGAAGACTGATATTTCACTGATGATATAATATTATCTCTTACAATGGCATCTCTTCTATCTTTTCCATGAAATTACTATAAGAGTACTTGTTTATTCATTTTAACTAGAAATATGCTGGCAGAATGTGCTGAAAATCCCACACAATTAAGGTAGTTTATTCATTCATAAGTGTCTAAAGAGATTTTAGTATATAAGCAATATACTAATGTAAAGCATTTTTTCAACCTATTTTTCAAATATGTTGTTTTGCATAAATGGACAAAGATTTTATAGGAGTTTTTATTCATTTTAGTGGCCAATGTGCTCCTGATGCTCCAACTGATGTTCAATGTCTCTCGTGCTTTTCTTAGACATTAATTTTTTGCCTTCATGTAAGGCCATTTTACAAGGTTATCAGTATTTCAACCCGTGCTAGAGGAGGACTAAAATAGACACTGCTTGCAAGGGTTCTGGGGAGTTTCTGTATAATATATGCATCATCCAGCAAATTTTGCCCTGGGATATACTTGTACTACACCATTTGTCTAAAGGGCAATTTCCATTCTAATGTTTTTATTTTTAACTTTTTACAAGAACTTGGTTAAATGAAAGTATTTCATGAAGTAATGCCTGGAGGTTTCTGTCAGTGTTTATTGTGTCACATTTTAAGCCTGAAATAATTTTCTGAGTTAAGACTTAGTGTTCTTCTTGATAAGCTTCACCTTCTATTTTGAGAGTCAGACCAAGAATAAATAGTTGCAGCTGATGAATTTTCAGATCTCTCACAAATTTATCATGCAAAAATAACAAAGAATATTCAAATCCACGCTTCTCTTATTTATTCATCACCTTTTCTACATTGATAAATTATTTAATTATGAAGTTTTAAAATATTTTCTGCCCTATACCAAGAACATAATTGATCAGTGATTGTGTAAGTTCTTAACATACTTTCAAATACTCTTTTTCTACCTGAAATATTCTGTGATAAGATTTGTCAAATGATCTCTTTACTGTCATGTGTTATGGGTTTTGGGATAAAAAAAATCCTATTGACTTTTAGTCTTACTATTTAATTGCTTTTCCTTGTGTTTTTTCACATGTTTTGCAACAATGTCTAACATTTAAAAGATAATTAATATAGCACAGTTTTAGCCTGGGATTTACTGGTAACCCAAATAATGTTATGTAAAACTCTAATTACTTGATCATCTGGTAAAAAATAGGAGTACAAAGAAGTGTTCAAGGCTAACTTGGATGTGGCTATGAGCATCCTGTTCTACTGAAAGGCATCCCTGCCCATGGCAGGGGGTTTGGATCCTCAGGGTCCCTTCCAACCCAAACCATTCTGTGATTCAATGATACACAGAATGTGTCTAATCTATCTTGTGCTGAAGTCACATTCTTTCCCCCAGAAGAGATTTGTTCCTGAATGTCTTTTGCAATTAGGTAGCAAGTACAAATTTATAGAACATAAATCTCCTTCCAAGTTTCTTTCCCACACACAGCTTTCTGTAATCATCTTCTCTGCATTGTTTCATCTTAAAATCCTCTAAAGGTCCCTCAGCTCTGCTGTCACAGAGATTACTATCTTTATAGAAGTATTAAAGATGCACTAGTCAAATTGACAGTGTAATCCACATCTTTATGTGATTGGATGGCAGTGTTCGAAAGTACATCTCTTAGACAGAGATCAGTGATTAATCTCACATTTTCAATCTTGATATTTAGCCTGGGAAATTGACTCTGCTTCTTCTGTACCCAAGGGTACATTTTAAAACTTGGTTTGAATTTTGAAGAAATTGTCTTAATCACTTTGAGCTCCTCCTGTGAGTATTGCCATATGAGGCTTTTGGATTTCAAGGTTTTGCTTGATTTGTTGTGTTGACTACGTAGAAAAAGTGAATAATAATTTGCATTATCACGGTTATTTAAAAAAAAATTCCTGCTTTACCCTTTCATTCCCTGCAATGGGACAAATCTAATCAGATTGTGAATATATTCTTGTCTGTGACTTGTACATCATCAAGATGTATTAGTGTCAGGGATGGCTACAGCGTGTCCTGCTCTGAGATGTGTTAGGAACTTCTTTCTCACCCACTTGGGTGATTATGGGTAGTATAGATGGCTTAAACTCACCTATATTATGCTATGAAAATATTTGAAATAAAATAAAGTTTTTCCAACCAGAAAGGTCAAACATTTAAATTTTGTAGGAAAATATACAAGATATGCAACAAAAATCACCAAATGCCAAATTATGCATCTGGAAAACAGTAATGCTGGGAACAAGTATGAGTTGGAAGAGGAGTGGCTGGAAAGCAGCCTTGCAGAAAGGGATCTGGTGGTGCTGGTCAATAGCAGGCTCAGTATGAAGGAAAAGTGTGTCCCTGGCAGCTGAGAGGGCAGATCACATCCTGGGATGCACCAAACTACTTCACCAGCTTATTAAAAGATATGACTTTTCTGTTGTATTCAGTGTTAATGAAGCTTCACCTTGAATCCTGTGTGATGTTCTGGACCCCACAGTTTAAGCAGGGTGTTAAGGTAATCACTTGTATCCAGAGTAGGGCAAGAAAGCTGGTGAAAGGATTAGAATGGATGTGTTATGAAAAGTGGCTGAGGACTCTGCCTAGTCTTGAGAAAAGGATGCTGAGAGGTGACCTGATTGCTCTCTGCAGTTTCCTGAGGAGGGGAATGGGAGAGGAAGGTGCTGAGCATTTCTCCCTGTATCCAGTGATAGGACACATGGGAATGGTTTAAAGTTGCATCAGGGCAGGTTTAGACTGGACATTAGGAAGCATTTCTCTAGAAAGAGGTTGGCCAAACACTGGAACAAGCTTCCTGTAAAGGTGGTGTGGCTGCCCTAGGCCTGTCAATGTTTAAAAGGCAATTATACAATAATGGCATTAATAACATGCTTTAACTTTTGGTCAGGCAGTTGGACTGGATGTTCCTTGAGTCCCTTTCAGCTGAAATATTCTGCTCTGTTTTATTCTAATTGTAATGAGGCCTTTTTTTTTTCTTCCCCTGAGGGCAGTCACTGGCTTGGAGAGGGAATAAATTTATCCTTTACAGCCTTGAAGTTTAAGTTGGGTGAACTAAGACTAGGCATGAAAGAACCAGAGAACATGTATATGTACCCAAAGGTGTAGATCTTCCTCCAGTTGAAGAATAGTTGAAAAAAAAATCTAAAAATAAACATAAACCTGGAAAAATAAGCATGTGTAAGTCCAATAAGCATAAGTAAGTCCAATCCATGCTTACATTGACTCTTCTAATGTCTATCTTCATTTGTTTTACATCAATGTAGATGTCCCTACACCATGCTCAGTTATGGCTGATTTAGGACCAATTAAGTATTTTGTAATGTATCTTTTAAATCATATTTTACACAAGAACTCTCATCTAAAATCATAAGACCTCACACAGACAGTGGTAGAAAATGGGAATGATTTTTGTGCTGCTGACCTTGCTGCTTCCATTACACATTCAAGAGTGTTCAGAAGTCTTATGAGTCTTCTAAGTGCAAATGTCACAATTGCTGCAGGCATTTTAAGTGAGTTAATCCTGTTGTAATATTCATAGTGATTCCTGTAGCCATGTGGTTGATCTAAAAGGAGAAAGATACCAGAGCTTTGTAAATTATAGCAGAGCAGAGAAAGAACAGAGTAATGGGTTTCTTTCAAGCTTGGCAGGCGACTCTACTGATTAGGTAATCATTTTGCAATGGTTTTACCAATTTTCTGAAGCTGTAACTTATCACAGTGGCATTGATTTTCAGGTGTGCTTTTTGGTGTCTTAAGTCAGGTATCCCATTTCCAACTGTGACCGGTTCCTCATGGTTCAAAAAAAGGTGAACTACTACAATTTAAACAGCTTTGATGTCTCTTGCCTGCCTGAGAAACAACACTGAGTTGTCAAGAAAGCTGAGCAGGAACAGTATCACCAAAATCACCACCAAAAAAGAGATTTTTAAAAGCAGTGCAAACTCTTAAATGAAAGGAAATATTTTGACCTGGAGATTTTGCTGCTTTCCTTAAGTAGTGACAATTAAATGAAAGTAGAGAAGAGAATTTTGAGAAGACAAGTATTTAATTTAAAAGTTATGTTAAGCTTTAGTTACCATTAACATTAATTTTTATAGACAGATCAAGCAGCATATAAGCTTTATGAGTTTAAGTTTAATACAGCTCAGACTTAGTGAAATCTTTAGGCTTTCAGTTCTGCAAACACTGTTATATGCTCTGATAGACAGACTTCGTTTCTCAAAGAAATTCTTGGTATTCATATCTTCAATAAGCAGTGATTTTTTTCCTTTTTTTTTTTTTTTTTTTTTCCTGGATACCAGTTTACCAAGATCCCCAAAGAGGCCAAAGTCTGCTCTCCCTGAAGCAAAGTAGCAATCTTGCTGTGCACAATCCTCACTGCTATAAGGATTTCAATCTCCTCCACTTCATGGTCACTGCAGCCCCGGCTGCCCTCAGGTTTCACAGGTGCCACCAGCCCCTCCTTGGTGGTGAAAACATGGTCTGGCACAGCACCACTTCTCATTGCCACTCTGTCAGATGGAAGATGTCATCAATGCATTCCAGGATCCCCTTGGAATGTCTGTGCCCTGCTGTGCTGTCCCTCCAACAGATATTGGGTGGTTGAAGACCCCCAATGTCTTGTGATCGTGAGGCTGCTTCATCTGTAGAGGCCTCATCTTGTCAATCTTCCTGGCTGGGCAGCCTGTAAAAGACCCCTCTATAATATCACTATTCCCTGCCCTCCCTTTAATCCTGACCCCCAAGCTCTCTGTCAGGGTCTCATCCGTGCCCAAGAGGAGCTCCATTCTCTCCAGCTGGCCTTGACACACAGGGCAGCATGGTTGCTTCATCTCCCCTGCCTGTCCCTCCCAAAGAGCCACTGTCCTTTCACTATAACATTCCAGTCATAGTGGCCATTCCACGACATCTGGGAGTCCAATAATATCACAGCCCTGCAGGTCAGCACAGGTCTCTAACTCCTCCTGTTTTTTCCCCATGCCGTGTTCATTTGCGTAGAAGCATTTAAGTTTGGCCCCTAGCAAAGCTGACTTACTGGCTGAAATGGTTGGAATTCCTTTGTGGTGCTCTTCACCTGCTCTCCTGTACACCTGCCATGCCACTCCAGGCTCTGGCACTGGCATTAGACTGGCAGGAGTGGGATGGATTGAGTTTGCTTTCTCCTGGCAACTTTATTTTAAAGCTCTCTTGACAAGCTTAGCAAGCCTATGACTAAAGACGTCAGAGATAATAGTCAAAGATAATAACAGGAAGGTAATAGTGATGTGGATGAAGAAGATAACACTCTCACAAATAAGTAAAGAGTTTATATTCCCAGACTGCTATTATGACTTTACATAGAGGTTACAGTACCTTTGGTCTGGAGTGCTGGCTATTAGGCTTTTCAACCTTAAATTTTGAATTCTGCACCTGGTGTGATTTTATCACAATACACTATTTTAACTAGGCCCACTGGATTCTTGAAATCGGCTTTCTTTGAAGGCTGGGCACATCACAATATTTTACAGCATAAGAGTTAGAAAATTACAGCACTCTCATTTAAACTCTTTTTTTTTTCTGTATAGCAGACAAGCATTAGTAGCCTCTATATTCATTCTTTTTCTAAGCAATACAATTTGCTAAGGGCCATGGGGAATTATCTGTAGTAACTATGAAAGTTGTTTCTAGTCAGTATTCTGCAAACCAGTTACACCCTATTTAAGCTCCTGTTTCATCATTTTTTGCTAAACTACGGGTTTTCTTAGACTCATTTGTTTTTATTTAATTGCTGGTTTCTGCAAATGCTCCACAAATAATTCCTCTCACCTCCTCCAGAGCTGTTAATCAGAGTTACCCCTTTCTACAATTTCTAAATTAACTGCAGCAGACCCACTAATTGTCCCTGTGCCAATGGTTATATGTTTTCTTTCAGCAACTGCTAGGTCTTTCTCAAATATCTAACAATTGTTAGAAATACATGCATCAAAGTATGTGTTTTCCCCAGTGTGGCATTATTATTAACTCAATTCTTTCATGCTGATGTAACTCTTCCTCAAGGACAGCATATTAGCCTAGGGGAGCAGTTCTGCCTCTGAACTGTTCATCCATGGGAATATTTATGAATATGAGCAGAGACGAACTGAAACTTTCTAAGGTCAAAATTTTTTTGCATCTCCCTTCAATGGCAATTCACTGTGATGCTTTTCCCTAAGTACTATTTCTTAGCATTTTTTCATTGCCTCAACATTGTTTAGTAACAATTCCTTTTTGTTTTGTCCTTTTTTTTTCTGTGCCTCCATTTTTGTGATATCATTAACAAGTGTGCAATCAAAGTGTAAAAGGCTGCCACTGCCATACAGAGAGCAGAAGGAGAACACATCTGCTCTTGCTGTCTCTACAAGTGCTGAATTTTCCTGGATGCTTGTTTTCAGTATTTATTTGCTACTGCACTTTCCTTTAAACTCAGCTCTCTCACTGAGATTTTATGATTGGCCACATTTTGTCTCTGGCATTCTGCTTTATACAAAAGTCTGTATTTTCTTTCAAAAAATGTACTCAGTGGCACTAAATGCCTTTAGCTTCGTTTTCTTCACTAGCTCTGTGAATAGCTTACATCTTTTAAGCCTGTCATCCTGATTACCACGTTTTTGCCACATAACATCTGAGACTAAGCTGATCAATACAAAAGTGGTAACTGCACTGCAGCCTGTGAGGAGGATTTGCAGCTTGGCCTCCATAAGGTTGTCATCATCAATAGCAAGGGAATGGTTGCACAGCTGATTTGCAGCAGTTCTCAACATGTGTTAATTAAATCTGTAATATAGCTGCTAGGCAGCCAGATTTTCAACCCTCCTGGACAGTGCTCATGGAGCAGTTCAAAATATTGTAATTAAATCGAGATGCAATGACTAACACATATATACAAATTTAGCATTATTCCACATTCTGTTTTTAGTTTATGCAAGCCATCTGAATGCCAAACTACTGGTCCAAAATCCTTCCTTCTCTTATTGTGTGTAGTTCTATTTGGCATTTGAAAATCATGTTTCAAGAGAGGCAGATCCCAAAATCTATTCCCATATCAGTCACCCTCAAAACCAAATTACATTGGAGTTAAAATTTTCAGCACAGACCATCAACAGCCGTAACTTATAAAGAAAAACAAAACCAAACCAAAATTGTTTCAAATAGTTTTTAGTAAAAAAACTACTGATGAAAAACCCTGATTAAAAAATGGCAATAAATATAATTTGAAATAGAATCATATGAGGAAGTTTCCATAATTGCATATTAATATAAATCTTTAAGCCCTTTGGCTACATTTAAACCTTTACTTATGAATTTACTTATGATTGCTTCTTTCTGAGGGGAAGTTTTTATTTTTTTCAAATACTGATATTTGGCTAAGTCTATATCCAGACCTGTTTTTCATGGCTGCTTTCCAAACCATAAACATGAATTACAAGGAACAGAAAACTTCAGAAGTAGTTGCACCCATTAAGTAGCAGCACTAAGAGACAGTGGTTGGATGGGATGTTTGAGACAGAGTTCAGGTTACCAGACACCCATCATCTGAAAAGCCTTTGCAAATTTTTTGTTAGTGAGTGCTGTGTGTGTTTGGGTGGAGGAAAATCAAGCCCCAGGAATCAGAGCAGGAATGACTGAATTATGCATTTATTGTCCTGTTATTGGATCGATGTAAAAGAGAAAAGTGATGACATTTGGTTTTCCCTGCAGAAAATAGCAGTGACAAAAGTGGGGCACAACTCCTTGAGAGGAAAAAATAGATCATTCCTTTACAAGCAGAGGCTGTTTGGCTGAAGTAAGCATGATGAAAGGATTCAAGATACAAGGTTTGCAACAGCTGGTCAAGGACTAATATGACCACAAATAAAAGTAGGTCTTCCTACTTTGTTACAGAGTTTAGATCTAAAAGATGTGGCTATCATATCTTATGTGCCTGAGAGGAAACTTTGCACGTTGTCACTGAGCATCCCCACCCAGATCCCTACCCATTGCATTCATAAAGGATTTCTGTTGCCTCTCTACAAGAGAACAGGTCAAGAAACAGATATTGCATATATTGCACTGTATAAATAAGTTCCCCAATCAGACCTTGACTGGCATTTTCTCTACTGAATAGTTGAACTACTGCTGGCAATAATTTATAAGGAAGAAATTATTCTGAATTTGTATATGAAAAGTATTTGTTAGTCTATTGTAATAAGGTGAAAACTTCTAGATATCATAAAGAAGCTAAATTTGTGTATAATCTGATTGTAATTAATAATTTTATTTTCACTAATTGTTTAGATGTATGTGCTAAACTGTTAAACACTGTTCACATTGTTATATTGAGCTTATATCTATGCTTATAATAAAGAGGGTCTTCATTTTTGGGCTAGTCATACAGACCAACAGGCAATTAAAGCAGGTATTACAAGGTACTTTAACTTGTAGTCTAATTAGAATGGTATTTAGAGGACATTATCAACTCCACAATTGCTAGATTTTATGGCTCATATTCTACCTTATAGCAGTTACACTATTACAGCATAATTACAGGAATTACTTAATTTGTGCACCACAAAACCAGACTTCCTTTTACTTTGAATTTACTTTGTACATAATGTACAAAATCTAACTCAAATTTTTAACTGTTTCAAACTCTGCTGTTTATTGGAGTGGCTGAGATCTAACCCTTATTTTTGACCACAACAGAAAGATATAGTTATAGATAATCTATTGGTATAAATTATAGAGATTTGGATAAATTTGTATAAATTCCTACAATATGTTTCTTCTCACATATATGTGAAGTGCTTTTAAAATTCTGAGCTGAAGACTCACATAGTGACTGAAACAAATTGAAAGAAAATTTTTTTGTTCTTTATTAAGGTACCATCGATGAGTCTAACGACATGTACATTTGAAAGTGTTTTGCAAAAATTTTAAAAGGCGATCGAAAACCCACAGCCCAAAAATTAAGAGTAATTTGTCTTTGTTTTCTCCTCAGATGTTTTGTTTCTCCTCTCTCTTCGTTGTGCTTGCACAAATATTTGTTTCTCTGTGAAAGGTTGTTGAAATACAGCTCAAAAGAATTAATTATTTCTTTGGGTTAGTTTGCTTACTTTGTTCTTTGGCACAGCTCAGAAAAACCCCCAAAAATCTGTGCATGTATAACAGAGGAATTGAATAGGGAAGATGGGGAAACAGATGAATGGGGCAGAATAGGAGGACTGGCCATTACTTAAACTTCTAATTTTTGAAGTAATTCATTTGCAGTTCTGACTTCTCAGAGGAAGTCACATATCTCTGGCTTCTCATATTTTGTTAATTCTGTTTCATAGGTAAATCTTCCCTTCTACATTTTGAGCTTTGGGTTAGGAGGTCAGGAACATGATAAAGTACCAGTGCACCACACTGCATCCCCAGCTCCATCCCCACCACCTAACTGCATGCACAGACGGAATCGTGTGTCAGGGTGCAGCCCTGAGGATGCTCTGAATGGGTGAGGTGAAGCCAATGACATTTGACAACTGAGCACTTGTACCACAGATTTTTCACATCCCTTTATACTATTTAAACCCAAGTTTAAGGAATAATTTGCTGTTTCTGAAAAGAACCAAATCAATAACTTGGAAAACTTAAGGAAAGAAATATGTTTGAAGTTTTTCATTTCTTGATGATCACTTGGATACTCCCAAGGGAATGACCAAAGCAGTGACCAAAAGTTATTGCTGTTTGTGAGTTCTTCAAGGACCTATGTGGAATGAGTTAGTGATCAGACCTGTTCCCAGTGGGCATCCTTAATCATCACTACTGCTGTCTACTTGTCTTGTATATTTTCAGCAAGAATGAAAATCTAAGTAAAAATTTGGAAAGGAGTGATATTTTGAACTAAAATTTCATGTTGAAGCTTCATACTTCTTTTGAACAGAATTTTTATTTAGAGTGAACCACAGAGGCAGTGACTTTTCTCTTGACTCTCAGGTCATGAAGAGCTAACTTTTGCCCGTTTCTCTGAAGCAGAATGGTTTATGTCTTCAATACTGATCTGAAGGAGCATCTCAAGGGCTGAGAGTGTAATTGAGATTCCAAGCTCACTCAACCATTGGAGACAGGGGTATAATTTTCTTTCCTTCTTTCCTCTCCACACTCCAGTTTCTACAGAAACTTATACTCACATTTTCTTCTACTAGTGCAGTTTCTAATCCATTCTGAAGACTGCTTTTGCTTTCAAAGTGCACTTGTCTCTTGATTTCTCTCAGTGCTCATGGTCTTTTCAGCTTCTCAGTTTCTATTTTTATTTTGAGGGAATTTTGCCCTTCCAGTAGCTGAAGATACAAACTGTCTCTATGTCCTTCAAAACATTATACAGTTACATCATTTTATCTTAGTTCTTTGTAGTGACAATAAATCTGAATTTTCTAGCTTCTTTCAAGTGGTAGTTATAACCTCCAAAATAATTCATCACCGTTTACTCACATACAATTTCCAGATATTTGGTCTGCTTTCTTTAACAAACTGTCCAGAATTATGTACAATAATCTAGGTAAGGTCTCAGAAGTTTTGTGTATACAGTGCCATTGTCTAAAATAATTTCTTCAGACATGTGCTTTTCTCTTCTATTTCTGCTTCAGTCTTTTTGTGTATTCAGTTTATTTCTTTTTTAACGGTTTCCAAATTTGGATCTGATGGCTTTACAAATTACATCATCAATCCTGCCAACACTGGCAAATTCCAAAATTATGTAACAAGCCAGACACTTCCCATTCCTGACAGACTTATTTATCAGTGCAGATCAGCTCTTCTTTGCATTGACAAGAGACTTGTTTTGTGTGTGCACTGTGTTAGTGATGTGTGGGGTTTGCAAATGTCCAGTGTCCTGAGCTGATGTCTGTGGAAACTCATACTGCAGTTTAAAAAATATACCAAAGGGATTTTATGGTAAAAATTATATTCCAACAAGATTTGCTAGCTCTCCAGCAAAGATTTTTTTTTTTCTAGCCTATATGTTAAAATTTTTCAGTAGATCTGATTTTTCTTAGGATAGGCAGAAGGGAGAACCTTCTCAAACCTATATGGCCGTATAAGGGATGCTGAGACTTGGATGTCACCACAGTTTATCTTTCGTGTGTTGTTTGATTGTTTAAGAGAACTGCAGCCACATGGTGCCACAGAGGATAATCACACCTCTAAATTAAAATTTAATATTTTGCTGTCAAGATTTTAGGAGGCAAAAAGCTTTTAACACCCAATCAACCCCAAGGAGCCAGATTTGTCAACAAAGAAGGCCATCAAAAATCAAGAGGATATTTTTAAAGACAATTAGCTTCCTAAGACATTTAACAGGAACTTGTGCTCTAAATCACAGAAGAGATCACTCAAAATTTTTTTTTTTTTCACAGAGAAATTCTTTGGTCTCCGTCATTTTATTTTGCATGGACCATTAATGTGACATTGTTCCACCCTTTCTTTCTCCTTTTTCTTACTGCACTTCAAAACAGATCCTGAATTATAAAAACATCCCTTTTAAAAATTTTTATTCTATCTTCAGATGTATAACACAGTCTTAGGTTAAGATATTATGTTTGAATGTGTAAACTTGGGTATTTCACCTTATTAGTACAACGAACTTACCAAAACTTCCTAGTTTGAAATCTAACTCATTCAAATAATTTTTTATGACCTAAGCTTTCAGGCTGGTTGCAGTTGTGTATCCACTGACAGTATCTCTGGTGTCCATCTGCATTTTGTGTTATCCGAATGTACCAATTCTCAAGGCATTTCTCAAAATTAAATAAAATGACAGTGATTGAAAAAAAATCTTAGAGAATACTGATTGTGAACTACCTTATTTTAGGCTCTTAGATGCCTACAGATGTGTCCTTTGTGAAACCACTTCAAAGAAATTAAATATTATATGTGCAAATATCTGCATTTTCCCCAAATCAGATATCTCAAGTATGATGGCACTATTGATGCACTGAATGAGTACAGTTCTCATGCAATAAAGCTGAAACTCCTTTATTTCTACAAGTTGGAGATTTTTTTTTCCTTCAATGAGTATTGCATGTTTTGGCTTTGATAATGAAATGCCATATTTTGCTTAAGGGTTTTTTTCATTTGATGTATTTTTGTACATTTCACATGTAATATATGCATTCAGTTTTGACTTCAGTGGGATTGATGCAATATTTCAGGCCAAAAGTGTTCAAAACTTTACATTACAATGCTGTTATAAAATACCTGGGCAAAAATTGGCTCATTGCAGGAAGGCTAAGTGTTATGATAATATTTTTTATATACAGGAATAGACATAAATTGCCCTGACTGATTAATTCTGTCAAATTCTTGCTGATCATTTGAAATTGTCTTATGTCAGGAAACAAAAGCTTAGAGAGCTCTATAGCTGAAAACTGATAAATCGAATTAAAAATAAAATAAAAATCTTTAAATTTTAAAGCTCTAGATTAATATACATTGGAAATATCAAAGGGATTGACTGTTTTCTCTTGGTAAGGGAATAAATTAAATAAACCAGAATCTGTGATTTAATCAAATTAAATTGAGCATAGAGACATACAGAAAAAGTTACAGAGTGAAATGACTGAGACCTAGGAACTGTAGTCATATATCTTTGGATAATTCAAGATGCAATACTATCACATTATCTGTGAATAGTTGTTGTTGCCAACTGTACATATATGCCCACTATCTTCTTAAATTTAAGGGGAATATAATTAATGTCTTGCATTTCACCTTAAAAAAAAAGAAAAATAGCCTTAAAAAGGAGAGAAAAAAGCCTGTATTACACTAACAATGGATTGCAAGGGTGCTGAGAGGGATTTGATTTTCAGTAAATGTTTAGTCAATAAAGTGATCATTTGCAATATTTATTGTGAGACATACGTAATAGATGCCAAAGTGGGCAGAGACCTGCAAAATTTCTTTTATTAGTTTATTCTGCTGGCAAATCTGGCAGGTGCCTCGGAGATGTATCATTTTACTCCTTCCTAATTGGTGTTTTTCATTCATCACATTGTACAGCTGTGCAGTTGTGTCCCTATTGACGCTGGGAAACTGATTAAACCAGCTGGTTTATGGTTCCTACTGGCTGTAGCTGAGTATATTCTGTTCTGGAACATATGGCACCTTAGGGCAGTGTGTTTGCACGGAGCTTGGGAAGCAGGGCTGGGCTCATGGTGTGTTCATTTGCTGAAGCAGATATTTGTCCTCCCTTCTAAACTGACTGCCCCTGAAACCCTTGTTTACAGTGATTTTCTGTATTTTTGGTAAAGTTATTTAGTATTCTGTTGATAGCTCTTTGCTGATAGCCTTTGTCTTACACTTCAGCTAAAGTAAGCCAGGATAATTCTCATACATGTTCTGTTCTTCTTGCATTTCATATTTTTGCCATAAGAAAGATTACTAAAACCCAGATGTATTTCTGGTCTGTGGTCCCTCCCCTTTTCTTAATGAAATAGGTAAAAAAGAATATTTTAGTGTTTCTTTTTCTCAATGTGACAGCAAATTTATGCTCATGTCTTGGACTTTCTCCCTCAATCCATTCTTGGCTTTCTGTTTTAAACAGAATTCTAAAACACTGTCTTCTCTATTATCACATGCTCATTAGAATTCTATGATTTTTTGTCATATTTGATTTCCTTTAGTTTATATATTAATAAAGACTTTATACATTGCTACTTGCTATCTTAGAAGTCTATTGCAATATTTCGTGCAGATAATATTCATCCCGAGCATATTTCTCATCTGCATTTTAAGAACATCCAGGTTGTCTCAGTGTTTTTTCGCTTCTACATCTATACTCTCAGATTTGGAATAATCTTTGGCTATTTTCTCTCTCATATATTGAAAAAATTGTATCTCATTTTATTAGTACAAGTAGCAGCATATGACTCATGTATTTCATTGTCTCTTGCATTATGACTAGCAGATTAAATAATATTTTCTTTCTTTTTCTGTAATATATGTTTTATTATACAGTCATGCTTGTCCTTGGCGTTCTTTAGCCCTACAGCTAATTCTTAGCATGACAGATTCTACAGCTTAGATATACATATGTACAGTTAAGAATAATCATAAGGAACCCTCCTTTTGTGATTTCTTTAAGGGTTCTTGTCTTACTGATTTACCTTCTCTAAGCTATAAAGATATTACCTTATTTCCTCTTCTTCTCAATAATCCCTTCTATAGGACAATATATTCTTCAACATTTGTCTGTATTGATTTTTACTTCCCCATTATATTTCAGTTAATTATTTTTGTATTCCACTTCTATTCATTAGTTTGGTTTTTTAACAATTCCTTAGCACTGCCATAATCACTTTATCAGACTGGATGGAATTAGTTTTGTCTGAGAGTGCAAACTTAAATCTGAGCTGCAGGCATAAATATCCATCAGCTGGAAAATTTGTACAAGCAACAAAACTCCACTAGGTGTTCCTCAGAGAATTCTCCTTTACTTGATTCAAAATTAAGTTTACATCATTGATTGAATTTGTAAAACTAATTTTTGGCTCTGAAGTATCTTCTGATAGCAGACATAACTATGCAGAGAACCAGAATACCTGTGCCATTTTCTACCCCAGTTACACTACTGTCCTTCCTCACAGAGAACAGAAATTTTTTTCTGTTGAACTGGCAAATGCTGTTGAATTTTCCTCTTGGAAATCCTAACAGGCTAACAAAATTCTAAATCTCCTTGTGACTTCCCATACTTACGCTTGTGAACAGTTTTACAAAACCCTGTTATTTTCTGTATCTGAGGAAAGAAATCTATCTACTGCTGTGTATTTTTGATACTTGACAAGATCCCTGCCCCAAAGTATTTCCCTTTGTACCCAAACATTTACTGGTATTTAGATCCTTGTTTTGTGTAGTTTGAGTGACATGTGAGTTTTCTACCCTAAGAAGGATATATATGTTTTTAGAAATATCCTGCTTTGAACACTGGGCATTTCTCTGATCTGAGGAGGTCAGAGAAATGTTTGTTTAAAATACTTCATTTTTAGAGAATGAATTGGTTCACTGATATTACTGAAAGACAAAGTCACTGCTATCTAACGAGGCTGAAAAATTTTAATCTCAGTGATTCAATAGGAGTTAATAGTTGCCCTTTCTTCACACTTTATCTCTTTGTACTGAAAATAGATCTTATGCTGTTCACCACCAAAGAAGATGAAATGGCTTTCCTTAAAGTGAAAGAAGATATGAGATATTATCAGATATCTGTTAGCTTTTCTACCAACCTCATTTTGTTTCATAGCAATAGGATGGGAGTACTTTCTAAGAGAGAACAATAATTGTTAATAATGGTTCACAATTCTGCAGGCTGACTATCCATTTCTTTGAACAAAACGGTTGAAATTCTTTTCACTAATGACTGAGTCACTCTCAGTACCTTGCAGGTGAAGCTGTTATTTGATTCATGTAACTCAGAATAGCCAACAGCATTAGCCTTTAGGAGATGTTCCAGGGCTGTTACTCATTCAGGTGGTCATGCTGACTTCAAAGGGGCTACAGCAGCCTCTGCATTATTCAGCAGGGTCTGCAAGACTGAGCCTTTAAACTTTTACTGCAATATACTCAAGAGGTTTTCAAAGATATTTTAATTATAAGGTTGAACAGAAGTGTCTGTATTAGGCATTTGATTCCAAAATATCGTTATGGGGTGGACAAAAATGAAACATAGTGGCCATTATTTCTCTTTTACTGTGTGTGGGAGGAAAAATAGTGGTTTGCCCAGGGCAGGATAGATGATCAACTTTGGAGGAATAATTAAAACAAAATAATTACTTCTTCACTTTTCTACATTCTTTTTGGTCTTAGATTTTAATGTATATGTATTATATAAAGATCAATTTAAGCTTTTCACAATGAATTTAGTTAGTAGTATCATTCACTACTTCTATCTTCTCTTTCATTTTTCTTTTTAGTCACAGGTTTTCATTCTGAGAGGAAATTAATTTCTATTGTGGCTATAAATTAATCATTTAAACAGTGAATTTCTTAGAACCTTTTTTGGTGATGAATTTTCCTGAAATTTTGCAACCAAAAATGTGCATTTCAGCCTGGACTATTTTTCTTTAGAGAATGTGATATAAAATAGATTTTTGCATCACTCTATTTGGAATAATCTTTCTCATTCTTTTTCTGTAGAAAATAATTTTTCATTGAATTCTGTTTACTGAATGAGTATTGATCATTAATTAATAGAATAATATTTTTACTATTCTTGTAAAGTTTTATTGTCAGCAGTTTATCAATATGTTGAAGACATTCTGAATTTTGTTTTATTCATCTAAGTAAATGAGCTTGCTAAGTATTTGTTGGTTGGTCTGGGGGCCATAAACAGAGGTATAAATAGAGGTGGTAACCTTGTCACACAGTCTTCCACAAAATACCTGTGTGTTTGAAGTGTAATATTCACATGTGTACAACAGCAGCTAACTTTTACCCTGATCCATTGGGAGTTTTGCGTCCATAATTTTGGATAGGGCAAAAGAAGAATTTCTGCCAAGTAGAGTCATGGCACCATCATCTGTGATCAAAGCAGCTGTGCTCTCTTTCCAGCCAAACAGCAGATAACTTTCAGTGAATCTTAGTTCTTTCCAACTTCTAATTGACTGAATAAATTCACACTGTGAAAGCATCACTAGAGATATTGGCAACCAAAGACTTTATGCAGCCACATATATTTTTCTCTCTAACACAAGACAGAAGAAATATTTTCTAACATTTTCTTTCCTCTGTACCTGTGACCTGATGGCAGTATAAAATACTTTCTTACTTTCTGGATGTACTTAATATAATTTTGTGTAATTTAAAGGACTCTTTATTTTTATATTCTGTAAATAACACGTAATTTTACTGCATAAAGGGTAAGAACAAAGAAGTTATATTTTCCATTTCTTTTGTAGAGCCTTTGGGTCAAGTTCTACCTGATGTAAGAGTGCAGCACAGGTCTGACAAGCAAGCTCTTATGCTTACACCACTGAGTGGCTCTTTTCATAATATATCACAGTCTCATTTTGCACTGCTTGTAGTGATATTTGGTACCAAATTGATCAAATGTCAGTTCCCCACTCGAAAGCTTTAGAGAGCACATCTTCAGTGTTAGAGAAAGGGCTCTTTGCTCAATCCCATCTGTATCTGTTGGAGTATTCAGAAAGAGAGCTCACTAAATAACAGGTTTTTTAGCTGAAATGGACTCACAAAGTAGTGAAAATTGAATGGTTGCTTCTAGCAGATAGCCCCTCATTGCTCTGTATTCTCTGATTTTTTTGTGCAGGGTAATCCAGCAGCAGACAATTTCTACTATATCTCATCCACATCTGCATTCTACATTCAAATGAAGTTAATTAGGTAGAATGAATTTTGAGTTTGAAAAAGGTATTTGTATTTTATCTTAGAGCCATTGTAAGTTTAGCTAGATCTGATCAAAGATTTTGTGTTCAGTAAATGGTGAGTTATCTCTATGATGTCATATTTCACAGCCCATTCTGAAGCACTGTTTCTGTGTTGTGTGTGTTCTTTTTTACCCCCTTGAATAAATGTATGACTATACCAAGAACACATTAAAAAAGGAAATTCTGTTTCACTTTATGAAGACTGTAAGGAATTATATGTTGTCCTGTGGCCTAGAAACTGAGGAGAATTAGAATAGCAGGTCATACATCATAGCAAAAGTTATCATGCTACAGATATTGGAAAAGTTTTTAAACTAGTGAAGATAATTCATAACAAATACTTTTGTTTTTCCTGCTGAGGAAAATTTCCAACACATTTGAACTGCACTAAATACAGTGTGATCAACATCTCAATGAGAAAAAAATTATAAGAAGGATTACTACTGATAATCAAATCATTTATTATTAATAAACAAATTAGTCTTGAGGGGATAAAAAGAGCTTTTAAAAATAAATGAGGAGGTTATAAGAATGTATTTGAAGAGGAAATAAAATTTTCATATACACAGTTGTCATCTGTTAAATAAGTGCTAATTCGTCAAATTAGTTAGCTGATGGTCTAATATCTATTACTGAGTCTGAAACCTCAGTACACTTCACCATATTTCCTGTTCAGTTAGGTTTTTTTCTGTTATGTAATGGACAACCTAGACAATATCAATACAGATAATTTAATTTGAATTTTCTTGATAAGAACAATATTATCAGACTTTTATCAGTGTTTATTGAGAAAATATGAGAATGGATTATTTATTAAAAAACATTTCTAATGGTCACTCAATTTTCTAACAGTAAATTTCCATGTTTATCTTAGAGTGATTGTCTACAAAGGGGTTTCATTTGCACAAAAGTTTCAGGTTATCTATGTTTATTGATGCTGTGGAATGCAATAATCATCAGCAAGGTTTGGTTTCATCTTGTGTAATATGAGCTTTCTGCAATGTGTTTCCATGCAATCAAACCCTGTTATCCTAGACTCCTTTTTTGTTAATGAATAGAGTCAGGGCCTTTTATGGAATGCTGTGACATATTTCCAGCAGCCTTGGTAAGATGAGATTCATTTCACATCCTAAGTTCCTCAGTCAACACTTACTAAAGATAGTAAAGATTTACTGTTTATAGAGTAAACTGATAAAGATGTAATCATCTGCTGTGTGAATATCCACACTTGATGGGAAGTATTGCACCAAAGAAATTAATAACTTTGTCACTGTCTTTCTCAGTCAGGGGACACTCCCTTTTCTGAGGGTTCTCAGTGGTTTTCCTTTAGAAAACTCTATGTAGCCGAATGACCCTGACAAACCAACAGGCTGTAAAATGTCACCCAGTAAGTGATGGAGTTTTGGGTTGTAAAATAGTTGGGACACTTGAAAAATTGTCTGGTCACAGTGTTCTGTGTTGCCATTTTAAATTTGTCACAGACATGAGCTGTTACACACAGAAGTGCCAAACCTAAAAAGAACCTAATCTTCATCCTCCACACCTGCACTATATATCTATATATTCTTCTAAATAGGCAAAGAAACGGTATACCTTCTATCTCTGTCACATTCCCTACTCATCCATCTAAGTCATCAGAGGAAAAAAAATCAATTCACTATCTTACAAAAGTAAAAAAAAGAAAAAAAAAAATAGCAGGAAGATATATTCATTCAACCAAGAGAGTATTGTTCTGGGATTCATCAGATATGAGATGCAAGCTGCACCAGAATGGTCCATCCTGAAACTCAGGAAAACAGGTGATCTATGCAAAAACTGTCTTAGCTAAATGGGTAAACAGTGGAGTTCCAATACAAAGAAAAATTCATGGAAACAGGAACAGCCTGCAAAGGCAGAATTTAGAAACCCTGAGTGTGAGAAAGTATTGCTGGGAAAGCCAGAGCTCATGCAGAGTTGCCGTTTGCAGCTCAAGTTGCATCAAGGGCATCATTTTCAATTAGTACATTAATAGACAAATGCTTAACAAGTAAAATATGACCCTAGTGCTGACTGGGACAGGTAATATAGTGAAGATGGACACTACCTAATACCACTGAATATGAGGTAAATTTTCTTCTGTGAGGACAGTTAAGCAATGGAAGATATTGAATAGAAAGATTCAGCAGGCCTTCTGCTTGGAGATTTTCATGACCAGCTCAAAAGCCCTGAGAAACTTGTTCTGACTTTAAATTGACTAAGCTTTGAGCAGGAAGTTGGAGTTAAGACCTATTGAAATCCCTATCAACCTGGATGATCCTGTGATCCTCTAATTATTTTTTCCACAGGAAAGAAATTTTCATAATCTCTTCTTGGTGAATAGCTCTCCAAACTGTTCAATAAGATGCAAAAGATACTAGAAAGAAAAGGGTAAATACGAGTGAAAACCAGACTCTGCTATCACTCCCAGTAGTCAACATTCACATTTCTGAGGAATAGATAGGATTCAGTCTTTGGCTGTCTCTCATTTTAAATGTCTGTCAAAAAAAATCTCAATTTTGACCTCAGTATCAAGATTTTGTTCAATTCCCAAGTGAGTTCTTCCCAACTTGTTAGCATTCCAATATATTTCAGAAATTCTTTCCATTCACTCTGCTGTTTTTTGCCCAAAACACAGAGACCTTTCATAACTGATCTGCTCCTCTCAGGCAAACCTTCCCAGATGTATAAATAGATGAAGGGTTACAGGGGAAGGGATGTAGCATTGGAGAGAAATTTAGTGCTAAGCTGGCATCCTAGTGAAATTTGAAGCAGATGAGAAAGACAGAACTCACTTCTGTTATGCTTAGTCATGAGATAACTTTAG
The DNA here is from genome assembly GCA_013398615.1 of Brachypodius melanocephalos. Classification (NCBI taxonomy): domain Eukaryota; kingdom Metazoa; phylum Chordata; class Aves; order Passeriformes; family Pycnonotidae; genus Brachypodius; species Brachypodius melanocephalos. The sequence continues at coordinate 9,940,102 of VZSR01003806.1, forward strand.
AAAACTACTAACAATTAGGAATAAGGCAAAGTGCCTTATGTGACCCACACTGTACCAACAGAACAAAGAGAAACATGTACTAATGTTTATTTTTGAAGCAAGCACCAAGATATAACATGTTCTCATTTTAATAATGTACCCTATATACATGTTTTATTGTTTTTAAAAGTAGGGTAAGTCTATTTCATTCCAATATTCCAGATTATAAAGAGATGGTAACCAGTGAGATTCTGAGTCTGAAAATTTGCATATTCATAGGAAAAGTGATGGTGATTAACATGGAGAGTCTTCTTTTATTGATCATATACTGCTGTCTTTTAACAATGAAAGGAAATAGTATAAACAGCATTTTAAAGTGAAAGCATGTCAAAAGTAAGCAAGGGCTGACAGGGATTTGTGTTAAAAGCACATCTAACCAGGAGTCAGACAGCACTTAATAGGACTGCTTGATTTTCAGACATACAGTCATTCTGTCTGAAGCCAATGAAAACTACCTGCACTTTCCACCCTTCGGAATCACAGTGTGTATTTAAAAGATTGGAAAACCTCTAAGTTTAGTTCATCTACTTCTTAACATCTCTATAGGGGATTAACATGATCTTAATATCATACTGTCTATGGACTTCACAGTCATTAATTGCATTTATTAATCTTCATAGGACTCCTGAGAAGTATGAATGTACTATTATCCCTCCATTAAAGAGAGTGAACTGAGGTACACAAAGATTGAATTTCACCATTACCGTAAAACTCAGTGGTGAAGCAAGGAACTGAATCTATGCTATACAAAGTTGAGACTACTATTTTCTCCAGTGTTACTTCCCCAAGTGATCAGTTATTTCCTTTATTTCTTCTGATCATTTGAAACTGCAGATGTGTTTAGAAATGAAAACACATCAGAATATCACAGCAGTATTACTTGACTTTCAGATTTTCAGGACAGATCCCAGCTACTCAATCTTTCACTATGGGTCTTGGGTTATCTATTATAGTGAGCTTGTTTTATGTCTTGATTTTTTTTGTTGTTAGTTATTCTTCATAGTTATTTTGGTTTCTTGATTCATGTACCGCTCTCATTTGATAAACTTGTATGTGGTTTAAACTTACTCCACTTATATTTCTCTCTTCAAAGGTAGGCAGAGATTGACAAAGTTGAGATTTAAGACATAAGGTTGGAGTCTACAATTGTCTATTAATATGGATTGTGGACTAACAATGTCTTACTAAATGAAAAAGAACCAAAATTCTCAAGAAGCACAAATCTTTACATTCACAACTTTATTTTATATTTCTCTTTTTTGTTTTGTTGTTGTTATGGACAGCAATTACAGTGGGTATAGTACATTATAACTAATTTAGATCTGTTTTGTATTTCCTATGCTTTTGCTTTGTCTGTATTCTCATACATCACTTGTTACTCTGTGTCACTGGAAACAGAATACAAAAGATTTCCTGAAAATTTGGGTGTTTAATTGAGAAGCAGAAGGGAGAATAAGCAGTACCCCAAAATTAGTTCAACGTCCTTCTATATTTGTGCAATTCCCGTTCTTTAAACACCAATTTTGACTTCCATATAATTACACACTGGAATGAAACTTTCTGGACTTGTTTTACACTCTGCCCACTTTGTTCTGTTCTTTCATTCCAACCTACCTTCCCTTTCCTTTATATTCTTTGACATTCCATTCAATTTTTTTATAAATCCTGCTGTCTCTTCCCCTGAGCCATGTGCTTTATTTACATTATGGGACTTAGTAGGAGCAGTGTAACAATTGATTGGTAGTCAGTCAATAGTTCAGCAATTGGTAGGGAACTGCTGAGCACCAAATCATTGATTTCCTCCCCACTGATGCCTTCACAGCTTGTTACCTTTTAGTGTATCATTACAGCTAAATGGAGATAGAGATTGGAACCTAAATATATCTATATGTATATTACATATTGATAAAATATCATCTATTTATATGTTTACCAACTTTCTATTCCAAGGAAAAAGCAGATAAAAACATGTTTTGGCAGCATGATCACAGTCAACAAGACAGAACTCAACAGGGAGGAAGTACATCAGATAATGAAATCAATTAACTTTAATATTGAAAAATGTTGTGATTTTTTTGCAGAGCTGTTGTTCAGCAAATGCCAAATAAATAATGAACCTGAATCAATTCTATTGATTCTGTTACAGTTTAATCAATTTTTAAGGTTTAGAATAGGAAGAATTCTGACAAGTTTTCACTTCCATTATTATTGTTGATATGGTCTGCAAGATACAACCTACCTTGATCCTAGGTTCAGAATTTTATGAGTCATGTCTTTCAGAAATTTTAGACCTTCAGACTTCACCAAAAACAATAACAACAACAAAAAGTCAGTAACTAGTGTCCTGAACTACTGAACAATCTGGCTTTGGCTGGCTGGCTTCATAAGTGAACGAGGTAGTGTGAAATACAGAATCCAACACTTTCCCTTGTTGAACTTTATACGGTTTGTAATTCCCCAGTGCTTTGATTTGTTGGGGTCTTTCTGCAGGGCCTCTCTGCCTTGGAGAGAGTCAACAGTTCCTTCCAGTTTATTTTTCCAGTTTTTTCACCTCTTTTTTTTTTTTTTTTATTCAGGCAATTCACTTTTATGCCTTGTTGATGCTGCTTTAATATTAAGATATGGGCTGTTTCCCACATTCCCCTTCACTGTTGCCAGTCATGGATGTTTCAAGGAATGTGGATAGTAAAGAAGACATCTCAAGACATCTAAATGCATAGTAGTATTTCAGATATTTCTCTTCAGTAGAGAGAGATCATCGGCTGGATCTATATAGATGTTGCCATTTATGGTTTGGTCACACATATTCAGGAAAGATTCTATCAACTAGTAGAATTTCTAAATACAGTACAGAGCTTTGAGGACACTTATACCAAAAACTTGTCTTAAAAAAGGTGTTCTAAACAGATCTGACCTGCCTAACTTGGACACCTAACTTGCAATCAGGCTTTGGATACCTAAGGAAGTCTAAAGTTCCCCAAGAGAATGAGTATATTTATGTGAAGAATAGTTTTGCTCTTCAAACTGTGCCACAAGAACATTTTGGCTTCTGATTATACTTTAAATTTTGGAGAAATCTTGGTCAGAAGCCTGTGAAAATTCTGTAAATGCAGCAGAAAAATAGCTCTAGATGTAGCATTATTGATCCTAGAAATTTTTCAGTAAATGTCATACTCATGACCTTGAACTAGAAGCTGATATGCTTTATGACAGATTTTCATCTATTCTGTTATCAGATGACTACAAATAAATGGTATAAGGGATCTTTTCCAGTAAATTAGTATTCTTCCTATTAGAGTGTTTTTCATACTGAAGCTTTCTTGCACCAAATTAATTCTTTTTTTTTCTATCATGACAGTTATTAATGTCAACAGTGGATTTTAGTGCCTTTTCTGAATTTAAGTAGTTATTCTATGAAAGCATTCTTTACTTGTTTAGACTAAAATATTAGGCTGAAATTCAACACTTTGAAATTTTTTTGAAGGTAATGTTTTCCAAATATTTTATAATTTTGAATGGGTTTATTAATTGATTTGAGTAATTTAATTGATTAATCTAATTGATTTGGCTTAAGTCTCTTCAAAGTGTCTGGATTATTTAATGTGTCTATACAAATTCAGATACAGACAGTTGATGCCTTATTAATACTGAATAAGTCAGTATTTATAACTTTAGATTTATAGGCTGTATTCTTGTTTAAATATGCAGTGTATCATGTTTTCTGGAATGATAGTGTTAATACTAAGCTCCATGTATCTGTTCAGTGACCTTAAGAACTACAATTTTGCATAAATAAATTTTTCCCACTCTGTTCTTACAAATGCTAAGAATCTTTTCAGTAATAATAAATATTACTTTTTTTGTCTTATTGGAGTGTTTCTTGTGGTTTTTTCTGGCCTTTTAAAATATATTAGTTTTGCCTTTTTATCATGAATTTTCTTTTTTCTATTTTTCCAATATAGGGTTTGAAGGTAGTTCCACAGGTGTAGAAGACACTAAATCACAGACCAATGAGTTGTTCAGTCAGAGCTGAATTGCTAATAGCTTTATAATAATTCTTTTTTTGAGTGTGGTAATAGATTTTTTCCTGGCACACATTGTGTTCCAAAAAATATTTAAAAATTCAAGCTGTTGATTTACAAGGTAGGAGACTGGCTTTTAGACTTTTTTAATTAAAGCTCAAAGATTTTTGGCTGGGTTTTCATTATAACTGCTGTCAGAAAAGGAGTCCTTGATGAAGAGTAACAAAAACATATTACCTTGGACTTAATTACTGTATAATGAGATTTTTGTTAGTCTTGATAATGGATTAACACTTTGTTTATAAATGGCCATTTACTATCCTTGAACAACTCTGATGATGTTTTAAAAAAATAAAACATTCTCACACCTTTAGGACATTACCAAAGCTACGCAATGTTGAGTGCTGCATAGAGGTGATACTGCTGGCAAGGTAGAGAGAATGTTCTCACAAGAAGTCAATGAACACTGGACAACAATGGGGTCTTGGTCTTACAGCATTCATCCATGAGTAATCCAGGCAGGAATAAAATGAGATGCAGACAGCTGAATTTAAAGACGTTTTAAACCACACATTTTGATGTGGGAAATGAAAGAAGAAAATCATGGAATCTTCTCATGATATATGTCCTTAAAAATATCCTAAATTGCAATGTTTTCTTGAAGGAAACTTGTGATCATTAATGAAAGATATTTTTAAAGAAGTGAGACAATTAAAAATAGCATGAAAAGAAGCAAGACTTTTTGGATCAATTGATATTAAATTTAATTAGTATAAAATTATGTACATATACATAAATCAAAAAAAATTGATGAAATAAAATTGTTTAAGCAAAAGTAATAAAAGGCATATTTAGATTAGAACTTGGGGCTATATCGAAAACACCTTTCCAGGCTGGAAGAGATGAAAAATACTTCAGTGGCAAATAAGTGAGATGTAAATTGGTTGGTAAGTAAGGATGTAATAAAAATATGAAAAAGGGGAATAATTCTTACAATTGGGAACATAATGCTTTGATGTTTGGTTGGTGGGGTTTTTTTGGAGGGAGGTGTGTTTTTTGGTGCCCTCTCATGCTCTCTTCGCTTCTCATGTCTTTCTTTCTTTCTTTCTTTCTTTCTTTCTTTCTTTCTTTCTTTCTTTTCTTTCTTTCTTTCTTTCTTTCTTTCTTTCTTTCTTTCTTTCTTTCTTTCTTTCTTTCTTTCTTTCTTTCTTTCTTTCTTTCTTTCTTTCTTTCTCTTTCTTTCTTTCTTTCTTTCTTTTATTTTTCTTTTCTCTTTCTATTCTCTTTCATTTCTCTTTCTATTCTCTTTCTTTTCTCTTGTCTTTGTTTTCTCTTTGTTTTCCTTCTTTTTATTAATAAGCACCAACTTCTGACTCAGTCTGTCTCTTGTATTGTTGATTGAAACTAACTGAGAAAAATTTAGAAGAAAAAGGACATTCAGTCCTTGAACAATACTAGTTTTAAAATCAGTCTTGTGTTATCAATGGCTTTGGAGATTTGAGTTATTTTTCCATTTGAAAGTTCTGACTAGAGAAACAGACAAATCCATCCTAACTTTATTATTAATTCAGTGCTTGACTCACTCAAAACCATTATTTTCCTGATATTTTTAATGCCTGATTCAGGTAAACGATAAAAACAAAGTATTCACATATCATAATTTTAAACTCAGGATAATGAATAATGGAGTTCCAGAATAGCCAAAAGAGTGTCACTATTAGGAAGTAGCAGAAATTAAACAGAAATACTGCAACTTGGAGTGTACAGAGCATTGTTAGGAGCTTTTCAAAGCCAGAGGCAAAACATCCAAAACTGAACCTTGATTCTGATTTTTCTGTACCTCAGACAAAAGCTCAAGGGAATGCTCTGGATCATTCTGAGCACTCAATGATTTGTTTGGGTCATATTTTGTTATTTCTAAAGGTATAGTTTTAGGTTTACAAAGAAATATTTTTAACACATTTACAGATAATTAAAAATGGTATTCTCACCTATTTCAGCCTGTTGCAATCTGTAGTATTCAGATTGTGTATCCCCAAATATAATTCTAAAACAGCTAAAAGTCATGCATAATCATCTCAGTTAAGATGACCTAAATTTCATAGATTAATTCACTGACTGCTCTTTTTGTTAAAAGCCATCCTGGGTATCAAGATGAAAACAATTACCAGAAGACATAGAGCACTTTCAGCCTCACTAGAACAGAAAGTAGACTCTTCCTTCAAGTATGCCATATAAAAGGTTTTTTTTTCTTTGCTCTAAGTTAAAATGTTCTCACAGACAGTTTTTTTTCCCATAAAGAAAATTAAGTGTATATTTCTTAAAATACATTAGAGAGTAACAGAATATAAGCCTTTTATTCACATAATCTAGGAAAACCATTCCCCATTCATTTCTAAAGCCCAAAGTTCAGTTTCAATTAGCTCTACACATGCAGAAGGACATCAGGGTTGTTCTTGTAATAGCTATACATTTAAATGCATATATTGAGTAATACAAATTCTAGGTGGAAACTGGTAGCTTTATTCATTATCAAGGCTAAGAACTCCAGCTGCATGAAAGCTGAACTTTTACATGTATTCTCAAAGTTATACAACCATCTGTGTTCTAACTGAACCATAAGAAAGGAATTCAGGAAATACTGATTTCTGTATAATAAATTTGGAGATTACAAGAAACAAAATCTTTTAAAGAACTCATTTTCTGTGTCTGCACTACACTGTATTTGTTAATATCTTCCATCTGTAGATAAGAGGTTTGTGTATTCTCTTGATGAGGGTGCCTTGTCTTTGCCTACTGCCACTTATCTGAGGTAGATACTCTACACAAAGTTATGTTTACCAAGGTACAACAAAGAATGTGCAGGGAGATTTATTTCCTCAGGTATAGGTCTTTCTCTTTCAGGTTTAGGTTGAAGACAGAAGATGACCTCAGAAGTTTTAAATAATTTAGTCCTATCTTACCACTGATTATGAAAAAAAAAAAAAAAAAAAAAAA
>VZSR01003806.1:9957235-10056064 GCA_013398615.1 Brachypodius melanocephalos
TTCCCACTGGTGATAGCTGTTGTCTATCCATTTTTATGATCTTCTGTATCTCCCCATTAGACCTTTTTCTTATCTCTTGTATGCACCTCCTATCAATAAAATAATGGTGCAGGGCCCTCTGAGCCGCTCTGCCACCCAGGAATTTCACCTGGTCAAGACCCTTGGCCTGGCCGCTTCCCACAATGCAGCAATAAACCTCACAGCAGTGGCAGAGTCTTCTTTCTCCCTCGCCTTCGCTGTCTCTGAAGGTTTCTCAGTGAGAAGAACTCACGGGTGCCCCGAAGTAACGGTGAAGCTACAGATGGGACCTTCTGATTTGCCCCAGTGCCAGGGTCAGTCGGGCAATTTGGAAAAGGCACCAGACGCTAAAGTGACCTTTTATGAAAAATGAAAATAATGGATACAATTCCTTTCTATCTTTTTAAATATTAACTTTAAGGTATGTAAATGAGTCCCTCACAGTGCTTATGTCTCTCTATTGTCTGTAAAGAGAGTTTATTTCATTTTACATGTCTGCATGTTATCTGATGAAGCCCATGAGGAGTGGAAGAAGATGACTTATAAAAAAAAGTTGTTTAATACCTGAAGACTCTTAACCGACGTTTTGTTCTTGCATTAAACTGCTTTGTACTGCTATGGACCTCCTTTGCAAAAATACATTTGTTAGAAGTCCTATGAAATTATTTTCAATACAAATAGCTTAATTTGAATACAAAATATTAAGTTGATAATTTGTTACAAGGCATGGGTAGTCCACAGTATAGGTTGTTCCCTTTGATAACAGTATCCTGAGGAAAACTCGACATTACTGATTCAGATATAACAGCTGTGAAGTAGTATCATCCCATTTTTAAGGTTGTGAAAGGGGATATCTTCAAGATGAAACAGCAAAGTTCAGCACTGATCACGCAGAAGTGCTAAAACTTCACTCATGCTTATATCGGTTACTCAACTAAGTCAGCCTGTGTCCACCCTACTAACAAACTGCTGGAATATGACCTACCCAGTGTCGTTCAAAGCAGCTGTCAAAGAGGTCACAGAACCAGAGAACTGCTGGTTGTAAGGGATTGCTGCAGGTCATACAGTTCAGCTCCTACTTGAAACAGGACCACTGACAGTAATAGATTGGGGCATCTACAAATTTATCCTACTGAGCTTTAAATACCATATAAAGGATGAAAGTTCGCTTCAACTGCTCTCGCAATCCCTGCTACAGTGCTGTGTTGCTTTTCTAATGTTGAATATTTTCCTAAATGTCTAATCTGAACCATCTGATCCAGTTTTCTTTCATTCCCTTTATTCTTCTCATCATTTATTTACCGACAAGAGTGACACTCTGGTCTGTAACTGCTTTCCAGGTAGCTGCAGCTCACCTTTTCAGTCTCCTCCAGGACACAAGCTCACTCTTTAGCCTCCTTGTTTTCAGAAAGAACAAGTCCAGCTCTGTCAATGGCTGTTTTTATTTCCAAGAGTGTGAATAATGGTCCAAATGATGGAGATTAATGAGATCATAAGGCTGGAAGTGACCTCATTTAGCTTGTCCATTCTGCCCCAAGTAAGATCAATTGCTTCTATGCCATTCTTGACAGATATTTCTTTAATCTAAACATCTCCAACGATGAGGGCTCTCTAAATTATTTGGCTCAGAGACTGAGATTTCTAGTAAAATATTTTGAGACAGATAAATTTGGGCCCAGGCTCTTTTCTCCTGCCACAGCCCCATATTTTCAGGGCCACTGAATTTTCATGCTCTCAGCTTCAGCCATCAGTGAGGATGAGCACATCCCCTCCACAAGCACACACACTAGAAATAGCACCCAGAGCCACACCTGTGCTGACACACACACAGAAACACAATGGACAACATCAATGGCTTGATCCCGTTCCTTCCCTCCTGCAGAGCATGGTTAAAGCTTGCTGGTGGAATATAGTACCATGTACACATATACACACACATATATATACATACACACACGGACCTTTTCCTATAGTGAGGTTTATACGGTCAAGCTAGTTGATGGCTCTTAGACCCCAGTCTCCCCTATTTGCTGTCATCCAGAGCTGGGCCCCTCAAGCATCAACTTTCCACTCCAGGAGTTTGTCAAATAAAACTCTTCTCTTAGGACTCAGCTTATTTGGCTGAGTTCTCTAGCATATTACACAGGCTTCAGATAGGAAATGCAGTCAACACCAAGATAGAAAAAAGATTCAATAAAAGTATAAAATAGACTGCAGTGAACAGGTGCAGAGTTTTCCAGAGGAGTATACTGACCAATCTCTTTCCCCCTTTTGGTCCTTTCTTCAAACATTTCACATGTTCTACCAGTACCCTTAAGACAGCTCATAAGTTTTACACAATCTGCATGTTCTCTTCCCACTGTACTCCAAGATAAGTCCTACTACTCTTTAGGCACTATCCCTCTAAATTTTACAGCTTTCCAGAGACAGTCTCTTTTTGATGCATCTTAGTGTCTTTCACAGCAGGGGCAGGGATCTTATTATTCTTTTCCAAAGTTTTTTTTTGGAGGAGCTTATCCAGTGTGCTCCTTATTAGGTCACTATAGTCTTTTCACCTGTTATTGTCCTCTGCTCCTTGCCAAGTCTTTGTGATCAGCCTTTGCTCACATAGCCTAGATGAATTCACAAACCAGGGAAAAGCAAACAAAAGCACAAGACAAATAAGAGTGAACTGCTGCCACTACAAAAAAAATGATGATTGATGCAGTGAAGGGTTTGCAGTCTTGTTTTAGATGGCATGCCTAGAAAGTATTTTATCCCAAAGACATTGTTCAATAATTTTTAGCCACTAATATCTGAAAAACATCAAATATTTTTAGAGATTTTTTTTTGCAAGATCAGTGCTAAAAATGTTTCCAAAATTTATCCTAAAAATATAAAACTTTATACAGAAAAAGAGTGTGGAATGCACGCAACTGAATTTAGTGCCAGATGAATAATAAGCTGAAGGTCATAAAAGCAGGGCTTTATCTTCACCTTAGATTTGCTTTCATTCCTGTGCAAATCTTAACTAGCTAACCAAATGATTTAACTGCTCTAATCCTTGCCTTCATTCTACTTTTCTTAATGTGCTTCCTTGTTTTTGTGATGATCATTTAGGCTGCTTGCATTCCGTGCAAAATGATTACATTGGAACATCTCCAGGGCATTGAAACTTGCATTTATACATTTTTGCACAGTATTCACCACATATTTGAATACATTTTGGCATTGTTTTAAGTAAAAGTAAATGGAAATTCCCAGGCACAAATTTACTAGGCTCTCTTCTGAACTAATATTAGAAATAATGTGGTGGTGTTTGTTTTCTTTTTTTTAATTGACATCCTGTTCCTACTGTTCAAAATTATTTTTCAATCAAGCACAGAGAGTGCACAGGAAAATGAATCAGGGGAGAATATTCTAAAATTGAGCTCCATTTAGTGGATTCAGCAATAAACTCAAGGCTTTTTTTTTTTATTTAGATATGGCAGACTCAATTAGCATCTCATTAGCAATAAGCTGTATAAATAGGCATGTTCAGCAAAGAGGGAAAGAAGTCAATAGTCTGCTGGCAGTCATTCAGTATCCCAGCACCAAGCTTTCAACACACAGAGAAGCTCTAATTAGAAGCTTGTCCACGTGCATGCTTCACTCATTAACTGCCTCTTTACTGAAACGGAATAATGAATTGAGCCCTTTAATGTGACATTAATAAATTGCCACCATTTTGGGAGTATTTGAATGTAAAATGGTGATGTTCATTATCAAAATTATGTTTGATGAGTTGGGTTTGTTCTGGCTCATTGAGAAGGATAATTTTCCTACTGTTAGGGCTCCTTCCAAAAAACAAGTCTGAACACTTTTGGCTTACTCCACAGAACTTACAGTGAGAGTCTGGATCTCTGCAAACCAACACTGTAAACTATAGATATGATAGATGATGTAGTGTAATTACATGTTTCGTGCATCATGTAGCTACATGTGCAAGGATAATTGAACATGAACTGACAGTATGTCTTAGGGAGAAATTCACTCATTTCCCATTTATAGCATTTCTTCTGTACTACCTGAGTCCATCAGAAGGAATTCTCTCTATATATGAAACATATATGACAAATATTCATGTCTAGACAAATCATCATTCTCTCAGTCTGAGTCAATTTTCTCTCTTGCTGTTTCCTTCTGTAGTGGCTTCAATTGGCCTACTTCTGTTTCCCAAATTACGTGTAGTGGTTTGAGTGCCCACTAGAGTTTATTCTTTTTACTATTTACTCTTTTTCTGCTGTGAGATAGGATTAGGAGAGAAGCAAAGCAAGCTCAAACTTTAAAAGGTATGAAGATAGATTTATTAACAAAACTACAAGAGAGGAAAAATTAATAAGAATCAGAATAAAACCTTCAAAACACTTCTTCCTCCCCCACAACATTTCTTTCCCTTCCCACTGACAATGTGAAGAGACAAAATTTAAAACTTAAGGTCAGTTTACCACCTCTAAAAATAGTCTTTCATCAGTTCTTCTAGAGAGAAAAGTCTCTTTTTCTGTACCATGGAAACTTCCCCACAAGAAGAATAGTTCTCTTACGGCTTCAATTCTCACAAGTAACAGCCGCCTGAGAATCTGCATTTGTGAAGTCCCTCCCATATCACACAGCTTTTCTGCAGCTGCATTATGGGCCATGTAAACTCAGAGGGTACAATTTTAAGGATGAGTGGTTCAAAAGCAAAGGTTCTTTACATTTATTTTTAAAGTCATCTTTAGGAACAGAGATCTTCTCTTCATGGGGGCAGATCTTCATCTCGTTTCTCTCTCTGTTCAAGTTTCTCAGAAGATCATAGCTACTTCAATATTTACTGAGTTCACCACAAATGCCTTTCCTCATATCTTCAATCTGAACACTCTTGTCTCCCCAATATGTTTTCCATGACTTAAAGGGATATTCTAGTATATTAGAGTCCATTACCATGGCATTACAAAAGAATTTCAGCCTAAGACTAGGCATCTTCTCATTCTCCTCCATCTACACCTTGACTCTTACTTCACTAACCTTGATGCCTTCATATTGTCTCGCTAATTGTCTTCGCTCTGTCCTTTTCTCTCACTTAAGAGAGGATTAGTGCTTTGCAAGTTTCATTTGTGCAAGGAAAGAGTTAATATCTTTCTCAAGCCTGCAGAGGGTACCATGGTTTCTTCAGCAGTGGCCGAAGATGATAAATTCAGGCTGTGCTGAGGCTGGGCCAGGATCTCGGGGTTCTGGCTGCTGCGAGCTGCCCCTGGGTGGGGAGAAGCAGCTGGAATCTCAACAGCTTCATGCTCACGGCTGGCATTGCTCACCCCCTTCCTCTGCCCGGCAGCCGCTGGCTCTGGGGGGAAGAGCTCAGCGCAGGATGTTAACAGCCACTGGCTCAGCCCCGCCAGGCCTCGTGGGCTGCGATGGCCAGTGGCTTTAGCAGCAAGATGTTAGCAGCCGCTCGGACCCAATTCTGCCAGGATGGGGCCTCCTCTCCTCCCCTTCCCCTGCCTGGCAGGTGCTGGGGCCTGGCCCCGACCTGGCCCAGCGAGCTTCCCAGGAAGGGCCTGGCCCCTTGGCAGGGCCCGCCCAGCATGGCCCCTGAGGCAAGGAGGAAGCCAGGCCCACTTGCTACCTCTTCCTGAAGGAAAGAGAACTTCTCAGTGTGATATGTGTGGTTTATAAATTCATGTATTGAATGTATCCAGTATATTTTTATCTCTTTAACCAAGAGCCGTGTTTTAAGCCCTGGTTTCTGAAATTGTGAACACTGCCCATTCCCTATTATAACTTGCAACACTGAACAGTTCCTATAGTACAATCTCCAGATAAGGTCAGAATTTGCAACAGAAAGAACGTAGCCAAGATGGGATATGGCTCTTCAAGGTAGGATGGGACAGAGATTCCCAGGTGATCAACGCTTGATATCGATCTAGGAGGAGCTGATCAAATCATCACCCAATGTCCTGTTCCAAGAAACCCACTCAGAGATATCAACTCTTCCAGGAAATCTCTTCAAACCCAAATCAGCAGAGAAAATGTACATGCGTATGTATCCCAGACCTGGACTGACAATAGAACTTAGCCTCTGGGCAGAAAAACCCTATAAAAACCCCAACCTCAGATGCAGTGGTGTGGATGTTGTAGGACAGCACCTTTGCTGTTGTTCTCTCCTACCACCCAACTCAATCGAAGTTGTTTTATTTTATTGTGGCTATTTTAAATTATGTTTTGGGAACTGTAAAATAAATTGTTTTATATTAACTTGATTCTGATTCATTCATAACACCGGGAATTTTCTCAGTTTTTAACCTGTGTAATCCCAGAGGCATATGCAGCTTTTTAATTGGTTCCACAGGTGGTCAATATTCAAAGCTAGTCACTAATTGGTTTTACCACAGCTTTTCTTTAATCAGTGCAAAACCAGCACACCTTCCAGCTGTATTTCACTTTTTGGAGGAAACAAAATAGACAAAATTTACTATTTTGCTTGTTTGTGAATGCTTATTTGTAGAAGACACCAGTCTATGGATTTTGAGTCCCATGTTGCTCACTAAACAAGGGTCAGAATTGGGTTTTTCAGAGCTGCATCGTGCCACTAATGGAATTTTGGAAAGACTAATAGGTGAGTGACCCCTCTCCAGTACAAAGCAGCCAAATCCCATAGTGCAGTGGGAGAAGGAGAAGCTGTTAAAATTTTCCCTTTCCCTTTGAAATGCTCTCAGAATCTCTTGCCTTTGGCCCTAGACATGTGATGGATATGCTTTGTGTCCTTAGTCAGCCATACAGCTACCTTCATGTGTGGGTGAACATGGTCAATTAGAGACAATTGCACTAGAGGATAAATCTGATAAAGAGCAAGTTAACAAAGCAGAACTGTTATGGTATGCATAAAAGAACTGATAACTCTTCAGGACAGGACACGTAAAGATAAATTTTATACTGCTCAAAAGCAAGCAATCTGTATTCATCCGTGAGTATAACATGGCTGTCAAAATGTGCTTACAAAACTGTGCAATAGGAAATATGAATTTTTGCCAAAGTAATTCTACACAATAGACAAGGTTACCTGTATTATGGAGAAACATCATAATGTTATCTTTCAATGTTCAAAAGTCATATAAAAATATCTATACTGACCTGCCTCACCTATCTGTCAAATTTTAAAGAGCCTTGGAGAAATATTGTTAAAATAAAATCATAACATTTTCTTATCTACATTTGCTCATATTTCCTCAGTGAACGGCAAATTCATTACAACAAGAAAACATGCACACTCAATTATGGTAATTGGAAATAATGTTTCTAATACTATGAACACAACAGGCTATTACCAATTCATCTTATACAACTCTTGCCTGGTTTTAGTAATCTTTAACAAATAAATATCACAGTCCTGACCATATTTTTCCCAATAAAATTTCCAGTCTCTGTCACAAACTGAATAACAGAATGTAATATTGTACCTTATACAAAGACTTCCTTCTTTTTCTTCATGCGACAGTGTTTATTATACATAAAGGCTATCAAAGGGCTGTTTCCCTATATTGTATGTTATGTTGTATTAGGTATATTCATAATTCCACAACATCAAATCAGATATTTTTCTATTCCAAAAGTTTCTCACAAAGTGCATTTAGTATACATTTTCTGCAGAAGACTTTTTAGAGAAATGCTGCCCCTCTAGAAATAAGAATAGAGTTTTTTGGGAATTAAGTATTTCTGTGTTTGACATATTGTTTGACAAATTATATTTCTGGGTATATAGTCTTTACATTTTCCTTAGCTATCATAAAGTTATTGGATGGTCAATGGATATTTAATTATATAATATTAAATGTATTTAACTCAACAATCTGTAAGACAGTCTTTATAGTATGAACTTGGAAAGAAGTGAGTTTCCCACATTTTTCTTGCCAGTTCTCATTACTTTTAATTTTTTCTCATCCTGACTTTCATATGTAGATTAGAAGCTTCTTGTAGTAGGACAGTATGTGGAACAGTGAACCTGATGTTCTTTAGAGCTTCAATTTCACTAATTTTAATACTAACATTAAATATGTTAGCTTATAGGAACAATTCCTTAATGCAGGAAAGCTATTCAGGAAAGTTACTTAAGATCTTGTAATTCATCTAGTAACTTAATGCAATTTAAGATGAAGTGCATGGTAGAAGCCTGTAGTAACCTTATGTGAAAGTTAAATAAAAAAATAGTACTTGTTTTTTGCTTTACCAAAGTCAGCTAACATTCCCCCTGAGAAATATTTTGTCCTTGAATTTTCAAGGCAGAATAGGAGAAAAAGCTCTAGGCCTAAATTCACAATAAGTCAATACTCTTAATTAAGATCTATTTCACTAATAGTCTGTCTGATCCTTGGCAGTGCTTTATCTCACTAAAGACTCCAGCAGATGTATGACAGGGGATTAAAATCAGACAGCTGAAGCAGCTACGGCCACCAGACAGTCTGCCACATTGTCCTTCTGATAAATTCTGTCACTGAGCAGAATGCTTGATGGTTTGGAAGAAAGTTTCTAGACCAGCATGGCGAGATGAAATGAGTTTAACTTAACATATTAAATTGAAATAACTCTATTTTATATTTAGGAAATTGAAAACTTAAGTGATGCAGGACCTGTTGCACAAATAACTCAGATATATTGTTTTTGAGCAATAATATCTGTAAGTGAATGATGAAGATGGCTAGGGTGATAACAAATTTAGCCATCTGATTTCCACTCACTGTCATATGATTTCAGACCTCTGAATGAAACACAAAGCTGATGAAGCACTCCTCTTGTAGAGGGCCGCTCAGAAAATTATCTATTTTTTGTACGTATTCTGGTGTTAGATGTTTTCTGGTTCTGAGGAATTCCATGTTCCTAATTCTGACTACCTAACCCTGGCTGCACATATTTAGGAAATGTATTTGCTAATTTCCTACATAAAATTCCATGAAAATGTAGAGAGACACTACACAGATATTGTTATAATTTCAGCTGCAATAAATAATGGATTCTTAAAATCTTTATCTTAGCATGATCTGATGTCTATTTTTTCCCTTGCAAGATCTGAATCCCAGAGAATTTTCTTTTTGTATCAGAAAGAAGTTGGATTGGATAGATATAGGTTTATCTTCTCTGGGTGACTAATTTTTTTTTGTTTGTTTGATGCATGTCAAATTTCCAACATACCCTATCAAAACGAAATTACTTCTGCTGGAAAATGTTTAGAGGAACTCACCAGGAAAAATTCAGAATTTCAAAGTGTGAATGTCTATATTTAACTTGCCATTTCTCTTTTTTTCTTTTTTCTTCTTTTTTTTTTGTCAATGAAGACAAAGAAGCATTTCTGAGAGTGCCCATTTATTACATAAACACCTGATTATTTAAAACCCAAGGTATACTACTAAGATAGATTAATTGAAAGAACTCCAGAAATGTTTCTCTATCTTCATTAGTAATAAAACTCTAGGATGACTACCTGAGATATGGGAATTTATACTGTAAAATTTAGTAGAAGAATCCTACCCTACTCATAAAAATGTGTCAATTCTAATGTCACCTAACTGATGAGGATTCCTCTGCAGTCAGTAGAGGGAAGTGAGCACTCCATTAAAGTGCTTCATCTCAAAGCTCATCAACAGATTTTTTAGAGCAGGATAAATTGTTAAACTGTCTTCTGAAAACCACCATTTACTGCCATTATTTTCAGGGAATCTAGACAAAGATCTGAACACACCATTTCAATTTCAGATGGCTGTTAAAAGAGATTAATCTTATCCATTCAAACTTTAATGATTACTTTTCTATTTTTCTTAATCACTGTCTATTTGAAATGCATTTATCTGATTCTTTAATAATGCTTCAAGACTTCATACAAACTCTCATAAACAGACTTAATGCATAAAGTTTATTTCTGGCTTTTCTGCACTCTCGTCATTTTGTGTCCAAACAAGAGGATTTCATGGGTTGTTTCTATAAAATGCTTCAGGATTTCTTGTGTCATTTTCCTATATTTGATGAATCATGAATGCAAACATCTTCCAGTATTTCAAAAGCTAAAATTAATTTTACTGAGCTTTTCAACTATAACTTAAGTGGGAATTACATAATACAAACTATCCACTTCTACATATTTGAATTTATAGTATTTTTACCATATAAAAAGTATCAAAGAATCAGACAAAAAACCATGTCCAATTAGAATAAAATATTCAAAATTCATTAGGACTTAATTGAAGAGCTGAGTTTAACCTCTAAAAAATATTTTCTCATTATAAATGTAATTATGCTGGGCTTAGGGCATAGTTATTTTCTGTTTGTTGTAGAGGTTATTGTTTGGGATTTTTGTTGTTAGGTTTTTTGTTTCTTTGAGTTTTGTAAATATATCCATAGTTTTATCTTCTAAGTCTAGAAATCAGCTGATTTTGTAGTAACATTTTACTTCAGAAGAGAAAATATATATTTAACCTACTACTTTAGATGTTTTTGGCCATCTTACGATAAATCAATAAATTCTGCACTTTATGCAAATTGTGATCTTTATGTTGAATTATTTTTCTCAAAGAAAAATATTATATTCTGGTCATTTGTATAATTTAAAATTATAAACTTATCTCCAGGTCTGTATACACATTTACTATATGATACAGAGCTATTCCAGCAACATTAAAATAATTATTCCAACAAAAAAATTGTTCTTTCAGCTCCTTCATAGGTTTTAAAGGCAAGCTTTTGGGCTTATCCAAAAACTGGTCAAACAAACATTGCTTCATTTTGACTGGTCAGACAACAATTCTGGATTGCTTTTGGACAGAAATGAAGAATACGACACACATCTCTGAATGATGTGTTTGAAACCATGTGGTTTTGAGAAATATCCATGAAAAGAATCAAATCTAATTGTGTGTGCAGAATTAGAAGGATTTGGAAAAGCTTTTTAGGCAATACAAATCTACAGTATAAAGACCCAGCAAATATCCATTACAGGTAATGTCATATGGCTTCATAACATAACATATATCTCCAAACATTAAGATTTTGCATTGTAATAGTTAAAGCTTAGAGTAACAGATTTATGGAAAACAGTTGCAGAATACATGTCTGAAAGGAGCATCATCCAGGTGTCTTCTGAATCACTTAATATTTTGCTGTTTATTCAAACTAAGCTTCATTTAGAAGATTGGTGCTTATTTGATTCTGTTACATATTGACCAAGCTACTGAGCTCTTCAATAAGGCAAACTAGGGATAAATGGAATATACTTGCAAAAGTAAATTTCACAATGATGAATTGGCTTGCCTATACTGTTAATTTGTTAGAGAGATCCCTGGCATGGGTTTGGGAAATGTGAATTAGAACTACATAAATGTTTCCCCGGTCTAATTTGAGAATTAGTAAGGATGATTTGGCAGAGATCATTTCAGAAAAGTGATTTGGATGTACCACTTTGTTTTGGCTAGTAAAAGTGTTCAGTTGGATGTTGACAAATCATGCCAGCTTGGCTGCACAAACCCTAGCTTGCTTCAGTTTACTAATGTATATTTCCTGTATGTGATTTGAGGAGCTTATGGATTTAATAATCTGTGATAACCCTAAAAATACTCAGCGAAGTGCACCTGGGAGGAGAGAGAGAGAGGCAAGGATAGAAAAGCAGGAAGACAGAAGTGAGATGTGTCTCGGGTTGATTTCCGAGATTCAGGTGGTTAGAGTCCTTTTTGCCCTCCTGGAATCTTTGAGCCAGATGGAAGAAAAAGATGGAGGTTTCAAGCTTCTGTTTTTCCAAGATCTATCACTTTGTTTATTATTTCTTATCACATAGTTCTCTCTGTGCCCAGCGAGGTTCATTCTGCACCTTGGCCATCACCCAACTCCTCCCATGGGAAGTCGTCGCTTTATACAGATTATTACGAACATATTATTTACAATTTCCTACCAATATCCACTATTTACACTAAACAGGTCATCTCTACTTGACCCAATCTGTGTGAATTATCTTGTGCCACGTCACTGCAGAAGATGGAGGTAAAGAGGAAGAAGAACTTTAGTGACCGCCCCAAAATCTCCATCTTTGCTTTCACCCCCATTCTAAGAACTCAAAACTACATATTTCTCATCCTGTGATAAGCTAAACTACTGTGTTTCACACTCTTCAGACTTGTAATTCATCTCTGCTTTGTGCCAGGATCTGTGACCCCCATGGACAGAACTGAAAACCCCCCTGTTCACCCCCCTGGACAGAACTCAGACCTCCTTTGCTTGGTTCCCTGCCAGACTGCCCTGCCAGGGTCCCTGAGCTTCCATGGCAGCCAAAGGGATGCCCTGGGTTCCAACAGATGGGAATGAGATAAAGTGCAACATACCCTCTTTGGCAATCATGGATTCTTAAAATGGCTCAACTAGTTATGAAACTTCAGCTCAGCACAGATTTTTAGTGAAAGTTCAGGTTACTAAATCTGATAAGCTTATATTGAACTTTTACAAGATATACTTATTTAACAAGATGCATCCAGGAAATGAAGATGGAAATGAAGATATAATTGTAGTCTATAAAAAGTATTTAAAGAATAGGGTGGGTTTTTTGCTCAGTGGCTCTTGGTCTATTTTTTTTAAAATAAGGTTAAGCAATGGCACTGGTTTTTTGTTTGTTTTTGTTTGTTTGTTTGGTTGGTTGGTTGGTTGGTTGGTTGGGGTTTTTTTTGTTGTTGTTTTTTTGGGGTTTTTTTTCTTTTTTTTTTTTTTTTTTCTTTTTATGACAGCAAGGTGTCCCAACCACCTTACTAAAATGTCTCCTCAATGCTTCTACTCTTCAATCACCTGATGCATATATCAGTATACTGGTCCTAAGAATCCTTAGGATCCCTGTGCCTTCCTAGGAAACTGAATTTACACATGGCATGGACATGTATGAGAATCTGGCCGCGTACAAGGTAAGTCAGCATATATCAGATTAATTTGGAAGAGAGCAGGACAAATCTTCCTTGGGAAAACACAAAACTTTTCCATGTTTTCTGACCACAGGAACAGTTTTTTTCTGTCCCAGGATGACCTAGGCTTGCTGTAATTGTTATTTGGAAATATTGAAGGGCCAACAAATTTCTGGCGCATGAGGGACACAGAGCAGTGTACGCACAATCTCTTTGATCCCATGTAGGAGTGTTGCAATTCAGGACCAAGATAAGGGAAGGTAGAAAAAGGCAAGGCAGTCTGAAGCCTAGAAAATATCAACGCTCTGAGGATTTACGATCTACATTGCCAAAATAGTTATGGATATGCTGACAGTGGGTCTCATGTACAAAAAATGCTCAGCTTGGTGAGCCACAGACTTCCGCTGCCTGTGTTGCCCTTGTACCACACAAATAGTAAATTTTTGAACCTGGCTAATCAGACCCAGCTCTTGCAATCCTGAAGTATTTGATGCTGTAATTTTTTTTCCATTCTTAAAAGAATAATGAGGGTTCCAGTGTTTAGTCAGTCCCATCAACAGCCAGTATCTTTTTTTTTCTCATAATTTACCTGTCAGACTAGTTTAATCAAATGGGAAGAATAGACAGTCTTATTTCATTTTGTGCCTTTGTAAGCAGGCCTCTCAAGCTGACAATATGAAAACATGAAAAAAAGGACCTTCTATCATCCTAACACACAAACAATTTGAAAATTAGTGACTGAATTCAAAATAAATTTAGAAAAATAGATTTCAGTTAGAGGAAGTGATGTTGCAATACAAGTCTAGAAATAGCTAAACTCCCTGGGTAACCACTAATCCAGAGTCAATTTTATTGTGGTTGTGAGAGTTGCACACATTAAAGAGAAAGGACTGTATAGTTTGAGCATTTCCAAACCATGAAGAAAACACATTTTGGAAAAAGGGCCAATCAGGCAAAGTTCAAACAATTTTGAATATCATGGAAAAGATGTCTTTATTGCATTGTTTAAGTACTAGCTAAGCAACAATCCTTTTCTAAGTTGTCAAGTGAAACATATTAAATGGTAAGAATGACAATACTTCAGAACGACTCTGTACAAAGTGAGAAAAAGGCTTCAGTGAGGAACTTGCTGCAGTCAAGTAATATACTCCTCAATCTCGTTTCTAAAGAGACTCATCTTTCTTTGAAGTTTTCTATTGTCCTTCGGGTCCAGAATTCAAATTTATTTTTAAGTCAGGACAAATGAGGAAGTGTTTTTATTTAAAAAAAGAGCAAAAGAAATATCTGATACATATATGCATGGACTAACACTATGGAAAGCTTTTTAAACTTTATTTCTCAAATTTCTGAAAAAAACTCTTACATTTTCTACCTGGAGGCTGAAATTCATGGCACTAACTTCAGCAAACTGCGAGTCAGAAGATTGGTCTATGCTAGTGATCTCTTTAAACCTAATAAAGACATAAATCTGGGGAACTACTCATCCTACTTTTCTTGAGCAGCTGGTAAAAATGGAAATAATTTCTTTTTCAAAGTGGCAGTGTTTATCTTTTGGATGCTTCTTTCTCCTAAACCTTTACAGCTCTTGTGATTCTAATGCAGTCTTTTTGAACTTGATTGTATTAAAGAGTTTAGAATAATGGAAAGTATAATTATAAACCATTTATACTATTAATAAATATGCAAAGTAAAATTTTTCATTGCACACATTAAAAAGCTATATTTCACATATATCTGTGTACCATTTAATTGTAAAACAAATTTTATGCTGTCCTTGGCATTTACTTAGCTGGCCTTGTACACACAAATTGGTTTGGGGATTGCTTGTATAAACATTTATTCAGAAGAAAGGTTTACAGCATCTTTATGAATTTCTCACAATTTAATTGATAGCTAATCTTGTTTTAGTAAGAACAACAATAAACCAATAACATATTTTCCCTTTTCCTGAGTGTGACCAGTTGCCATCAAGTCAAATTGGGCAGGAAGGAAAGTTGTAGGGTATAAAAACATGGCAAATGCCTTCACAAATCTATTAAACCAAAATAATTTATAAGCAATATAATATTAACCTTAAAATTGTCTTGATTAATGCAAAGAACCTCAAGTAATCACATAAAATAAAAAGTTTGTGTGATTTATAGAAAGAAAATGAAATGCAGACTCAATGCTTTTATCTCTTCAGCAAGTAATTACTGGGAATATATTTTCTGTTGCTCAGGTTATTTGAATGAAACTTCTAAACCAAACAATGCAGAAACCATCTTTTCATGGTTTAAAAAAAAATAAAAAAAGTTTTGTGTGTTATTTGACTTCCTCAGTAGAAATCTCTGAAAATATTTTTGACAGGTTTGAGAATGTCTTGGTATGGACAGGTGTTTTTGCCAAACTGCTCTCTAAAATATTCTTATATTTTTTCAATTTTCTACAGTTAAAATGCACTTATTTCCCTTGAATATTTCTTCATTAAAAAGAAGGGGGAAAAAATAACACAGTAATATGTCTAGCCTTCAGGTCCATATGTTACCATATCTTTTCCCGCATGTTTATACTGAAGTTTTTGACAGTTATCCTCAGAAATTCATGATAAAGTATTGAAATAGAAATTCACTTTTTATATTCAGATGTAAAGAGAATTTACTTTCTAAGGCTATATGGGCAGTTTTTGATAGAAAACATCTTAAGTACAAACTGTTTTCGGAGTGCCATAACGTGTTTTAAACATTTCTCTTTATTTTGTAAGATTTAATTTCTTTTGAGACTGTTCCTGCATGCATACTTTTAAGAACTCATCCTTAAAATATTAAAAATTCATATTTTTTTGGAACTCTCTCATGTAAGATTCAGCTGTAGGTTAGAAGCTCGTCTTTTTGTGCCTGCACATAGGTGTACTATCAGTCTTCCACTCTCAGCAATGGAGGTATCATTAGTACAGTGAATGGGGCTTGGAAAATATTTCATCTTATTATAAAGCAGACTATTACAGAGTAATTAGTGTGTGCTAAAGGAATTATTTAGTGTGATGCCATGAATTTTCCAGGATATTCACATAGCATCCACAGACATAACAGAGATCACAGGAGAACATTTGTAAATTTGAGAATA
Organism: Brachypodius melanocephalos; assembly: GCA_013398615.1. Classification (NCBI taxonomy): domain Eukaryota; kingdom Metazoa; phylum Chordata; class Aves; order Passeriformes; family Pycnonotidae; genus Brachypodius; species Brachypodius melanocephalos. The sequence continues at coordinate 9,973,273 of VZSR01003806.1, forward strand.
TTTGTAAAATATATTCTCTCCTTTTACCTCTCAGCCTGACGATTTTTTGTCCACTGTTTAATATTTGTTGCCTTTGTGATCTATTCAGAATTAAATTTATTCCACTTCTCCAGTGTAATTGTCACAATAATTTTTTTTTAAAGTTTAGTACAGCACATCTACATTCTCTGAAGTAATTGTGGAAATTTGAGCTTTGTCTCTCTAGTTATTGTATGTTTAAATTTTAGTCATCCCACTCTACACATAATCACCTTAGGCTCCCTTTAAGATCAATGAGGGAATAAAATCAGCTGAAAAGGTTTTTCATTTGACCTTGTTCAAATCCTTATTTCAGGAAGATATCAATCCTCTTTTGGAAGTGCCAATTTCTCTCAATTAACCATAAGAAGAGTTAGTGTGATTAGCTTACAGGCATATGTCTACTTCCAGTCATCCCAACCACAATTTAGCTGTCTAGAGCAATTTATTTTTTTACTCACCCGTTTCCCTTTAGTATTCAAAGGTTCACACTTTTTTTGCTGTGAATTACAATTTAATAAAAAAGTCCTTTAAGAAGTATTCCACAGGCACACTGAATTATATATTTAAGAATTACAAACACCTGCCTTATCAGACAGATAATTTAACTCATTTACCCATTATGCTGCAGTTGGTGATAAGAAATTACATATTTGCACAGTAAATTACCATTCTTAATATTTTAGTGTTTATGCTAAACCAACCAATTTTAATAATATATATTCATTTCTTTTACTAGGCAAGAAGAGCTGTGCAGCTCTTTCATGACTATTGTATTGGTCTTTAGGCTGCCAGTTGTATTAATGTATAGATCTCATATATTCCAGTTTTTTCCCTTTCTTATGTTGTTGATGAAGAAATTGTGTTCCATTTATGTATTCCATGTGTATGTTGTATGTATTCCACATTCCCTTTACACACTTACACATTCTGTATATTTTTGAAATGCTAGTTGTGCATCAGCAGGAGCTACTGCAGAGATGAGCAGAAAGGAAAATGCAGCTTCTGCCTCCCATTGCTGTTTCTCTGAGCCATTCATCCCTCAAGTAATTTAATAAGTGTTCCATTAAGAAGTGGATGCCCATGATTTCCTGTTGTAAGATATAGCACAGAAAGCTTCAAACACAGCTCATAATGATTTTTATGTCTCTGTGCAATACTATAATTTCTCATACATAGTTTTTATTTATTTAATTATTTATTTTTAAATACAAGAAAGCCAATAACAGAAAAAGTGCTTTTAATAAAAGTAGTGCAGTAGAATTTTTTTATAAAACTTGTATTTTTTCTGGTATGGATTGCATCTTTAAAACAAAAGTGTAACAGTCACCAATCACCCTGAAATCTTATTAGAAATCCCTTGGTTTGTTCTCAGTTGTGCCTCTGAGGTTTCATTTGAGCTTTGAAACTTTATCTGTTCAGTGATGCCTTTTTCAGAACATTCTGATTGTCAAAGGAGTACACAGATTTGATACAATTTGATTTATCATTTTTTTAAAGTGACTTTTCTTTGTAGAATTTTATTAGTAAATCACCTCCAAGAGTTATGCATAGTCATACTGAAATTGAAACTCTCCAAGATTTCATCTAAATACAATCAAAACATTTATTTTTACTCTAGGTTGTCTAAGAATACTTATTAGCTCTACTGATGAAACACTGCAAAATATTTCTCTCTTGTTATCATATTGAAGAAAGGAACCCTGTACATTTAAACATGAGCTGATTCATTTCCTTCTTCTGTCATTAATTGATATATGTTTTATTACTATATAAAAAATCAAAGGGAGTCTAAATTGATAAAAGAGTGTTGTTTCTTGACTTCCCACCTTTTAAAAACACAAGAGTGGTAGAAGGATAGGAATTTCCCTTTGGAAATTCTATATAACATTTTTTTAAGATAAATTTGTGACTGCATGAATTATAGTTTTGACAGGCTATCTTCTGCAGTATGTACAATGCCGCAAATTTATTAATTAATTCTTCATTTATTCCTTGGTCTGACCAATCTCATAATTACAAATGTACATTAGTACTCTTCTTAAATACATCAGAAGCTACAGACAAGAAAAAAATATTGAGAGATAAAAAAAGAACACAAAAAGCTTAAACTTGATTTTCAAATAGCAAAACAAGAGAAATAAGGGTTTTCTCTGCATTAAAAAGACTTTGTGTAGTCTAATAAAGACCAACAACCTGAAAAGTGTCAAGTCTTGTCTTTTTAAAGGGGATGGCTGCTTCCAGACTAAGGTAAAACCATTGAATCGAGGAGAGCTACTTGAACTGTCCAAGTGTCTGCCAGGGATCACTCTCACAATTTAATTGTCCAGCTGATGCAGTTCCAGTGCGTGGACACCTGCACTGGCACTCTGTAGTCTCCTAATATATATGAGCTGCCTCCACCAGAGGAACAATGCTTTGTGCCTGTCAGAGAAATTCCTTTTCAAAATCCAACATCCTAATCCAACATCCTCTTGTGGTGTCTGTTTTCAGGTGGACAGGAGAAATTATGTGTATATAAGAAAAACATATCCCATAATATGGGATTCAGAGATGCTATTGTACAATATTTGATTCAGTATAAAATGATCACAATTATGCCTCATAACCAATTTTTCTCTGCTCCTCCAAATGACCAGACAGTCTTACTCATAGCTCAGAGTTGGATGTGTATGTGGGTGTTGCGTCAGTTTTGTTTTTTCTTTTTCCTTTGTATCTCTGTTTTACTAGTCTAAGCCTTTCAGATTCCTGGACACCTGGACACTACAGAGAAACTCTTAATTTCTTCCCCCCTCCTAATCTTGGATTTATAAATTGTACAGTTCTGATGCATATGCTCACTCTTGGATATGTGCAGACTCTTTCAATCCAGATCCAGCTGTGTGTACTTCTACTGCAAGGACAGTTCTGTTGTGCCACTAGTAGTTGTCAAACAGCCACACTCTACAAGCCTGGTACAATATATTAAGGGAAATTTGTGCCAGTTTTATTTTTACCCTTGGTTTGGAATTACAGCGATTTGGATGCTGCCAGGCAAGCAGTGGGGTCCTTCCTGCAGTGATGCAGTCAGACAGATGTGGGAAAGATGAGTCAATCCTCCCCATATATCTAAGCCTAGTCACATCATCTTGAGGTAACTCAGTTTTGGGGGGTGAAATGAAGAATAAATCACTTCTGAGTAGCAATGCTTAAATGTGGCGTATCACAGAATGTGAAAATGTCAATTTGAAACCCTGGAGATGGATGATGACATGATGTTTGTAGTATGGGCCATTAAACTCATCATATAAATTCAGCTAGAGGTGACTCAGAGCAATTACTGTGCTGTATTTATTTCATCACTGTGATGGACAGACAAAACACTTTGTAACTCTGGTTTTATAGCCTGTAGTTAAAGGACTTTTCTTGTTCAATATAAACATGAACATTGAGAAAAAAACCTGATAAAAATATAAAATCAAACTTTAGGGTAAATTTTCAAAATAAAGTTTAAAAAAATGTTTGTAAAATAAATAAAAATATTAAAGAATCTTAGTTTGAGATGTTTTCCATGTTCTGTTTCCTAGAGTTCCCATATCAATTATTATAATGTTCCTGAAGAATTCTGTGGCATTAATTGGGAAAAACCTTTGAAAGCTGTTTGCCTTGCTTTGAGATGACACATCTATACAGAATTATGTAGTACAGTGTGCTATTCCAGCATCACACATAAGCTTTTAACACTGTACTGCACAGACATCCAGAAAGACATGGAAGTGCTTAAGCCTGTTCAGAGAAGGGCCGCAGAGCTGATGGGTGTTCTTTCAACTCCTTTGAGAAGCAGTTGAGAGAGCTGGGGGTGTTTAGCCTGGAGAAAAGAAGGTTCTGGGGTGACCTTATCACTCTCTGCCACTAGCCAAAAGAAGTTATAGCCAGGTGGGGATCAGCCTTGATCCTGATGATCTTGGAGGTCTTTTTAAGCCTCAATGATTCTGTGATTCTGTGACAGAAAAAAAGAGGATACATTTATTTCCCTTGAAATGGCTCATCCATTCTTTAGTTTCTTTAACTTGGGTTGTGTGCCTCAAATGCAAGGGTTCCTGATTAAGGTTTACAAAGTCTGAACTAATGGATCTGTTTTCATTTCTCTTAGAGGACACTGAAAACTATGATTGTCTCATTAAAGCTTTCTCTGTGACAAATCTTTTTGACACAAGCTTCAAATTGGCAGAAGATATGGACATAAACATACTGTGTATGATGTCTATAAAAAAAAGTTAATGAGAATTTTAAGATGATGACTTTTACACAGTGAATTCATTTTCTAGGATGCAATTTTTAAATTAAAGTTTCCCTGAAATGCTTAGCTAAGCCCAAAACATTTTATAATGGCAGATCTGTTGTCCAGGGAGGAAGGAGTTACATCAAATTTTATGTAATTTTAGTTACTGAGAGCACTAGGCTATAATGACAGCTCTTTAAACCTGGCCTATTTAAAGATGATTCTGCTTGTATTCTCATAAACAACCAGTGTCAGCCAAAGCTTGAATATATCCCCTCATTTAAACTGAAAGAAGAAGAAAGACTTAAAGAAAAAGTAAAATAAAATATTCAGATATTTCATTTTTAGTCAAAAATTACTTTATAACCTGTAGATTTTTTGGGGGGGACTTTTTAAAAAACAATACTCGGGAAATTAAAAACTTATGAATTGGCATGTTGGCTTCACTCAGATAAAGCTTATTTTCCTTTTACGCCTTTCTCAATTTTAAGATGGATTCAGAGGATTCTAACAAACAGCTAGTTCTTGTATTTCCATAGACATAACAAATCCAGATAAAATTGTGTTCACCTGAAAACGCTTTGGAAGCCAGAAAAGTTTGGAAATGACAGAAGCTGGGCTATATTCTCTAACTACAAGATTCAGTTTGAAGGAGTATTATTATCAAATACTGGAAAAGGAGATTTGCTAATCTTACGAGAATGTTAGTGGAAACTATTCAGGTTATGGAAGAAAAGTCAACAACTTAGAGGAATGGCATATTATTACCATTTACTAAGTATTCGTAAAAAAAAATTTACATGAGGAAGGATTTAGAGCATAAATCTAATGAGGAGCAGCTGAGGTGGTGGAGATCTTTAGCCTTGAATAAAAGGAGGCTCTGGGGTGGTCCTCTCACTTTCTACAACTGCCTGAAAGAAGGCTGTAGCCAGGTGGGAATCAGTCTCTTCTCCCAAATAACAAGTGATAGGATGAGAGGAAATGGCCCCAAGCTGAGCCAGGTGAGCTCATGCCAGCTTCTGCATGAAAAGGGTTTTCAGGCATTGGAACAGGCTGCCCAGAGAACTGGGTGATCCACAGCCCTGGAGGTATCTTAAACATGTATAGATGTGGCACTTAGGGACATGAGCTGTCTTGTGCACCTTGGCTGGGGTCCCGAGGTTATAATAATTAACTTCATTTGCTCCTCAAGCAGCTATGCAGTCTGACTTCCACGACAGAATTGCACATCCCATATGAAAAAAGTGTTCTGTGGATCAAGTGATATATTATAACTGCAAGTTTATAGTTACATGATGTAAAAGGTCATGTCTGCTGTATGGTATAGCTGTGCAGAGCAAAGTCCTCTGTAAACTAGAGAAATAAATGCACTCTCTGACAAACACTACTTATGAGCCAGCTTATCCCTCTGATCTCTTTAGTTTCATTAATTTTGAATTTGACCATGGTGAATTCATCTGTACGATTGTGTCCTGGCCTAGCAGCCCATACCACTGACCCACAACATCAGTTTGCTGCTGACCTCACTGTTTGTATTCATGGAGAAATTTGTATGGGAAAGAGAAAAGAGGAGGGGACAGTATTGACAGCACACTAAGTTTTGTCCCTGCTTGTTGTAGGGATAAGACCAAACACAAGCAATTTGTGATGTCTTTCTCACTCACAGTCTTATTAAGATACCTCAGCAAATCTTGCAACTACCAGGCAGGCACTGACCTAATCAATAGAAAATGGATTTTCAAGACACACACTTAGGCAGGGTCACCAGTCATCACGTCCATGAAACAGACAGTGTGATAACGACTCTCCTTTACTGATCTTGTTTTATTTCCTTCTTCTAAACTGGAAGCTTCTGGATAGTTACCTTTATTTTCAGGATGCTGCTCAATTCTTTTATGTGCTTTATCATAGCATTGACAAGAAAAAAAAAAAAGGCAAAAGAAAAAACAAAAACAAAGGTTTGATAACTCCCCAGCTTTCTAGGAAATTGATTGTTGCCCCTGACCAAATTAGTTGTTCTCAAAAAATCATACATACCATAAACATACAGGAAGACTACTTCTGTGATAGAAGAGGTGTATAAGGAGGGCATGTGGCAAAGGGATATAAAAATTTATTTACTGGAAAAATTAAGTGGCTACTGCTTTTCTGCTACTTCACCTAAAACGCTACAATAAGCATCAGAAGAAAAAACTTAAGCAGTTTTAACAAAATATCTGAAAACTTCTACTATCCTATATATCATTAAATTGTAGAAATCAGTGCCACAGGGTCTTGTAGATTCCACAAGTTTTAAGAGCTTGTATTTAAAAAATAATAAGGAAAGAGAAAACCCGTAAAAGTCTGTTCAAATTTTAGGTCAAGCTCTGGGTTGAGGGACTGATTTTGTAAAATTTGCATCTTAAAAGGAATCTTAAATTCCTCTTAAGATGCAGATTTTACAGAAAGGAGACATGCTATATATTTGAAATAAGAAGGGAAATTATCACTTGTCGTATGCTTTTTACCTAAATGCTTTCTTTTACTCATGGGTATACTGGTCTCATTCCTTGCTCTATCTCAGCCCATACTTTCTTATACTCACTCAGTAGCCAGGAAGTGTCCTACACGCACAGAGTGTGTGTGATCTCATCTCATTCAAAGATTATTCCCAGATCCCACTGAAATCCAGTTGAATACTTGAGATATATAAGTATTTCAAGATATTAGATGAACACTAAACTGAAGAATGTTTTAGGAGGAGCAAACTCCTGATGTTATTGTTTTCCAGTGAGCAAACTGAAGTTCTTACTTTGACACATTTCTCATTGGAACATAGTCAGCCTTCAAACACTTTTTATGAAGTTATCCCTGCCCAAACTCTCATTAAATGTGAGGTTTATGCCAAGCTGTCTTCCATGGTGACAGTCTAAGCCATTGGAGACAGGTGAGAAGTTCATTGGTAAGTGAACATAGTGAAATGGACAAGGGAGATGGAAAGCCTAAAAAATCTGAAATGATAATGTTGCTCCAGTACTTTGTTCTGCTCTGCAGTCCTGTCTATTATCTCTGTACTGATATTTCTCTGCTGCAAAGAGACACCACTGTGGAGCAAGACTGATTCCAAGTGTTCAAAAAGAAGCTGATACCTCTTCCCTTTGGATTGCTTGGATACCTTTTGAATGTACACTCTTAATCTTTCTCTCACTCAAAACTGGATTTACTAACTTGGAAGGAAAGTGAAGAGAATTTTGATTCTATTCTGATTTATAAAGTCTGTATATACTTTAAGTAAGTTTGCTGTAGAAATATCGTGTCATTAAATGAGTCTGGGGATCTACAATCCCAGCATAAGGAGTGCTTGTATTCTGTTGGATGCAGTTTCGAATGTTAAATTCAAACCTGGGTAAAATCGTTATCGAACTGGAATAAGTAAGAGAAGTTCAAAGCATAGGAAACATAGGACTCCATGCAATACTCCCTAGGTCTAATAGAATTCCCAGGTAGGGTCATGTGTCAGTCAATAGGTGTAAATGCATGTAGATTATGTCTGCCTATTGGGAAATGCAGGGAGCAATTTTTCCTTTATTTATTCAATTGGAAAATATGTGCTACATAGAGGCAGATTTTCAGCATGATGTAGGAAACACATACCTCAGTCCCTTCTTTTCCTATAATAATAACAATGATAATAATAATTGAAATGTTAGTACCTTATGCTGAGCTGTATAAATCTCAAATAAGAAACTATATTCTGTTTCCAACTAAAGTACTTTTGGTTAGTTTGCTTTTTCCATCTTCAAGATATATTGAAAATTCTGTATTATAATATAAATATCAGCTCTGTAAATATGTGGTTGAAATGCTAAAACTTATATGTGTTTTTTTATAAATGATATCTGAGTATACTTCAGATTTACCACATGAATAATGTTTGAAAAGAACTCATAGTATTAAATATATTTTTATGGATGTGAAGATGCTGCCATAGAATTTAGATTTCTATTCAACTGAAATCAGTAAATTAGAGTCGTGATGAAATTTCCAGTCCTGTAAACTGGAATGTCAGAATAATACAGTTTCCAAATTAGCAAGAAAAGCTCTGAATTTCTGATTGATTTGCTGTGCAAATCCTCTGCTTTTGTCAACTATCAGGATAATATTCCCTCTTGTACTCTATTTATACTTAACCAACAACTTTTTTTCCATTAGAAAGTGTCCTAAGCACATATATAGTGCCTAGCAAAACACGTTCTACTCTCTTGTCCCTGTTTCCTTGCCTGGACCAGCTGGAGCTGATTCAATTAGAGATTTAATTAACAAAGAAATTTGATTCATATCACTGTTGAATGGACAGGATGGAGGCCAGAAGAACATTAAAAGAAACTTGTTCAGGCTTGTTACACACAAATCACTAACTTTGGATATATCTCCCTGTATTGCCATTGAGTAATTCAGCTATTCCAATTGATTTAAGAGAAACAAGATTTTAGAACGAAGGTGGTAGGATATCTCTAAAAATGTCACAGAGTTTTAGTATGGAATCCATAAAAATGTAAGTACACATGGATGAGACTGGTCTTGCAGGTCATAACTTTTACCGCATAATCAGGAGAAACAAGTTTTTAATTGAAAGGATTAGTAGTTATTGCAGTAAGATTATCAAACAATTGAATACATTTCAGGAAATCGATACACCATTGTCTTGTCATAGCCATGAGTTATCTTGAAGTTTTACAGAAAGATATAAAATTTGGAAGAATGAGCTTTCGAACTGTAAACAGAAAAATATCATTCTTTCATATAGTTGCTCTAATGTGGGTATCTAGACAAGATTGGTGGTTGGATTTGGTATCAGAATTATTGAATTACTTGTAGGAAAAGCATGACTTAACATAACTTACTGTGATTATTTTCTAGACAATTTGTTAGCAGAAAGTTTTAAATTGATGCATTCAGAAATGGCTAGTGAAAAGCTATTGAAGATGTATCTTTAAAAAGTGCGGTCTTGTCTATGATAGGATTTGAGTAAAAAGGGACATGACAGAGTCTCACAAAGCAACATGCTCTAGAATCTATAAACTGGCTCTCTTGTGTTACTTTTCATACTACAAGAATGAGGATTTGGGCAGTGGAATTGATACACAAAAAACATAATGCTTAAAGACAATATATTACATAAAGTTCACAGCCATCATGTAGTAAGGAATGCTGCAATTACTGTTCAGGCCAAGACTTTTACCATGTTTTAAAAAAGACTAGAGGTTTATAGGTGTAATGAAAATTTCTACTACCTACAGTAGAATTAAAAGATGCTACAAGTCTTGTTTCATGACAGAAATGAACCTTTGTCAAAACTCCAGTTGCTCTTCAGACACAGAAATCCTTCCAGTGATTCTCAAGAGGCAAAGATTTTATATACATATTTTCAATAAGTTGGATTAGGAAGTCTCCTATTGAAATTTGCGATTGAGTAATTTTAAAAATGATACAATAGAGAGAAAATTACAAGAAACAGTATGGTCTTTTCACATTCTCACATTTAAGATATTAATTCTTTAGACAATATTCTGCTTTGCTTTCTGAGGGGTATTGATTTGCAATGTGTGAAGTATTCTTGGCAATATAAACATGTGCTATAGTGAACAAAGTTGTTCCTTTAAAATAAATCTAAACATGAGATAAACAATTTAGTGGGATGAAGCTGAACAAACACATACTAAAGTCAAAGCCCAGGAGATCATTGACTATATCATTTTAATGAGCAGCTAGTTAGCCTAGAGTTAGTGCTTTGTTATCAGCAAAATCTTTTCACTTGCACATTCATCCTGAATGAGGCAAGAACGAAAACAGGATCATTTTCTGAAAACTTTGATGGTTGTCTTCTCCTCTCATCCCTGCTTATACGATATGATAAGAGAGAGACAATTCCAAATAGAATGTCCTTTTTGGAGCATAAGTCTGGAAAGATAAAACTCTCTACTTGCTCTAAATGACTGTCCAGGTGTTTAAAACACACTAAGGGGATGGACAATGAATCCTACTTGTCTTGTCATTTGGTTTTTTTATTTTTTTTTCCTTAGAGAGAAACATTATTTTTGATGTAAGGAACCCTCCTGATGAAATTTCACTGAATGCAATCCACTTTCACAAAGTCTGTTGGTAAAAGTTAACTGATAATTTTATGAGTAAAAGCTATGTAGTCCTCTTTCTCCTCTTATTTCTTTTTAATCATCTCCAATCCTAATGATCCTTTACCACAAATGAAGCTTGAAATAAATATGAACATAAAATATCCAGTTCATGATCTTTGCAAATTGCCACATTGTTACAAGAATACATCTTAACCGTAATCACTGAAGCATAACTTTTGCATGGATTATAAATTTTATATATTTCACAAGAGACGTTGCTCTTACTGATCCAAATTTTATATCAGGGTTTTATGCAAGTTCAAGTCCATTGACTTTACTGGCATTTTCCCAGGTTTCTACCAGTACAAATGAGAGAAAACAAGACTGACAAACAATAACAATTATTCCTTTTGCAGTTAGACACAATATTTTTTTTGCCAATAACGTTTTTCAAATAAGATTTTTTTTCTGATAAGTTCTCCGTATTAAGGGAATGTCACACTAGCAAGCAACATTGTTATATTACTTTTGCAAGTATCAAGGATAAAACTTTAATAAACTTTAATTATGATAAAGTGTGATAGTTTTGATGCTCTGATTAGCTCAAAGTCTTGATTAAAGATTAGTCAATAAATGATTGATATTTTTGATATTTCCTGTGATGTATATCCATGCTTTCTGAATCATTCTAGTGACTCTAAAGATAGGCTTTCTTCTGCCACTGGTTCTTTCCTGATCTTGCAGGATTCCCAAGTGCAAGTCAGATTTATGTTTGTTTTGAGTAGAGCTGCTACCGATCATGTAACTTATAATTGGAAATAGGCAATGATAGTATCATAGATTTATAAAATATTGTGACTTCAAAGGAAGGACCATCAAATTGAACTCCTGGCCCTGCACACCACTATTTCCAAGAGTCACAGCATGTGCTTGAGTATTTGTCAAATGCTTCTTGAATTCTGTCAAGTTTGGTGCCATGACCATTTAACCATGCAACTTGTTCCTGTGCCCAACCACATTTTGGGTGAAGAACCTTTTCCAAAGATCCAGACTTAATCTTCCCTGGCTCATCTTCATGACACTCTGTCAGGTGCTGTTGCTAGTCACCAGAGAACAGAGATCAGTTTTAATTTATGATTGGATTGATCCAGAGGAAATCATGCTTGACCAATCTGATGGCTTTCTATAATGTCATGGCAGGGAGGGTTGATAAGGAAAGAGCAGGGGATATTTTCTGCCTTGACTTCAGCAAAGATTTTGACAATGTCTCCTCCCATAACATCCTCATAGGTAGGCTCAGAAAATGTGGGTTGGATGAATGGACAGTGAGACGGATTAAGAGCTGGCTGAATGGCAGATCTCAGAAAGTCTTGATCAGCAAAGTAAAATCCAGTAGGAAGCCTGTAATCATTGGTGACCCCCAGGGATCATTTCTGGGTTTGTTGGTCTTTTTCAGCCCATCAAGGGCTTGGATGTAGGGATACAGTGTACCCTCACCAAGTTTGCTTATGGTACAAAACTGGAGGAGCTGCTGATGTGCATTTAGCACCTTGATAGGCTGGAGAGCTGGGCAGAGAGAAATCCAGTGAGGTTCAAAGGCAGGTGTAGGGTACTGCACTTGAGGAGGAGTAACCCAAAGGACCAGCACAGGCTGGGGGTTCCTCAGTACCAGAAAGACAAGAAAATACTGAAGATGATCCAGCAGAGACCACAGAGTTGATTAAAAGTCTGGAGCACCTCTCTTATGAGGAAAGAATGTGGGAGCTGGGCCTGTTTAGTGTAGGAAAGAGAAGACTGAGAGGGGATCTCATTAATGCATATAAATATCTCAAAGGCAGCGTGCCAAGAGAATGGTGCTAGACTCTTTCCAGCTAGGCCCAGTGACAGGACATGAAGCCATAAACTATATCACAGGAAATTCCACCTCACTACGAGGAAGAACTTCTTTACATTGCAGATGGCATAGCACTGGAACAGGCTGCCCAGGGAGGGTGTGGACACTCTCTCTCTCTAGAGATGTAAAAACCCACCTAGAAATATCAGATTCTGAACAAGAATATTCCAATTCCAGAGTTCTCTCACGCTTTTGAAAGGGAAGCTGAATACTTGAGTAATTTTTCCATGGCTTTGTTTCCTCTAATCTCTTAGGCTATGCTAGATGTAGCAAATTGCACTAAATCAATGACAGAGGCTATGAATTATATTCCTTGTTCTGTGCCACTGTTTAAACGGTGCCTGGTTCAGTTTTGGCTTGAGACATACAAAATTCATTTGCAAAATTCCTGTGCACAGCATGGACCAGGTGACATGCCCCATAAGCAGTGTGGATACAGTTTCCCTGCACTGGAGGGAACATTAGGGAATGTTCTTGGCTATAGATTTGAAAAGACCATGTAGTTGACCTCGGGAGCAGAGAACAAAACCTTTTGCTAGTTTACATGCAGATACTTAGCTTCAAGGCTCACATCCTTCTAGAGAGGATCATAACCCAGATTCCCACTTCAGTAGAACCTCAGGCTTCCCTGAGGAAATGTGTTCTCCTGCACACTATTTTGATTCCTCCTGCCAGGAAAACTGATCAAAATGTCTAGGTTTTAGAAATGAAATGGAAAAATCATGTAAATAACAGCAAAATTGCAAAGCACAGAGACATGATTCAAGGTCAATACAATTACTGTGTGACCATTATCAATCTCCAGACATCCTCTGTTTGACTTTCAAAGATAATTGATTTTTAATAGCATCGTAGTCATTATTTTGATAAATTGTCATGTAAAGTAAGTATTGTCACATAAAGCCACTCTTATCTAAACAGTTATATGTGGGTTTTTTCAGATTCTCTCATAACTAGCTTTGTTGACACCTTTACTGCTTTTCTCAAAGAGGTTGTAGCCTACACAGCTCTGAAGATTGAACTGGCTGCTTTATAGGCTGCAGGACAAATTTAGGTAGGTAAAATTCAATTATGCTAATTTGAATTTGGCTCAGACACCAGAGGCAACATTAGTTTTCTTGCTGAGATTTTTACCTCTGTAACAGTGCAGTAATCTTTCATTAGATAGTCTGGCAATATCTATTTGTTCAGTGTGAACTATTGACATGTTTGATGCATACTATAAATGTTTCAGAAGGAAAAAATGAGTAAACTAGAAACACCCTCAATTGTCTCAGCAATACAGATTCCCAGAAGAGCTTCATTAAAATTGTCGCATTTAAAAATATGTGTTTAAAAATACAACCACTCAAAATGATCAGATATATTAAACACTATCACACAAATGAATAATTTACAATTCTTAACCAAATCAGATAATTATGAGACTTTAGTAGTTTAATTTGCTTTATCTATCTCTTCCTTTCTCAGTCCTTTTAAAAGGATTGACTAATGACTTCTGTAAAAATTTTCTGTCTGCTGCTGAGGGATTACAAGCCTGATTATTTCTCTATCTGATTGTCTTCAAATTTCCCCTTACTTCCAAGCTATGTTATTCAGAACCGTGGACTGTTGTGTTCTTCATTTTCAGGTTGAAGGACATGGAACTGTTGGAGCAAGCACAGAGATGGGCCACAAAGTTAATAAGGTTAGCAGAACACCTCCCCTACAAAGGCCAAGGAAGTTGGGACTTGTTCAGCCCAGAGGAGAGAAGGATTTGTAGGGACCTGAGAGCAGCCTTCCAGTATCTGAAGGGGGTCCATGGGGAAGCTGGAGAGGGACTCTTCATCAGGAACTATAGTGAAAGGACAAGGGGGAATGGCTTCAAACTAATGAAGAGCAGGTTTAGACTAGATATTAAAAATACATTCTTCACTGTGAGGATTTTGAGGCACTGGAACAGCTTTCTCAGAGAAACTGTGCATGTCCCACTTGTGGCAGTGTTCAAGGCTGGGTTGGGTGAGGCTTTGAGCAAACTGGTCTAGTAGAAGGTGTCCCTGCCCATGGCAGGGTGGTTGGACTAGATGATCTTTAAATTACCTTTCAACCCAAACCATTCTATGATTCTATGGTTCTGGTTCAAATATGAGTTAGCTCAGAATTCTGGAGACAGTACCATGATGTTTTTGGTGTAAACTGGTTTTAAATGCATTTTAATTAGACCATGATATCTACTCTTAAAATTAAACTACTTAGAAACAAAAAAAATTCCATTTATTGGATTGGTTCTTTCATACAAAGTTTTGGGGTTTTTTCCTTGTCTTCCACAACTTGCCATCATGAAGTGTCAATATATAAATTGCAATGTCAAATAAATTGTCTCCTTCATTTCCTCCAGGGTCTTGCTTTCTTGAATTTCCTGGATGCAGATATTACCACACAGGCATTATTTTGAAGTGAACAATCAATTTTCAATGAAACATGTGCTATATTGGTGATAGTTCACTCCTGACACTGCCTCTAAGGGTAATATGCAAGTTCTCACACCCAGAGCGATGTCATTCATCCGTATATTTTATCACACAATTCCAGCAGGTCTTTTGCAGTTCTCCCACTCACACATCCTCATGATATTTCCTAACACATCTAACTTGTATCACTTTTACTGTAGTATAAAAATGTCATTCTGGTAGATTGAAAGTTCACACATGATTTCAAGCCTTGGGCCTGAAAAATCCTAGGATAGCCCAATCATTATTTCTTCTGGTCTTAAGACTGTCATGCATTATGTATAAAAATATGCAAAAAATATTAGGAAAAATACAATTGCATCATCTGTATTGTACCATTAAGAGTAATTGCCCAAGTGATGCAGAATGATCTTGCCCATGCTGCTAAGAGCAAGCACCCTTCAAATCAGACAGGCCAAGATCATGTGTCTGTACATTCGACCTGACTTTAAGCTGCACTGTTAGTTGTGTTTTATAAATGTAGAAGTTATTTCTCTTTTCTGTCCTTAAGTTCGGTTCTTTGCAGCTTTGTTTTAATATGGCAATTTTCTTGTTGTTCTTCTACCTACTGACATTCATTAGGAGAGCCTGGCAAAGGTAAGCTATGTGGTGTCTGTTGGCTTCTTGCTTGTAGGAATGTCCATAATGGAGAGAAATGAAAGAAAGAAGGCCCTGAACACTCTTTAGCTCTGCACTGCTTGAACTTCAACAGTTAGCTAAAGTCACCCATAAAATCTGATTGTGGTGCATTCTTGAGTGTCATTTGGATCTTTCAAAGCCCAGTTTTAAGTATGAATTGAATAAAAGGAAACTAATAGGAGGACAATTTTTGACAGATCATAAAAATATTCAATTCTAGATCCACAGAAAATAATGTTTATTTATAAGGTTTATTGTAGAAGTAAACGACTAACAGTAGGAGAAACCAGATCAATATCTGACTACTGTGGCTTTTTCTTTAACAGAATTTTTATAGTACTAACAGTAAAATCACTGGATATGATAAAAAATTGGTTCTTGGCCCTATAGTGCAAAGTCAAAAGTATCTCCTGCAGGATACTGTCTGTTCCTATACAATTAAATGGCTGTTCAGTTCACATAAGTATATTTTTACCATGTTTTTCTGTCTTCAGCTTGTGGAGAAAATTTTTTGTTATGATGATAACCAGAAAATTAAAACTGTATTTGAAAATTATTACATCAAATGATTTTTAAACTCTATGAAAAATTCTTTTATAAACACTGTAATGCAGCTGTCAGTAAATTAGATACATCTGACATAGTAATTACCCTTGCTAATCAATAACTGCTAATTAACCCATTCAAACTGACATGAATATTTTAATCATGTCTAGGAAGTTAGAGCAAGTTTAAGGGTCTGACTAGAAACCTCTTTTTGTTTAGAGGTTTTGCTGTGCTTGCAAAATACGTGACTTGCCCAGCAATGACTCTCTTGGGATTGTACAAAGAAAAGTGGCTGCATAATAATAACAACAATTAAAAAAAGAAAACAATCTTTACTGCAGCTCCAGTAAGTAAAAAAAAAAAACCAAACTCTTAAGAGAAGGAGTGTCTTCAGGATTTTCTTTTTGTAAAGCTCTGAAATTACTTTGGATCATGCTTGGTCCACACAGAGCTTCCTTATTGACGATTGGTAGAGAGACGGGAAGACTGATTCAGTGATCAGACTTCGATTTTACTGAGATTTTCCCAAAGCTTATATACCATTTTAGGATGATTAATAATTTTCTACTACAACAATCAGGTTACAAATTACACAGACAACTCATACATTTTACAACATTTTTTGCTTGCAGAAAGTTGATTGAATCTCTTGTTTCCCGAAAGCAGGTTTAATCCCATCTTCTGTAATCTTCAGAGTTCTGTTTGTCCTGCCATGGCATTCTGGTTATCAAGCTAGCTATGTCAATTAAATCCATCTGACTTTCTGTTTTGTGTATCCCCATACTTCCTCACCACAAATCCTCTTTTTTCATTCATCAGTGGCTTCTGTATATTCCTTTATTCCTTGCTGGGATTATGTCCTGATACATCTCAAGCTGTTCAAAAGGTACCACCTCTTAAACTGGCAAAACTTTTCAAATTTTAACTGTCTACATCAAGATTTTTTCATTTGAAAGTTTGAAAACTTTTTTTTTGTTATATAAGCAGATTATGGTACGTGTCTTTATGTGACCGTTGATAGAGGCATTTTACCACCTCCAGAATAGTTTAGGGTGGCCAGAATGGTTTAGGTACACATTTCAGAATAACAACTTAGCCAAAATCACATGGCTTCAAGCTCCACCCCCTCATGTCCAAGACTTGGACAATTATAAAGACAGATAGAAAGACAAAATACAGTAAGGTTAACAAGAAGTATAAACCTGAAAAGATCTAATAATGAAGTGAATCCAGTTCTGTGTGCAGTGAACATCATCTTCAAATCTGTGTATTACATTCCATCAGCACTTCAGTGGAATTGAAAACCATACAAACCAATATTCTGTAATATGTAATTTTCTTGCTTAGTGGTGTATTTAGGTATAACTGCTATCAAATGTGAGAGAATTCCTGTTGATTTCAGAAAGTGTCATCACACTTGTTCAGGTTTTGATCTCCAGAGACCAGAGAACTTATCAGTCTTAAGCCTAGTCTGAAGCAATTGTTCCACCACCAGCAAATAAACCAGTTACTGAAGGAAGCAGTGCTCATTCTGTAATAAATTAAATTATCTAAAAGGTTATGAGTTTTCAAATGTTAAACTAGAATTACCTATATATATAGTGGAGATAGTCTTATATAGTAACAATGTTGATGCATTGTAATAAACAAGTACATAATTCTGAATAGATATATATTTTCAAAGATCATAAAATACCACAACTGTATTGTGATTATTTGGAGTAAAAGTTATATCAAAAAGTATTAAAATAATTGATTAATGCATTTAATATGTTCTCTTTCCACAACATTTTTCTAATTATGTGCACTGATGCTCAGAAATATGACAGGCTTGCTAAGATCTTGTTTGTGTTCTTTACTCCCAACACTTTGGGAGGGCTATCTTCCATTTAAAAAGAGAAAAAAAATTTTGATGTATAATCAAAACTGGGCAATGCATATCCCTCAAGGAGGAAAAATATGTACCTTTTAGTGTATACTGTGGATGTACAAAAAGTATAACTCCATATAAAATTTAGTACAGTCAGAGTCAAATAACAGTATATATATTCTACAGCACATATGAAAATACAACAAATTGTGTAGCAGTTGGGAATAGGGGAAAGGAAGAAAACTATTTTTCTTTCAAGAAATCTACTGTTTATTTCTCCTTTGCCAAAACCCCTCAGATATGCAACATATCTTCTACAATTTTCCTGTTCCTGCTGTTCTTCCAGTGTCTTTCTTAAAAAAAAATAGTAAAATAAGTTATTTACAAGTATTTTCATCTCCCTTTACATTTTCTTACCTTTGCTTTTGTCGCCTTTGATTTTCTTTCATCTTCTGCTTATCTAAAGCAAAAGGTAGGAGGGTAGAAATCTTGCAGCTGATATATTAATATGATGATATTAATATGATGACAGAAGTGGTTGGCAGACCAAAAAGGCAGATAACTGTTTCACCCATTTTATGTGAAGTCATTAGTTTGCATCTTCAGTCCCTGCCACTGACCACACTTCATGGAACTTAATATTTCATAGACATTTAGTATCTTTGAGACCCTAACCCATCTGTCAAATTTGATTGAAAAATCCCAGTGAGATCACAATTTATTAAAGGGAGCTGACAGATGTGGGGAGAAAGAGATGGGCCAAAAGACAGAGCTATTTTGTAAGTCTTATTCATTTAGGAAATAAAAGTCTGGTTTGGGATTAACTAGTTATTCTGAGAAGGTATGTAGTGCTAGTTATATTCCATAAAATATTTATTGCACTTTGGAACATTCTAACTACAGCCTAATATCTGTCATTAAATCTGGAATAGAATATGTTTCTAATTATTAGGATGTTTAAACATGATATTATAGTCCAAAGTAATTATTTTTTGCCTCTAAGAAAATTAAAGTTGTAATTATATTTTCTTAACTATTTTAGCTGAGGTATTTTGAACTTCCCAAATTAGGAGATTCAACTTAGTCATCTCATCTTATCTACATGAACAAAAATTTCTTGGCTTCATCAGTCTAGATTTCATGGCTTACATTTAGGGAAAGTGGAGCTAAAACTTCCAGTGACACCCAAATTGAGCACTGTAATTACAGTACATGTACTACCAACTGTAAGTTATTAAAGAGAGTGTGCATTTTCTGGATAATACAAAGATACACACACACAAAAAAAGAATAAACCTTAAGGGTGTTTTTGTTTCCTAGTGGCTTTAGCTTTCAGGCACAGACTTCACCATTTTTTCCATCCCTTCAAAGCATTAAATAATCTATTAATAAAAAAAACCACCAGCAGGAACTCTGGATGCTGTCAAAATCTTGTATCAATGATGTTGGAAAGGAGGGAAAAGGAATCAGTTTATATTTCTGAAACTAGTATTTTCCCATGTTTTACGATTTCTGTGTTCTATATGTTCGATAATAGAAACTCTTAATTAAATGTAAAAGAGGCCTAAATTGTCCCAGTGAATCCTTTGGAAGTTTATTTTAGGAAAACTCATCTTGATTATGCTGAACTTGCCTTTTTGTGCAGGTTTAAACAACTGTGATCTTGCAATTATTCTCAATTATTTTATCACTCTCTCACCCAGAATTATTTATTTAAGCTAATCCTCAAATGCTTTGTAGTCACCTGTACTGAAGGAGTAAATAATGAGATTTCAAACCAGAACACTAAGTGGAAACACCTTCTTATATGTATTACTATATGTCAGCTAACTTATTGGAAAAGAAATTTTGGTCACATCTAAAGAACTGACTCTCATTTTTACCTTTATAATATTTTGAAAATGCATTGGTGCTAGACTAGAGCACAACCAGAAGACTTTAGAACAGAGAGGTCAGTGGAACCTAATTATAATGTAGAAGCTCCTCCAAGACTATTGACTTTGTCTGGGCTCTAACCAATTGGATTGGATAGAGTGGGAGATTTCTACCAGTTTCTTCTCATTGGCACTACTAATTTTATGAAAACCATTAATGTTGGTAATTCATGATACGTTAAGGTAGCATTTTAAGATTTTTTATGTCTATCTTGTTGTGTGAAAGAAAAACAAGCCTAATTATTATTTTGTTTAATCCAGTTGGTATTGCTGATTATATGTATTTAAATTTAAAAAAAAGTAAATAGAAGTAGATAAATGAAGAATATATATAAACCAAATTAGTTTTTAAAAAACAGCATATGGAAGAAAATGTGGAAAAATGATACGAGGTTGTATAAGTGAAATCTAAAAGTTTAGGAACCATAGAAGTCTTCTTTTCAGGCATTTACCACAATAATGTTCATGGAATGATTTTCTCTTTTCTAACTAAAAGAAATCTCACTGGTATTAGCAAAGGCCAATAAAAGCTACTTTTATTGTGAGTGAAGAGACACTGCTGCCTCACATCATTAGAAACAATTTCTAGTCTCCCAGAATACACAGTTTAATTGATAAAAATTAGTGTGATAGAGACCATTTGTCAAAAGTTAGACTTGTGAACTCACTAGAGCTTGAAAATGAGCTGAAGTTTTCTGTTTATTTTTTAACCTAATGCTTCTTTAAAAAAGAAGTTACATTTCTCTTTTTTTAAAAATTCTTTTTCATCTGTAACATTTTTGTATTTTTGAATGTAAAATACCAAAAATTGTTTTTGAAGGATGCATTGGTTTTTATCCAATAGTGCATGTAATTTAGCTTTTTATTATGAATAATCTCTTGATAGTCCTCTCTGATCTTCTAATGAAGTGTTACTATGGATATGATTTGATTTTAGCTTCTGTAATTATTTTCTCAGACATTATTGCTGCTCTGCATAACTGTACAGCCTTCAGGTTTATAATATGTTCTTCTCACATATTTTGATTCACCTTTGGTGAAGTAAGACCCCCATGGCCACCCTTGATGCAGCAGCCAAAGACCATATTATGTCTTTCTACCAAAAAAAAGGTCTGTGAGGAATAATTACAGAATTACAAAACCACAGAAATAATAGAAGGAGGGAGTGTCAGAAGGAGGAAAAGATGAAAGGGTTATTTATGTGTTAGAAACCACGGAAAATGCCTGAGAACAGTCACAAAGGAATGAGGGCTTCTTCCCCTAAAAACGTGGTGTGATCTATAACCCAAGTGAAGTGCATCTAACAGCAATACATGTAGAATGGGCAGTAAGCAGGAGATGGAAAACATTGAAGGGGAATTGAGTACACCCTCAGTCAGTTTGCAGACTGGACCAAGTTGGGCATGAGTGTTGATCTGCTGGAGGGCAGGAAGGCTCTGCAGAGGGATCTGGACAGGCTGCACTGATGCTGAGGCCAATTGTCTGAGGTTCAACAAGGCCAAGTGCCAGGCCCTGCCCCTGGGTCACAACAACCCCTGCAGGGCTACAGGCTGTGGAAGAGTGGCTGGAAAGTTTCCCGGCTGAAAAGGACCTGGAAGTGCTGATCAATAGCAGCTGAGCATGAGCCAGGCTGTGCCCAGGTGGCCAGGAAGGCCAATGGCACCTGATCTGCATCAGCAATAGTGTGCCCAACTGGAATAGGGAAAAAAATTGTCCCTGTCCCTGTCACTTAGAATTTGTGAGGCTGCACCTCGAGCCCTGTGTTTGGTTTTGGGGCCATGACTACACCGAGGAGTTGGAGGAAGTCCAGAGAACAGAAAGAGAGCTGGTGAAGGGTCTGGAGCACAAGTCTTATGTGGATGGGATGGGAGAATAGAAGGTCCCTTTCCAAAGTAATGAGCAATAAGAAAAGAGGAAACAGACTCAAGTTGTGCCAGAGCAGATTTAAATTGGATATTAGGAAACATTTCTACACTGAGTGGTTTCTCAGGTTTTGGAAAAGGTTTCCCAGGGAAGTGGTTAAGTCAATGTCCCTGGAGGTATTTTAAAAATATGTAGATGTGGCACTTCGGAATATAGTTTAGTGGTGGACTTAGCAGTGTTAGTTTTATGATTGGACTTAATAATTTTAAAGGCCTTTTTAACCTTAGGTTATTTTATGATTCTAGAAATTCTAAAATCCTTACTCCGTAGAAATTTGCATTGGGTAAAAAAGGTGTCCCCAACTATCAAGAAAGATTTTTTTTTTTCATTTTTTATTCCTGAGATCTTTCTAATGAATTCAAAGGTGCAAGACTGAACTGACTGGAGATAGGTTTTAAAACCTTTCCTTTCAAACCACTGTGCAGCTACTCTCTTTTAATACTCAGAATCATGGCACAGAAGGACACTTATACAAAGTTCCTGTGATGCAACAAGGCTCTGCAAATGTTCAACCTTAGAGTACAGAACAATTTATCATGGAAACTGCAGTATAAACTTGCATCAAGATTTTCCAATACATAACGTTTCTATAATTATTCTCATCAGAAGCATTTCTATAATTATTTTCATCAAAAAGAACTAAAGCTCCAAGATAGGTAGATTACATAAGATATTTCTAACTGTGAAAGGAACCCTAGTGAATATAGAAAACTGCACCCGTAACCCTTCAAGTTTATCCTCAGAATATTGACTGAATTTGCAGTACTCTAAATCACTTTATGGATGTAATCAACACTAAGCAAATGAAAAGGAGAGGAGCTCTCCTGGTGAATAAAATGAATGGCTCCCCTACCAAACAATACTTCATCAGTGCACTTTACAAGAGATGAGATTCCTTTCACCATTATTGGAGTTTAGGCAAACATACATGCTATTTGAACCAAAAGCTACTTTATAATCATTTTATTTTAATCATCTTTTCCCCCCCGTCTTATTGCTTCCTTTTCATTACACAAGCTGCCTAGCAATAAAAGAACTTTTCATCTAATTTTTATGTTTTATGTAAAATTCCCTTACTGACCTCGATGGAATTTTTTGTCTAAAGCATGAATAAAAGGAAGGTAATAACTATCATTTGCCCTGCTGTTTAGGATTCTGGTCTGTAAGTATCACACTTAATAAAATTTGTATTTATTTTTAGGCAGTCGAAAACCAAAGACCTTAGCTGGATTTTTTTGATGTTTTTTTGGTTTGGGTTTTTTGTTGAATTTCTTTTCTGAGGTTCAGATGCATACTCATTTAAAATTTGCTTACAATGTTGTTATTTTGCTGCTAACTTACAGGACTGCACTCAAAGAGCAGTTAACATTTCTGAAATATCCCATATGAAATAAAGATTCCTGTGAAGCATTTAAGTTAATTATTTTTAAAAATATTTCTATTTTGTGTTACCTGAATTCTAGGAATTTTTTTAAATTGGCTTGAGTATATTTTGTCTTCCATTTTGACTGGTTTGACAAAAAATTCTTTGTGCATTAGGTTATGCTAATTGCTGGTGAAGTAGTACAATGAAGAGACAGTTCCATGTAAAGCTGCTGCTCAGAAGAGCAGAAATTATTTTTCTTGATTGTAGTCTTAATACAGGAAAAAATTATTTCTGATGTACTGCTTCATGTCTTAGTCTGTCAATATTCCAGTCTAAGAGTTTAGTTTTCTGCTCTAGGCTTTTTACAGGGTCCTGTGACAGTGCTCACTCACATTGAGACAGCCTGGACTGTTTTTATTTTAGTCAGCTTTCTGTTCATCTCTCCATGTTCCAGTTGTCTTCAGAGACAAATAAGCCATTTATCTGAATTGTACTTCAGAGCCTCTTTTTGGATAGGATGTGTGCCTATTTTTTTCCCCACTGGTTTTTGAGGAATCCTTGGGTGGGTGACTCAAATGACAACTTTACCCTACAGACTTGAAACCCATCCCTTGTCTTCACATTTCCCCTGCTGAGCTTTTATCCTCAGCATTTCACTGCCAATCTACAGACACCCAGTCACTGTTTCTAAAACCAGAACTGAAGCTCTGCCCCAGAACTGGAATTATAATCAGGTTATAATCATGACTGAATGAAGGGCATGGACAGATGCAGGGCTGAGGGCCAGAGCTGAAACACAGTCCCCAGATGGAGGATGGCCCTGTGGACATCTCACCACCCTGGCTCACACAGCCCATCTCATTTCATCCTGAGCCCAGATCTGGAGCACCACCCTGCATCTCCATTCTGGGGCACAGGCAGACAAATCCTCATGGAGTTGGCTTCTAATTCAGGGTCCTATATCTCTCACTGAGAAACACTCAGGACTGTGGACTGTCTTTTGATGAATTTGATCATTCCAGACCCACTTCTCCTAGGAATCTAATGACCTTTCACCACTGTTGTTATCACCTTTTTCACAGACTTTTTCTCATAGTTGCCGGTATTAACATCAGCTAGCAATGTACACTCTATGTCTAATAAACGGGGCATAAAACACCCTCCAATTTTTTCCCAAATGTAAAGTCACATTTTAATTTTTCATTTTCAAACTTTTTTTTTCTTATCAGTTTTAACTTGCCATAAATGTTCCTTGAAGGCTTTCATTCCTTCATTATTACTACTGTTTGGAAGAAACACAAATACCATATTGCATAGAAGTGCAATTAAGACTTGTCAGCAGTACAAATGGAAATGTTGCCAATGGACTGTACACCAAACAACATCACAAGAATAATGCTCTGCAATGTTGGCTCTTATGCCTCAGTGACAAAGCACTCTAATAATAGTTATCTACAGAGATTTATTCTACACTCCAATGAGTAAACAAATTCTAACCTACAGACCCTAAAATAGAAGAATAGAAAGCAATTTTCTCCATCTGTTGGACTTTCTTCTCCTGCTTCTAGGAACTATTCATTAGCTTTGAAACAACTATTTCCATTGCATCGGATAGAAATGCATCTGCAAATATTATTACTCTGCTTTATTAGAAGTGTCCAAGGTATTTTTATTGCCAAGTTAGCAGTAAATTATATTAAAACCTCATTTAGAAATAAAATTAGCATCAGTGTCAAAATCTTCTCATTTTACAGCTTTGTTTTAAATTAGCACAATTCTAGTAATTAGTGATATGCAATGTAAGTAAACTAGCAAACTCATATTGAGTTACCAGCTCAGATATGAAAATAATACACTTTTCCCTTTGTTAATTAGTTTATAAATCAAATTATATACAGAGAAAAAATCTTTTTTAAAAGTAAATTAAATAATTGAAAATAAACAGAGAAAGAATGTATTGAATGGTATTGTGCATCAAAAATTCTGAAATTCGTTGAGCTACATGATATAGCAATTTGGACAGTCTGCATTTCACTTTATGAGGGAAATTTCAGCATGGTAAAAACTGTAAAAGTGGCAAAAAGATGTTTGAGGGATAAATCTACGAAAGGGGGTATCGTGGTGATTTCTACCTACCTTTCAACAAAAGACTGAGAGGTAACACCATGACTGAATGTAAATATCCTCACTCATAAAAAAAAACTTAAACTGAGTATACTGAAATAGCGAGTTGATGACTTTTTTTAAAGAAACAAGAATAATAAATAATTGCAATAAAATACCAAGAAAATTGTTAGATCCTCACTATATTTTGATGCCTCAAGAACTGGATTTGTTTCCAATAGATGTGCTTTAGACAAATAAAAGGTCAAATTCCATGACATGTAACAGATAGAGGAGGACAGACAGAATTCCTGATGTTCTTTATTGTGCTTTGTTTTTATGAATCTTGGTGAGTAGGGCCCTGCAAGTTGCAGAAATCTATTAATCCAGTTGTTGGAATGGGACCTATAGAAAATGCAGAAATGAGAGGCATAAAGCATAGTGAGTAGAAAGTTAACAATGCTAATTTTATTTAAGTTTTGAGTGCTGCAATTTACCTTGCAAAAGTAAACAAGGTGGCAGTATCAAAGAACATCAGTTATACATGCCTGAGCATACTTTTGTCCCTAATGTATATTTGCTATGATATATTTAATAGCATTATCATACATTTCTTTTCACAAGATTCATGCACTGTGCACAGAGAATTGTGAATGAAGCAACTGAGCAAAATTTAATTCTAAATATTTAATGAATTGTTCTCTGTCTTGTGCATAGTTTATCAGCAAATCCATATGCATAATATTTAGAGCTGTTCTAAGTAATATTTTTGGCCTTCTAAAGTGTTTATCAGATCTGATTCATAGTTTTATTATAAGAAATTCAAATATAATTTGGACAAAAATTAATCATGGATCCAAAGGATTCTTTTGGTCTCACAAAAATTGGGTGTCTTTCTCACAAATTTTTCTTATTATTCAAATTATCTACTAAACTTATAGGATTTTGAGGTTTTTAACGGGGGGGAGTGATTCATCATGTACACAAACAGATTTTGGAAAGAGGTACAAGAGATTTAACATAAACTGATTAATTTATTCCATAAGACTGTAAACAAATACAATAGTGACATATTGGGGAACAATTTAGAAATATCTGTTTATTGGCTGAAGTTACACATGACAGCTGGTCTAAATAACGAAGAAGAGAGAAAATACTGAAACACAAGAAGGTTTCTGGGAATATTTCACATGGATTTATTGAAGGAAAACCATGTCTGTCAAAACTAAAACATAGAATGGCTGTCTTTGAGAGTGTGGAGAAAAGAGGAGATGCTGGTAACTTTGTCTCACAGGACCAGTACGGTTTGAATAAGTTCAGTGTGTGATGGATGGACCACTGACTGTTGCAGTGTTGCCATTTAGCACTAAAGAAACTGAAGTTCTGAGGTCTCATGTGGAAAGGTTGCTGGTTGCAGAAGTTGCTTTTGTGCATGCTGTTTTAGCTTTTTATGAAAAGCTCCAAGCTCTGATCAAGAATAATTTTTTTTCTTTTTTTTTTCCTCTTCACCAGTTCATATGTATTCTGAGTGGGTTTTGATATAAAGAAATTTGGTAGCAAAACTGTTACAGTAAACACATAAAAACTCGAGAAAAAATATGATGTGTTTAAGTCACTTTTGATGAGATCAATGAGAGAGAAAATAAAATGAAATATTTCTTGAAGATCTTCACTTGAAGACAACATTCTATGATGCTGTATAGGATTCTTTATCCATTTTGGAAAGAAAAATCCGAAAAATTATTGACAAGCAATGGAGAAAAGTCAGAACTATAGTTATTACTAACTGACAGGCACTCCATAGTGGGATAAATAGTACAGGAATTACAAACACTCTCCTTAGCCTTCAAACGGCCAGTGTATGACCATCCTCTGAATGGACAGCAAGGAACAGCGCTGTGGGACACTAAAGTTTCTGTATGTTTTAGCATAGATAGCAGCTTTGGGTTTGAATTTTGAAAACAGATTTGAGGGTGTTGTCCCAGTGTGACTATAAAACAGACATGCCATCTGAACGAGCTAGAGAAAAAATGGAGAAGAGATGCACAATTAATTTTTTGTTTTTCACTTGTAGAGCAGCGCTCCATAGGTATGCTTCCTATGTTATCATTTTAGAGAAGATCTTTTACACATGCTGATAACAAATTTGAGAAGAAAATTCCTGCCAGAGTTTCACTTTTTGGAAAAAAGTGAAGAAAACACCTGTCCAAGGTGAATCCAGGTGAATTATTCTAAAAAATTTACAACAAAATTGAGGTATATTGAAGTGACAAGACTTGAGAAAATAAGCTTGGAGACTGCTTTACTATTTACATATTCCAGGTAATAAAGTAAGACAAAGGTTTCTAGAAATAAGGAAAAGTAAATATTTTAAATGTCCTATATATTGTATTCTAAAATATACCTGTTTGTGATTCTGTGTTGCGTTCATATCGTGACAGACATGATTTATTTTATCGAAATTTAGCCACTTAGAAGACTGATAGTGAAGATTCCTATATGGTTGGGAATTGTCTTCCTGTACAGTATGGAATTTCTAGACAGTGCAGCACTTTCCCTTAGCCCAGATAACTCTCCTAAGACACTGATCATCTGTAACCATTTCCTTCCAAGTGTTGAGGAAACCTAGGACAACCTTTTCGTAACACCTTAAAACCTGTTGCTCCTTTTATTTCCTAAATTTCCTCTTCTCTGTTCTGTGTTTCTATCAAGACATCTTCACACAAAACATTTCAAGACATCTGTATGCAATGTGCCATCCATGTTGTGCCATCCGTGTGTGACATCCACATCAGTTGATGACACAAAGCTGTGGCACGGGCGCAGCGCTGGTCTGCAGCCATCCAAGCTGTTGTTAACACACTCTTGACTCCTGCTGACTTTCTCCCAGACAGCACCCAAGTGTGCCTCAGGGGTGGCACGATGCATACTTATAGAAGAAAAAATAAGCATATTTGGAGAATTAATCCATTTCAATGGATGTTTGCAGAACATCTGCAACGCAGCATACCTAATTTTAATGATAAATTTCAATTAGTGTAACTCAATCAGATAGTGAAAGTTTTTTTGTGGGAAAAGAAAAAAAAGTAAAATAAATCAAACCCACATATCTCTCTTTAAAGAAGACCACAACATGAAAATGAGTGTACTCTTATAGCTTGTTAAATAACATCACAATGACAAATTGAAAATCCTTTTTGGTAGTGAGCAATTTGTTTCTAAAATTAATCTTCAGCATGATTTTTTAAGATCTGGTTTTGGTTTTTGAGCTTGTGTGTTTGCCTGTGAGTTCAGAAAATATGAACATGTACAGACACATAACACTGAAATGCTTCAAAAAAAAGACGAGATGCAGGCTCAGAATGGAGAATTTGAAACAGATGGTTTAATTTGGAAAATGTAATGAAAACTGAGTAAAATGAATTTTGATTAGAAGTAATCCATAATGTAATAGGAAGTGGTGCTGTCAGGTAATACACTTGTAAATTCATGACAAATGACTTAAATTTGGAGAAACTTTATAACAATCTCTTAAACTGCAACTATCTGAGGGGAAAGAATATTGTCAATTCACAATCTACATTTTAAATAGAGTTTTTACATCAAGTTTAATCACTTATGTTCAGCCTGAGTTATTTTTCTACAGTTCAAACTATTTGTAATGCAAATAAAAGAAGAGTGATGTTGGTAAAATGACACAGTGAATCCTCTGAACTGCTGTTGAACTCTGTTGTGGCTCAGATAAAGT
Source organism: Brachypodius melanocephalos (assembly GCA_013398615.1). Taxonomy (NCBI): domain Eukaryota; kingdom Metazoa; phylum Chordata; class Aves; order Passeriformes; family Pycnonotidae; genus Brachypodius; species Brachypodius melanocephalos. The sequence continues at coordinate 10,002,177 of VZSR01003806.1, forward strand.
GGGCGTTATACTTACAGCACATGGTAGTGTCAGTGAAGTAATAAATATTAAATCTGTCCCTGCAGGGAAAGAGAAGACATTTTATTAATATGAGCTAGGTACCTGGGGTCATTAAAGAATTTTCTTCTTATCAGCTTTGAGAAGCAGAGTAAAAAAATTAAAGTTGACATGGAAGTACTGAATTAAATTAAGGAAAGCCTTTCTGCTGAAGAAGTTTACAAATATCGGCAAATTAGGATCAAGTAGGAATACAACGAGTTCATCAGAACACCTAAAGGACACCTCTTTAAAGGTAAACTTGCATGGTTAAAAATGAAGAACATAGTGGAGAAAAAAAAGATGGTAAATAACCAAAAACTCAGAAAAGAGGGTTTTGGTTGGAAATAATGCATAATGTAATAGGATTGGTGCTGTCAGGTATTATATTTGTAAATTCATGACAAATTACTTAATTTTGGGGAAACTTAATCTCTTAAACTGCAACTATCTGAGGGGAAAGAATATTGTCAATTCACAATCTACATTTTAAATAGAGTTATTGCATCATGCTTAATAGTTAATGTTTAGCCTGCACTAATTTCTGCAGTTTGAACTATTTCTAATGCAAATAAAATGTGTGATGACTAGTGAAATTTTAAACCAACATCTTTGACTCTCCAACTTTAGTTACTGTAAATCTGTACAAGTGAACACTCGAAATCTTTTGAGGTTGCCTTCTATTTCTTTCCATTTATTACCCTTTTCTAATCTCAGGTGTTTCTGCAGTTAGATACTTTGTCAGCTCTGTGCCTCCATTTTAAAAAAAATTTGTTTTGCATCTGATTTGTCTTATTCTTTTGAACTCAATCAAAGCTAGAAAAACAAATGACTCCCAAGTCAAGGTTTGTAAAAATATATTTTTGGACCCTCAGCAATATGGCAGTCCATCAGAACTCCTTGCCAATGTCTCTGGAAATGTTTATTATTTTTGTTATTGTTATTATTATTACTGTTATTATTAATAATAATGATAATATTTCTTCTGATATAATTCTACCTGAATAGCTAGAAATCTGAGTAAATTCTGAGTTTCTTTTTTTCTCTCAGATTACTTGCTGGTGTCACTTGATAAAATGTTTCTGTTCTCTAAAGCAGTGGAAAACAATCATCTGCAAGACTTCCAAAGTTCATATATAGAAATTAGGAAGAATATGCTCTTGTTTACAAAAAAACAAAAACAAAAACAAAAAACAACAACAACAACAACAAAAGGGTATGGGGTAATGACACAGAGATCTTAATACAAATATTAAGGTCTTAATACAAATGTATCAGCTGCATTTACCATGTGGAGGACTACAACAAAAACTAAACGTGTTTGTTTGTTGTTTATCTATATCTGTCTCTTGCTGCAGGTATGAAACCACAGCTTTAAAAGTTCTGGAAGTGGACAACAGTTCAGTAGTGTATCAGTAGGATTATTGGGTATTTTCTGCCATCAACACCTATTGTCTGAGTGCAGCCAGGATATTCCAGTGTCTCAGTTCTTCAGAGCCACCACATGGCAGACCATCTTACCTTCAGGGTGGGTTATTTATGATTTCTTTTTATTATTTACACCAAATGTCTTGCATGTTGAAAGTGTTGTGGTGTTTGGAGGTTTTTTGTCTTATTTTTAGGGCTCTTGTATTTTGGTTTTGTTGGGATTTTTTGTTTGGATATCTGGGGTAGATAGGGTTTTTTGTGGCTTTTTGTTCCAAATATTTTTTCTTCAATTGTTTGCTGCATGTCTTCAACACATCTCATGAATTTCGAACATTTTTTTTTCACCAGTGGTGATGATTTCTTCAAAGCACAGCCACTCATCTGCCTGTGATGCATAAAGAAAACATTTTACCACTCAAATTTGTGTTTGACCCACATGGCCAGGGAGAATTGTAAACGAAGTGACGCAGGGTCCCCAGGCAGGTGCAAAGGAGAGCCCCTTATTGCAAAAACCAGGCTTTTTTCAGCAGTTAGGCATGTTATCAGGTACATTCCATTTAAGTGTAACAAATGGAATCCAACCAACCACCATAAACCACAATGTGAGCATGTAATGTTTTTATAACTTGTTTTTCTGCTTCCAATTCAACTGGGTCACTTTCCCATAGTCCTTTTCTGCTTAGCCAAGGTAACAGGCCTGAGCCATGATTTTACAAGGGTAACAAGGCCCTCATTTTATAAGATTTTACATATATGAAACAGAGAATGACTGACAGACGGAGACATGACACTGAAACACAAAGAGATACGAAACCCTCCTGAGCATTGTGCATAATTTTTCCTTTTATGCTGAGAGACCTAGGCAATTTCAGAGGACAACACGACTCTTCATCCAGAACTGAGATTTCTAGGGATTTGGGTACTTCAGCAAGGAAATACTGATGGGCATGCCAGCTTGACTGTATTTGCCTCAATGACAAAATGGTGAAGGAGAAATCCTTCATCAGAACAAAGGCATAATCAGGATCCAAGCAACAGGACTTCTTTGCTGTGTTTCTAGTTACACCATTTGCAAAAGAAATGCTTGTAAATCTTCAGCAAAATAAGTATTGTGGGATTCTCCTTCGGGTGATTTTTGTAGAATACTAGTGATGTTAATGACAATCAGAACAAAGAAGCACTCAATGAGAAATAAAACCCACGCAAAACAAAATCCACAATCATTTCTTCTTTGTTCAGAGATATTCTGTATACTGCTTACACAATCCCTGCTTCTTTTCTGTCCAGCTCCGTAAGAATCTGAAGAATCTGAGCTTGTGAGGGACCTTGAAGCACACTTCCCTCTTTTCTATGCACAGAAATTTGGAAATATACTGTACTGCATTTGACTGGGGGAGAGTTAAATTTCTTCTTTGTAGGTGATATAGTGCTGTGCTTTGGATTTAGGATGTGAATATATTGATAATATACCGATGTTTAACTTACACTATGTCAAAGTGTTTTCAGCTTCCCATGCTGCCAGCTGTCCTGTCAGACACCCACAAGCAGCTGGGAGGCAATGCAATTGGGACAGCTGACCCAGACTGGCCAAAGGGTTGGTCCATTCTCTGTGCTGCCATGCTGAACAAAAACACCTCTAAGGGGTTGGCTGGGTATGGCAGCCACTGCTCAAGGCTGGACTCAGCATCTGGCAGCCTGTGGTAGGCAATTGTTTTGTGCATCTTTTCTTTTTCAGGTTCTTTTATCACTATTTTTTTCTTTATTTTCTGTCCTGTTCAGTTGTATTTATCAAAACCACCTGTTTTGCTTTTTATCCAATTCCCTCCCCTATCCCACCATGAGGGTGTGAATGAATTGCCCTGTGGTTCTTAGCTGCCTGCCAGGTTAAACCATAACATACATGTGGAATTACACCATGGATGCAGCTAGATCAACTCTCACCTCTCAAAAAGCACCCAACCTCCTCTTTCCTCTGCATTATATTTGCATGCACTGTGTGTGCATAAATTTTCATAGATCTGTCCCAGGTGAGTTATCCACCTTTAAATTACCTGCCATCTCCTTATCTCAGATACCATATCAAAACAACCTTAAAACTGGAACCAAACCCAAATAAACTAAAATATAACCCCAAACCCCAAAGAAAACAAATGTCGAATTTGTGAAAAAAATGCACTGGTAAAACTCTATGACTAGATGAATGTATGTATGTAGGTATGTATGTATGTATTTATTTATCTATTAAAGGAAATTGTTTTCTTCCAGGTTCACCCTATTTGTGAACTGACCTATTTTCTCTAAGTTGTGAGACCTTTATGATTTGCCATCGTTCAAAGTGGAACAGCATCCCTTGCAAAAAGCATGTTCATCTCTTGGGTGATTGATTTTTGATCTTGGCAGCTAGTCTGATAAAGATAAATGTTAAGATTCTTCTTGGACATTGGGAGTTACAGGTATGTTAATTTGTAAGGTCAAAGGTGCATTTCCTGGTCTTTGTCTAACATGTTTTCAATGTATACCACAGTCCTTTATTTCCGTGTTTGACCAAAGCTTTGCAATTTTTATTTTATTGCCAAAGTAAATGTCATTAATAGAGATGAAGTAGAACAATATTGCTCTTTTGAGTAGATGTTCATTACAAATATGTACAATACGCTTGTCAGTTGAAGGATGATATATTGTTTTATTTTCTAATTTCAGCAGTAAAACTGCAAGGCAGCTGGCTGGGTTAGCATTTTCAGATTCCAGATGTGTTCCCTCTATGAAAGAAATAGATTTTCTTATTCTCTTTTATGGAGAAATTGTCCTGACTATGTTAAAAAACATGCTACAGCAGTTTATAGTTTTTCAACACTCCTCTACATGTCTGTCTAAATTTAAATATGCTATATCAAGGCAAAACCCCATTGTTTTTATTCAGGTTTGGATATTAGTCACAAAAATGTGTATCCATTTTCTTTACTTTCCTAAAGTTAAATGACAATATAAAATAATGCATCACAGCAGTGTACTTGAAATAATTGTTAGACTTTACAGAAGAATTGTGCAAATAATTACAATTATTAACTTCAGCTAAAGGTTATAGAACAGGACATTTAATACTCTGTTTTGGCTTCTAAAACAATTTTGCCATATGGATTTTGTCAAAAGTATTGAATGGTGATTCATCATACCTCAATTTAACTCTAAAAAATAGATATTTAATACATACTCCCTTTCTCTTCCAAGGAGAGGGACGTACTCTGGACAGTAACTCCTGTAGTCTTGGGCATGGGGAAATAAACTAAATAGATTATTTGAGTCTGTTTAGTAAACATAGTTGCTGTTAGTGTTGCAGCCTACTTTTCATGGATCCTCACAAGAAGAAATTACATAATGCTCTTTATACTGTAGATAAGCCATCACTTGATAACTCTTTGTGATGTATTGGCTAGGGGAAAAGAATAAATCAATCCATATCTCCTCTGTCCTTTAAATTCTGAACTCTTTCCATTTTGGAAAAAGGAATTTTGTTTACTATTAAATCAACTCCTGCCATTCAGGGCCAACAACGGAAGTCACAATTTAGAAGTCTTAGATTAAGTAGAATCCAAATTGTACTGAAAATTAGTCATGACTGTATTAGTCTATGTTGAGTTCAAAGGCATTCCCAGCAGAGCAGGAAATAAGAAGTTAATTTTACTATTCCAGCTTCTGAGAAGCATTTATATTTTCTGTATTCAAATTTTCCTTTTGCAAAAGCATAAGTCTCTATACGTTGAAAAGGCACTGTCATGGGTAAATGGAAGACTCCTATAATTGTGCAGAAATCCTAAAAATATGATACTGATTGTTAGTTTGCTTTTTAATGGAGAGATTAAAAGATATAAGTCAGAATCTTGAGTAGAGGTGTTATTTGCTTTTCTAAGTTTAGCACCTCTTTCATCTATTTACATTTTTACCAGATATTCAACTAACATTTAGTTGGTGCTTCTGCTCACACACATACACAGATTTTGTTGAAAAAAGAATGACATGTCAGAATTTCTTAGATATTTATATGCAATTATTATGACCATTTCAGCCAATCTCTAAGAACAACCCATAATATATTGTGTGCATTTCAAAGAAGGCAAAAGTCCTCCTAGACGCATATAAATATGTGCCTTCAGTTGCCAGAAATCATGTATGTTAGATAGCTGTTTTTCCATATGATATCATATTAAAACACTCTGTTGTGTCTACATTATTACGATGACTGCAAAGGTCGTGCTTTTAGCTATAGCTCACAGGTAAGGTTGTTACAAACCCCCACATTTGTCTCAGTGCTTTGTACCAGATTTTGAAACTAAAGTTATTACAGTGAAAGGCAAATAGAAATTTATTCTAAGTACTGTTAATTAAACAAACAAACACTCAAAAAATAAATTAATTAAATTTTATCAGATGAAGAGTTTTGTTCTGAAGACTCTGCTGTCTGTATTAGAATGTGTTTCCTTCAAGGCAATCCAGGTTCAATATAATTCTTGGATGATGTTTTTTCATCTATGGCAAGCCTGCCATTTTATAATTCTCAGGCTGAAGGTGTTTTCAATGTAAATGATTCCTCATTCATCTGAACAGTGTTGTCCTTTGTCCCATTCCTGCCCTCCAATCACCTGGTAACAGAGAACCAGTTCATTCAGTGATTTCAGTAGTCTGAAAGCCTCCATTATATTGTTATTATTGTTATTATGATGATGATGGTGATCTATGGGTTTTTGTTTGTTTGTTTGTTTTTTGTTTTGTTTTTTTTTTTAGTAAGATTTTTTTTCTCTTTAGTTCCCTACCAAACATTGGACTCAGTTTCAACATTCTGCTCAGTACCTCCAAGGACCATATGAATTTCTAGGTGAAAACAATATGCACTGACAAGGTGCAAGCTGAAAATGGAGCACAATTGTCAAATTATTTTTAGACCACTTCTCTGATGTTACTGTATATCTTTATGTCTGTTTTGCTTTCCTCTTCCTCACTTTTCATATGAACATTTGGAGAAGATTTTGAAAGGAAATTTAAAATACTTCATAAAGTAAAACTTGATTTAGAGACGAAATTAATGGTTTTTTGATCACCAAAAACAAGGCACTGATTTTGAAACAGAGAATTTAGACTCCTTCATTTAGAAACTACAGTTTTATCCTGGGGAAAAAAAAAAAAAAAAAGGCTGCTGTAAGTCTCTCTCAACACTGGAATTGGTCTTAAAGTAGACCTCTTACACTCTTGACAACCCACAATAAAAACTATAAAACAGTTCTGTAACCACAGAGTAAGAGATCATTTTTAAAACCCTGCAAAACAATCAAAAGTATAAATGGACTTTTAAAAACTCTTTCTTTTGAAAGCTACTTTATTTTTAGCCATAAGTTTATATGTAACAGCATTTGAGTGTGAGTCACACAGACGTTCTTGATTTTTCCATACTTCTGACGCTATCAGAGAGCTTAATTTAAACTCTCCTCCCAAATTCATATCAATGCAGCAGAGAGAACCTTACACCATGAAGAATATTATGGGTAGCTGCCAAATTCCCCAGACACCTGGACCTGAAAATTCCTTCTGCCTGTGTGCTGCAGCCCTTGGCTGTTTTCCTGCCTCATATTTTTGTTTGCACTTTTAAACAGTAGCAAGGCTGAGTATGCATTCCAAGAAGACAGAGGGAAAGGAAAGGAAAAAAAAAAAAGGAAAGGAAAAAAAAAGAAAAGGAAAAGGAAAGAGGAAACAGGAAAGGGGAAAAAGGAAAGAGGAAAAAGGAAAGTAGCATCAAAATCCCCAAATGAATGGCAGTCTTATATTGAATTCACAAGAAGTAATTCACAAAGGCCAGTGGGTGAAAACCAGTGCAAAACTATTGGTCCTCTAGCATCAGACTTTATATGAAAAAGGACAGTAAACAATCAAACAAAAAAATGCCTAAATTCAGTTTTAGAACAAGAGTCTGGATATTTTTAAGATGTTGTTTCCCATGAAACAGATTTTCTTAGAAGCTAGTCCAAGGCAGGGAGATGATTTAGGACAGCCAACACATCTTCATCAAGGGCAAGTTTTGCCTGGCCAAGCCAGAGGCTTTCTATGATAGGGTGACTACATCAGTGGACAAAAAGCTATAGATGTGATTTATCTGGACTTCTGTAAAGCTTTTGGCATGTTCCCCCTACCACATCCTTCTCTCCAAATTGGATAGATATAAATGTGGTAGGTGGACTCTTTGGAGGATTAGGAATCGGTTGGATGGTCACATCAAGAGGTAGTGGTCCCTGACTTAATGTCCTCATGGAGATCAGTGACAAGTGGCATCCTGCAGGGAGACCAGTACCACTCAATGTCATCATCTGTGACATAGACAGTGGGATGAAATGCACCTTCATCAAGCTTGCAGGTGACATCAAGCTGAGTTTGGGGTTGACATTGCTGAGGGACAGGATGCCATTAAGGGCCTGGACGAGCTCAAAAAGTGACACTATGGGAATTTTGTGTGGTTCAACAAAGTGTCTTGCAGGGTCAAGGCAAGTCCTGGTATCAGCTCAGGCTGGGGGATGAAGGGAATGAGAGCAGCCCTCCCAAGAAGGATCTGGGAGTGCAGGGTGATGAACTGCTGGACATGACCCAGCCATGTGCCCTTGCAACCCAGAAAGCCAAACGTGTCCTGGGCTGCATCCAAAGCTCCGTGGACAGCAGGGGAGGGAGGGGATTCTGCCCCTCTGCTCTGCTCTCCTCTGGTGAGAGCCCACCTGCAGAGCTGCATCAGCTCTGGGATCCCAGCACAGGAAGGACAGGGACCAAAGGAGGAAAAATTGTTAGAAGGCTGGAGCACGTCTTCTTTGAAGAGAGGCTGAGAGAATTGGGGTTGTCCAGCCTGGAGAAGAGACGGCTCTGGGGAGACCTTATTCTGGTCTTTCAGTACTTAGAGGGGACCTATAGAAATATGGAGACAGACATTTTAACTGGCCTCATTACAATAGGACAAGGAGTAATGTTTTAAACTAGAAGAAGATAGATTTAGACTCGATATAAAGAATAAATTTCTTACAATGAGGATGTCACCCAGAAAGGTGGCAGATTCTCCATCTCTGGAAACATTTCAGGTCAGTTTGATAGGACTCTGAGCAACCTGATATAGTTGAAGAAGCCCCTGCTCACTGCAGGATTGTTGGACTAGGTGACCTTCAAAGGTACCTTGCAGCACAAGCCATTCTATGATTCTATGATTTTAGGTCCAAGAATTTAGAATTTCCCTGCATTAATTCTCACCTGAAGAGGATTGAGTTGTTTTGCTAAAAAAGGCAAAAAAAAAAAAATCATGAAATGCATGACAACAACAATAAGAACAACAATAATAATAATCATAATAATGTCATGGGGTGACTTGAATCTTCTTTCTAGAGGGACCCCATTCAGAGGTTTCCTCCAAAATTTGCCCTAAACCAGCACAAATACTACTACAAATAACAGTGGTGAAGTAACCATTCAGACTTTTAAACTGTTTAAGCAGACAATTACTGTCTTTTGAACCTTAAAATTCAGCTGGAAATGACAAATTTTTTTCCATTGGATATTAGCAGGCTTTTTTTTTTTTTTTATCTGGTAGATGGGAAAGTTCATGATGCTGCAAGGATTATAAACTAAACGCAAAGTGAAATTTTTCTGGATACATAATACATCTTTTGGTAATCCACAACCAGCACAAAATTTTCCATTAGAAAAGTTGGGTACTCTGTGAAAAGTAGATTTTTAAGAATCCTGTCAGAGTCCATCCACAAACCTATTAATTGAAGTAGTTGGGCTTGCAAAGGTATAGTCAGCTGGAGTTTGGTTTTGGAGGCAAAACTTTGGAAATAATTCAGCTGATGGACACCACGACACAAAAATCCAATCCATCACACATGAAGTCTGTTAGCACAGCATGGCTAAAATTCTTTTTAAAATTCATTCTTGTCGCTAAGCAGATAAGAGTTGAAGAGTAGATTTATTGATTAAGAAGGTGACAGTCACTTTCCAGATTATGTCACTCTAACCAGTGTTGCAATACTGATTTTCCAAGGAGAGTCTAAGGAAGCAGAAACCTCCAGGAAAAACTATTTCAAATATGAAAAGGATTTTTAAAAGCATGCATTCTAGTCAATATTTAGTAATCTGGTAATATCAGATATGCAAAGCTTAAGAAAATAGCCTTCTAACTATATTGACAATTGTTATCTAGGACAATATGCTTTTAGATGCTTTGCCTGTGCTTTAGCACTTTACATAAATATATATTTCCTTTTATCAGTACACATTGAAAGGGTTTTGAAGTATGAATTTTGCATTTCTGTCTATTTTCACATTATCTAGCTAATGGATTTTGATTAGAATGGCCAAAGTTGTTGTCATTAAGATTCTTTTTTTTTCATTTTGTAGCTTATCACAAATTCAAAGATCTTTTTGGACAAAGCATTGTGCTTTCTGACATAAGTATAATGCCTGAATGCTCAGAAATACAAAAAAAAAAAAAAAACAACACCAACCCAAAAAAGCCAAAAAACCCCTGGTCCCATTTGAGATACAAAGTACCAATTCACAATGACAAAAGCAGGCCTTAGTCCATACCCTCCAACAATTCTGTGTGTATTGAATGGTTCACTACAAGTATAAAATGCTTATATTTGTAGAGGTAAAGAAATATTTCAAACAGATTTCAAATGGTCTGAACTGGAAATATTTCTAAAGTTGACAGAAATAGTAACCAATAACAGGTTTGACCTTATGACCTATTTTATTAACCATTATATTAAATAAATTTAAAGAAATATACAAAGTGTTAGAAACTTTACTTTTCAGTTTGGCAGATTTCTTTATCCAAGGATAAACATACCCCTTTTCACTTTTTCTTTTATGTGGACCTGATCAAGTCTAGGAAGTAAAAACATTTATACTTAAAATTTTAATTTACATTTAAATTAAATCATTAAAACACGGATATGCTCATTTTTGGCCACAAAAGAACATTTTCTAGGGTCTGAAAAATCAAATATTAAAATATTAAAACACAACTTAAAAAGGGGGATGGTTATGTCACAGCAGCACATTTAATTCAGTAGCTCAAGTAAAGAACAGAGACTTGGCTGAGATTAAACAAAAAAATGTTGCATGATTAATCGAGCCTGACAGAAGAAATATTTCTCTATTTTATTTCTGTGGGCAGAAAAATCATAATAATTTCATTAAAAATGGGGAAAGATAACACTAAAAGTTCTGAGGTAGCCCTTCCTCAGAACGGGTTTAATTTCTGCAATCCTGAATGAGATTTTGAAAACACAAATTTTCTTAAGAATGTTTCATCTGTAAACCTTTGGTGAGCAGGAGAAATATGATATTTTCACCTTTAGCAAACTGATGGAACAGAAATTTATGAGCCAAGTAATATCTATTAGGATTTTCATATAAAATTTTATTTGGTTTTAGAGGGAAAAAAAAAGAAAATAAAAATAAAAAGAAGAAAGCAGCCTCCATTGGCATGATTTTGAGAATCCTTTCAGATGCATAATTTGTATTTCAGAGTTGGAATTATCTTTTTATACTTTAGACTATAGATTGCATTTTGAATTTGAAACACTGACAAAATCCTTGTATACTTAGTATGTAACAAGATTGGAGAGCCCTTGTTTAATTTAACAACCCCCCCTCACGAATGTTACTCTCAACAGTGCCCTGCAGTGCTACAGGTTTGGGGAAGAGCATCTGGAAAGTGACCCAGTGGAAAAGAGCCTGGGGGTGCTGGTCAAGAGCAGTCAAACACAAGCCAGGTGTGCCCAGGCTGCCAAGAAGGACAGTGGAAGGACAGTGGCATCCTGACCTGTACCAGAATAGTGTGGGCAGCAGGAGCAGGGAAGGGTCACCCCCCTGCACTGGGCACTGGTGAGGCCACACCTCGAGTGTTGTGTCCAGCTCTGAGCCCCTCACCACAAGAAAGACACTGAGGGGCTGGAGAGAGTCCACCAGCAGAGCTGGTGAAGGGTCTGGAGCACAGCATTGATGTGAGGAACAGCTGAGGGAGCTGGGGATGTTTAGCCTGCAGGAAAGAAGGCTCAGGGGAGATCACATCACTCTGCAACTCCCTAAAAGGAGGCTGTAGCTGGGTGGAGGTAGGGCTCTTCTCCCAGGCAACAAGTGATGGCACAAGAGTAAATGGCCTCAAGCTGTATCAAGGGAGGTTCAGCTTGGACATTAGGAAGAATTCCTTCACTGAAAAGCTTGCCAGGAACTGACTGCCCAGGGAGGTGGAATCACCATCCCTGAAGATGTTCAAGAAAGGACTCGATGCGACACTAAGTGGTGGTGATCAGTCAAAGGTTAGAACCAATGATCTTAGAGCCTTTTCCAACCCAAATGATTCTGTAATTCTGTAATAAAATATCTCTCCTTTAATAGATAACACTTGTGCTTTTCTGATAAAGCAGAGAGGGGGTTTTGCCTTGTTTTTTTGGGGGGTTTTATTTTTTTTTTTTTTCTAAAATAAGGATGTCTCACTGATGATGGAAAGGAGAGAACAAAAAAAAAAAAAAGAAATTATAAAAATTATATCAGGAACAGAAAACTTGTTAGACAAATGTCAAAGGCTCCAGGCTGGGAGAGAAATACCAGATTTCTAGTTTGGAACCATCAACATAACAAGAAATAGATATGGAGTCAAGAAAGTTTGTTTGAACAAGGGAAAACAACCTGAAATATGCACAGATGTTTTCAGCTGTTTCATGCTCTTGAATGTTTATGAATCCAGCTGTCCATAGGACTGGTGCCTTAAGAAAGTGTCCACTTAATCTGCTGATGAGCTGCAACAAGCCTTGAGATTTTAGATGAACCAGGATATGAGGACACTTTTTTTTTTGGTGAACATTATTGCTCTAAAGCAAGTATGGCTCAGAGGAGGGTGCACTGCCACCTACTCCTGCCACAGGAACTTTGCAATCATGTGTCCCAGTGTCCCAGAATCCATGAAAAACTGTCAGACAGGTGCTAAGGGGTTTCACATCTTCAAATACCTGGATGTCAAATGCTTTATAAATTTGTAGTGAAAGCAGTGACCTTATTAAATTTCCCAATGGGAATTTTATCTTGATTTTTTGGAAGTTAATTAAAAATCTCATAAATTTCTGAGAAATCTTAATTGTCACTGAAATAGTTTTGTGTAACTTCTACTTTTTTGTGTTATGTCTTCATTACTTTCTTCAAAATAATCTTAAAATTCTTTTAAGTGTTTAAACCCATACATTCTCTTGAATTTTTGAAATCTTTCATCACATATATACAGATAATTGCTTTTCAATGTAGTAATTTTATTTCAGGCTTTTTAGCAGAGTATTACTATGTTTTCCTTAAAGCATTATGTTAAAAATTCCTCATTTCTACTTTCATTTTCTGGAACTTATTATTGGAAGGTAGTTAGGAAAATGGTATCAAATTCTTTTTGCTTGATTCACTTTTTATCAGTTTTATTACTTACTCTTTATCAACCTCACTCTTGTCAATCTGTTTCTTAGGTTTGCTTTGTATATCCTGCAGGACTTATATTTATCTCGTGCTGCCTATGAGACCTTCTTGGTATTTAGCAATAAAAGGTTCCACTGTCAGTTGCTTATAGCTTTTTCAATAATTTAACTCTCCAGGCTGATATTCTTTATGTTTCCTTCAAAATTAATATCCTTCATAAAAAAAAGAAAAAAATTTCAAAACTAGGTCTGTTTGGCATGCCAATCACAAGGCAAATAATGACACTTGGTGATAAACTATATATCATAAATCACAGGGAGAAGAGGAAGATTCACTCATATATTTTTACACTCTATAAGAATGTAATTTATTGCCAAAAACATTTTTAAATGGCAAAAATATAATTAAATTTATCAGTTTTTAAATACGTCTACTAAATTATAGCCACAGCCTTAGAAATACTCCAGAATGGGAATGAGCAAAAGGAGTCTTCATCCTGATAAGTCTGAGATGGCATATGCAATCTTTCATTTTGATGCAGTGTTTCTGTAAGTGTACATTTCTGTGTGGGGCATGGAAGGTCATCATCAGGATATTCACTGCTTTGAAGCCAGCTGAACTAGAGCACATTTCTGGAGAAAGACAGTCTGAATGCACTTACCCTGCAAGTTTTATTTTCCTTCTTTGGCTGCTCTAAGTTGAGACAGTAACAGGACCTGTCTTGTAAGAGAAGGCACTGCTTGATATTTAAGAGTAGGGTTAAGGAAAGCTTGGAAAAATCTGGTTTAGTTTTAGGATTACCATTCTGGGTACTGACCATAGGTTAGCCAACAGTGAAGATTGATATGTTATTCCTGAGGTGTTTATGCAAATACCATGTGCACAAACATTAAGATTTTAATTTTTACCACTTTGGTAATGTTCCTGTATGTTATGTTTGGCCTCTTGTTCTTATTCTGTTTTCTCTTGACATCTTGATCTTTTCTTCTAGAAAATATCATCTGTTTATTTCATCCCTATGCATGACATCAGACAAAATCTTTCATTACAGATGATGCTGAGGTGATACAGTTCATGCACACCCAAATAGGTCTCCTCCATCATTAATTCCAAAAAGTATAAATGCTTTCTAGAGTACAGTTCCATTCTTTTTAAATCAATTTAGGCTCTGTGTAGAGAGTGATCAGTGGTATTGCTCTTTGTCTAACAGAATTTGTTTCACCACTTAGGATGCTCTATATAAGAAAAGCTCGAAACAGGAAAAGCTGTAAAAAAAAGAACAGGGAAACAAGGTTTATAAATTAGTTCCACTACTACAGGATACTTCAGGAGAATAAGAAATATAGGAAACCATAAATGTTAGGAGGAGGTTTAAGAAAGTGAAATATTTATTGATTTCCTGTATTTAGAATTATAAAAGGTTCACCAGAAATAGGAAGAGTCATCCAGCCATGTTTTTATTGGGACAACATCTCTACTGTTTTTTCATGGCAAGCTTTTCCTAGTGAGGAACTGCAGAGGTGATGTCAGTGAGAAGATGCTATAACTTGTCTCCATGTTGGACAGAGACAGTTCCAGGTGGCTACAAGATGGACCTGCTGCTGGCCAGAGCTGAGCCAGAGACATTGGTAGTGTCTCTGTGGTTACATATGTAAGAAAGTGTTAAATAGCTATGCAGCAGGTGGGAGAGAAAGAGGAAATGTATGAGAGAAACAACACTGAGGACACCAAGGTCAGTGTAAGAAGGAGGGACAGCTCTAGGTACCAGAGCAGAGAATTCCCTGCAGCCCGTGGTTGCCCTGCTGCTGACCATGAAGGACTCCACCCTGAAGCAGGTTGTATCCTGAAGGAAGGTGTTACCCCATGGAAAGCTTGCACTGGAGCTGGCTTCTGACAGGACTGTGGCCCCATGGAGAGGAGTCCATGCTAGGGCAGGTCTCCTGACAGGAACTCTTTTCCTGTGGATGACCCACACTGGAGCAGTCAGTTCCTGAATGATGGCACACCATGGAAAGACCACACACCAGAGCAGCTCCCAAAGAACTGAAGTCCATGGGAAGGACTCAGGTTGGAGAAAACCTGCCTCACATGGGAGAGACTCCGTATTGGAACAGGGGAAGAACATGAGGAGAAAGGAGCAGCAAAAACATGTGATGAACTGACTGAAATGGCCACAACCTACAGGAAGGAGGTAGAAAAGAGGGAAGTTGAGCCTATGAAGAAGGCAGGGGTGAGGTGTAATTTTTTAAATTTGTTATTATTTTTCCATAACTTGTTCTATTTGATTGGTAAGAAATTGATTTCCCCAAGTCGATTTTGTTTTGCCTATGATGGTGATTGCTAAATGCTCTCCCTGTCCTTATTTGACCCACAAACATTTCATCATTTTTCTTCTCCATCCTGTTGAGGAGGGGATGTGATAGAGGGGGTTGGTGGGCACATGGAAACCAGTGAAGGTCAATCCACCACCCTCTCTCCCTGCATCTTCTTTCCTATACTGAAGATTAAAGAAATTCTTTTCCTCTCATCTGTCACTTCTCAGGCCCATATAAAGGGACACATAAAACAGAAAAAAGGTGTGAAGTTCTTAGTAGTTTTGGTTGTTTCTTTAAAAAAAAGAATCAGAGATTTTGCAAAATCAAATACCTCGTTCTTGGACACATTTCTCATCTTGTGTTGTCAGATGATGTGAAGATCACAGCTGGTTCCTAGAGGCTATAATTTCCTTTCCCTTGTTTTTTTCAGTTTCAAAACTTAATTGCCTACAGAACTCAAGGCAGGGGGAGGAAAGAGAGGGCTGCAGAGACATGAGGTGGTAAAAAACAAAAGAGGAAAAGAAGAAAATGAAACTTGACTTCTTAAGAAATCAATGCCAGGAAAAAAAATATTTACAGGTTTAGTATTCTGAAGTTAGCAAATATCATAATTAGCATCACTATTTATCTTCATCTTAATTCAAGTGTTTTCATAAATTTTGAAAATCTCCACAGTAATATAGATATATTTTAATAAGACCACTTTATTCACCTGACCAGATATGACAGTTATTTTTGAGTCAGAAGTCAGTCAATATAATATGCACTCATAAGACAACCATTTTTTCAAGGATATGAATGCCCTTCCAAAGCTTACTTGGCCCTGATCATCTCCCTTGGACTTTTTTTTTTCTTTAATTAGGAGCAGGCTTGAACATAGCAAGCATATGATGGAACCTGGACTGTGCCCAGTCCTGCTTTTGCTGTCCCAGATGATCTTCCAAAACGGATCTCAGACCAGTGCTGTAGAGACACTGTTTTCAGTATTTACAGACTTTGTTTTCAGTCTCTGGACCAGCCTGATGGATGGCCCCAGACACAGCTCATTTCCTTGCCTTCTCTGTGACTGTAGGTAGAACTTGTCACTGTCACCAACCTGGCAGAGCTCAGTTCATGCAGAACTGTGCCCAGGACACTGCCCTGCCTGTCGCCCTTAGCTCCTTGTGCATCTGCCCCATGGACCAGTCATGCTCCTGCTGCCTCCTTTAAATTAAGTTTGTTTCAATGTTTCTTTTTGTATCTTTTTCATGCATCTTATTCAATATAGAATATAGCTTGTAATATAGAATTATAAACCCCAAGTTATACTGAAATATTAATATAACTCTCATGCATGTGAATATATACGCTTCTATGACACTGCTATGAAGGAAAAGTGCTGTAGGAAGACTTCCTCTCAAGGGTGTAGGAAGAAAAAGCCGCTAGAAAGCCTCAGGAAAATTTTCCTTTATACAAAGTTGTACAATTAAAATCTTAACTTTGAACAAAAATATTATCTCCAGATGTCCAGTATGAAATTATTGCAAGATGATTTTTCAAAGAACTCAGGACTATATAGAATTGTATATTCATTTCAGTTGGAAAAGATCTTTTAAGGTCATTAAGTCTAAATAGTAATCTAACACTGCTAAGTCCACCACTAAACCATGTTTCTAACATTACACCTAAACATGAATCTTCACATCTGCACAATTTCAAAGTTTCAAAGTATGGTTCCTCTTAATATGAAGCTATAGATTCTTATCGTGTTCTACCTATCAGACTTTTAATTCACAGACTGTGTACTCAAAAATGACATGAACATGTAATAAAAGTTCATTCAATTCAAGGACTGATTTGTCCTTTTTTTCTCTCCTGAGGCGTGAAGTCATCTAAACATGCTAGTCAACACAAAAATTTTCGGACGTCAAAGAAAAATGTAAAATTAAACATAAGAAAGATTTTCTAATTTATGCAGGTATTTTCTATTCTTTAAAGAGTCAGTTTTCTCTTTTTCTCAGGAAAAAAATGGAAGCAGCTTTCCTTTCCCGAAAGCAATGTTTTGCCACTACTGATTTTGTTGTGTGTCCTAATTCCCTAGACAGTAAGACACACATTTGTGTTACACTTACTTTCACAATCTGACTTTTCAGGTGTAGCACCCCTGTGTGTCTAAAATATGCATTCATCTTCCACATACCTTTTTTTAACCAGTTATCTACACTTGCAATAGTTTTTCAAACTCATCTCTTTCCCTTAAGAATAGCTTATTGAAGATACAAGATCCTTAATGATGATTTATGATTCCTTTCCAAAAGCTTAACAACCAATCTTCTGTGATCCCATTTCACAGATCTGTGTGCAATCCTCAGGACCTTGCCAGCATGTTTTTTTCTCTCACAGAGACATTTTCTTTTACACTAGCTATCACCATTGTAAGTTCTATTCAATTTGTTATGGAACATAAATTAGGCAAAGAAATCCTGAATCTCTGTCACAGTCTTGATGGCAACTTCCCCTTCCCCTTCCTATTTTCCATATATTCTCACAAGCCTACAGAAATGAGGGGCAGTTGCTTTTGCTGATCCATGATCTGTTGTCCATGATGGCACAGCCAGTGGAGGGGTGGCCTTGTGATCTTTCAGTTAAAGCAGAGTTTTGCTCTCTTGTGAGGAGTGTGTGCAGTGGGACATTCACAGGCAATGTGCAGATGGCCACAGCCTCACAGAACATGCATAAACCATGGTATGTATGCTGTGACAAATTCTGAAGTACTTACTCTATCTGTCTACCTAGGACCATGGTCACAATAAGACCATTTTACTCTGTCAAAAACCAAAGCAAACCACATCAAGAAGAAAACCCAAAGAATACAGGCGAAAATGCAGCCACTGTCAAAAATAGCATGCAGCCTGTGATATATAGGCTACAATACAGCTGAAAAATGGTTAATCCAGTAACACCAAACTACAAACCTGAAAGTGAGGAAACAAAGCAAAGATGTGGAAAGTTGCCAAAGATGTCTGGACAGCTTGATATGAACTCAGTGTGGTCAAGCAGCAATTTTGCAACAGCAGCATTTCCTTGATGAGAAGATCTGTTTACTGTTTGCATGTGCTTTCAGGTAATAGAGATTACTGATATGTCTTTTAGCTATTGGGCCACATGTGCAGTGGCATAAGAAATGACAGGCCATAACTGCATTTGTCTTTGTAGTAATGTATAATTTGTTTTAGCATGGTTTCTTCCTGTGTTCTGAAGTATTTGTACTATTGGAGTGTAGCAGTTAGAAAGTCTTCCTTAAACTTCTATGGAAGAGGGGAGTGTGGAAGATTCAGGCACTGAAAAAATTAGAGTCCCACAGGTTATTTCTGGGATTGAGTATAAAATCCTTCTGGGATTGAGTATCTTTAGTTCACAAACATTGTACTGTTTTAAAATGTATTTTATTATGACAATTTTTTACTTGATGTCTGATCTTTAAAGCTATTACAATTTTCTCTTTTTCCATGATTTGTATAGAAAATACAAATTATTTCAAATTATGAATATTCATTTTTGTTACTTTTGTTAATTATGAAGAATTTAATTCTCTTTCTAGAACTTTACCAGTACTGAAACTTACATTAACATACATTAACAGTATACATATTTTTAATGGTGGATGAAAACCTGTTTAGGGATTTTTTTAAAATCTTTTTTCAGATGCATAAATTTAAAGAGAATTTTGAACATGTCAAGAACATAATTTTCCTGTGGTTTTATACATATAAAGAGCATAAAAATGAAATATCTGGGTACATATACTAATAAAATTGACCCTGCTAAGAGCTCATTTACATTGATTGACTCCTTAATGAAATATTATATATAGCTCAGCTGGGAGGGACTAAAAGTGCTTTCAAACCATGTCAAATATTGTTGGCATCAAACCCTCAGTATGAAGAACCAAGTCAAACTTTACCTTACTGCAACTTCATGAGGTTGTACAGGGTGGTTGTTGTATATATTGTAAAAAAAAAAAACCAAAAAAACAAAACAAAACAAAAAAAAACCCAAAAACCAAAAAACAGGTTAGTGCTTATACTGACTTCTGAGTAACCAAACAATAGCAAGTCTGGGAATTTTACAAATAATTTGCATTGATATGAAACAGGGTATAGAGGAGCAAAATTCAGTAACTCTGTATTGTTAGGAATTGAAAACAAGGATTTAATTTCAGTGTTTTTGTAGATAATATGTTTTTCTACAGATGCCAATTCTTTTCATGCACAGACAAGCATTTCCTAAAATTTACATAAAATTTGAATAAGAATGATTTAAAGATAAAAATTAACATTCATTAGTGAGTTCTAGAGTCTTTTCTCTACCACCCTCTGGGAGCTACTTCTCCTTCTTTTTCCTCCCATCTCTGCATATCCAGCACAACATTTAAAAAAACCAACAAACCACAAACAAAAAATCAAAGCAAAATAAAACCCCCACACCATTCTTGTGTTAGCACTTAATAATTCTTTAAAATATGATATTCTTAGAAAAGTCATTCAAGCTTTTGTGGCTTGTTCTATTAGAAAAAAAAATGAAACCCTGCCATCTCTGAGATAATACAGAAGAAAAGTATATAATTTCCATATGTATTCTGTCCTGTATGTGTTTATACATGCACAAACATTCACATAAATTAATTTATTTATATATGTCAGTACAGATTGAAATTACATAATTAGATGATATAAAAAATACAGATGCCAGTAACATTGCTGACAAATTTCAGAATATAAGATACCAACCCTTTTGGCATTGCTTTTAGCAAACTTTGAACATCAGAAGGAATTTTCAGCACCTTACTACAAAAGAATTAAAATTCTTTTCATATTTTTTATAATACTTCCAAAATAGTGCATACTGTGAGAACAGGGAAAAGATAAACTGTCCTATATTGTAACACCTTGATGAATTCATAATATTTTTTCATTTTGAAAACTTGATTTACAAAGTTCTATTAAGAAATATTACACTGACATTTAAGTAGTGATAAAGGATGGCTTTCAAAGAGTTTTCTATATTCTGCTAACTTAAAACTACAACTGCTAAAGCATCTGCACTGAAAAACTTATGAGCAATATGAGAAACTTTCTATCCAGAACACAACTTCCTATAAAGTCCTTTGAAAGAACTATGATGTCAAAATATGAAATCCAACTAGGTGATTTTAATACAGCTCACAAATACATGTACAGTCAAAGCCTGAATTCTACCATTTGCTCTTTGTAGTTTTATAATGAGCTGTAGTTGCAAACTTGGCTTGTTATGGTCTCATAAACATAAGTGCACAGAAGAAATATTTACAATTTACAGAATACAAAATATCACATCACAGTCTGAAGTCTGGAGTTCATCCTCTGGACAGGTGGTTTTGGCTTATTATCTTCTCTGTCTTTCTAGGATATTTATGCACAGTTTCCTTAAGATCAAAAAAGATAAGATGCAAAAATTACAATGTGTTTTCAAGGTGCAATGATAATATCAGACTCTACATTGATGGCTTTCCAATACATTATGTCAGCTGTCCTGGATAAAAAAGACCTCTTGTCACTGAATTAATTATAATTTTAGAAAAGATTCCTTACTAGACAAACCACAAAACTTGTTACTGTCATTCCAATTAGTTTAATGGGCAGAAATTGAAAAGTTCAACAGTATATTGCAGATAATATTTTTGATAATGTGTAAAAATATGTCCCGTTAGAATTACAAAGTTATTTTAAAATTTTTGAATCAGCACAAAATATATATAAATATATCATATGCAAAGTTATTTAAGATAATTTTTCACACTAGTATTCTCATGATAGATGTCTTCAAGGAGGTTCCTTCACCAGAGTTATTAGCTGTTGT
This sequence comes from Brachypodius melanocephalos, assembly GCA_013398615.1. Taxonomy (NCBI): domain Eukaryota; kingdom Metazoa; phylum Chordata; class Aves; order Passeriformes; family Pycnonotidae; genus Brachypodius; species Brachypodius melanocephalos. Next base: position 10,023,317 of record VZSR01003806.1, read on the forward strand.
AGAGGATCCCTAGGAGAAATCTGAAGAAATTTAAATATTGGTAGAAAATGTTCTTAAAAAATTAAACATAAAAGAATAATAAAATATCAAGATTAGACTGCAATCTTCCACAAAGACTACTCAGGATCTCCACTGAAGACAAAGATTTTTACATCTAACATATGAGTGTAGTTAAGTCCAATATTTAAATATTTTTGGGGTTGTCATCTGTAAATCCAATGATTTTTTTATTCCTTCTGTGGATTTTGGATGGGATAGAATTAATTTGCTTCATAGCTATGTTTTGGTTTTGTGCTGTAAAGTGTGTTGATAAAGCTTGCACACAGCCAAGGCCTTTTCTGTTTGTCCCTCTGCCCTACCAGGAGCGTTTGCTGGATGTGCACAAAAACCTGGGAGGTGACACAGTGAGGACACCTGACCCCAGGTGACCAAATGGACCTTTCATACCGTGTGGCATCATGCTCAGCACAGAAACTAGATGGGGGCTTGGCAGGGAGGCCACTCCTTGAGGGTTGAATGAGCGTTAGTTATTTGATGGTGAGCAATTATTTTCCTTTGCATTCCTTGTCTTAGGATTTTTTTCTTCTCCTGCTATTTTCCTTTTTTTTACTATTTATTATTATTTTATTTATTTCCCCCCCCAGCTATTAAACTCTTTTATCTCAGCCCATGAGCTTTCTCATTTTTGCAAGTCTGATTCTCTCCCCAGTCCCTCAGGGGAGGGGAGAGAGTGAGTGAACAGTTGTATGGTGCTTAATTGCTGACTGTGATTAAATCGTGACATGTAGCTATGTCTTTTGTTATTTTTCATCTGACAGGTGAAAGAACAGTGTATCATTGTTATTCTTCATTTCAGTTAAGAAATAAATGAGAGAGGATATAGAAAATATATGTAATAAAATATAACAAAAAAAGGACTTAAAATAAGAAATTCAGTTAATGCAATATATAAAAAAATCAACATTTATTTAAAATTATGACATATGTCCCCAAATTTCTAAAAATTTTACTGAAACTTCTTTAGTACATTTCTGGCACCAAGACGACTTTTATCAATACAGTGGCAGGCAGTTTTTTGTGTATCCTCACATATTCCACAGCAATTAAGAAAGACAAGATAGACATAGTCATGTCCTAACAGTATTGTTGATGGTGATCAAAGTCCAAAAATGTCAGTAGATGAGAGATTTAACTGAACATTTAGATGACACAAAGCAAAAAGTCTAGTGAGATCTTAATTTAAAGTCCTTTTAAGTATCTCAGGTATAGAATTCAGAGCAGAGCATTTGCTTACCATACCTCAGTGATGTCTAAATATTACAAAATTATCTGTAAAAAGTACTTGTGAAAAAATAGCCCCCTCAATCCTTTTAAACTTGCATCCAAATACTGTTGGGGTCACTGGAGTTGTGTAACTTGCCACTGATTCATGCTGCCTTAGCACTCTGGTGTGCACTTCTGCCATCAGATTTATTTATATGCATCTGTGTTATATAGGTCCTGTGTTGTACCTGGAACTAGTAGTGCAGTTGTAAGTGATTTGTCAAAGTCAATGTGAAATAAAGGCTCAATTTCCCTCTGAGGTGTGAGTTAACTGTTTAATCCTGAAGGCTGAATAAAATTAAAATTTAAAAAACTGAGGAAGTGAAAAATATGCAATATGTTGTAATTTAAGACCACTGTATATTAATAGAACCTCTTGAACTTCTCGTTATCATTTTACAATTGTTCAAAAGCAAATAAATTAATCTCTTGCTCCACAGATTATGAAACCCTATATTATTACAACATTTATCTTGATTTTTGCTTTTTTTTATTATTTTTAATAGGAAGTATTTCTGCAGCTATAACTCATGCATATAAGTGACCGTGAACATAGATTGCCATCGATTTCAGAGGAAACAGCCTGCAGCATAGAGGTCTTTGCTAGAGACAAGTAAATCCCCTGCTTAAATCCATAGCCTAAGGTTAAGACAAGTGATTTGGCTTCATAGCAGGATTCTTCTGTGATCTATTCCTGTTTGTTTATCTCCTGTTTATAACCCTTCACAATCAACAAAATGTGGATAGCAGTTTTTCACAGGGGTGATTGCATCTACTCGCTTTATACAGAGCCAGAAACTGCCTTCTATATTCTGAGTAACTGCACTGGGTTTCTGTACTAGACAAACCAGATCAACATATTTCTAGATAGATGCTTCTATTTTAAAATTTACGATAATTATTTCTAAAACATGGACCCTAAATTATTACAAAACGTTTAAGGTGAAATACTGCCTTCCATCTACAAGGCAAAGTGTTAAGGAGGTAATTGCCACCAAATTTGTGAGATGCTCAGACACCATGATCCAGGGAGTTATGTAAACACAGATGGGTCAGAGGCAAGGTTTCTTGGAATTCAGGGGTTGTTGAGGAAAATGGACAATATTATTTTACTGCAATCCAAATAAAAACCTTGAGAAAAAAGTACATTACATTAGTGCAAAGAATTAGACATGTGGGGAAACTAAGGAGCATGTTCAGAAAGATATATGGACTTTAATTTAAACAAAGGAGCATAAATTAGATTTTCAAATTGAGAATGCTGATTCTAAAGCTACTTTTATTTTTTAAGATGATCTAATACTAAACAGAAGAACATATATATGGAAACAAATTTTCAGAACTCAGTAATTTTATTAAATAAACCATTGATTTTGTTAGAAAAATAGAACATATGACTTTATTATTATTATTATTTTTATTAGAGCTATCAGTTCAAAGTTATACTTGTCACTTACTTTTCTTTCCCAAAAGGGTCCATCTTCATTCCCTAAAGATAAGGAGAAACACATATCACTCAAACACTTATTTTCTTGCAAACCCATATATATCCATGCATAGGCCTAATATTCCAGGTTTGGAAAACCAGAATTCTTCAGTGACAAAAAAAGTGGCTGATTTTTTTTGATAGAATTCAGAGCTATGTGGAATTTCTCATAGTTTTACAGAAGCAGTAGAGTTGGTACATAGTCATTCTCAGCACTCCTCTCCACACTTGCTGGTCTCTATCCTTCCCTAGGAGGCTCTGAACCTTCAATTGCCCTTGCACACTCTCACAAAATATGTCATAGCTTTGATATCCTCAGCTTCATTCCATAAAAAGTGGCTCAAATGAGCATCTATTTCTCTGCACTTTATTTCAGTTCAAGGGCCTTCCCTTGAACAGAGAGCATTTTTCCTGCTCTGGCTGTCAGCCTGAGGGTCAGATGTGTCCTCCTGATGCTGGGACTTGCAAGAAGGCAGCTCAATTCAGCATCACTATTTTTGGTACCAAAACTCACATAGTTATGGGCAGGTCTCACTGCACAGCAATGCACTGCCAAATTACAGCAGTGGGATGACAGAAATATTAGATGAAGCCATAATGACGCAAAGTATTTCAGCATTTTCTAAGCAAAGGGCTAATGATTAGAATGGTACAGTACACTGGCATACATTGTGAAAAGATCAAGTTTCCTTAGATCAGTCAAGCTATTCCTAACTGAGATACTAAGGATACTTCTTGAAAAAACTGATCTATGGTTTTGCAGAGCTATTAGTTTTGTTGGGCTTTTTCTAATAACTAACAAGAGGAATCCAGGCTTTTCCACTTTTCCTCATTGATGACATTTTTGAAACCAATTTTGTTGTTTTTTGGAGAACCCTCTAGAGCTATAAAATGTATTCATGAGCTAGTTCTGATCACACAATGTCTTCCATTCTGCTAAAGGCTGTTATTCTAATTTCATCATATCTCTTTGTGTATCTTTAAGTGATAGCCATAAGCTTATGGTTTGGCTGTCTGCAACTGATTTAAAAACAAACAATCAAACAACCCCAGAAGTTGAAGAGAAAAGAAAAACAAAAAAAAACAAACTGCAAAGTCTAAACAATTCAACTCCTACACAGCTGCCTTGAATGTATTTCAGGCAGAAATAATTAATGTTATTCAGACCAAAGGAAAACCACCTTGCTTTCTAGAATGACTAACACCTTGTTTTGTTTTTATATTGCCAATACCAAGACTAGTTCCATCATTATTTTTTGTGTGTAAAACATTTAATGCAGCATGTTATGAAGGTATATGAAAAGCAAAGGCTTAGAGTTCTTTATTTCCTCCACAAATGCAATCAGTAAAAATGGACAGCAATGCTAAGGAAAAAGTAATTTACAGCTTACTATAAACAAGAATGAAAAAAAAAAGTGAAAAATCTAAAACCCAGCAAAAGAGGTACCATTTCTGCAAGGGAAAAGGTAGTCTCAATGCAATGCTGAAGTCACTGAAGTGAGAGCCACCAGCACAGATAATAAAAGTGTTCAGAATCACCTTTTTTCTTTTTTTTTCTTTTTTTTTTGTCTTATAAAAGTAGAAAGAACTTTAGATAATATTTATTTCTCTAAAGATTCCTTCACAAAAATATTAATAGATGTTCCAATTTATACAATGTTCCATTGATGTTCCACAATTTATACACAAGCTGTCATTTTTTGGAATAGAAGCAAAGAAGGCATAGAAGTATAGGCTTGAAAGTGCCTTCAGGAGATGATTTGGTCTGTATCCCTGGTCAGGGACATAATCAAATGAGTCTAGACATAGTCTAAAAGAATGCTTTTGTCTGGTATTTTCTGAAGATGCCTGTCCAAAGTAAGGTCTATACAAATTGTACAATCTCCATAAGTAATGTGTTTAACAATGATTTTCTAATCTACATCAAGTATTTTGAATTACTTTAGGCTTTATTATTATTACTATTATGCACGTCTACCATTGGTGGATATAAAGACATATTTATATCATCTGTTTTGTACAAATATCTTTCATACAGTTTAATATTATAGTTATATTCTTTAATCCCTTTCCCACTCTTTCATTGGTGATCTTTTCTAAATTCATTTTAGCAGCAGATCAATGTTTATTATCAGTTTTAACAGCCTCAGGCAGTTTGCTTTTTCATAACTCATTTTAGGGAAAATATCATCCCTCCCCAAAGTGTTGATAACCTAGATAAGAGATCAAATCGTGTCCTGCTTATTTCAGTCATATCTTGAGGCAGGCAAAACTGACACTTCACAAGAGTCACTTAAAGAAGCCAAATGTCCAAACTGTGTTGTTGCTACAACCTTAAGAGGGATTGCAAGTTTGCACTTGCATCAGGCTGATAAAACAGCTCAAAAGATACTGATGTAAAAGAGGAAATGTATCTTAGGTACCAAAATGGTCCATTATCACTCCTTTATATTAAGCAATGGACCTTAAATAGAAAAATCAAATTTTGAACTTGCTATTCCATCTGTAGCTGTAATTTAGCTATCAAAATGACTTATCCACTTTTTGGCTAGTTGGACAAATTGTCAAATATGAACTACTACTATAATTTCTATGAACTACTAATATAACACTGGCTTTTAATTTGCATTACAGGTGATTATAAAATAGTTATTTCTTTGAGTAAATGCATTCCCAGTGTACACTTTCTGGAATTATTTTATCTGCACATTGTCAGGTGTTTCTATAGAATCTCATCATGAATTCTTCACAAAGAACATGCAGAAATATCTGTAAATATATTATGTCTGCAGTTACATTAATGGACAAGGGCCTGTACTCACAAGTTAAGTACATTTCTTTGTCCCCAAGACAGCCTGCATTCTTTAAGCTACAATAGTAAAAGATCTTTATTATTTATTTTTAATTGCAAGAATTCATTCCAATCTCAAATATTTTGGAATCTAAAACCAAACTATTGAATAGACTTTTCCTAGATTAATTTTGATTTTAGCCCTAGTAGCTGTTGTTTCACTTGTTTCATGATTTTAATGTACATAATTCTTGTTATGGCTTTTACATTCTGAATCAAAAAATATCAGTTTACTGTCTTTCAAGGTGTCTGCGGGTTTTCTTTTCCAAATAAGTTCACATGAATTGATTTGTATCTGCATTGAAAATATTGCTATTTTTAAAAAATTAAACAACTGTGATACAATAACAGATGATTGGAAAAAAAACAGTAACTATTCCAGAAGGCTGGATACAGGAGTAGTATTCAACTTTGTAGCTATGTTAGTTTCTCATGTGATAAACCGTGACAGGGCGCCTCTAGAAGAAAAGATTTTTCATTCAGTCAAGTGCCAAATTCTGCAATTAGACGAAATGTTACAGTTGGGATAGTAAAGGCCAGAATATTAAATGCTTTTTAATAATATTGATCTTACTAAATATTATATAAATATGTATATATGTGTGTGTGTGTGTGTGTATAATTTTTGGTGTGTGTTTATATATCTCTGTGTAGGCATTTACTGTTTTATCACAGTTCGGTAATTTTAAAATATCTCATTAAAGGCTTTTGCAAAGAGCTGGATCAAACCTTTGCTGTGCAAGTTAAATTCAAGTTCATGTGAACTGATTTGTTTTTTTACTTCACAGGTTTGTTTAACCACCTGCTGAATTCAGTGGGATACACCATCTGTTAAACTGGAGTCCAAGACTTTCCACAACAGCAAAATTCTCTTTACATCCACATTTTAAACATCCAAACTCACATTAAAATATTTCTTCAGACTGTATTTCAGAGGATGTTCAGGGCCTTGGACTTCACCTACACTAGTTATGAAAAAAGCAAGATACAGGGATAAGGAGTAATATGTAGTTCTCCTTATCACTGAACTGCTAATCAAAAAATCTCTGGGTTTTGGCTTGGACAAACAAACTCCCTCTCGTCCTATGCCTGATCACAGAATCATAGAATCATAGAATAACAGAATTGCTTTGGTTGGAAAAGACTTTTAAAATCATCAGGTCCAGCCATTAATCCTGCACTGCCAAGACCACCATCACCAAATCATGTTCCTAAGCACCATTAATACGTGTTTTTTAAATACCTCCATAATTACTGTTAGCAACAGCCTTTTTCCAGCAGCCAGCTTGAGTAGGACATCATGGTTTCAAGGAAAAGTGTGGAGATCAGCTGCATTTCTACTATTCATGTTGTACTTGGAATCTGTTATTTTCTGATATGGTTTTAGCAAAGAAATACTCAGATATGGATTTCTTGTTTCTGGGCTCCAGTGCTCACATCACACACAAAGCCTGAGTTATATCTGGACTGCAATCAACATTGCAGACAGACAGTATAAGTACAGTCCTGACCCCCACCCCACTTCCTTTTCCAGGTCCTCTCCTCACTGGTGATGGAGGAACTTCCAAGTGTTCCTCTGTTAACGTCAGTGGATTCTTTACTTGAACCCAAAATTTTCAAATCTTACAGGACCCATTGTTAAGTGGGGGTGAAAATATTAAAAAAAAAAAAGACAGAGAACACTGAAACAAGTTCCTGGAGGCCACTGCATTTATTTTAAACATCCAACAGATTCTTGCTTTCAGTGCTAAAACCTGTTTGTCTTGGAGTTAAAGGCAGAAAACTCATCAATTTAATCTATCTCTTGTTGTTCAGCTACTTTACTTGAAATATGGGCACCTATCCATGATGGAGGCAGCATTACTGACATTAAAAGCAGTGAGGAGTTAATTACAATTATTTAAATTCTTTAAGAAAAAATAGCATCTTTTCAGCCAAGTGTTATTTGTTCACTTTTTTCCATGTAAGTCTCCTTTTTAAAATTGCTGTAAGGTCTAGTCCATTTTAACCTTAGCAATTTCTAGTGCCTATCAGCTCTGTTGGCACCCTTTGGTCAGAAGCAGCTAGCAAGCCCCAAAATTACCCCCTGAAAATTGCATTGCAGTCTGGACATGTGGTGTTTCTTTATGTCTACCTACATAGCTGAAGTTAAACAATCCTCACTAGTAGAACAATAAGTACCTCCACTTTTTAAACATTTTTTGGATAGCAATTTTCTTCAGAATTATAGATTTTTGCAACATTTCTTGTCTTCATATTTGATATAAGAATGTAATTAAGTTGTATCTTAATTTCAGCCCTGACAGATGATCAATTACAAGTTCTTCCATCTGTGACCTCTAATTTAGAGGATTGTTTTGATATTATATGGATTTTTGACTATGATTTAGAATCATAATAGATTTTTCATGCCTTAAGATCCCTTGGTGTCTTTTGTATCTCACCCCTCACAAGGAAGTAGTAATTTATAAGAGCACCAGTAGGAAAAATAGTCAGGCTAACTTTTGTGCTGACCACAGTTCTAGCTCAGAGACACAACCTGACAGCATGATAGATGAGACACAACTTTCTGCATTTGTTGCAATGACGGTGTGAGGGACTGAAATGTTAAGGGTTAATGACTCAAATAATTGGCCATTTGCAAAACCAGAGGGTGTTTTGCTGCTGATGTGCAAGGTAGAAGCCCAGGTGCAAAGGGATTGTGCAGCCACCACTGGAGGTTGGAGCCAGATAAGTGAAGAGGCAGATCCTGTGAAGATGCTATAATGTCTTTTACCATTCTAATGCTGTCTCTTACACAACTGACTCAGGTGTAAAAGTCCTCTTCAGGGAAGGCTTCTAGATAAATCCATTCCTTCTGATGGCTCATAACCAGCTCAACTACACTGAGTGAGAAGGAGCTGTCATATCTAGAAGGTGTCATAAACAATCAAAGGTCCCTCACACACCTGGGCATTCCACCTGACCCTCAGCATATATTAAACCACTGAACTTTGTGCTTCGTGGGCTTTCCCCACCCCTGAGGGATCAAGAGGCCAATGAAATTACAACAATCAAGTCTTGCCACTGGAGCCATGGGTGATGTCTTTCTACTTTTATGTTGTTATATTGCTATTGATAATGATAACCAAAAAAAACCTACATGCCTCTTTCCATTGCAGGAAAATTGTTCTAAAATAAACTATTTATCTATATCTATCTGCCTATCAATCCACCTGTCACTCAGTGCTGTTTCACTCTTATCTGCTCAAAGGGATCTATTAACAAGAACCTCAGTTACCCTCACCTTCAGGGGCTGGGCCAAAACTGCATTGGTCTGGGTAACCAAGAGCATACTATTTTGTTAAAAATCCACCCATTTTTCCATAGATTCATTTGGCGTATATTTAAAATTTGCAAGGATTCATACTCAGAATCCAGAATTTTCTTGAAATCAGTTCAGTAATTGATGTAAGGAATGCGTCTGAAATTATTGTTCAGAGCTGGAAGTTAAGGCAGCTTTATCTGATCCTGAATAAAGAGAAATGACCTTCCTATTGCATTTTGAAAAGTTTATTATCTCCATTCCACTGCAGGATAAAATAGTTCATGCAATAAAATCAGTTCATCATGCTCTAGAATGATTAAAATCCAGGTAAAATCTCTCTACAGAAACAAGGGGGAAATCTAACTCTGATAAGGAACAAAGGTTTCTCTAAGTTGGTTAATGTCTACTAAATATCTGTATAACATACCTATATTGTGGATAATTTATTTTTTTCCTGCTGGGTGTCTATATTGCCAACCCAATGTTATCAAATGCCCTTCCTTTTCTACCCCAAAGGTTTTATTTGATTTTTCGTGTGACACTATTGCCATGATCTTATGGAATAATGTTTCACTAATCATTCTGTGCTAATGTTACTTGTCTTTCTTTATCTTGCCATTTCACCACTGCTGTATCCTACAAACTTTAGCCTTGCAGATGGTTTTGTATGTGCATTATCACATCTATTAGTTTCCTTGTAAGGCGTCTTACTCAACCAGCGTTCCTGATACATTTACTTCTTATCTCACAACATAAGATTAATGACAGACTGTGTTGTACATGAATTAAAAAGACTGGGAGTGTATGCCGCACAGAAAACACCAGCCTGAGTCACATGAAACTATACATAATCTATTCCAAACAATATCTGGATATTTTCCCTGCAAAGCTGAAAACAAATATGCTGGAAACAAGGGTTATAATTAAAAGGACTGGAAGCAGTAACATTTATTTTTCAATTGTTTATTTGCAACCAGCTTTTTTTCTGTATGCATGATCTGTGTAGATAGTGTGAAAAAATGGATAATTTAAGATATACAATTTTAGCAACCATTTTCCAGATTGAGTGAACAATTTACACTAAATGTGAGTAGTGAAAATTGTGACAATAAGACCATTTCTATAAGCATCCCTCTCTTAAAATTCTGCAGATGGTATTCACTTGAAATGTATTACTATAGGCAGTATTGACTTAAATACATTATTAAATATAATAACATTTTCTATGGCCTAGAAATTCCACATATGAAGCTGAACTGAGCTCTGTCTTAATAGGAATTGTTGTGGGGGTGGGAATTTGCCTCATGCAGTTTAACATTTGGGCTGTTTTCACCTTGAAACCGTAACCTTGTGTATTTGTTCTTTCATTCAAGAGGGGCTATATTTCATTGCTTTATTAAGTGGGAATGGAAACTTTTCTTTCTCAGTGTACTGCCATTTGAATAGCAGTTGATCCAGGAAAACTTGGGGAATTTGGTAGCATGGATGGAGCACCCTGATGTTCAAAACCACTCTAGAAGAAGAAATGGAGGAGATGGATTTCTGTGTCCAAGTTTTCATCATAGGAAGGGAAGAAGAGGAAAACACTGTGGTGAGGCTGGTCATCCAGTTCCAGGAGAATGGGTGGAAGAATAGATATCAGGCCATGTAGAAATTAGATGTGCTTTTTAAATAAATCACATTAATATCTGTCTAGGATTGTCCTTATTACTGAGATAAGAAAGAAATTTCATTGAGAATACATGACTTATGAAGTCACAGCAGTAATTGGACAATTCCATATAAATGAAATTAAAAATATGCTCTATGCGGTTAATGCTATTGTTGCCTTAGTAATCTGAAAATTTTTAAATGTACACACAGTTTTTGATGCTGATGGGGAGAGGGAGACCAGGAATTGACAGGTACTGCTTTCAGATCTTTAAAAGATTTTTAACATCTAACCACTAAACCAGAAACTTCACAATGTAGGCACATCATTTTCTGTGTTCTCGCAGTCTGTTTTTGAATACTGACAAACTGGAGAATATCCCACTTTTTTGTATTAGATAGGCATTCAGAGTTCAAGCTCATTAATATTTTCCTTTTTGACTCATTCTAACACCCTTGTCAGCTGTCAAAGTCTTCACATGTTTCTATTCATTGGTCCAGATAAAAGCCTCAGATAGCTTCATTAATTTCAGTAAAACAATACAATTTATGCTTGCTTGATCCAGCTTGCTGCTGGAACAGTTTTATTCACTTTTGCTCCAAATTAATCGTCATTTCTGAAGAGAAAGAGGAGAGGAATAGCATCAGACACAGCATGACCCTTTTGCCTCTAACCCAGACCAACATTTGTCTATATTATAGTTACATTACTCTATTTTTTCCATGCACTTTCAATGTTTTCTTCCTCTTTATATACGTCTTCATAGCTGCCCTTCGTTCTTAAGTTTTCTCACATGACGCTTCTCTTCTGCATCTGACTTTTCTGCTTGACATATTACATGCATGTGGAAAATTTCTTCCATGTGGTATGACAATCTAATCTCAAAACTTAAACTTATTTTCCATGTCATGCTTATGGAATTAATTATGAGGGTATAATTCTGTATTATAGAATTATATGATATGACTTTGTAAGCAGCACAGCAACTTTGTTGACTGATTTTTTTTTCTTTTTAGTAAATTATATTTATTAACATAAATACATTTATTATTATTTTTATTCTTCCTACTAAACTGTCCACTATATGAACAAAATCATAGTAATTATGGAGAGTTAAAGTTAAAAGAGAGATGTAGTTGTAGTTCTGTAGTCGTACAAGTTATATTCAATGGCAGCTGATGATGGGACCTTAATCCTGCTTTATTTTTTTACAGAAACTACTCTTCTGTCTTTTTATTTTTTACTTGTCTTCTATCTTCTCTTCTGTGCATTTTATATTTACATGTTTCTTTCCCTACTGTTCACATTATGTACATTATATGCAGTAGATATTAGAGCTTTAGATAGCAATCCATGAAGATCACCTTATCCACTCTATATAGTACTGGTGGATTGTTACATGGATAAAAAAGTGGATGGAAGGTCAGATCCAGAGGGAACTAGTAAAAAGTTCAGAGTCCCAGTAAACATCAGTGCCAAGTGCTGTCCTTCAGGGACCTGTATTAAACAAAACCAGTTTTGTTTAATATCTTCATTGATGATGTAGATGAAGGGATTGAATTCCTCCTGAGAAAATTTACAGATGATACCAAGCTGAGTGTTGCTGTTGACACAACTAAAGGATAGGATGCCATCGAGGAGGACCTGGACAAGCTCAAGAAATGAGCCCAATGAGACACATGGAGTTCAGCAAGGCCAAGTTCAAGGTGCTGCACCTGGCTTGGGGCAACCCCCAGTATCACTTCAGGCTGGGGAATGAGCAGAGTCAGAGCAGGCTGGCTGAGGACTTGGGGGTGCTGTGGGTGAGAGGCTGGACATGACCCAGCCATGTGCCCTTGCAGCCCAGAATGCCAAACGTGTCCTGGGCTGCATCCAAAGCTCTGTGGGCAGCAGGGGAGGGAGGGGATTCTGCCTCTCTGTTCTGCTCTGGTGAGACCCCACCTGCAGGGCTGCATCAGCTCTGGGGTCCCAGCACAGGAAGGACAGGGACCTGCTGGAGTGAGTCCAGAGGTGATCATCAAGATGGTTCGAGGGATGGAGCAGATCTCCTGTGAGGAAAGGCTGAGATTGAGAGAATTGGGATTTTTCAGCCTGGAAAAGATAAAATGTCAAGGTGATGGAATTGTAACCTTTCAGTACCTGAAGGGAGCCTACAAGAAAGGTGGCAAGGAACTTTTTACCATGTAGGACAGGACAAAGGGAAATGGCTTCAAACTGAAGGAGAGAAATTTTGGATTAGATATAAGGAAGAAATTCTTTGCTGGGAGGATGGTGATGCACTGAACAAGATGCTCAGAGGAGTTGGGGATGCCCCACACCTGGAAGTGTTCAAGGCCAACTTGGATGAATCTCTGATGAAACCTATTTTAGTGCTAGGTGTCCTTACCCACGACAGGGCAGGGGGGTTGGACTAAATGATCTTTAAGGTCCCTTTCCTCAAATTATTCTAACATTTTTCGTTACCTACAAACAGTAAGTAAATAGATGAACTTCTAAGCACGCCCAGCCCAGTTCTTATTTACCTGATTCTAGTTTGGCTTTATTTGATTTCTGCCAAGTTTGGCTATATTTGATTCTGCCAGCTGCTTGTCAATGGTTTTAACACTGTCAAGGAATTCATTAATCAAAAACTTCAGGCAACGTTTCCTGACCTTCCATCTAATTTCATAACAGACTGCTCTTTAGCATTTCCAAATATAATTTTCAGACCACTTGGGTGACATTTTAAATCACAATGCCAAAGCATGTGATTAATTGATTATGCAAAAATACCTGATAAACTAAAGATTTCCTTAAGTTTACCCAAAAAGCTGAAAGACAGCAACCACTATGCGAACCTTTCCTCCTAAGAGTCACTTTGGGCATTTTGAACAGGTTGCTAATTAGGCCATCAAAAGTACAGGGGTTCCCTTGTCAAACTTCAAGGTTAAAGACACTCTAGATGACAGACATAATTTTGGCTACCTCAGGAAATAAAAATGTTAACCAGCTTCACTGATTTTAAATTGCTGTTGACAGGATCTGAAAAAAACCTCTGACCCTTGTCATACTGAATTCATCTGGTAGTCAGGCACATGCTTATGGATGGGAATACTGACACCTTTCACTATCTTTGATGTGTTTAAGGTTGCAGCATGTGAATTTGTGCAGGGATTTTACAAAGAGGTACTGAGAACACAAAAGATTGAAGAAGGTTGTGAAACCCTGTAAGCTAGTCTGTTTCTTCAATTGTCATTTGGTATGAAAATCCTATACTTGGTTTTCTCTTTAAATAATGTTGCTGTTCAGGAAAATAGTAGCTTATAAGTACCTAACAAATGTAGGCATTAGCTCAATTCTGGTTAGACAGACTTTGACTTTTCTTAAGTGTGACAGATATAGATTTACCCTATTCCAACGTTGGAATATGTAAAATGTAAAAAATATGTAATAAGTAAAAAATATGTAACATGTAAAAATATGTAACAAGACCTATTTTTTTAATTCTTGAAAACTTTAAGGAAACACTGTCTAAAAAGAGGAGAAATGTCTAATTTTTTTTTGTGTGTTGAACATAAAAACTACTATGTGATTTTTTTCTTCCTCCTTTTTCGTAGCTATCACTTTGTCATTGCTACCAAAGCCCCACAAGGAACATTCCTATCTGAAATCCCTCTGTTTTCTCTTTTTATCCCTGATTATTTCTCTCTGTTTTTTAATCTCATCAAATATCTCCATATTATAAACAATGCTTATATATAAGATGCTTATAATTTTTAAGCCACATTTTGGATCCTCTGACTCTACACTTACCTGCCATCAAACATTAGAAACATTTAAAACAACAACATACAGAAAAAAACACTAAAATTCACATACAATGAATACTACTAACCAGGTGTAGAGGCTTTTCTGTGACCCAGCCTAGAAAAGCTACTGGTTATGCTACATAAAGTAACAGGACTTCAGCAGAATGGAGGAGACTCCTCCAAAACCCATAAGGAAGAGTTAGCTACCAGGTTTGGTAGATTTGGTTTGATATCTCAAAAAACACAAAAGAAACAAATTTTGACATCAGCTTTTTCAGTGATACTTTACAGGAAAATAAAGATCTCTTTCAGGATATGCTTTGTCAGAATGGGTGACACTTTTTCATTTTTGGTACAAATGGCAGAGAGAACACTCAGGATTGTTACTCCTGAACAGGAAGAGGCACGTCTCAACATGTCAAAGTTGGACATTTAGATGTGAGAGTGTGAAAGGATTTCAGTTACACTTTCATGAATACAATTCATGTAATATAATATGGATAGCTGATTAAATGCTTCAGTGAAACTAATACGGGCCATGATATGCTGCAGTCTAAAGAGACCTTCTCCAGGGAGCAGCTGACTCAACAGCTCCTTGTTTCAGCACCTCACTTCCTTTCAGCACCTTGAAAGTGAAATCCTTTTCCTTAAGGCTTCAGTTCCATTGTAACCAAAAAGAAAGCTTTTCATATTTTGCCTGGTTTATTTTTTTTGGGGTCATATAAGTGTAATTGGCTCCCTAGCAAAAGGAATGGGTGCAGCTAAGAGCAGATGGAACATGAGGGTATGACCTCCTCATTCTGATAACAGTACATTTTTTGATTTATTTTCCATGAATAGGGTTTAAATCTGCAAATCCAACATTTGTATTTCCTCTGCAGATTTTCAAAGGTAGAGTGTAAAATCTTTACAGCATTTTGGGGGCTAAATGTTATTGTTTGAAAGGGAATAACTGCAAGGAAAAATGTCTACATCTCCTGTGATCCCCTTTCACTTTAAAAAATACTCTGAAAATATATGCCTAATAAAAGTAAGAGAACAGGAGATCTCACTGTTATTCCCTTTATTGTAGCTGTTCACAACTTTTGATCATGCTTCAAACATCAGTTAGCATGAAGTGAAATACCAGTGATCAGAAGTTCAATGACCCAGTGATGTATTAGCAAAGTCTCATTTCAAGTGTGCCAGCTTGAACATGGTGCATTTTCAAGATGCCAGGCATGCACAAGTCCATGGCTGGAGCTAGAAAGGCTACTCTGTTGTACCTGTGGAAGAGCAGAAAGGTATAAACCTGACTCACATCGTGGGACTACAGGCTGCTGTCATCAGGCACACAGTGTGAAGATGCACACAGTGTCAGTTCAAGTCATTACTGGAACAGGGACATTCTATTTTATTCTAGTTCATGAGGCAGAAAATGTTCAAAATAAAGATACACCATAGGAGAATGAGTAGAAATATATATGTTAACTAGCTGCTGAGATGGAATCTTTGCTTTTGTATAATGGCTCTCATGCTTTTGGATATTGCTGTTTCTCCAAAAATTCTGTGGATTTCCAGTCCCAAAACACCTAATTTATAACTGTTCTGTAGACACGAGCTTGGTTGAAAATGATCTGCACTTGTCGAAATTGTCTTTGTTTCTCTGTAAAATTAGGGAATACAAAATCCATCATACCAGTGATCTATACTGTTCACTACAAACATACAGAAGATTCAATAATCACTAAAATAAAATAATCCTTCATTTCAAAGGTTCTACTGAACTTAATTCCTGAACAAGTATAGAAAAGAATGTGAAATTACAGTTTTTAACATTATATAGTTGTATAATAGTAAAGTGAAATAGTGTGCTGTCTGAATTAGATGGTCCACAGTTGGATGATATACATGTTCTGTGCAACTGTTCAAAAATATACCCACATGCATATTTTTAAAAAAATTCTCAAAACATTGCTTATCACAAGGTATTTTAAAAAATGCAAGTAAAAGAAATTCCTCCTATTGTAAATAAAAGAACAGAAGAAATATTTTCTTTCTCCTATGCATATCATTTATCATATTTAATTCTTTACCTGGAAATACAAATACATCTTTATAAACTAGCTTTATATCTGAAAATTTGATTAATTTTAGGCCATAGATAACATTTCTAGCTGAGGTACCAATGGAATAAGGCATACGGTTTCTAATGTTATTTTTAATACTTTTATTCAAAAATCACAGAATGATTGAATGGCTAAGGTTGAAAAGTCATATAGACTCTGGAGGTCATCTAGTCATGCTCTGGCACCTGAACAGGACAACATGTCCACATCTGTGTCCTGGTGGCTTTTGGATATCTCCATGGCCCAAGATCCGACCACTTCTCTGGATGGCCTGTGATAAGTCACCCTCAGAGTGAAAAGGTGGGTTTTGGTGTTCAGATGGGCCTTCCTGTGTTTCAGTTTGCACCTAGTATCTCTGATCCTGTGACTGCACACTGCTTTAAAGAACCTCTCTCTGTCTTTACAGTTTGTAATCATGAATGAAATCCCCCTGAGCCTTCTCTTTGTCACCCTCTGTTGGATTCTCTCCAGTACATCCGTATCTCTCTTGTACTGAAGGGTCCAGTCCTGGCGTGGCATCAGCAGTGCTGAGCAAATGTGAGGATTGTAAGGATACTCGTGTCAACTAGCTGGGGAAGGAAAGAAGCTCCAAGAAATGTCTCAAATCTACATCATTTTTAGAAGGGGTTAGAAGGACCTGAGTCAGTCACTAGTGAGCAGAAAATTAATGGGGACATTGAACATGCTTTCTTATATCATGTGCTTCGACCTTTTATCATAAAGAAGACAGAAGTACCAGCATTTCTATACCAAGTAGCAGAATATTCTCACAAGCTGCTCAGGTTGTAACCAAATAATATCTAATTTCTCACAGTTCTATTTCATGTTTCTTTCCTTTCAATTTCTGGGTTTTTTACCCAGAAAATAATATATCTGAATTTGTACAGGGCACATATTATCTAAAGATGATATTGAAGAGTCTTTCCAAAATGACTGTTCAACAACAAATTAAGGCACCTAAGCGACTGCTTCTCTTTATAGTGGGATAACTCAGTCCATAAACCTGCTCTCCATTGGTCAGTGCTGACCTTTTTCTTCTCTCTCTCCCCTGGTTTCCGTGGGTGAGCATATGAAACAAGGGAGTATCTGAACAAATTTCTGCAACAAATGAGAAGAATAAAATCAAATTCAAAAGGCCAAATGCTAAAACACATATTTAATGCATACCAGATACTTTAGTATCAGACTCTAATTTGTCCCACCCAAATCGCATATATCAAGATATTTTATATTGCCATTCATCTGCAGTGTTCTGTCTCAATTTCAGTGTTTTATACCTCTCCTCATTTAATTCTGACTTTCTCAGATATGTTCTGACTGTAGAGAAATCACACATAGAAGAAGCAGAAATTCATTATACTAGTCAAGAAAACCTTTTTTTAAAATTACAAAAATGTTCCAATCCAAGTTTTCAGACTAAGTTAACATAGATTTCTCTATAGTTCTGTCTTGGAAAATGATTCTTATGTGTTTTACATTTATGCAGAATATATAAAAGTCTGAATTTTGAAAAGTTCTTCTTTCTCAAAGTGTGGATGTCTGACAGAATCATAATGTGCTTAAGTAGCACGATATTTGTAATCTTGGAAAATCATAGCTATGAAAGGGTTCAATGATTTTATCTGAGTCACAGTGTAATCCAGTTGACTTCAGTGGATCCACTTGAATGAGACACACGGACAGGACCCAGAGGTAACTGCTGGAGATATTTTGAAATTAATGTCAATTTGCTGACTAGCTGCTCTGCTGAGAGAGGTGATTAGGGAGACACACAGACATAATGACAAAAATTGCTTCCTACTTTTGTTCTGTTATCTGACAGGAAAGAGGGATGAAAGATTACTAAAGATCATTATTTGAAATTGTTAACTCCAGAAGGTCATAATTTTGTGAATGTTAAATACATAGATTATCCTACTTATTTGCCAAGACATATTGGTAAAAAACATGCTCTAGCCTGGTCCTACACAACATTCAGTAAGAGATTCCTTTTCACAAGACATTAAATAAACAGTAAGGCCATAAGGAGCATTCAGCCACCCTAATGGGATTGCATCCTGGTGATCTTCTCTCTTCCAGTAGCTAGACCTGTTAGATTTTAATCTCTGTGCCTGAGATAGCATTTCTGTTTGAAAGTAAACATTTCCATTGAAATGGGGAGCAAGATCGAGGACTGGTTTACAAATTTCTGCCTATAGTGATAGGAGGTGCTATTTAGAAGACATTTAAATTTTGCAAACTTAATTTTCAAAAGTTTCAAAAGTTTTTCACATTCCACAACTGGTACACAAGGAGGCCATAACCCTACTGTTCCACAGTGCACAGTGTTGCAGTTCTCTTCATTAACCCTGTCTGGAATCTCTGCAAATCACCTATATGACCATTCCAGTTACAGTTCCTGTCTTTTCATACAATTATACAACACCTCAGGTTTGAAGTGAGGTCAAAAGATTATCCTACCCAGCCTTCTGAGGAACAGAGAGTGCCAATAAGATTATCTAGTACCTTCTCCAGCCACATGCTGAGAAACTCCAATGATAAGAACTTTACCACATCTTTGAGAGAAAGGTGTTTGATTTTTGTTTTGCGGGGTTGTTTTAAGAAGCATATTATCTATTAAATTACTCCTATTAATTAGCTTCAAGTTTCTATATATATTTAGAAATTTGTGATAGATTTAATTTATCTATTTGCTTCTAAAAATTTATAGACCTATTAAGGCAATGTAGTTCAGAATTGAAATCTTTATAGGATCCAACAATTTTATACTGAATTGTGACTTAGATGTTCTACAATACATTATGTAATACATATTTTAATGTGTATATGTGACAATATCTATACAATGACAGCATAATATATCAATTTATATGTGTATAAAATATATGTAAAATATCTATGTAATGGTATATCATTGTAAACCACTGTCCATAGTTTATTACCAGTGAATGCAAGGCAAAGTTAGAAATTATTTGCTACTTTCACAATATTGTTCTTCAAATATAATATCGTACCATTTTTCTTAGATGTTGTTCAAAGCCTTCTTAACTGAGATAAAATAGCAACCATGTGGCTTATATTTACTGGATTCTTAAATGATCATTTTGTTGCCTGGTATAGTTTTAAGGTTTATATTTTACATGTATTTTCCAACACACAAATTTCTTCTGGCCCAGGTTATTCTGTTAGCACTAAGAGAAGACTGAAACTAAGCAGAACAACTGAAAAATCACAAAGATGGGTATGTCCAAGGTTATGTTTAAGGCTATGTCCAAGAAGTCAAGGCAACGTAAAAAATTCTTTTTGTGCTTCCTGGTCTGATAAAACCTAGTAAGAATGGTAGTGTAACTCATAAGAGAGAAATAGACCTCACCAACACGATAAATTCAAAAAGCCCAGGTCTGCACATCTGTGAAGCTATTGCAACCATGTAAAAATGTTTCTTATCGTTGAGGAGATTTCATAGGAAAAATATTGTTGGTCCAAACCACACTATGCAATTTCTGTAAGGAAAAGAGGATGTTGTGCATCCCCTAGATCCAGCCCAAACTTTCATTTATTCTCAGCTTTTCCACTAAGGAAATAATTTTGACATATGGAGATAGCATCTTTTGACATAACCTTCTTGTTCCACTTCTGAGAACAACTTTCCTTCCTGTGTGATTTGAAAGCCTTATGATGAAAGTGAACGTGAACTACTCTATAAAACATGATAGGCTGTACATACTGTGGAGAGGACAGTAATTTTCTGTGGGCAAGTTCCCCTAGAACCAAAAATACATGCCCTGCTTTAATAAAGATAAAAAGGTTGTGTGGTGGCTCAATGTATGAAAACGAGCATGTGTTAGTCCCAGTCCCTCTGCAAGAATTTTACAAAGAAAATCATGATGATCTGCTCTGCTTGCTCATCAGCATCAGACTGTCTCTTCTGATCTGCAGACTGTGCTATAGCACTGCAATACCTTCCAAACAAGGAAGAGCCATTCCAGGGAATATCTGAAGTTACAAACTTTACTATTACTTCTGTTATCACTACTGTTACTACTGCTACAGCTGCTGTTGCTGCTACTACTACTACTACTGCTACTACTACTACTACTACACCTGCTACTAATACTACTGCAGCTTCTATTTTTATGTCTACTGCATTGTCTTTTCTCTAAAGGTGAAAGGCATCTTGGTTTTATCTGGACACCTGGAAATGTGTCCTTTTAGACCTCTGTAAGGAAATTTATCTCTGTTTATGTGTATCCTCATTCCAGGAGGAACTGCATTGTGTTTGTCTCCTGTTTTAAGTAGCAATGGCTCTTTTTGGAAACTCCAGCCTTTTTCTTTCTGGGCCTCTTTTCTTTGTCTGTTTAAAGGAGTTGATCATGTGTTCCTGATTCACAAGAATCATGTTAGGAAAAAAAAAATTGGTCTTATGAAAACAAGGCTTCATATTCAATAAAGGCAATAAATAAATCTGAGAATTATAATGACATGTGCTTTTTTTTTTATTAGTAGTTCATGTGGAACTTAATAGGGCATATATTTTGCTTAGAATATAGATTTTGAAAAATTGGAATTTTTTTTTTCAGAGAAACATCATCATCACAGATGTAAATATCTATAAAGAATAATAAAGACAAAAGCAACCAAATGGATAAAAAATAGCTGATGTTTTAGATCCAAGTGCTACATGATACTCCTTGACACTAATATGGAAGTGTTAGTGCAATTCCCACAGCATGGGAAAACTGTTTGTTTATTTCCATTTTATATTTCCCTAAGGACATTTTGCTCCACCAGTATAATTAGGATGACATTTGGAGCTGCTGTATTTCAATACAAGAGCAAGAGACACTACATCTTGACAAGAGATTACGATGTCAAGTCAATTGCTGCAGCAATATCAATATTTATTCCCTTGTTCCTTGTGTCTTGTTTTGTTTTTATTCTTCTTTTTCTATTACACATAAAATAATGTCTAAAACCTATCCTATTGCACAGCATATTTGTTTTGTTCTATACGTCCTTGCTTTTCCCTAGTAAATTTTAATCTTAAATCCTCTCCTTCCTCAGGTAAATAGTAGTTAACTCTTTCAGTAGTGCAATTACTTTCATAGAATGAATTCTCAATTGTTCTAGTACAACATTCATAATAATTTCTGTATCTTATTTCATCAAAGAGTGATCTCAGAACTATATTACATATTTTGAGGTGTAGTTGCTTCACTACTGGTGAATACATATAAATTGTATGTATCCATTGTATTAACCAATAGTGAAGCAATCAAAATTTTTTTAAAAGTGTCATTATTATACAGGTATTGAACTCCTTAGAAATGTTGTGCTTGATCTATCAGGTTACATTTTTTAAATAAGAAATATTTACCTGCACCACCTAGCATTACCTGAGATACCTGATAGTTTGTTTTTGTGAAAAGCAAAAGAGTGCTCTGGTTAGCAGCTCATCCATATTTTCTTTTCATGGACTAGCAAAGATTTACCCTGGAGTAGAGTCAGAATAATAGGTATATCATGATGAGCATTTCAGCATTGTTTGTGTGCAATGATATCACAACAGCAAAGCACAGCAGCACTGATGCTAGAAGTCAGAGCCAACAGTGAAGCAATTATGTATAATTGTTATTAGTTTAGCCTGATTAGTTTTCTTTTATGTTTTTGTAGATTTTTTGTAGAAAAATAAATATATTTGTGTTCAGCAACGTTTTTTTCTAAGAGACTATTACAGTTGCTTGAAGATATATGTCTGTCTCTGTATAAGCAGATTATCTCCTACTGCAGCACAATATCATTGATAGGATTATTTTTTAAATGGATCAGAAAATCATCCTCCCAATTTAAGGGTCTGTTGAAGTTTAACGCACTAGATATTGTTTGAGAATTGTGTTTATTTCTCTACAACACTACCAGGATTTTTCTTTTTTTTTTGGATGTATGATCTGGTTAACTTTGCATGACGTTGCTAGAGGGCAGAGTCCCTTCCAGCCTTGACTTTTGTTCCTACGTGTTTCTAAGACATTTAATTGTGATCCATAATCCTTCAACTTCTATTAGGAATGCATAAGATTAATATGAAATTAATTGATCTTCACTAATAAACATAAGGTAAATATCAAAGGGAATAATGTAATTTCTTCTAGTTACTCTAAGTTTTTTACAGGTATTTATTGTTGCCCTATTCAAAAGTAACCTTGATGTCTACTGCACTTTTTATCAATATAATTAGGTCAAGTTGTGAAATATTTGAACTTTCTTAAAATGAAAAGTTCTAATTTCATGGAGGTTTTATGTTTTTTACTTATTTATCACCTCTTAGCTGTTCACGTGGGGGTGAACAGATAATTACTGAAAATTGTATTTTTTAATAATTATTTTTTATATGTAAGAGAGAGAGAAAGAGAAGGGACAGGGAAAGAGAAAGCAGTGGGGCTCTAAAGTCTTACACTACACTGTGTTTTACTCTAGAGGAACTGGTGCTAGCAGGAAGAGTCTCAAACAGGTGTTGAAAATTTAGTCCAGTGAGGCTGGACTTCCATTATGCTTATTAAAAAGAGACACCTTCTTACAAAACACATCTGGAGTGGTTAAAAATGGTCATGAAAGCAGACAAATTTGTGCAGTCAGAATATGCTGGCTGCCCCCAATACCTCTGGCAAACCAGGCAATTCCACAGGTTTATTTTGTGCTGGGACAGCAATTCACTCATTCCAGACAGCCTTGAGGCAAACCAGCTCACCCATTTTAGATAAATTGCTTAGGATGTGTCCTGTAAACCTGTGAAGGACACCTTTCTTTCTCTATCAGCTGCTATATTAAATGCACCATGAAATCTGTCACAAATTTAAGAGGTAGTCAGAAAAAAAAAAAAAAAAAAAAAAAAAAAAAAAAAAAAAAACCAACTTAATTTAGACTCCATTGATTAAAATTAGTATAGAGCCAGTTTAGGCTAGATTTGAGCTAAGATTTATGAGTACTTCCCCTAAATAACCCCAGGAGTTTCAAATTAGCCTTTCAGTATATGGTAGTAAATGTATATGTGTTTCTTTACCGAAGGAGTACCTCTGGTGTTCATGATCTGTTCAAGTTCCACCAGAGAATAGACACAACAAAAGCAATTCTGAGTTACTGGTCTTTTTACTTTGAACATGGATGTTTCTCTTTTTTATGTCAAGTAGCATGTCACTACTCCTCTCTGTAGTTTTGTGTGCTATTATAACTATAGTGTCATCACTGCTCTGTGGAGGAGCTCTGATACCAAAAGCATTTTGGCAATAGTCTAAGTCATTACATTATTTCAATCTGAACAATGAGAGCTAATTCAGGAAACATTAACTTTTAGTATGATGCCTTTTATTCAATGTAGGTTGAAAAACAAAATTGAAGATTTCAGTTTGTGAAATAGAATGGTGTTTCCTCCAAAAATTACAGTGAGAACTGCAGTTGTTCATTTGCAAGAACATCTGTCTCAATCATTCATAAAACAGAACTGCACACTATCTGTTTGAAATTCTTCCAAGAGTGAGCAGTCATAGCTGTACTAACATACTCACTATGCCTAAAGCAATTAAAACACACTCTTCTTTGGTAAGGAAGATAAATTTACAACTTATGCATATTTTGTGAATATACGCAGTTAGTTCTCAGTGTTTGAAAGTTTAGTTTTAATATTTCTATAAATCTTCCTAAAAAATAATGATTTATATGCAGACAAAGCCTTGCATGTGCCCAAACCTTCAAACTGGATTGCCTAGTGGCAAAAATCCATAAGTTTTATTAAAGTTCATAAAAAATGATCTCACTTTCAAAGGTCATACGCATCAGTGTTTTTTATGGCATAGTAGTTGCTCAACAGTTTTGGCAAATGAAATATTTTTAAGGTGCACCAGTATAGAAGAAGCCAACTTAAAAAGTCAAAGACTATCTTACCTTCAGGCCAAATTAAAAGGATTTTCACTAATCTATTGAAACTCTGATTTTTTTTTTTTTTTCTTTATAAAAACTTGGCTTCATTATTTCTATTCTTTACAGGTTGTTGATATCTTCCTGGTTACATCCAATTTTTAATTCTTTACATATTTCATTATGAATTGCTTTTTTCTCCATGGTATTTTTCCTTATGCAATTTTCTAGATACCTTTCATTTATATTTTGTTATTTATTTTATGAAATTAAATGCAAACATAACTTAAAAAACTAAAGCTTGGAGTTTTTTTTCCTTATTAAAATTAATTGTAGTTGTATATAACTAGTAGTGAAATGAGTGAATTTCTGTTTCTTTTTCTGTATTACAAGAAAAGATACCTAGACACTGATTTAGAACAAAAACTGTAAAAAAAAGAGCAAGATTAAAATCAAGGGTAATTTTTGCAGTATTTATGTTACCAATCACTTAAGAGAGAAACATCTATGCACTATTAATGATGTAGGATTGAAATAATTTTCACACCCGGTGATAGAATTATTTTACTTTTTAGATAATATAATTCTTTCAACTATATGCATAACTTGCAATAGAGATTTAGGAGCATAAAGCTGTGTTCTGAGAGTGGTAAATAACCCATTTAAACAACCCACACCTCTGCTCTTACCTTTTGTTTGTATAGAGTATTTGTACCTTTTGTAGACTGATGTTAACAATTATTTTACAGTGACAAACTCATATTTTCTCTGTTAATGGAAGCAGCAGGCTCAGTCCTACTTGCAGGATGGGAGGGCACAGGGGAAAGAATGGATTTTTGTAAAATTTTTGTAACTAGTGAAGTGAAATTATCCACAAGTACTATATTAAATCTTCCTTTAACATCAAAGAATCAATTATTTTATGAAAATTTTATTTTTAGCTGTTTTAAAATTCTTTCTTTTTCCCCTCTTGATTGTATAGTATTTTGGAATCTCTCTAAACCTGTGGTACTGAGCCTTTTATTCCTTTAGATTTCTTCCTTATAAACCATTTTCATGAGAATCAACTCCTACCCTTTTACAGAGGCCTGTAAACCATCAAGAACTTCCTTTCTAAGAGCTTTCGCCATGGCTATGCCATAATTGCGGTTTTTTTGGTTATTTTTTCTCATCTGCATAATTTTGTGTTGACTTGAGAGCTGGTGAACAAACACACTACAGAAGCAATTTGAAAAAGGATTGAGTGGGAAGTGTGAGCATTTTGCATTACTGAAAACCTGTCAAAGTGGCTGGATCTGTACAAAAGACTGTTTGGAATGTTTGTGGGGTTTTAACCATTTTTTTTTATAATGGGCAACTATCATTGTCTAGAATCTCATGCTACTCATCCTCTGTACACAGCACAGAGAGACATCTTCTTTTACTGAAAACATTTAAGCCAAACAGTAGTAATAGAAAGATTATCTCTTTCAAAAATATGAAGAGCAAAAGCAAATTAACAAATGGAGTATTAAGGACAATAAGTTTATCCCAGTTTAACAGAATCACTGTGTGCTTTAAGAGAGAAAGTCTGTTCTGCAGCTTGAAGTTCCCAGATGCAGTACAGCATCAATTACATTCCAACTCATGTGAGTCCTGGGACCATTTTAATGAGTAAGACTGTTTCAGAATTTTTTCATAACTAGAAGTGGGTGTACTCAAAATCACAAGCTATTTACCCATATGTAGCTTTCTGTACTCTGTGCTTCTCTTCCAGTCAAGATAAAGATGTATTTAGCACATATGGGAGTCTGTGATACCTGAACTACAAGGGTTTCCTCCACACAGACTTTTACTAATTTTCCAAAAGAACAAAAGGCTCTTCTGATTCTTTCTGCTGAAATTTTTCTTTTAATTACTTTGTTAGAATCAAGCTGAACAATATGGCAGCATTGAACCACAAAGATATAGATAAACTTCCATTGTCTTTGACCATGAATGTTCACAAAACAGACCATATTTTCACATAAAAATATGTAGTTTTTATGTTACGTTTAGCCCTTAACTTTTAGAAGAAATTACCATACCTCTGCATGTTAATTCAGAATATTTAAGTGCCATACTCATATACCACTCAGGTGATCCATTTTCATAAGCAGAGGATGATATTAAAGCAGATATTAAATCTGTTAACAAAGTCACTTTTGCAAGCAATTGGAAAGAGTATCAGTCACAAGCACAAGCTCATAAGCATGTTCTTGTCCATCCAAAGTCACAACACTTTTATTCTGTACAATAAAATCAAGAAATGTGTTATCAGAAAAGTTCAGCTGTAGAGGCAAGTATTTTCTTACACAGTTGTTGAATCAGCATTGCAGTTTAAAGACAGAAAAACCCATAAAAACCTACTGACTAAAGGCCATATCCTTTTCACTTTTTGGCATAAAACAAGACTTATTGCAAAATATTACTCCAGGAAAAAGCTTAGCTTTCTGATTTTATCTGTATATAAGAAATAAACTCAGCTTTGGGGAAGAATGACCAAGTGGGGTTTGTGTTGATTTTTGGCAGAACATCTTATTGTTTCACTGTGCTTGGGTAAAATCACAGGACACTTGCTACATGCTCTGGTTTGTCTTCATCCTCCATAACATATGTTCTATCACTATAGAAAAAGATATATAATCACATGGTAGAGTATTATAGAGTATTTGATCAGTTATGAAAGCCAACAATTAAATTGTTTTGCTCTTGCAAACATATGCACTGTAATTTTTTTTTTTTTTCTGAAACCACAGTTATTCTAATCCAGGTCCACAGAATTCTCCATTTTGTCTTGAAGAGAATAACACTACCTGTATCTTCAGGTTTACTGTCAAGCAATTAAATACTGTAATTTTCATTATGGCTTAAAAAAAACCCCACTAGATTTAGTAAAAAGATTGAGAATTAATTAAGCAGCACTACTGTATTAGCAAGTAAAGTGGAACCAAAAACATGTTTTATTTGATCAGGATCTAAGCCTTCATTTCTTCTTCTTTCCCAATCTTTACAAATAAGTAGGGAATATATTTCCTTCTCTAGTAGTTTGTTGTTTTGTTGTTTTTTTTTTTTTTTTTCATCTAAAGTTCAATGTGGAAAATAATAAAATATTCAGGCATTTTATATGGTCTTTTCTAAGCTTTAATAAATTACCAGTTCTAAACTTGGGAGGTAGCTTGTAAAGATAATTTTTTATTTATCTAAGTTTTCTTGTAGCTGTGGTGGTGAAGTATTGTCATAATAATGTGTTGATGTATTGACTGCTACATTTCTATAATTTTTACAGTCACAATTGAATGATTTGGTTCTAGTTGTGCTTCAGTTTCTCAGCCTTGAATTTGGTGATTTACTCAGGATCACGAACTCTGTCTGCTATGAAATGAAAGATTTACCCCAGAACTGAATTTAGGGTACTAGAACAGTGTTCCCAGGGAAGCAGCCAGGGCACTAACTCTGTTAGAGTTCAAGGAGTGTTTCAAAAATGCTCTCAGGCACGTGGTGTGGTTTTTGGGGCTGTCCAGTGCAGGGCCAGGAGTTGGATGTTGACGATACCTGTGAGACACTTCCAAAATTTCAGACATTTCTGCATACCCAAAAATCTTTTAGAACCTCTTTCCGTGTTGGCTTTAAAACTTAAAAATATTTATCTTGATATATGTTCTGTTTAAATGAGTTATTCTGGGAAGCAATAAGTAACATCATATTCCTGGAATTTGTTTATATAATCCAAAATATTTGAACAGAATTTTAACCAAAAATTTTACAGGAATAAGGTATCCCTGAGTTCATAATGTCCCTGGATAAATAAAGGAGACATGTCTCTGACATTTCACTAGCAGAATATTGCCATCTCCTAGTCTATAGGCAAATAAGAAATCGTGACTGAGTTTCCTAACACCAATTTATATTGCTTGTGTTAGAGTAATCCCTTGTCATTCCTACTGATTGAATATCTCCAAATAAGTTTTCATGGGGCATTCAAAAGCAGTCAGTTAGCTTCACAAGAAGCTAAGAAAGAAGACACTGAGAACTAAGTTGTGAATTTAAGCTGCTATATATTCAAGTGTTTTTCCTCATAAAAGAGTACTTAGCTGCAAAACAATTTTTGATGGACCATCAGGAATAAATGAGAATCCAGAAATTCCAGTCATATGAGACATGACGTTCTGATTAGCTCAGTTGGTTAGAGTATTCTGTGATTTCTGTGATCGGTTTATTTCCAGAATAAACTGAAAAATAAGAAGTGGCATTTCCTGTTCACAACACTGCTGAACAAGTCTCCTTTTGCAACAGAATGAGGATTTCTGTAACCAGAGTGATGGTGCTTGAATTCTTCCTTATGCAACAGCAAGAAGGAGCACAAACAAGGTGAAACTCACTTTTTACCAGAAGTTTGATTTCAAATTATGATATTAATGACATACAAGTGATTTTAAAAAACCCCTCTCTCTGTGGAAAAAAACAGATAAAATTGGGGTATATTTATTTTTTAACTTATTTATTGTGGCATCACAGTGCATTGTTCTTATCTGTATCTATGTTTTATGTTGTCTTGTAAAATCCCCCATCCACAGCATTGTACCTAAACAAGGATTTAAGTTAATTTTCATCTTCTATTGAAAAGGAGAGAATGCAAAAGACAAATGTATATATATCACAGAACTTACACATGAAAAAAAAAAAAAATGGAATTCTTTGGTTACTTCTTTACAGTTTTAACTAAAAACATATAGATTTTTTACATAGCAAGGAGATCTATACCCTGTTTTGCCCAGTGCCATCAGGAGCAGTGGAGGAGGCAGCATTGGTGCAGACCAAGCTCTACCCCATGAATGGAGAATCATCTTGTGCCATGGGCACCATGGACCAAAGTTCTGTGAGGAGGAAGGTACCAAACCCCTCCCTCCAACTTCCCAAGCTTTCAATCCTGCCACCAGGACTTTGTAAGGGGCTGAATAGGGGCATCAGCACTGCCTCAGATAAAAGCAGCTGTCAGCACACAAAGGCTTTTACCAGGGATAGCCTGGTTTTGAATGCTCACACACGATTTCACTTAATCTTTGGACTGCAGCAGTGAGTAAGAGAGAGCTATGTTACTGGAAATTTGCAGTACCTTAGAAGTTTCTGAGAATATCATCACAACACTGAGTAAATACTAGAGCTGCATCTTCTGGAAGAATCTTTTGTTTCAAATCAAATCAGCCTCACTCAGTGTAGAACAGCACAAATACAAACTGCCCTACAACTCCAGTGTGTGGTGGTAAAAGGCTTGATCCTGGTTCAGGATATGCATTTGAGGATTATATAGTTGTATACTTTCCTAATATACATTTCCATTCCATATGAATTTCCTGGATTTGTTTCCATTACATCTGTGCTTCTTTCTCTTCTCCATACTGCTTCTATACAGGATACATCATACTCTGTCTACTTTATTAACCTACAGCTAACCTGTAGCTCAGTTTACACTGGTCTCTGAAGTAATGCTTGTATTGCCTTTAATAGAGAGCTTATTACTTAGTAAATAAAATCTCGAACTTTTAAGAGTTTGCAGAAGTAACTAAGCTTATTAAAAAGAAATAAGCTTTAATTTGTCATTAAAACTGTTTATATTAGTCATTCAAGAGTTCCTCCATCACACGCTTATTCTGAATTTTACTTAGTCCTTAGTGAACATTTTAGAAAATAAGACCAAACTTTGCTCTGCACAAATACAGATGTTCTTCATTTTAATAAATTTACTTAACTGCACTATACATCAGTCCAAGGCAAGATTCAGCAGCAGCTGATTTTACTTTTATTAAATCCCTCATATAAATACCTTAGATATTGCCAGAAATCCTTCAGGATGGTACCCTTATAGGAGAATGATTCAGCTTCTTGGGAAATCAGCAGCAGTTTTTCTCTTAAGAAAACTAGGTTATTGATTATCGTTTAAAACCATAGTTTATATTAATGGGGAAATGTGAGCTATAGCTCACCAAAGACAAATTGTCTGTACTAGTAACTAAAGAGGGCAGATGTGAAGGTATGTTACCTCAGTTCTGCTAAACTGTCCTGGGAAGAGCCAACAGCCATGGGCATTCAGAACCTATTCATTAATTTATTTTTAAAAAAAGTTCCAAGCTCTTTGCTCTTTGTAAATTTCCAATACAGTTCGTGAATATGCTTCATAGTGTTTTTTTTCAATTCATAAATGGTATTGCAATTGTGCTAAATTTAAAAGATTTGGATTTAAAACACAGATAAGCAAATAATTTTAATTAATTATATAACACATTGGCAGAAAGACTGTTTTCAATAATCCACACTGTTTCAGAATTACAGGCGTTGTGCTCAGTGATCATCACACAACAGGGCATCCTTTGCTTACAAATTCCCAGGACTTGCCCCACATGAGACTAGTGATGCTGAGGGGTAAAAGGACTTTCTCTGCTGTGTCCCATCACCAGAATATAAAGGGAGGAGCACCATGCCATGGCAAAGCTGCAATTCATCTTAGTGCTGGAGTAATTAAAAACTATGATTAATTGAATGGCCTCCTCTGTAGTCATTATGGATGGGAATGAGTTCTTTGCACAGTTTGCTCTCTAGCAGTAAAACCTGACCCTTTGTGGCTTGCAAACTTCACAATTTTCCCTCTTAGAACTTTGGTAGACCGTGGTGTAACAATGAGAAGGAAGATAAATGTGAGATTTCTTCCATAAAAAATATCAAACAATCAACATTTGCAACGCATTTGGGAACATTGCATTTTCAGAATTACAAAGGACATTGCTTGTATATGCTGAGGGTATGCACCTGGAGAATTTAAATGCCTTTTTAACTTTACTCTGGAATTCAATATGTCCACACTGTGCAGCTCTACAGAATGATATAAATACCCTCTATATAAGATCTCATTCGTTGCATGGTTTCTTGAATTATAAAAATAGTTTCTATAGACAAAAAGTACACCTGCTCTTTCATTTCTATGGTTGTTTCTATGTAGAACAATTCCTTTTCAACATCCATTCCATTATTGTGGTTATCTGGACTGGGACAGACACTGATTAGCATGGGTCACAGATCCCTTTCTGTCTGAGTGCCTGATTTTGTGTGAGATATGCGAGGACATGGGTGCAGGGCAGGGAGGAAAAATTGTACTTGGGATACATCCCAGGACAAATCCACAGTATGGAAGAAGTGTGTACCAAATACTAGTGCCTGGAAAATCATTCCAGGGCCAACTGTAGAGGCTTAGCATAATGGGCCACTATATTTCTAGATAAACCAGTCAACATTGGGCAGCTGACACCTTTTCTAGTTGGCAGGACATATTGGATCAAAATTTCTTCACTTTTATAGCCAGAAAGTAAAGACATAATTTTACCATTTGCCCTCACAATTCTCATCTTTGTCAGATTTAAAACTGGTTATTGCCTCTTTTGAGACAACTATTTTATTTAAACAAAGGAAGTTTCCTGTCAAAGAAACAAAATGGGAATGAACATATCCATAGCCAAAAAATTTTGAGGGATCTTAAACAAAAATACTTTCTTGAGTTTCAATTACATCTTCTGTTTTGTAGCTACATCTTCAGTGGTTACATGATTTAAAGTCATTGCAAAATTATTTTAAAAGCTGAAAAGCTTTTACCCAGATTATAAAATGCATTCCTGTGGGGAAAAGGAAGAAAACACTTCAAACTTTACAGCCTTAATTAATTCTTCATTTTCTTTTCACAAAAATATTGTAAAAACTTGCTCAAAACTGTCATGGGTTGACACTGCCAGGATGCCAGGCAGCCATGGAATCTACTTACTCACTCTCCTCTGCAGCTGGAGAAGAAGAAGAAAAATTAACAGAGGATTTCTGATTTGACATAAGGACTGGGAGAGAGATCACTCATTAAGCAGCATCACAGGCAAAACAGGCTCTGCTTAAAGATATAAGGTGAATTTATTACTAACAAAATCAGAGCAGGATAATGAGAAGTAAAATAAGCCCTTAAAAAACATATTCCCCCCACCCCTCCCTCCTTCCCAGCAGTGCAAGGGGACAGGGAATGGGAGTTAAAAACAGTTCATCACCCAGGCTTCTCCTGCTGCTCAGGGAGAGGAGATGTTCTCATGCTGCACTGTGGGGTCCCTTCCACAGGAGACAGCTCTCCATGAACTTCTGTAACATGAGTCCATCTCATGAGTAGCAGCTCTCTGCAAACTGCTGCAATGTGATTCCCTCCCAGGGGCACAGAATTCTTTCAAAACTACTGCAACATGAATCCCTCTCACAGGCACACAGTCATCCCAAACCTGCTGTGATG
>VZSR01003806.1:10061032-10074040 GCA_013398615.1 Brachypodius melanocephalos
CTAGGAGAAGGATGTGCCTATATGTGTTGATGAGGGTTGAAAACAAAACACAGCTTTGCAGCCAGGGGGATGGCCCCAACTGCCAAAATCTGAGGGTCCTGGGATTGGGGCTTCAGTCTGGCTAGGTCTGATACCTTTACACAGGCAATCCCTATCAAAGGATCAGTCATTTTTCAGTATAAAAGTACATATTGAAAAATAACTGCTCAGCCCTGGATGCCTCACTCTCAGAGAGAGCTACAAAAACCTTGAGAAGGTGAGCCTGGGAACACAAACCCATCACTCCTGTGGATGCCAAATCATGGCCTTGATGAACTTGCAGGTTTGTGACATACTATAACCATTTTCTCACACTTTGTCATCCCGCCTTATGCTTCTTGCTCTTTGCTTTATGCTATAAACTGTCCTGCTCCCTTCATCATAGAAAATAACCACCACATCTCTCCCCTTATTTAAATCCTCCCCACTTCAAGTGTGCAATCTACATTTTTCTCTTGATAATCTAACTGATAGACAGCCTAAAAATATCAAAACCTGGCATTTAGGTCTTAGGTTTGTTGCTTTTCTTCCAAATTTGAAGGAATGCTTGCCATGCCAGGAAACACATCTATTTTTTGTCACTCAGTAACGTATTTCCTTTACCTGCAAATGGTTATGTTGCTTATGGCTATGGAAAGACTCAGTTAAGTTTACATTGACATTTGAATCATTTTCTCTTAATAGCTTCATATCAGCAGTAGTGCAGAATCTTGGATGAGACTCCTGGCTCTCCTCCTCTCCAGGGAGGGAGGTTGGCTGCCAGACTGCATGAACTCTATTTTAGAAAAAGTTCTTTTTTTGGTGTCTTGTCTTAAAATAAGTCTATGTGCTAAGGCATTTCTGTATATTGTTCTTAACTCTACTTGAATCAAGTAGCCTGTCTTCGATGGAGACTTCAAGCAAAAGATTATCTGCATAGATTACAGTAACTCTTCTTCTGCAGTCCAGAGTACTCTCATGATCTTGTTAATTGCTTCCAAGAGACATGTAAGGTTAAAAGTTATCTAAGTTAAACTTAGTGAGATTTTTCAGAGATAAAAACGCCATGAAGTTCAATGCACAGTTGTGGGCAAATTTTCAGTGTTTCCATGAGAAAACAACTACTGCACAAAGAACATCAGTGCCATCAGCAGAAAATCTTACTGGGAGCATCAACAGATTTTGTGCAACTGGCTGTTCATGCTGGCCACACAATGAAACCCTTAGCATTGCTTTCACATGCATTTGATACTACTCGTATAAAATAATCTCTGACAACTATCTGAAAATTAAAGGGTCATCTAAGCAGAATTCAAGAAATAAAAAAGAAAATCTAAGGAAAAATTTGATAGTTACCAAGTTTGAATTTATTCAGAAACCGAGAAAGACTATTTTTCTTTTCTGCTTTTGCTAATTTCTCTCATAGTGTTAAGTGGAGTAATCATGTAAGAAAATTCTCAGGATAAAGATAAAATAAGTAAAAAAAGATGGACAGTAACTGGTCATTTATTTTTAAATCCAAATTTAGTCAGATTGTAAATTCCATTTTGAAGTTCAATGAATTTTTTTCAAGTAGAGAGCTGATAACATTGAAAGATATTGTGTTGTGACTCAAAAATAAAAATGGCAGTGCATAGGCCCTTGCTGCATCATTGTAAACAGAGCTGGACTACAGTAAAAAGTATTATTTAAAACAATAGGAATATTGACATCTAATGAACTCCTAGACAGTTTGGTCACGGCATGGCTCAAGAGCAAAACGAAATGAGAGAATGCGTGGAAAAAAACTGTCATAGACATTGCAAAGAAAGTGACTGAAAGCAAAGAAAATGCCCTCTGGTTTTCTGAACACTGTAGTGACTGAGTGGAGGAATCTGGTTGAGCTAATGCATAATCAGTTCTGCAGTGAGAATGCCTAATTCAGGGAAACTAGGGCTCAGGCAAGCCTCTGTGTTGAGATGTGATGCCTGAGGCAAGCTCCAGGCAATGATTCTCTCCTCATGTGATTATTCAGGTAAAAAAGAAAGTTCTAAGCAAGGCACAAACAGTCAGAAATGTGATTTGTGAATGAAAATAAATTTGTATGCAGCAATTTAAAGGAGGTCAAAGGGTGCAAAAAATAAAATCTACAAAACCAGGGTGGGGATGAGAGAAAAACAACATTGTCTTCTCTTTCACCTCAATAATTAAGCAATACTGTGAGAAAGCAATCAATTAAAATAAAACATTAAGATTCCTCATTTGTCCTAATGCAGATAATCAGTAACCTTTGCAGTAGTAAAACTAGAATGAAGAAGAGCACTAGCTCTATGACTGTAGAGTGGATATCCAATAACTTATTCAGATAATATTCTCTTGTCCTTAGCCAAATTCGAAAACAAATTTTAAACTCATGTTTTCCCTTGCATCCATGTTTGCCTTTAATGAAGGGCTTGCATCGTTGTCTATGCACCGATGTGTTTTTTATAAACTTCCTGTTACTCTTATGATTGGCAGTACATTATAGAGACAGTTTGCTGTTTCTGCCTTGGAGAAGAAGAAACTGGAATTCACACAATATTTCATAGATAGCTACAGTTGGAACCCTTGCTCAACATGTGTCACATTGGGCAGTCCACAAGGAGAGATTTGTGTGCTGAATTCTGAAAATTACAATGAGAATTTCTGATTTGTGACTTAATTTTATGTTCTTAGATCCTGAATAATCTCTATGAGGGTTAGAAGGCCAAGCTGTGTGTTTCTGGAGAGGCAGCTTCTTGAGAATAAGCTTTGGTTGTTTTCTTGAGCAATAATTTGCCTGCAGTCTACGCACACAGATTTCAAAAAAGTCTGTATGAAACTATCCAGATATGAAGGAGTTTTTTTTCTTCAAATGCTCAGGTTTAGAAAGCTTGAATCCCCCTGTCAAAATTGTTATTAGGTTTCATTTTGATCTTTGTTGGTTTATAAATTGAGGTGTAGCAAAAAACACTGACGCAGCATTAGAATTCTTGGAAGGAACTAGAAAAATTCACTTTTTATATATAGATAGATAGATAGATAGATAGATAGATAGATATCTACCCTTATTTTAACTGTGACCAAAAGAACTGCTAAAGAACGAGAATTTTCCAGCTACTGATTTTCAATTAACTTATTTTTTAAAAAAAATAGTATACAGTACTATTTTCCACATTGAAGTATTTAATTAGGGTAAATCAAAAATTATTTTTCAAAGTGTTTTTTAGCACTAAAGATGAAAGTGAAAAAAGTGAAAGAAAGTGAATAAAATTTAAATCAATAGTTCAGAAATTCATTTAAGTGAATCTTAGACAATGACAACACAAAATCCTATTCTGTGAAGTCAGAGAAACTATATGAAAACTGACAAATTAATGAGAACCGTGTCGTATAAAACTTCAATTGTGCTTTTCCTCTCTATTTATCAGGATCATCGTATTTTCCCTCTTCAAGGATTGAATTCATATTTATTATATTGTTTGAAGCAAGAAGTTATTAATTTTTTTCAAGCTACTGTGTCTTTTTAGTATGAAAGTACAAGATAATATGGAACCACTAATATATTTCTGTGTGCTATGTTGGAACACAGAAATGACTGATCTGTGTCTGACCAAGGGCCAGGTGTGTCACGTCTTGAAAGAAGTATCAAATTATCTTTTTTTCCTGGTATAATCTCTAGCTGGCTCTAACACAGGCTGCAAGATCTATCCCATTCATGATGAAGAAGCAGTGCTGCTTCATTCAGTTCATTGCTTTGCTATTTTATTGTTTTCCTTCATGAAATGAAAGCGTGTCAGGTAATTAAAATGTTCCAGTGGTGGTGATTAGTTATGCTTTATTTCTATCTAATTAACTTGCCAAAGAAACTACCCATATCTTCCCAAGACTAGCTGAATTGAGAATTTTACTCTTTCACCAATTCACTGCCTTGGTTAACTAGTCTTCTTACTAATATATCATTGTTTTAATACTAATTTTAGTCATCAATATGCAGTAAATTACTAATAGCTTTTTTCCAGTGACCAAAAATTATTACTTGATAGCAAAGGCTGAGGGTTTTTTTTCCCTTTCATACACAATATTGCTGAGATCTTTCTTCCTAACCAAAACTGTGGCATTAAAACTTAGTTGCAAATAGGTTCTGAAAGCATTTATTTATACTAAATAGATTATTTCATTTTTCAAATGTTGTTTTAAATTTTATTTTTAAAAGAGTTTTAAATTTTGAAAAATCAGGACATGATCACCTCTGTTATTTTAAAACTACTTTGCATTTGATGATGTAATAATATCATCATGTAAAGATATCAAATTATTCAAATGCAAATGAAGGAAATCCCAGTGTGCGTTATATTGCTAGTGATATTGTGATATTGATACATTAGTTCTCAGGGTTGATTTTTAAATATGGTGACATTTTCATAAGTAAGGCATGTAACAGTTATATAAATTTATATAAGGGTTATTTTTAAGCAATGTAAATGATTTCCAGAAAATAACTACTCTCACTATGTGAGAATTAAGCAGCTGTTTTTAATAGTGACAGAAACTGAACAAAAACTAATAACATCCTCCTGAAAAATTTCTGAGTCCTTAGTATATTTCTTTCAATTTTTGGAATTTTTGAGGATTTATAAAAGACAGGTGGTTTCAATAAAAAAAAGAAAAAATAAAAGACAAGTCAACACCACCTTTCAGGCATTTTTAATCTTTAGAAAAATGGGTTTCTTTCTCCTTGAAAAAGGAAGCAAGTGGACACAAACTGGTTTTAAAGTGTATTTTTATGATGGTGACAGAACACTTCTGGATTCCTTCTTACTGCTGAGCCTAATATCTTCACAGCTTTAAAGACAAAGCTCTGTCTTAAAATAGATACTGTGGAACATGTTACTTGAGCTGTAGTGTACTCTCTAACAAAAGACGTTTTACAAAAGTGCAAAGCATTCTTAGTTTTGATAAAAGAATTGTATTGTGTATTCCTTTTTCAGTCAGTGCTCTTCAGATTTATTGTCTGACATTTATAGGGCTTACTACTTGCTTTGAAAATCGTCCATTCAATATTTTTTCAAAGTCATTTTACAATAGTTAACACTTGGGCACAATCTTCTAAATAAAATGTAAAGAGTAATGATATACAGTTTTAATGAAAATATTTGCTGAGTTTCAGGTTCTCTGTAAATCTGTTCTCTTTGTAGTCAGCAAAAGGTATGTCTCTTAGAATTCTCACTGTGAATACTTCATGTATATAAAACTTAAAAAAAAAAAGAATTAGATTACCATTACTTCAAGCACAATAAAAATAATCCTAAATATCACCTGAATTCTTAAAGAAGCGTTGCAGAAGTAGAGAGCAAAGAGGTTTTTACGAGCCCATTGAGTCAGATTTGTACTTTGCTTTTTTCCTGGTAGCAAATAAGTCTTGCATTTGACTTTGTTTAAAATGAATAACTCACCCTCTCACCTGAGGGAATAAAGCCACGAGTACGTGATGCTCTGAAGCCTCATTCTCTTTAGTGGCTTTGGCTGTTGGAACTGACATTTGTCCACTGTCTAGTCTAAAGGACCAGCATAAAATCAGGAGAGCCTTTCACTTTCTGGCCACTTTGGAAGAGCCTAGATGCAGTACCACAAAATTGTAACAATATATATTCTGATAAATGATTGAACCACTTATGTCTGTGCCTAATCTCACAGTGACTGTGACCTGTAAAGAATGTCATATCTTTCATTTCTGTAAGAAGTCAAAATGATTTCCTTTCAAGTGAAGATGAATGAGTTGCTCAAGTGGAAGAAGTGATTCACAGACCGTAAGGACAAGACACATCCTATTTATAGTCTCAAACTTCAAAGACTTCATGGGTGATGACTACAAACCCCTCAGACAGAGCAGAGGATTGGCTACCAAGGTAAAAGAGAGACAAGACAGCAGAGTAAGCTGGAGAAGAAAGTGTGTTTTGCTAGGAATTAGATTAGATAACTTCAAGAGCTGTCATGTATCATAAAAACATTCCTCTGACAAAACCAGTATCCTGTCAGCTTCTGAACTGTAGCCCCTTAGCTGTATGTTTGAGCATGCTTGAGTGTCTTCTTCATTAGACCCTATGTGAGGTAGTCTTGATGGTCCTGCAAAGCTGTTTTATTTCAATTAGTCCATTTACACTAATACACTTGTGCCAGTCATATTCCTCTGTTTTCTCTCCATTGGTTTCCTGACTGCTCAGTTCCTCTTCCTCACCTATTTAATGTTTGTTTGCAGTCTTTGTTTGCAATACAATCATATCTAAACCACTGATCAGTGCTAATGCCCTACCAGCATTGCAGTCAGAAATTAAGTGATTTTTCTTCCTTCATCTCCTCATGCCCTTCCTATTGCTGACACAAAGCTCTGTACAGCCAGAAGTTAAAATCTGTACAAATACCTCACATTAAAATCTGTGACATGAGTTTTTAAAGGCAGTGAGAACCTGAATATACAGTTAGACATGTGAACATCTTTAAAAATTGTTGTTAGATCCTTATTTTTTTCTCTCTAAGATTAATCATGTTTCACAATCCAGACTTTAGTCTCTTAATATGCAAAGTTTAATCTTTGACTTTCACCTCTTCTGTGCATTCTGCCTATAGCCTAGGAGACAAAATGTGTATGTGTCCAACAACATACGTAGTTGTACTGTCATTAAAATTAGTGCTCAGAGAGCTATATTTTATTTTGTTTTATTTGTTTTATTTATTTTTATTTTATTTTCCAAGACTTTTAATCACATTTATATTATAGCTACAGTAGTTTTGTTAAGCATTGCTTAAATCAACAGTTCACACTGCACTGAAGCCTGTTAAACGTTGGAGTCCATCACAATAAATTTCATGTCACATTACAGTGAACTGTGTCATCTAGGGACTAGAGTGAATGTCAGCTTGTCATCTATGGTACTGCTTCCTAAGGGAAGCAGTGGAAGCCCAGTTGTTAGAATAATTTAAAATGAGGCTGGGCAAAACACTAGAAAATTGCACTGCGGGGAACTGTCTCACTTTGGCAGGAAGGAGAAAATAATAGTTTGGGTTTTTTTTTTTTGTTTTGTTTTTTTTTTTTTTTTTTCCTGCCTTCAACTTTTGTTAAACTACAAGACATGACAGGCTAGCTGTTGTTTTGTTTGAATATCCACTTTATAGACCTGTACAGTCTGGTAGTTTTTGCTTCTTATATGGTGTAATGTAGAGACATCGCTACCCATTACACAATTTATGGTTCTAAACAGATCAACTTTTGCTTTTTGCAAGAGATTATTATCAAATGCTAAAACTGAATCACAGATGTTTGTCTTATTTCTCTTATTGCTATCTTGTTTTCTTAACTGTTGAAGCTTAACTATAAATAGCAAGCAAATAAAAAGAAGAAAAATAAAGAGAGAAAGAAGTATCAGGCATTTTCAAACTTACAAGGAAATACTTTCCTCTGCAATAATCTTTCATTGACATTCAAATTAAATATAGGCATTTTAATGCAAATGCTAGGACCCGAAGTACTTGGGATGAAGGACAAAACTGGGACAAAATGCAAACCATAAAGTCCTTTTCTGGTTTCCTTTCCTTGATTTTCTTGGGTGCTCTATTTACCTTATAGAAATAGAGCAGGAAGAATTACTGAGCTACTGCTAGAAATTCTTAAGTACACCATCAGAAAGACTTTTTTCCTTTTGTTCCTGGTATAAAAATTTAGCTGTGCTTAAGCAACAGAGAAGTTCTGTTCCAGGCTTCTTGAATAGCTCTAGTAGACAATCCAACATTGGAATGCCAGGTAAAGGAATAAAATAAAAACCAATGAGCTTGCATCTATTCCAGTCAAAACCTCAAGCAAGGCAGTATAATTTATATAATGTGTACTACACATCTATACAGTTGAGATGTTCTATCCCACAAAAAGTGTAGCTTCATCCAAAATATTGAAGAGATTGATTTGGTTATAGCACTTGCTAACGCCCAACATGGATGTTATGCATGGGGATGCAAACTTTGGCATACTCCCAAATTAATATAGTTAAATAATAAGAACAATGTCAATCTGCATGATGATATTGAACCTGAGAAGGAAAGACTATGAAAACGAAATACAGATACATGTCTTTGTGGAAAAATGTTCTGGAAACCAGAGAAAACGAAACAAAAAAGCAGGAATCAAATACCTTCCTTTTTCCAGTCCATATACTGTCACACATCCAACAGAAATACTATGATGTACAACAGGGTTTGTACTACAAAAAGACCAGCAAGACTTTGCTGCATTACAATTTTAAATGAGAAGCCAGATTTCTTCCCACTGTTCCTCAGTAGCAGGAAGTGAGTTTTGTAGTTCTTGCCAGTCATTAGTCATGGCCAATTTTTTTGTGAATGCTGTGTAATTTGGCTGTTTTGATAGGGTGTTGCTGGAATTCAAAAGTAATTCATAGAGGAATGGCTAAATTTTATTTGAAATTAATTGTACAGTTGACTGAAAAATTATTAAGGAGTGGTGTTTGACATAGACAGGAACAAAGACTGGTGCAGGGGAATCGTATAAATAATTTGACATGTGTATACAGATAGATTACATGCTGAATGAAATAGTGTTGCTTTTGCAGATAGGATTAATAGAGATTCCAGAGGGGCCTTTCCTCTTTGTTTCCATTTCAGTGAGTACATGAAAAACCCATTAAGAAAATTTTCTCTTCTGTTTCTGCATCAGGAAGATGCTAAGTGAACGGAGATAGTTTTAACTTTAGAGAACAGTGAGGTAGGAAACTGTGCTGCAGACACAGGAATGAGTGCAGGATGAAAGAAAGTGATGAAAGTTTATTGACCTTTGCAATTGTCAAGAACAATATTTTGGGAACAGTTGCAATGAGTAAACCCATACTTTCTTATATTGATTCAACCAAGGCTCATAGAACTCATGCTCTAGTCCCAGGGGTCCAAAACCTACAATCTCCTTTCAGTTCTCCTGAAACAAATGCAGCTATATTACATAAGAAAATAATAGTTATATGACTAGAGGACACTATGTGATTCTGTTTACTTAATCAAAAAGAAATATTTCTTCTCCTGTCAATAATTATTTCACAACCTAATGAAAAGGTTAATATGTCTGATCATATTTTCCTGATGGACAATATTTTCTGATAAGTGGTTGAGTCCTCAGAAGCTTGATGTGATTAGATTAACACAATCTTTCATTCAGAAGTGTGAAAAAGTGTAGAATGATTTTGCATTATCCAGTTAACCTCTAAGATGAAGGAATGATTACGATTGTTGTTTAGGCACATACATGGCATTCATAATTACTGGGCATGTTTATATGAAAATAATTTAAGATTGTAGCCAAGGCTGTCATCCAAGGAAAAAGAAAAAAATAAAAATACCTACAAAACACAGTGTTGAGAAAAGGATATTTTGCATTTGAATTAAAAGGAAAGAGCTGATAAGGAACAAGTTCACAAAAGCATAAACTGCCTGGGGATTCTATGGCAATTGATTAAGCTCTGTAGGGAGTGAAATACATTTTTGACTCATAAAACAGAATTTCTGCCAGATTTGAGTAAACAAGTTTCATGCTAAAAAAAAAAAAAAAAAAAAGCAGTCACAGCCAACTGTCTTTTTAACTTAGCAGCTAAAAGTTAGAAAGTTAAATTTATTTCAGTTATTGGCACATCTTCCTGCAGATTCAGCATGTACGTATTTTTACTGGGGCAGGGGGGAGGTGGGGGGGGAGGGATGGAAACAAACAACAAACTTACCGTGAGTTGGCAGTGATTTGGCCTGAAAAAAGCAGAAACAAGAACTGGCCAGTTACATGCTAGTTGACAATAAGATTCCATTCTCAAAAGGCCAAGTTTGTTTTGTTATCAAGTAAAAAAGCAAAAAGGGAAATTAATAACCAGTGCATAATGCTTGATTGTTACCAGAAAATCCAATCCTGCTATGTAGCATTGCACATCCCACACCTTGGCGGGCTTTCCTATATAAGGAAAGAAGTTTCAGTTTACCTTTGGACATTTTAGGAAATGTGCCCAGAACTTTCTGTTCCCTTTGCACAGCCATTGTCTCCATGCCAAGGGACCGGCACCTGTTGGACCCTGTCCCTGTCTGTCAAGACCTGCACCTGTTTCTATTGCCGAGTTGCCAGCAGAACCATCCCAGACCATTCAGGTAGAAAAGAGAGAGAACAAAGACCTCCAATGGCATTTTTGGGGTGTTGTAGGAGGCAGGAAGACTTGTCTCACTGCTGTGCTCGGCTTAACTCTTTTATTTGTATTACTCTCAGTTTGTTTTGCTATTAAACGTTTTGATTTATCAAGACACACCCGATCATGCTGTCTCACTAATTTTTATGCCACATCCCAGCAGGGCTGGACTCCCCTCGGGGTGAGGGATTCCCTCACTGCTATTCACTTGAAATGACTATTTGCTCAATACTTAAGCCACTGCTACTGAATTTAATGGAATTTTTCTGGAACTTAATGGAATGCTTTGATTTGCTGACATCCATATTTTTGTTATGCTGCTGTTCTCACTGAAAGCCTCCATACATATCAAAGCTTATTTGGTTAGCTTCTTTTCTTGATGTCAAGACCCAAATTTGTCAAGTCACTGTAAGCAAAGAATTTGCCTAAAGTTATTTGTAACTCCTGTTAAATGTACTGTTCCTCTTAAGTTGTTTGTTATGAAAGACATATCATGCCAAAAATTCAGAGTGCAGTAACAAGAAAATAAAATTTGTCCAAGATCCTAGGCAAACTCTGTTTGAAAGCAGCTTATTTAACCTTCCTGAAGAGTTTATTGTTGTTTTGCCCAGAAAAACACCAAACCTAGTTTTACATGCCTATTCACATCCTCACAGTACATTAAAATGTCTTTATATTGCCTTTTGTAGGAAAAAAACCAGTAGAATTAGATGTGGAAGGATTTATAATGACATTCCAGATAGGTGAGAATTTAAGCACATTACTTACTTTCAACAAAGGATTCATCCTATTAATTTCAACCTCTCTGGATGACTCCTGGAAAATGTTAATGTGGTGTCAATTGTAAGGATGTAGTTGTCTTTGTTCCTTATCTTTTGAAATCATCTAAATTATTTCACCTAAGATACATCTACCTGTTAACAACTTTTAGCTCTTAGTGATGATTATTATTGGTAGTGAATGCAATTATGCTTTCCATTTTTTATAGCAGAGAATTGTAAGAGTTGGTATTATTAGTAATTATCATTATGTCCATAAAGGGGAATGAGGTCTCTTAAATCAATAGGACTGTCATCTGCTATCTACAGGCAGATAGAAAAGTGACTGAATAAAAACCATATGTAGAGTCCTCAGTTCAACAGCCTGTCTTGTCTCTGACATCACATTCCCTGACAGGTCTTTGAAGTTATATCCCTGGGAAACTACCACACCCTCTTTTTCAGCCTGAAAGATGTCAATTGGTTCCAACACATCCCACTCACAGAATTATTAGCCATTGAGATTAATTACTCTTGTGAGCAAAAACTTACTTTCCAA
Organism: Brachypodius melanocephalos; assembly: GCA_013398615.1. NCBI lineage: Eukaryota > Metazoa > Chordata > Aves > Passeriformes > Pycnonotidae > Brachypodius > Brachypodius melanocephalos. The sequence goes on from VZSR01003806.1 coordinate 10,072,582, forward strand.
AGTAAAGGTTAGGAATCAATGCTCTGTGGTTTAACCCCAGCAGACAGCTCAGCCCCACACAGCTGTACACTCACTCACCCTATCTCAGTGGGATGGGGAAGAGAATCATTAGGGTAAACCCAAAAATTCATGGGTTCTGGTAAAGACAATAGGTAAAATAAAGTATGTTCATAATACCACCAAAGCAAGATAAGTAGTTAATTCACCACTTCCCATGGGCAGGCAGATGTTCAACCATCCCTAGGAGAGCAGGGGGATCCATCATGTGTTCCAATGTCTTGGGAAAACAAACTCCATCACTCTGACCATGCCCCTCCTTCTTCTTTCCCCAGCTCTATATTTTGAGCATGTCACCATATGGTATGAAATATCCACTGGGTCAGTCAAAATTAGCTGTCCTGGCTGTGACCCCTCCCAGCCCTTTGGGTGCCCTCAGCCTTCTTGATGATGGGGTGGGCAGAGAAGCAGAAGAGGCCTTGATGCTGAGCGAGCCCTGCTCAGCAGAAATGAGAACAACCTTGTGTTATCAACACATTTTCCTGCACAAATCCAAAACACAGCACCATACCAGCTACTGTGAAGAAAGCTAACACCATCCCAGCCAAAACCACTATGTTTCGTCACAGGGAGTAAAGCCAACCAAATAGATGATAGTGTTAATAGTGTTAAAAGTGCCCTGTTTGCCTCAGCTGGAAGAAAATGTTTACTGAAAGACATAAGAGGTATAAAGAACCAGAAAAAGTAGAACACAATCAACAGAAGTGTCTGTGTATGGTGAGATTTAAATGGATACCCTTTGAAAAACATAAATAAGTTTAAAAAGTAATTAAGGGAGGTTACATTTATTTTCTGCATTAAATTAGGTTTTGTTGGCTAACACAATGCCATCGTATTTTTTGTTGTTTTGTGCTCCCCTTTAAAATACTTCTACAGATACCATTGTACAGTATAGACTGCTGAGGAAACTCCTTAGGTTATGCCTTATTATTCTCTACTCCAAAACATCTAATTGTAGCATGCATATAGATGTGACAATTGTACAAATTAATGAAGGCCTACATTTTTAATTACTGTCAAAAAATTCCAGATTTTCTGTTGATTGTAAGGGGATTTTTTTTTCTTTTAACAATCACAGAATCATAGAATAAATCAGAGATATGTTGGTTTTGCACAGCCTGGTTTTTGGTGGTTAGGGGGGCACAGAGGTGGATTCTGTGAGCAGCTGCTGGGAGCTTCCATCCCATCCTGCAGAGCCAAGCCCTGACAGCCCTGGAGAGGGACAGGCTGCTGGCCAAGGCTGGGGCTGTCACAGGGGCTGGGAGAGCCTCTGTGATGACATATTTAGGAAGAAAAGCAAAACAAAGGGCACACACAGTTTTTTCTCTTAGTGAGAGGAGGAGGTGAGAACATGTGAGGAAAACAACACGGAGACACCAAGGTCAGTGCAGGAGGGGCAGGA
>VZSR01003806.1:10074140-10104796 GCA_013398615.1 Brachypodius melanocephalos
ATAAACTCACTTTGTATCTTTAAGCTGAGCCTGTTTTGCCCTTGGAGTGTTTTCTCCCGGTCTTAATCTCAAACCCATGAACCCTTCATTAATCTTTCCTCTCCTCTGCCCAGCTATGGCAGGGGAGGGTGAGTGAGAAACTCTCCTGGGTCCCTGGAGTTTGGCCAGTGTCAAACCATGACAATAGAATAAAACATGGCTTGGGTTGGAAGGGACCTTAAAGATATCTAGTTCTAACCCCCCTGCCATGGACAGGAACACCTCTCGCTATACCAGGAGTGATCCAAAATAAAACAGTTTTTTTTTTTTCTTTTTAAAAGATCCTTTTTCCTGCCTCAGAATAACAAATTGTAGAAATGTGCATTTTGAAGGGTGGAACATCTATCAAAGTGGGACTGAGCATTATTTTCATTATATCTATTAGGTATAATGTCACTGTCATTTTCAATCAATTGAATGATTTTTCATATGTGGAAGAGATATTAATACAGTTTTGGTATATGTCTAAAAGTACAGCCAGTATAAAAATACATTTATTTTCTGGAATATAGTCTAAGTTTTGGAGAGAAAGACAAAAAAATAAGGGACTATAATTACTTGCATATACATCTATAATGTACTGCTATGTTCACCAGTGTTATATTGAGTATAATGATAAAACCTTAATTCTGTTGATTTATTATGTTGACTCTTTGCCTTTTTGGTAGGAATGGTAATCTTAAAATCCTGAGTGCATTTTAAATTCTATTATCCTTGAGAGATAGAAAAATCCTAAACCCTTTATTTTACAAGAAAGGCTAAGTCATGTTTTTAAATACATTTATACAGAATAAGATGCAAAGAGAGGCATGTTGAGATTTTTTGGAAGCATTTTAATTGAATATGTTTAACCTTAGCTATAAAAAGGTAAGGATGAATGGTCTGCACATGCCCAATTTTAACAGTAAAATGTACATTTTTAATTCTGAACACTCACTTATGCAGTCAAACCAGACATATAGGCATCTGCAGATGGTAATTCATTTAAGCTGCCTTCCATTTGTATTTTTGAGAAATTGTCATTTGTGATACTTGATTATTTATGAAAGTAGCCTACAGGACTAGATCAGCTTCAGAGATAGCGGACACCTAAGTATCAGTCTGGATGTTCTTCTAAATAATAACTTCTCTTCTTTTTCCAACAATGAGAACAACAGAATTCTACAGACGACAATCCCAGATAACTGTTTTAAAAGAAGCTTCTGTCACTCTTTGGTCTTTATATAGAAAGTCTGGATAATTAGCTTAAGCTAAATACTAATTTTTAATTGCTAAAATTAAGGTATAATAAGTCTACCTCGAGCTAATTTATATACAACATTTTCAGGGTCAGAGCTTAATTATCCCGATATGGAAACACCAAAACTCACACTTCTGAACTGTCAAAAGCTCTATAATAAGATGTGTTCCTTTGAAATTCTTTTCTACTGATAATATTTCATGGGCTCCACCTTTTCTACCTGACAAGGTTCCACTCTATCACTTGCTGAAAAACTGCTGAAGAAAATCAGGACTCTTCCAACCAGTGTGCTTGAAATGACACTGTTAAGTTCATGATGAAGTCTTAAAATAAATTGTTCAATTAAAAAAGAAAATGAAAAGACAAACCATCTCTCAGGGATGTCAGTGAGAATCTCTGGTCTTTCTTTGAAGATAAAACTACTTGTCTGGCTCATAAATAATGTATGGCCTCTGCAGTGAAAACTGAAAAAGTTTCCTATTCCTTCCGGAGTGCAGTGTGATAGTGTGATTTAGTCTATTAGATTATGTTTTCAACCTTGGAAACGGACGTGTTTCTCCTTATTTGTAGGTAAAAAACACTGAATATGTGCATCTCATTTGGCTTTTAGAACAGTGCCTCTAAGGAGTAGTATTTCTCCTGAGGTGACAGAATTTAGAGTTTTACACTTGACTCTTGAGAATGTGGCATGAAAATGTGCAAAAGCTTTAAGAATAGACATAACTAGACTTTCAGTACTGCACTCTTTTCAGATCTTTTCAAAGGCTCATATTAAAAGACTTGTATTCAGGAATCCTATAGAACAAGTTTGAACGAGTTGTTGAATTTGTTTCCTGCTTTTCACCTGTCAAGGAAAAATTACTACTGGACTCTCTCAAACTGTCAAACTTTGTATTCATAAATGAGCCCTTTAAAATAGGGATTAAATTAATTTTGCTATTTACATATCCCTTTTTTTCTTCTGTGAATTTGTCTAACTCTTTTTGTCTAATATTTAATGTCTCTCATCTATCTTTCTTTTTATTGCTCTAAATTCATCAGTGTTATTTTCACGTGAAATTGCATAGGTTTTATACCAGGAGAAGTAAATAATCATATCTGCTCACCTTCTGTGTGCCACTCATTTCAAGCTCTGTTACAGAACCTCAGATTTGTCTTTTCAAGGTTATGGAGTCCCAGTCTATTGACTCATTCATCATTCCAAAGATATTTCATTATTTTGACCATTCTTGTTGCCCTTCTTTGTCTTTCAGATTCTATTGTATTTTTTAGGTAGAAGGTCCAGATAGGTTTCAAAATAAAGCAAGAAAGAGGCAGACAATAGATTAATACCAAAAAACCTCTACTTTCTTTATAATTCCAAGTCATTGATGACATTTAGCTTGCTTTTATGGTCATTATGTAATACTAACACAATGTTTTGGTACATTTTATGCAAACACACCACTATTGCCTACAAATCAACCAAAACCCTCTATGCTGTTTCCTTTAAATTACTGACTGTCAGCTGTGTGAAATGACTTAAACTCAACCACAGTGTACCTATATCTGTATTTATATTTGTGTATATATATGTATGTATAAAACATATATAACGTGTATGTGTACATATGTGTATATGTATGTATAGATGTGTGTGTATATGTATTTATATATATTTGATATCATTATCCCAGATTGCTTTTGTAGCTAATTAATAAAGCAGGCATTCATAAGACATGATTGATCTCACCTACTTTGTTGTAAGTGGTAACAAGGATCCTGCCCAGGCCATATCCATTTCTCTGTGTGTAAGAGAGTGTGGACAGTGGACAGTGTGCCTGGGCAGTCAGTTCTGGAATAGAAATCTCTTGCAGTTAAACATATCTGACCACAAGTCTCACTGCAGACTTCTGCACCAGATATGTACTTTGAATTTTTGCTTTGGTGTTGTTTTTCTCTTGAAGTTTCTGGTTTGGTACTTCTGGGCCTCAAACTCCCACTTTACCGAATTTCAGCAAAGGTAGACAAAAATATTGATTTCTGTTATTTACAATCCAGCAAAATTTCATATTATTTTTGGGAAAGTAAAATGGTAACATATACATATATTTGCTTGTTTATCTATAATTTCTGAGAAAAAGCAGAAATGTGGTAGAATACTGGCAGTGACTTAACAAAAAATATTTAAAATTTCCTTTGGCATTTATAACACAATATGGTCACATGAAGTAGAAAACACATTTTAAAAAATTCTCAGAGAGAAAATAAAGCTAAGAAAACCTTCAAATTATAAAGCTCACTTTTTTCCATAATAAGGATGATATCTTGTATTCTGGATGAAAATCACTTCTGTCTGTCCTTAAATATGTTACAGCTTACAGTTTACAATGCTCACTAGCAATAAGACACAGCAAAGTGTTAACTTTGGTCCTAAAATGTTATTAAGATAGAATCATATGAAATAGAGAAAAATGTCAAATATTTTAATTAAAATGTATTGGGTTATCTCTATTGGGTTATCTCTCTTATGTATCTCTATAGAACATAAACACATTTGACAACTTTGATTAAGGCTTGTCTGTGTGAAAATGCCAGCTTTCAGTTTCCTTCACTCTTCATGTGTGCTGCATTTGGAGGTCAAACAAGAGAATTTAGCACTCGAGTGAAATCATCACTGTTGCACTGTCATCTGGAAGGATGTGACAAAGTGCAGTGACATTTACAAACCTTTTGATTGCCAAGGATGATTAGATGCTCTGGTCAGGCAGAGGAACATGTATTGTTTCTTTGTAGGAACTGCAAAAGAGTCAGTCATCAGATCCTATGTGCGTAGCAGAACAGAGTATAATAAAAGTGAAATATCTAATCTAGAAATATCAGAAACAAGGTCCAAGGCACTAACTTGCTTTGCCTGCTTTTTCAATCCTTAGTACCATAATCAGATCCTGGAATAATAAGGTGATTATGAAACTGTAAAGTATGTATTAATTTTTGATAAATTTGTTTAATCAAAAGCCTCTCAAAGGGGCTCTAACCTCATGGATATATGGTAAAACTTTGTTTCAAGTTTAGCTACTTGTATGAGATTTATCTGTCCACAGTTTAGCCACTTAAGGCAGCAGCTCAACATCTCCTGAGTGCTGCTTTACCTGTTCCCCGAGGAATCCCCATTTACCTACTCTGGTCACTAGTCACACATGCATTATTAAAGAGTTATTAGATAAACAGGAATGTGACACCAACTTTCTCTGAATCATGACCAAGTTCCCAGTGTATATCTTCAAACCATTTTGCATACTTGTGTACTTTGCATACTTTTTAAAAGTATTTGTCCTTTTGGAATAAAGACCATACTTAGCTGTGCTTGCACCTTGGAATTTTCTGCTTGTTTATCTACAAGGAAAATATTATCTCATGGTTGACCTGGGAATTTCAAAGTGTATGAGGCTCATCTCAAACTGCAAAATAGAGAAGACATATTCCTCACCCCCTCAAATGTGAAATTAATTTATCTAACACATGACAGCAGAAAGAGCATTTGCATTAAAATATATGGGTATATTACTTCAAATGTAACAACAATACTTTTGTACGTGTTTCTCCCTCTGATAAAAGAATTACAAGTGCCAATCATATTCCTAAATATATAAACAGAACCTAGTACATAAGATAGAATGAATGCACTACACTAGTTTTTTAGCTTTCCTTAAAATTAGATTTTTTTTCCAAATGATTACAAGCTGCTTTTATGTTGTGGGACTAGGTGGTACCATCTGCCTCCTACAAGAATTTATTGTTATTTTGCATTCATGGACAACTTACAGCAGCAGCTCTGCAATTACATGGTGATTAGTGAGTTGTCCAGCTTTAGAAGAACTAGGTTTGCAGATAGCAATGCACCAGTTGCTCTTATGCCAAGATATTTTGTGCAGATGGTATACTGTCTGCTAGAAAGTATAAGTAAAGAGGAGACTGGTCATAATTAACAAAAAATTGGATCAAAATCCTTAGAATATTAAAAGAGAATGTCATGTAATTTCTTTTGGAAAGACAAAAGAAGAAAAGAAACTTCTACAGCAGCTGAGTATAATTGAAACCTCTAAAAGTGATGTACATTTCAGTTTTTCTACATTTTTCTACTTGGATCTTTTACTTTGTAATGTCTGCAAAGTTAATCATTGTAGAGGTTCAAAGCTATTTCATTACAATTTAAGTACAAAGGGTGAGATAATGTCCCATAATTTTACCAATTTCTTTAAAAGAGATATCTCTCAAGAGACATTATCTGCATCATTATGAAAGAAAAAAAAATTACAACAGTGATAACAGAAACATTTTTCCCTTTTTTTTTTTGCATCACAGAGTGACAGAATCACCAAATGGATTATTTTACCCTAGACAATCTCTCCACATGGACACTCACTCCTTCACATTCTGTCCCTGATTTTCAGATTCCAGGCCCTCATACCTGTTGTATAAGGGCACCTGGGGAGGTGAGGTAGCTCAGGAGGGGTTTCAGCAGCCACCCTGAGCAGAAACACATTTCCACTCCCCTCCACGTCAGAGGTTCCTCCTGCTGCCTGGTGGTGGATGAATGGTGGCTCCATTTGTCTAAGGCATAATGAGTGTGGCTTCAGAGCTTGAGAGAAGGAATGCAGATGAGGCAGTAAAACAGGGAATTTCAAGTATATTGGGTTAAGATTGATAGCTCAGTGATGTATATCAGAAACAGGGCTCTCTGAATAGTGAATATATAAGTTACAGGCTTGGTTGAGTTTTATTTTCTTCTAATTAAAAAAATTTTCAAAAGTACATAGGCATCAAGACAGATGACACTCTATGTTTCATTTCTCTACTTGAGAAATAACTTTTTCATTGACCATTTGGAACCTCCTTAGCTTTTTTGGGCTTTCCCACTTAATGGTATGTTAATTCTACTGCCTTACAATCATCTATTCTTGTCAATATTTATGGCTGACTTGGACAAACTAGGTGCTGTTAGTGTCTGAACCATAAAGCCCCATGTCATACAGAGCCAGAATTGCTTAAGTTTCCATTCAGACAGTTTAAACACCAGCTGCTCACTGCTATAGGCTATATATAGTTTATTTCTCTTTCAATCATGATCCCTAGTACTTCTTAGAAAGGCAGTCTGAGGAATGATAGCCATTAATATAAATAAATTCAAAGCAAATATTAGCACAGAAAATTTCTGTGCTTGTGCCAGAAAACATTGGCAAAGCCCTGTGATTTAAAATACCTTCTCGACAGCTTTGATTATAATTAAATCATAGACATATGGGAGGCAAATAACTGAATCTCATTTAAGCAAAGAGAAATTGTAGAACCAAAGAAACAGGGAAGTTCTTTCTTAATTGAATGTCACTTTTCTTCTTTCTCCCCTGTTCTTTGCATTTTTATAACTGATCTGGCAATGTAATCAGTAATTTATTGCTGGGTTATGTTCTGATGTGAAAAATAAAGATTCTGATTGTTTAAAAAAGGATGTGTATTTTCTTCATGCTCTGGAATTATAGTAAATTATATTTTTGTGAATATAGTCAGGATACCCAAGAAAATAGAACCTGCTTACCAGATTGGAATACCTTGTGGTATTCCTTGATCAGCAGTTTCTTGAAAACAGTCTACCTGTTACAAATGTTTATATCAGATGTATATAGCAGCAAGGATATGGTCTGATTATCTTTGTGTATAGTCATTATTGATTCAGTTCTGAGGAGATTTAAAGTGTGTAGCAATGAGTAGGACAGCTGTGTTGATGACTATAAAGATTAAAAGGAAAGAATCAATATCTGTTTTTAAAACATTGATGTGTCTAAATAATCTGGGTTTTTAATTATCTAGATTACCTTTTATCGTGCTGTACAAGAACTAAAAGTGAGCCTCAGGTGGATAATTTTGCTCCAAGTGAGATTTTTTTCCAGTATTTTGAAATTTCTATTATTTAGTTAATTTAAACTAAGTCTAATTCCTGTTTATCAACACCTTAAATAGCTAATTCAGCTAGACTGCAGCTTAAAATGTTCATTTTTTTACAAGTATTTAACAATTAAAACTCAATCCATTGATCTTGCCAAACACAGAAATTTACTAGTATATTTATACTGTATATATACTTTAAAACATAACTCTTGTAATTTCTTTCAAAAATATTTGAAATAGAGAATTTTTGAATCCTTAGGACTAATCAGCATGTTTTCTTAAATGTCACACATCTATAGCTCTGCTTGGTAATTTATATGAAAAATTTAATACAATAATAAAAACAAATGAGAAGGGTCAGTTGAAACTAAAAATATGAGGGGGGAAACGTAAGTTTATCTTGAAATTAAGGTAAGGGATAAGATTAGTGTTCAAAGAGTGCCAAAGTCTGCATTTACAAGGACACTGCAACTGCAAAAGAAATGGCAAGGTGAGCATGGAGTGAGATGAACTGTTTAGGGAAAGTAGAGAGAACAGTGCAGCTTTATTAGTGGTAAGTAATTTGGATACTAGAATAAATATTGAGAGTGGGAATGTCCAAGGAAAAGAGGTTTCATTCAAGTTAGGAAGGTAGTTTTGGGGCTGCATTCTTCCTTTACTACCACTGTAGTTGATTTTTAGATCACTTTTATTTTAAGTGTCATACCTAAAGTATGCTTGGAAATGTTTTCTCACACCTATTCATTGATATGAGTCAAGCTAAGAACCAAATCTTCTAAACTTTTTGTGGGAGGTGAAATTGATGGATTAGGGAGTGTTTAGATGAGACAAAGCTCTTACCATGATTTAGCTTTGGAATAACTACTGCAGACTTTCACCCCTATGTTAAAAAATGGATCAATAACCTTGAAGTGAGAGTAGAGCCAGAGCCAGACACACTGGCAGTGTGAGCACCTGACGAGTTTAAAACCATTCTCTGTCTCAGTACAAAACACTTGCACATAAATCCGTACTGCTATAACATTATCACGAGTCCACTGTCCACCATTCCTTAATGGTGTCCTTCAGTGTGTGGCCAAACTTACAAGATCTCACAGAATTAGTTAATTAACATAATTATATGAAAAAAATACTTAACTCCTGCTTTTTAATCTCCTTCACTCTTACTGTTTTCTGAAATATTTGAGTATTTTTTAAACTCACTGTATTAGATTGCTCCAATCCTGTTTTCATACAGGAGACCCAGCATTGCCCCTTGTATTCTCCTGTGCTTGGCATTTACTTTCTCTGTACCACCTACATAATTTCTATCATTGTGCATGTCTAGATACATCATCCAACAATCCAGTCGATATCCAATTAGAATATTGACCTAAAAATTACTGAGGTAGCACACATTGCAGCATACATCCTTTCTGAGGTGTTTCTTTTGTTTGTTTGCTTTTTCCTATTTAATCTTGTACTGCAAGAAGCCAAAATTAGACCATGACAAATAAAAAAGATGTTATATGAGACTATGTCTATGTAAACAAAGACAATTAAATATAGGTAATTTATTAATCTATTTTTGGTGCAACTCTTCTACTGGTAGGAATAAACCATGAACATTTCTCTTTATTAGAATCATCAGAATACCAAACATCAAAATTGCAAACAATATTAAGGCTGGACTTGCACCATACAGTGCAAATCAGGAAAAACACACTATTTTGACTTATGTATGCTTAGAGTTTGGCTCCCTTGTTTCCCTTCTGAGAAAAGCTGGTACCTGGGACATAGCCCTTTATTATCAAGCATCTGTTTAATTTAGTGGGTTTTTTGGTCATTACATTGACCTCAGAAAATTATTTAATTGGCTGTTCCTTTGAGGGCCTGCCACATTGCCACTTCAATCCAATATATGTTCCAAAGGGAACATATGCTGAGAAAAATAAAAGACATAGCAACCCATTATATTTGAGAATAACCTTTCATGAAGCATCATTAAATCATTAAAAGGTGATAACTTTGAGCATGTAAATGAATAATTAATCCATACTGAAAGGTGCTGATACTTCAACTGGCTGGATTATTTTCTACTCTTTTTCTAAAGAAAATGAATATTTCTACAAAAAAAAAAAAAGTATTTCTGAAAACCCTTCCACTTTTTTTTGTTTTATTAAAAAAAAGAAATGAGTTTCTAATACTTGAATTTGGTTCTGATGTATTTTTAAGATTTAATACATAGTTGGAATCCTCATGAATATATAATTGAACTGCCCAAGTATTAATATTAATGGGTTATACATTTATCCAGAGATAAAGATGATTACAGGTCAGAAGATATCATTTGACCCGATGGTTTTCCAGCCTGACATTATGATTAATGGGATTTACACAATGGGGTGGCTAATTGCTGCTTCTGATGAATCCTGTTATGTTCACTTATCACTAGCCAAGTATTGAAATAAATGGGAGATGATGTACAATTCAGACAAGGAATGGGTGATCAAAGAAACCTAGGTGAAGAAGAAAAAGGAAATGTCTCTTGACTGCATATACCCTGGCCCGTTTATTATGAGAAGAGTTATATAGTCTGTATATATGTTATAACTAAATTAAATTATAACATTTATAAAGGATGAAAAAAAAATATCAAAAATATGTTTTTAAAATGCACTCCTTTAGTCTTCCATGTTCTGAGTGAGGATATGGACTACAGAAGAAGAAAAGAGAAATGTTATTTATACAAATAAGGCTCTTGCTGGGGACTTTCTTAATTACTTTCAGAGTATAAATAATTTTTTGTGATGATTGCTATCCAGTGTAGAGAAGAAATGACCTACACTTCAGTAGCTATTCCTCTTTGCAGCCTAGTAATCTAATCCATGGGATTTAGCAATTTTTAATGAATCACATAAATCAAATAGACTAAGATACAAAAAGATATAACAGGAATTAAAGACAAATTTTTGTTTCTTGGAATATTCAGATAAGTTAATACAAAAGTTTGTTCCTAATACAGTTTTGAAACTAGAGGGTGGTGCTCTCTCCTTCTAAAAGTCTAGGACTGGGTAGTAACTGTTGAAATGGGGTTTACTCTTATATCCTCAAAACTGTTTCCTCTCTGACCTATAGATTATTCTCATTTTCTCTTCTGCTCTGTGATAGTTATGGAGCATTTTATACAGGCAATATTTTACACTAGCCAATCCTTGTGTTCTCCAAAAAGCTTTACAATGTTGCACATAAGTGCCTGAAAGCTTGATTCAAAACATGGGTAATGAGTAGGAGCATATTGCTTTTCTAATAGTCTGAGTTTAATCTATCCAAATAATCTGATTTTACCAGTAGGTAACATCTAAAAACATATTAAAAATAAATATCATTACTTACATAATTCAAAAGTAAATTTGGGTCAGCAGGGCTTATTAAAGATCCTGATAGATTAATGTGTTATCCCTATTTTGTAAGCATGGCATAAATCACAAAAATACTAGGATTTCTGTAAATCATTTGCTATGCAGTTACAACCAGGTTATTACTCAGACTAAAGGAGACTGTATTTTTCACATATTTTCCTTTTCTGTTGTGTGCTGATAAGCTATGGCTGGAAATCACTGCAGGAAAGAAAGGTCCATGTAGGACAGTCAAATACAGGATCAGTTTCACATTGGTATTAACATTTTGTGAAAAGGAAAACTAAATGGTTCTAGAAATACATTTTCAGTAAAGATATCATTAATACCTTTGCAGAAGGTCCTGAGAGTATAGAATACTACATGTAATTCTGAGTTTGCATTTTCACATTATTAACTACATATTAACACATTCTACCATGGGTAAAACCTACAGGTGGCAAGTCAGTCTGGACCTAGCTATGAAAATCACATTTGAGACGGAAAGTACTGGCACTAAAAAATCAAACAGCCACAGGGCTGCTTCACCTGTCCCATGTTGAGGCAAGGTCAAGTTCTCACATGAACTTCACAGAAATCTGGAGCCTGAGAGAATGCTTCCTGATGGAAGTAAAAGGAGTGTCCCAGCTTCAACAAAAGAGAAAGGGGCAAATGTTCCTTGAGAAAAAAAAAAAAAAAAAAAAAAAAAAAGAAAATCTTATTGGCCTGTGATTACACAATCATAGATTGATAGAATGCCTTGGGGTGGAAGGTGCCTTAAATGTCATCTAGTTCAAGTCCCCCAACTGTGGGCAGGGACACCTTTCCCAAAGACCAGGGACTCACAGCCCCATCCAGCCTGGCCTCGAACATTTCCAGAGATAAGATATCCATGAGGGCCAAACGTGTCCTGAGGTGCACTGGACACACCATCCCCAATGGGTCAAGGGAGGGGATTGTCCTGTTCTACCCAGGCATGATGACTTCAGGCTATCAGTGAAATTATTTCTGTCTGAAGAGAGGTCCTGTGTCCTGTGAATTTTACTAAGTTTTGAAAAGGTATGAACTTACTTTAAAAAAGTTTCAAAATGGAATCACTAGGTCCGTTTGTCATAGTGGAGACAAAAGTCTAGTTTGCATTGTATACCTCTTCAGCAAAACAAAATTTCTTATGCAAATCTAAACTGCTTATAGATATATACATTATATATATATACATACTTTGTTTACTCACTCAGTAATTTTGCTCTTAAAACAATTATATATACCCTTGCTTTGCTTTTTTACTCTTCTAGCAGGTTTTCTTCTCTACTTTGTATGCAGTTATTACATGAATAATGCAGGAGCAATTTTTTTAGTGTGATATCTTGACAAAAATGAGTTTGTTCAACTGTAGTAACAACACGGTGCCGGCAGTCAGTAATTTCATGAGAGACTTTTATTGCTACCAGGGGAAAGAGAAGTGGATAATAAGCACCCTAAGGGAAATATATTAGTGCTATAATTCAATTCCTAAGTGACCTGGCAATTAATAACCAATAATGATGCGGGCCAAAGAGCAAAAGAATAAGACATGCTGTAAATTATTTCATGAACACTCTGTATGAGAAAGGGCACAGTTCTCAGGCATCTTATAGGCCAACAGAGAATTTTTAATACTAGTGTATCTGTAGGTGAGCTCTACTATATTAAAAAAAATTAGTTTTCATCCTCTAATGATGATAAAATGATTACATAAATAATGTTAAATCATTTTTCATGGCTGAAGTATGCAAAGCTCAGCAGTTTAAGCAAAGTAGGATTGACTAACACATTAGTAGAAAGTATGGCATGCCTTAGGGATAGAAATATGAAACAAGATAGATAATCATACAATTTACTATGCAGTAAAGCAAAAAGACAAGAAATAAGCTCTGTCAATGTAAGTACAGAATAATATAATGTAACAGCAAATTATTAAAAAGGAAAAAAAAACCCCTGAGCTAATATTGGGAAAACAGATGTTCCTGAAAAGCTGTGGTTTATTGTTATTCTTGGATTTTTATTTTTTTTTCTTTTGCTTTTCAAGCTTACTCTTAAATATGTACTCATAAGATATAAGATTTTCTCACTACTGGGCTCATCCTGACACTTAAATATTCATATAAAATCAAGTGTCAATATAGTTAAGCTGCTTATCCATTGGAAAACAGAAAAAAAACAAATACAGAAAAATATTTTAAAAAGCCATAGCCACAAACATCTACACAGAATTATTTACATTTGAAAAGACCTTTAATGTTGAGTCCAGCTGTAGCCCTAGCAGTGTCACAAAGTGAAGACTATCTAAAAATATAGAAATATTTACTTTTGATAGTGCAAAACCTGGGTTTTTTTCCATAACAATATATAAAAAATATAATTAAATAAACTATATGTAGAAATACTAGAGTATAAAATAAACATCAGTTTTACAATGTCAAAAGAAATAAAATTATCTTAAAAATATGAAACACTTAAGTAATGCTGGTATGAAGCAAGCAAGAACACTAAACATTCTGAAAAAAAATTCCACGTACTTGAAATAAAGGAATTTTTTTAAATCATGATTTTACAGAACCCAGAAATTTAATTGGAAAAAATATGGATTGATGCAGATATTTACATAAATTCCAAGAAAATAAATATCAAGAAACATAGTTCACTTATACCAAGGAAACATTTCTTTACTGGAAAACATTCTTAGACAATGGAGTTCAATTTCTCTGTACAGCTAAATTGGTAAAAAAGCCTCTAGCACAACTTTGGTTTAAATCACTTCCTACTCTTCAGTGCACTTCCTTGACATGGATTGGAATTCAGTCCAGGCCAAAGATAGTTCCAATATATGGTTTGAAAGTGACCCTTGTAGGCTGCTTTCAAAGACAGCTGAAGACTCATGCTTGCCAATACATTTATTCTGAGGACTTACGTAAAAATAAAGATGAAATTTCCCACCTTTTCTGAAAAGAAATATTTCCATTTCAAAAACTTACTTTTTGCTTGAAAAGGTGTGCAAAGAATGTTCTATTTGCTTCCTCCCTGATAATTAATTAAGCAGTTTTATGAATACTAGAAAGTTTTTTACTTCATGTGTCTTGTTATCATGATGACCAAATACTTGTGTGGCATTTTAGAACTTTGATTTGAATAGGTCCAATGATTTTAATGAAAATTGTGTGCTTTTCTTCCTTAGTCCCTGTTGTGGTTTAAGCCCAGCCAGCAACCAAGTGAGCTGCTGTCTCACTCCCCCACTAGCAGGGTCAGGGAGGGAATCAGAAGAGTAAAAGCTAGAAAACTCATTGGTTGAGATATAGACCCCTTAACAGGGAAAGAAAAGGCTGTGCACACAAGAGCAAGACAAAGGATTAGTTTACTGCTTCTCGAGGTCTGGCAGCTACTCAGCCATCTCCAGGAGAGCAGGGTCCCATCACACATAACAGTGAAAAGAAAACTACAAACACTCAAAACATTCCCCCTCCCTCCTTCTTCTGGCCATTGTATATACTGAGCATGATGCCACATGGTCTGGAATTTCCCTCTGGTCAATTGGAGTCACCTATCTCAGCTCTGTCTCCTCCCAGCTTCCCATTCACTCCCACACCCTTTGCCAAAGTGGCAGTAAAAAAGTAGAAAAGAAATATTGCTCAGCAAAACCAAAATCATCTCTGTATTATCAACACTGTTTTCTGGATAAATCCAAAACATAGCCCTGTACCAGCCACTGTGATGAAAATTAAGTCTACTCCAGCCTAAGATCTCAAGACTGCAATTTAGAACTTTGTCATTTTGAACAATATTGTGAACATGAGCAAGGCTTGAGTTATATAATAATTAGTTTTACTGTTTAGAAAAGTGGTGGCTATTCTCAATTAGCATTTTATTTCTGCCCTTCTACTTTAATCATGTTCCTCTAAATTTCTGCAGTGACAAGTATATTGAAGAAAACTAATATACCTGGAATTGCTTAATCTTCTTTTACATTCACAATAATAAAATTAAATTGTTCATGCTGCTTTTCAGTCACTCGATGTTATAAGGTGTTTTACAAAGTAATGAATTAAAATGTTGGTAGTGCTGTGCCCTGTAGGCAAATAGAACTTCTATTATGCTACAACAATTGTTCACACATAGATGTAGAATTGCAACCTGATTTTATACTGAGAGAATGAATAGAAAGGACACTGAGGTTATTCTCTACTCATTTTATGCAATTCCAAAAGCTCTAAAATTTTCTACCTAAATAGACAAAGACATACAAGGCAAAAAGAACAGCTATAGACGAAGAAATCAGCAATAGTTACATTTTGCTGATTTACACCACCAGAACCAGCTAACCTAAAGCCTTCGTTGGCATTGTGATTTGTCAATATGGAAAAATTGTATAGTCATAGCGAAAAAATGTTCAACAGTATTCACATTTTGTTTGCAAATTACCATCTTCAAATGTATCAGAAATATACAACAACTATTGAAAGAGAAGTACATGAATTAAGTGAATAATTTATTCAGTGCCCCTTTTGGCCAGATTTCTCATGCTAGTTCCATCTGATCCTCTTCTGACTATGTCTCAGTTTGATTTTTTTTCTTTCTACTGTGCATTGAATTATTGCTCCTGCTACATCATCTCATTGAGGAGTGATTTACATAAGAATCTAAACATATTTTTTGTTAAACACGAGACTTAAGTCCAGATTTAAAAGGAAGGCCCTGTAGAAAGGGGAAGTAGTGTTTAATTGAAGGTGTCCCCAACCAGTCTGCTAAAGAAAGGCTTTTTAATTGTGTTTATCTTCCTGATTCTTCTTCCTGATGTAATAATTTTGAACTAGTCAGACAGTCACAGGCTAGCTTTACAGCCTTAGTTTTACAGATTTTGCAATATCATTTCACCTCATTGCTGCTCAAAGCAGGGTCAAGTCAAGCTGGTTGGTCAGGAGAATTTTCTTTGGAGTTTTGAAAATCTCCACGGATGGAGACACCAAAACTTCACCAGCAGAATGTTTCTGTGTTCAATCACCCACACAGTAAAACATTTTTCTTAATTTAGGGTAATGAAGGTCATTGGAGAAGACAGGAGATAATGGAGAAATGACATAAAAAATAATAGAATAAACAGAATAACAGAAGAAATAGTATAAGGGATAATTAAAAGGTGAAATAGAGATGGGAAGCATAGTAGCCTTGAGAGGAAAGTGGCAATACTAGAGTAAGGTGGTATTTAGTATGAAAATATGAAACAAGAAGAAACTAACCTTTAATTCTTAATGCTCCTGACCAACACAGAAAATTAATTTTCTTCCTCAAAAACAATTGAAATAAAAAAATATGCTTGGGAAATTTTCAAGACACTGTTACAAAAAGGAATAGTTTGGAATTTTTTAGTCTGTTTAATTATATCCCCAGAGAGTGTCAATATCAAAATTTCCTTTTCTGGTGTGATAGGGTTAACTTTATGATTTTGCAAGTGGATCTCTGCACCCTTGTTGACCATCATGGGCTGCAGGGGCACAGCTGCCTCATCATGGGCTGCACCAGGGCTGCAGGGGAATCTCTGCTCCAGCACCTGGAGCACCTCCTGCCCCTCCTTCTGCACTGACATTGGTGTCTGTAGGCTTGCTCTGCTCATACATTCTTCCTCCTCTCTCCACTTGTCCTTCTGCAGCAGTTTTTTCTCCCTAGCTCTGTTAGCTCAGAGGTGCTACCTCTGTTGGTGATGAGCTGTTCCTTGGCCAGCAGTGGGTCTGTGCTGGAGCTGCCTGGCACTGGCTGTGCCTGAGATGGGAGAAGCTTCAGGCAGCTTCTATCAGAAGCCACCCCTGGAGCCTTCAGAGGCTTGCCATGCAAACACAAAAATGCGTCTGGAGAAAAACGCCTGGGTTTTGCCAAAATCTTATGAGAATGACACAGGAAGTGGTGGCAATAAAGGTAATGATGGAAAAAGACATCCAAAGGATACAGAATCTGCTTGCTCATTAGGGAAGAGCATCACATTTCTATAATTGTGACCTATCACTGCCATCAGATTAAAAAAATAATTTGCAATTAATAAATTTCATATTAAATACATTGATCCAATTATAGTTTCAATCATTGCAAAACAACAAACTAAATGTTAAATAGTTATTCTGAAAAACGTAGAGGAAAATAAAACAATAAAATGTCAGAACAGTTATTCCTGTAAGGTCCAGCAGTGATCTGTACCTATACCATAATGTGATATATTTGCTAATTATTACTTTGCAGCTTTTGATCACCACACAGTATTGTCAGCAAGCCATAGGGATTACACTTGAATTGAGAAAATTGAAACCCCATGCACTGAATGAGCATAATAGACTGCTCTGTGTGTAAATTATATTTATTTGGCTGCAGCCAGCAAGATAAAATGCTTAATCTAAAAAACTAATAATCACAAAACAGAAATTCATCACTATAACTCATTTCTGTGGTGCATGTTGCAAATTAAAAAATAAACATTAGGGGAAAGTATATATAAAGGATCCCAGAGGCTCTTAAAGTATTCTAAATGAATCATAATTTAAAAGCTGAACTATGGTAATATTCCTTTATTGATGGATTGTGCTCATAAGTTGTGACTGTGCAGATAAATTAATGTTTTTAAAAATCAGATGAAAATAATAGAAATATATTAATGGTGCTATTGAAATTCAGGTCTTAAGTTTCATCATTTTGCTTGCCTTCCTCATGAAAAGGTTTCTCAACACAATTAAACAATCATTAGTCATCTTTAATTGATGCAGGTGTTTATCCTGCTTTCACTGAAATTAGAAACAAAATTTTATATGTTTAATAGTAAAAGTAAAATAGCATAAGTATTGTTTCCACTGGATGGAAACATGCTGGATTTAAAATAAGATACAGATTTCAGAATGCAAAGATTGGTTTAAAATCGTACTATAGAATCATAGAATCTTTTAGGTTGGATAAGACCTTCAAGGTCATTGAGTCCAACTGCTAATCCAGCAAAGCCAGGTCCACCATTTAACCACATCCCCAAGAGGCACATCAATATCTTTTGAAGGTCTCCAGAGATGGTGGCTAAACCACTTTCCTGATCTACATGTTCCAATCTTGGAACAACTCTCTCTGTGAATAATTTTTTCCTAATATCCAGACTAACTTTCCCCTGGCACAGCTTAAGACTATCTCCTCTTGCTGTGTTGCTTTTTGCCTGGGAGAAGAGACCAACACCCACCTGGTACACCGTCCCTTCAGGGAGTTGTAGAGAGTGATGAGGTCTCCCCTGAGCCTCCTTTTCCTGACTTGTGCTCCAGATCCTTCCCCAGCTCCATTGCCCTGCTCTGGACAAGCACCAGCACCTCAATGTCTTTCTTGTAATGGAAAGCCCAAAACTGAACACAGAATTTGAGGTGCAGCCTCACCAGTTCTGGGTACCAGGACACAATCACTGTCCTTGTTCTGCTGGTCACACTATTTCTCATACAAACCTGGATTCTGCTGGGAGATCCTTCTTGGCTATTTGGCCATGTGCTGGCTCATGTTCAGCTGGTAAATCTTTTATTGAGTGGAAAAAAAATGCTATGTCTACAAAGAGAGTTATGAGGAAAATAAATGCTCAATTTAAAATTAATTAGTCACTTATGCAGAATCTCATACTGATGAATAAAATTATCTTTATTTTCTGAATTAAACTGGAGTGGTCAAAGACTACATTAAATTTGAAGACTTAAGACTTTATGTTCCTAGATCAGATTTATTTTTCTTGGGCATGTTCCCACAGACTAACTGCAAGACAGTCTGTGCAGAGCATTGCAATTACATGACTGTCTGG
Source organism: Brachypodius melanocephalos (assembly GCA_013398615.1). NCBI lineage: Eukaryota > Metazoa > Chordata > Aves > Passeriformes > Pycnonotidae > Brachypodius > Brachypodius melanocephalos. The sequence goes on from VZSR01003806.1 coordinate 10,092,553, forward strand.
TTGTAATCAATAGAAAATATACTATCAAGTTCCTGGTGAAAGTTAGAACATATATTGATCTATTGATTTACTTGTTAAGATAACTTACAAAATTTTCCACTCTGGCAAGCATTGGCACCCATATAACTGGTCCAAAAATAATAAACTATAATATATCACTTTTCAATTTGGATTTTCTGTAGGAAATCTTATCCACTGAAAATGCTGTCAACTTGTTCAATGCACTTCTTGGCCCTCAAAAGTACATCCACAAAGTAGAATGGTATAAACATAATCTTCAAAGGTACTTTGAACTTTCATTTCTCCTTGGAAATAAGTGAGGAAAAAATTCATTTTACACTAAGTCAGTCTTTTCTGAGCTATTTTAACTATGAAAATAAATATTGGTAGGGGATAGAGTGAGACCATGAAAAGAACAAAGACAGTTGCAAATTTAATTGCTATACTTGTTAGTGTCAGTTAGGCCAAATCTTACAAACATTTCCAGTTTTGATATTACATAGGAATTGTCATGTTAAATTTGATTCTGTAAATCATGAATCAAGAATATTAAAGTCTTAAATAACACAGTCTGCAAGTCCTTTGTTATAGAGCCTCTAAACTCAAAAAAGGATCTTGTTGATGTTAATTAGCAGAAGAGTACTGCAACAATGCAAATTAAATATCATTTACAGGTGACTGGGAAGACTCAATTAATTGATGATCAAGATGAAATTTAAAAGCATTAAAAGCTGTGTTACATCTGTTACACTTGGCACATACTGATCTGGATGAGAAAAAATGGAACTCTTATCTTTTGCCGCATTAGTAACATTTAAATACCCAATTTAAACATCCATAAACATTTATTAGTTTTCAGATATGTATGCACTCAGTAAAATATAAACCAAGATGCTTTCGCGTGATGGGAGATGATACAATTTTAAATTATCAGATTTTTTTATGCTAGTAATGAGAAATAATCAGTCTTCAGAAAGTCTGTTTCCAGTTGTCATGCTAGAAGGATCTTAAAAATTATCATATCTATAAAGGGTGGGAATGAAGCTCTCAGTTCTACTCATGTTTTATACATTAAGAAATTTTTGGATAAAAACACCCAGATTCAGTCTAAGAAAGAAATATACCTCATTCTCGATGCTTGTCCTTAAAATTCTTCCTCATTAAAATAATTTTTTAAAAACCAATTTTCTTCTTTTCTTTGAAACAGATGAAAGTGAATCAGCTTTTTTCATTCCTTTATGAATCTAACTATCTATAGTTAGAACATATGTTAGCTTTTTGAAAACTACAAACCTGGTCAGAAATTACTTAATTTTACCTGAATTAAAACACAAATAAAAATCTCAGCCTGTCAGCTTTACTGGAAGCATTTTATATGTCCATCTCGAAGAACACATCCATCACATGTCAATATAAATGTGAGGAATCTGTGTGTGTTTAACCATCATTTCAAGCTAACAAGAATTCATGCCTTTTGTTGGACTCCATAGAGATTTAAGCTAGATTAAAAAAACCTCAGAGAACAATTTCAAGAAATTCCATATTATACATTTATATTATATTATATTATATTATATTATATTATATTATATTTATTATATTTATTTTATTATTTTTATTATATTTATTATAGTATATTTATTATATTATATTTATTATATTATATTTATTATATTGCATATATATTCTATTTTCAAGAAATACATATTGTCAGTCACCTGATACAAGAAAGTCACCTGATACAAAAAGCAAAAGGCTTTTTATATCTGTTCAGTTCTGGCTATTATTTATATCTTAATCCTGTTATTGATGTTTTGTCTATCAGAATGTAAGTACATGAGGCAAACCTCAATATGGCTGAAGTACTCTGCTGGAAATGTTTAGACCAGGTAAAAATTCTTGCTGGCCCATATATTTTCAGTAGAGTGAGCAAAAAAGTGGGGCAAATGAGGGTTTGGAAAACTGCAGTGAAATTGTTGCAGGAAGTTAGTTTACTACATGAAAATATCCATTCTATTACATGAGCACTTAAATGTATAGGCTCCATAGTTTCAGGAATAAACCAAACAGAAATTATATTATTTCTAAATACATTGAAATAAATATATATATATTTAAAAATTGTTAATTATAGCTTTACACCAATATCATGACTGTCATGATTTTTTGAATGAAAAAGAATTACACTCTCAGGATTTGAAATTTAAAATTTATTTCAGATAGAGACCATGGACGTAAGTTGACAACAAAGGAATGTATTTCTCATAAATTGATTTAATTAAAAGGCACAATTAAAAATTAAAACTGCTAAGAACAGTAATTGCTTTACTAAAATGGGAGTGACTATGCCAGGTAAATTAAATAATGTTAATAAGGAAGTAATTACTGAAGAACCATGATAAACTTACTGAGATCTAAGCAGTGTTCCTGAAAATCTTTTCAGACTGAATGACTCAGTTGACTGATTCTGTAGGTTTTATTTTTTGTGTAATTTAAACTGCATGATGAATATTTTAATTTTCAAGGATTTTAATTTCCTTTTTCTTCTCTTGTCTTCATACTGAAATAACTCGTGAAGCCATTTAAAACATTTTTTTCAAAATAAAATTTACCCAAAGAATCAGATTTTTAGTCAATCTTCACTCAAAATACCTTAAAAAACCCCAAAATTTCATTCATTACCATTAGACACTCCTGAAATATTTAAGGTTGGCATCATTGTTAAAAATAAATTTTAAAAGCCTTTATTCTGTGTCCAATCTTTACATTTTTTCTTGGCAGAACAGTCCTTGATTATTTTCTAGGGTGAAAAATGAACCAAAAATGAAATAATTGTTCAAGATGGAAGATTCTGAACAGAGAGATTAATATGCTCAAGCAATTGTTTGATATTTTTCTAGCAGGAATCATAAAGAATTTCAATTCTTTTCTACCGAAAAAAAAATGCCTTCTCTCAAAACTTAATGTTTCATCATATAATACCTTCAACTGCAAAGCTTTGTCAGGCCTTACCTACCTGAGGATTCACCTGCTGCATCACTAACTTCTCTTGATCCACCAACTGCTTGCAAGGGCTGTTGCTGTTGCTCTCTCAAAAAGGGATTCAGGCTCCCAGATACATTAACACTTTCAAGCAGACACGGTCCCAAAACCAGGATGCCCTCATTTAACCCCTGTCTTCAACGTTTTTCCTACTCTTTGTTGCCATTTCCACTTACAGAACACATGCCTTTCTGACATCTCCAGAAAAGCTGGGCATGTTTTATAGTTATAAGAAAAGGACATTTTTCTGTCTTGATGGAGAGAGAATATTGACCTCTTTTATTTCCTCATTTATTTAAAAGAAATTAGGCTAGAGATTTTTCCAGCTCAGCTGAGAACACAAAAAGCATATCACAGTCAAAAACAGGCAGAAGGGGAAGAGGTGGCTGCAGAAATACAAAGGATCTTGGCAGTTCTAGACATGGATTCACAATGGGAAAGCAGTTATGAAGACGTATCGGAATAACTCCTGTTTTTCATAGCCAGGCAACATCTATCCTCTTTGTTGAGTTCATAAGGCTGCTGTAGATTCAAAGGGTTAATATCATTTTTTCATAAAAGACTGTATTACAAAATGCCAATGTAACTGCAGATTCAGTTCCATTTCTTCTTCCTAACTACTTTTACCACCCCATCCTTTTGCAGCCCACACATCACTGTTTCTGTAAGGGAGATCCCTGCATGCCCAGCAGCCTCCAGATTTCCTCTCCTGTTAGGACAGTGAAGAGTCCTGCTCTGGTGTCAGTTCAATGATATGGCACCTGCTGTTTGCAAATGCAAAATAGCAACTGGTAACTAACCAGCATCTCTTCATCCTCTACACTTTAAATCATAAATTGCTTCAAATTAATTTGTTATGTTTTTTCTATCCATTTTGCATTGTGCATTTTGTTTTTAATAGAGCCTTACATGCTTCATTGCTCACTGTGGAAGTCTAATCATAATTTTTGGCCCTTCGGTGTAAGTTAGTATCAATGACAAAAAGACCAGAGCTGGGGAAGAAACCTCCAGAGCTGCCAAATGCAGTTTTTGGATCCCAAAGGCTGCAGATTTAAAATACAGCTGAATTTGGATTCCCAGCTACAGGCCAGTGGCTGCCAGAGGCTGCACTGTGAGAGTTCAGTGACATCAGGGGAAAAGAGGGAAATGAGGAAAAAATTATGGATACTTATTTTAATGACTTGCATCTGCTATCTATGAAATTTTCCAGTGTAGAAAAAGAGCTGTCAAAAAATTTACGAAAAAATTTTCAGCCAGAATATCCCTTACAATTTTTCACTTCTGGTTCACGTAGATTAGTGAACTAGATTCAGCTGGCATAGGTAGGAGTCATGGCTTTACTTGATCTTCTCCTCCTGTTCTTTTATGTTCCCCCTTTGCTTTTGCAAATACCAAACAAGATGGAGACTAAGTAAAGAAGAGTGATTTAAGTCCATTCCTCCATGAAAAACTTATTCCCTGGCCATCTGGCAACTCTTTAGGTGGTAACTAAAGATGTAATGGTGATAGATGAGGTTGCATTTGTGAACTTTATGAGCCATGGTAATAAGAATCTCTAAGTGTTCTGCCAAGAAACAATGGCACAAAGGCTCCATTAATCTTATCTACACCAGCACCACAGCAACACCAGATGTTTCCCTGTCGTACTCTAGGAAGGTTGTGTGAGCTGGGCCACCTTGTACTTTGCTAGACCATCTAACAGAGGTGGTAGCTATCCACAGACACAAAAAATATCCTGTAAAATGGTGGAATACCATCCATTTTGGTTGTTGAAGCATAACTGTTGGGGAGTCTGGATAGGTTATGTCTGTGTCATCAGTATTGCAGAGCAGCTGAGAGGTTCACTTGGGCAAAGCCTGGTATGATTGCGCATACCACAGCTAAAAGGTATGATGGACCAGGAACAGGGAAGGTTAGTTTCCAAAGGGTTTTTCAGTCTTTGAATTAACTATTGGCAGAGCAATCGTAGTTGAGGTTGTAAGCTTCCAAATGAACCAATTACGGCTGTCTTCTTGGCAACAACTTATTGCTATACCAGTCCTTTTCCATTTTCTTACGCATAGAACACAATTTTTCTTATCCTACAGCTTTTCTTCTGCTTAGAGTTCCCCCACATTTTACATAGTGACACAGTGCGAAGAGGAATCATTGCTCTAACAAACCAGGCAGTGGTGGAAAATGTTAGCTGTTGAGTTTCATTTTCACTTTCGCCCTTCTTTTTAACAAGTACAGATCTGCCAGTTTGCAGCAGTGTAAATTAATCCGCATCTGTACCTTGGCTCTGAACAGCTAAGTTCAAGTATAGTGCAGTGTTGCTTCTTTGACCAGGGCCATTGATGGATGCTGCTTCTTGCTATTGCTGCTGATGTGATTGCCCAAGGCAAAAAATAAAAACATAGTGCTCCAACTTTGTCCCAGTGCACAATAACTGCTCTGGTAGATTTGTCCCACTTAGGGGTACAAGGAGTCATTTTTACAGTGTTTGATCTGATAGCCAGAGCAAATAAAGGACATTCTTGAAATAGTGATATAAATGTCTGTCACATCCAACCCCACAGGAAAAACAGAAACACAATGCAATGAATACAATGAATGCAATGCAATGCCAGAAGCAAGGCAGCATATCTGAGATGCCCACTCACAGAAGGGTCTCCTCTACTTTCTTGCCAGCCCATTGGTTCCTACTTGGAACAGCCATGTACCCATGCTGTTTACAGTCTCAGTTTTCCACAATTTGATTATCATTTATCCAGCACCAATTATAATCAAACTAAAGATTTATTCTTATCCCACATTTTGTAACTTTGTCTGGTACTTTGTCTATACCTCCTTCCATCCTTCAACTGTTTCCTTTGATGTATCTTAATGAGTTGTTCCTGGTTTCAATTTCAGTTCTTGAATGTCTAATTGCTTTAATAAATACTCAGTATATTTATGACTTACTTTGTTCTTGAGATAGAACAGAACTTCTTTTATGGCTTTGTTCTTAAGGTAGAACAGAACTTTTAATTAAACTTTGTTTTCTGGTATTTCTGTGAGTATAATTTCTGTGATAGGCTTCCATTTCCACCCATATTTAATAGGATTCAAAAAATTTAAAAGAATCATAGTTTACATCTATGAGTTTTTAAGGTCTCAAAACACTCATTTAAACTTTGAGACATTCAGAATTCATTAAAGCTCATTTTAAAACTTAATTGATCATTAACAAAACTATTCATTTTTCTTCCTAACAATCTTACAAGAGGTGGCTCTTCTGAATTTTTTGAGGTCAGATATTGCCAGGTAACTAATTCCTTAGTGAATATGAGTTCTCTCTTCTCAGTTTCTGTATTAGCTATTATTCCTGTAATATTAAGAGACTTTATTATATTGTATAATCATTCTTAATATTCTTAGAATTATAGAGTGGAATGGGTTGAAAAACACAGTAAAGATCATCTAGTTCCAACCACCCTACCACAGGAAGAGATGCCACCCACTAGATGAGGTTGCTCAGGGCCCCATCCAACCTGACCTTGAACACTTACAGGGAGCATTCTTCCCTGAGCATCCTGTTTTAGACCTTCATCACCCTCACAGTAAAGAACATCTTCCTTATGTGCAATCTAAACCTGACTTCTTTCCATTCAAGGGCATTCCACACTGCCCCATCACTATCTGCCTGCATATAACTTGCTTTCCTTTTTTTCTCCTTTAGGCTGAATAAACCCAGGTCTCTCCGCCTGTCTTCATAAGAGAGGGGCTCCATTCTGATTATCTTTGTGTCCCTTTTCCAAGCTGTGGACTCGCTCCCACAGGTCCATGTCCTTCCTGTGCTGAGGACCCCAGAGGTGGATGCAGCCCTGCAGGTGGGGTCTCAGCAGTGTGAAGTACAGGGGCAGAATCCCCTCCCTCTCCCCACCGCCCACTGGGGTTTGCATGCAGCCCAGGAGGTGATTGGCATTCTGGGCTGAGCGCACACTGTTGGCTTGTGCCCAGCTTCTCATCCATGAGAGGCCCCAAGTCCTTCCTGGCAGGGCTCTTCTCAATCCCTTCATTGCCCAACCTGTACCCAACTGCATGAAGTTCATACAGGCCCATTTCTTGAATTTTTATAGGTCCCTCTGGATGGCCCTATCCTTCTATTCTTCATCCTTACCTCTTGGCTTCATGTCATTTGCAAGCCTGTCAAGGGTTCACTTGATCCCACTGTCTGTGTCACTGATGAAGTTATTAAACAGTACTGGTCCCTGTATAGACCCCTGAGGGACACCACTCATCACTGACCTCCATCTCATCAAAAGCAAGGATTTCACTTCACCTTTCCCTCTGAATGGCTGGTTGAATAACTGTTCTGGAACTGGGGCTACTCCAAGTGGGCATATGGTGGTGAAGGTGCAGGTAACCTGGGTCTAAATTATTTAAAAGTTTTCCAGAATAAATTTTAGAGGTATCTGCATATCTCACCCAAGCATGGGTAAATCTTAGCTGTATATGGGATAAATCATTGCTTTGGGAATTTTGAAGAAAATACTAGTAAGTATGGATAATTTTTTTTTTTTTTTTTTTTTGCCGAGGAAATATTTAACATTTGAAAGTCTTGGCTATGTAACAGCATGGATTTTCAGAGAGAAGGTTTTTAAGGCTTACCTTCATCAACAGTTTTAAATACATGCCAGTAGGTCATAAAACTGTTTACGATACCATTATTTTCTACATCAGTGGAGTTATATACCACGTTTACCAAAAAACACCAAAACACAAAATAAGGCAAAGAAAATCCTTTCTTCTTGTTGCAGGCCTCTGAACTGTATTTTTGAGTTGTATTTTTTCCACCCAAAATGATGAAGATCAAAAAAGACCCAGAACTCATCTCTAGCTTAAAATATTTGACCTCATCAAGCATTATTCTAGGTCACTAAAAATCAAATGTTTCTACCTTCTCTTTTGCCCTGTAGCCTCAGTAGTCACATGGACTTACAGTATTTTGGATATCTGCTAGAGAAGTAGTATTGAAGTATATACTAACCAAGAGCACGTTTGGTTTCTTTATTTTTAAATCCAGAGTACACATTGCCCTGCACACTTCAAGGTTAAACCTGTTTGGGAGTCTTTCTCAGTCCTTAGAAGATCCAGTTGTAGCTGGGCTGTGCCTGATTTGGAGAGGATACTCATGCACAGGTTAGTCATGTCTAACAGCATCTGTCCACAGGGCAGTGCAAGGATCTGTGAAAACTCCAGTCTTCTTACTGTTTCCTAGCAAACCCAGCAGGATAACTGCATGTATGTTCATTGTCTTTGAGGGTAGTACTGAGCTGATAATTGTTGTATTTATATTTTCTCTAAATAGCAAATTCTGACTTTAGGGCACATTATTAAGTCTGAGGAAATTTAAATGAGGATGTTAAAAATTTGGTATAAGTGAGCAATGAGACCCTCAGGACCTTCACAGTATGCTCTCAGAAAACTAATCCTATACAGCATTAAATTGCTCCACCATCCTTTAGGAGTTCTATGCTTTTTATTTCAAATAAGGTAATTCCCTACCATTGTTTGAACATATATACTTACAACAGTACTGTGATTTAGCATACCTTTCTCATTAACAAAAATGGGCAGGTTTTTTTCCTTCATTCTCTGTTAAAACATTAGTGTTTGTGTTAAAATATTAAAATGGATTTTTATTTAATTATTAAATTAAAAATAAATTTGAGACATATGAATGACTGTCTCTTTTTATTATCTTTCTTTTAGAATATGGCATCCTTCCAAACTTTCTTTGCTGGATATAATATTTTCAAGGATTGTTTTGTTTCAAAAAGAAATGCATAGCATTGATCTGAGACCAGCACTTGAAAATTTAGTTCATTTGCTGGGTTTTTCCATCATTAATTGAATTTTAAAAATCAGAATTATTAAATAAATATTTTGATTGTATATGAATGTTAGTAAGATGAAAACTATTTTTGATCATTAATGTGATAAACAAGTTATTCTGATGATAATTTCAGTACTACAAAGAAGTAAGCATGTGCATTCCAACCACAATTTATAACCCTTTTCAAGGTGTAGATAATTTTTCAAAAACTTTCCATAGTATTTGAGCTGAAAAAGTACTGTACATGACATCAAGGAGACATCTTCTTTGAGAGTTATGATACTGAAGCTCCAACAGGGATACATACAATATATATATCACATTTGTCTTTTAAGTAGAGGTGTTGTTACTTTGGATCTACACTGTGAGTAAAACTTTTAAAATCTGAATTTTTTAAAATGAGCCCCCTGTGTGATTTCTGTTAATTTAGAGTATTCCTAGCTTAAGCATACTGATGTTAATGCTCTATCAAGCAGCAATTGTAGTTCATTCACTGGAAGGCTGGAATTCAGTCATCTCTCTCTCTCTCCCTGTATATTCTTAAATACATTGAATGCCCTAAATATGTATCACTTTAGGAAGAAAAAAATGCTTATCAGTGTCCTTTTTCATAAGTCTCAAAGTAATGTCTTATATGTCGTTTGCATATCCATGAAGACACATTCAGGACATGTAAATTTATCTCTTTTCTCATCTAGAAATATATTTATTTTGGTAGCAATGGACAACTGTGTTTGCTTTAGTGTAATGTTAGGAATACAATTGCAACATTTTCATTTTAAGCACATTAGACACATTATTATCTGATGTCCTTTGTTGATTGGCGAGGAAAGGTTATAGATTTTAGCACACAGTTTCTGCCATTATAGAGAACCGATTGTGTAACTCTGATACATTATTTGAGTACAGAAAAACATACTGGGAGTCCTTTCCCATCGAACACGGAAAGCACTCTGCTTTCTTGCTCTACAAATTTCAAATTTTGCCCTCCCACTATTCATGATAAGCATGAAAGGTAATGCATTTCTTTATCTTTTGCCCAGATACATATCTTCAGGTTAACCAAACACTGTATGAATACCTAAGGATGGGTCACCAGATGTCTCATGGGTAATGAAACAATAGTGAAATCCCAGAGGAAATATTCCTGCGATGGGACTCGGAGAATCCTCTCTCTTCAGTAGAATTAGAACACAAAGATCACATTTGTATACATAAAACAGCATAATTAAATGTTCAGTTGACATAGTTATTTAATTTGTATGTATTTTTTTAAGTACAACCATTCTAATACATTATAATAATTTATATCACACAGGTTATCTGCATTGGCCAAGCTATTTACTGATATCAATTGCAATAGCTGAAATAAATATAGACTTTTTGTGACCTCCAGTTAATAAGAAATTTCTATTTATTTTAATATCTTTCTCTTGGGGTTGACATCTACTTGGTCTTTTTCTTCCTTCAGCCTTATGAAAAATTTCTACCAGTACCCCATTTTCCCCTTGTTTAGAGACACAGAGTGGTGATCTATGCATCCCTTTCCACTCAGTACACAGAGCCTGTCTGACATTATGAAGCTGTTTCAGGGTAAATCTTTTTACCAGAAGTGTCTGCACATCCAGCTATATTGACTAGGACTCTAAGAACCCTCATCCATTATCATGGGTGTGATGGAGAAGTGTCAAGTTTGAAAGAGCACTTTGACCAAGGAGCTTCTATTCTGAAGAGGGTTGTCAAAATGAGAAGTAGCTTTTCTGCCTATCTGCAGTGAAAGGGTTTGAAGACTAGAAATTCCCTGCATGAGACAAAGAAAGGAAAAAGATTCCCATAAGAACCACCAAAAAAAAAAAAAAAAAAAAGATTTAAGTAGCTGTGCCAGTTTTTGACCTCCCTGCTTCACAGTGCTGCTGTTCGACTCCTCATCCTCTGTTGTTCCTCTGCTGTATATATCATCACTCCTTCCCTTTTCAGAGTCTTCTAGCTGTCTTCTTGGCTGTGTGTGATCCAAAGCCTACTTCTGATACAGCATCACTGCCTAATTTTGGTTCAGATTTCTAAGAAAAATTTTAAGTGATAAGCTTTGTTTTTAATCTGTATTGTATGTAGATAGATTTAGGGCCATGCAAGATGAAGAAGCTGAGACTGAGATTAAAGTTTGCAACCAGAGTATGTAGGTAGCAGCACAAGTTTTAAAGAGAAAAAACATTAATACATCATAAATAAAAGAAAAGGCACTTGGAAGGCAGCAACTTAAAAATCATCCCACTATAGGAAAGAGCAAAGGACAAGGCAACCCCCTCTCATAGAAATCTGCCACACAACCACAGCATTTTAGCAGGAATTAAGTGGAGTTAGTGGGTCCCTTAATACTACCACGTAATATTTTTATTTCACATTAATTCTCAAACAGGATTTATGGAGAATACAGGGAACTATAGACAGAAAAGTTAAACCTTTTATCTGTATCAAATGAATATAAATAAATATAATAAAAACAAAAATAGTAAATCAATGGATAAATATTTTATAATGGGCAAGTTTCAGACCAAGTCTTAAAATATAGAGACAATTACAAAGACAACAGTTCACTTGGATATCTAAGAGATATTCAGAAAGCTGGCTCACCAAATGCTTTTAGAGAAATAAAAGTATTGTTAGATGAGAAGGAAGGTCCTCTTGTGTATTGGTAACTCATTTAGAAACAAAATGTGGGAATAAATAAATAACCACTTTCCTCAGTGCAGGAAGCAGACCCAGAGAAATCTGTGTTAGACATTTTGTTATTTAAGATTCTAATATAGGGGATTGAGTCTGCCACTAACAGATTTGCAGATGGCATGAAGTTGGGTGGGAGAGTCAATCAGCTGGAGGCTAGAAAGGCTCTGCAGAGGGACTTGGACAGGCTGGACTGGTGGGCCAAGACACACGGCATGAGGTTCAAACAGGCCAAATGCCAAGTACTATACTTTGGCCTCAATAACCCCAAGGAGCGCTGCAGGCTGGAGAAAGATGGGTGGAAAGTGGCCAAGAGGAAAAGAATCTGGGAGTTCTGGTCAACAGCAACTGAACATGAGCCAGAGTGTGCCCAGGTGGTAACAGAATCACAAAATCATAGAATCACAGATCACAGAATCACTGGGTTGGAAGAAACCTTTAAGATCCTCGAGTCCAACGCATGCCCTAGCACCTCAACTAAACCATGGCTCTGAGTGCCATGTCCAATCTTTTTTAAACACAACCAGGAATGGTGACTCCACCAGCTCCTTGGACAGACCATTCCAATGCTTTATCACTTTTTCCTAATATCCAACCTGTATTTCCCTTGGAGCAGTTTAA
>VZSR01003806.1:10107105-10125332 GCA_013398615.1 Brachypodius melanocephalos
AGAAGTGTCACAGCACCAGGCTGACAGAGCTCAAGAAGTGTTTGGACAACACTCTCACACATGTGATGTAATTTCTGGAGATGGAGCTGTGCAGGATCAGGGGTTGGGCTCAATGATCCTTGTGGGTCCCTTCCAAATCAGTTTATTCTCTAATACTTTGATTTTGTGATTTGTTTTTATTTCTAAAAAATTACACCCTTTCCTTTTTACTATTTATTTGTCAAGTACAGTTCTGAAATTTTTGTGGTATGCCTTACAAATGATGTTGACTAGAAAGGTATCTATCCTTGGAGCTACTTGGAAAATATTTACAGTTGGAGTTAGTTTTAGAGAAATAAATCTTTATAAATACTAATCAGAAAGTCTTATGTAAGAGACAGTTTGACAGTCTTTGATTTAGGTTTTGCATTTTATAAAATGTGAATTATACATGCAGAATAAAATGCAAAGCTCTAGTCTGCTCCTTTTGGATAAGTTGTAACTTCTCCTTTGTCCCATGATATAAGATCAAATTTTTAGTTAGCTTTGAGTTTGAGAACTTTATTAATGGCAGAGCTTCTGCAGGAGAAGATGTGGGGAGGTGGGTTGTCCACGGAGATAATTTCAATTTTCTGAAAATACATGTAATCTATCCTCAAAAAATACTTATGGTTATCTCCCCTTTCTCTTATGAGTGAATATTTTAATGGTCTTACCTTGAACCTCTAAACCTCAAAAATGGCAACATGGAGTGTCATCAAAGGTCAGCAATGGCACAAGAATAATGAATCTGTGAAATTGAGGCAAAACTTTGATTTCGGTGCCAGGTTTGTTAAACAATTATTGATGTAACTTATTTGATGTTTCAATAGCAAAATAGTCATCATAACATTGCAGTGTACTTACATAATTGCCTGATTCGTGTTTGCCTGACACACAAAAACCTGTCATAAGACAAATCATTTCATAAGCTTCAAATAATCTTTTAATTTTCAGATTCTTATCTTCAAGGGGAATGCAAGGAACCCTATTAAAACAAATGAATTCTGAACAAATGTGTTATAGCCATACATCCCATTTTTTCTTAAAATTGAAATCATCACCAGCAGAGACTTGAGGCCATTTCCATGATTGGCACTCAGAAAATTTAATTTGCATGTTTGACAGATGTGTTGACTCAGGAATTCTGAGCTCCAGTCCTCATTTTCATACAGTCTTTGGGCACTTGCCCATTTAAGTGACTGTTTCATTTTCTGTATGAAGCAATTGGTTCATTTCCTGTCACTTCCTGTATGATTTTAAATTTATATATCTCATATACATGAGTAATGTTGGCAAAGCATCTTGTAGATAAAGTAAATTATTTAAGTAATTTTAATGTAATCAAGTTAAATTTTGGGCAGAGTAACTTGTCCAACATGGGCTTTTTACTGAATAAATCATTTTGTTTGGCGACTGGTTCTTGTTAATGTGTCAGTGGGCCATCTATTTCCCATTTTAACATTTCAGGAGTACTCTTCAAGATAGAAAATTTGATACATTAGCATAAATATAGAATTTGTTATTACAAACAGGCTTTAAATCTAGAAATTCATGCATTGTGGATTTGCAGTATAATGTATTACAGTGAGCCATTTAACACTTGTTTAATCATTTTAGTCTGAACTTGTAAACAACATGGCAAAAACAGTGAAGGGAAAAATGAGAAACAAAAGAAGAGAAAAAACTGAATTGTTAATTCAGTCAAAGTTGAAGGATGAAATTTGAGTTCCAGCTGATGCAAATGGGATTGCCTTTATTTTCTGCAATTACATTTAGAAGAGGAGAAAGATATGTGCTTATTATTATGGCTGTATTTTGTTTGTTTAGGTTCAGCAGGGTGTCATGGAAGACAGATGGGACCAGGGATCACAGGGACTTCCCAAGGCATCAGGACAGGCCCTTACAGGGCATGTTTCACCACCCCAGCAGGGCACAGGAAGAAGGATAACTGCCCTGTTGGATACACTCCTGCTGTTACCACAGAGGGTTTATTTCCCTGCCTGTACTAGCAGGGTGAGTGACTGTCTCATGTTCAATCTGTAGCACATTAGAACTTCCAGGTCTTGTTCTGCAGAGCTGTTTTCTGTCCAGCTGACCCCCAAACTTTGTGTGGATTTATCCCATCCCAGCTTCAGGACTTTCCATTTGCATTTACTGAACTCCATAAAGCTCCTGTCAGCCCATTTTCACAATTTGTCGAGATAGTGAAATTCTGCTTTTCAGAATAGCCTCCTCCACCAAACTGGTGTCATCTATCAACAGTGAATTTCATCATCCAGGGCATTAAACCTTCTTGGTTCCTGTCTCAGCTCCTGAGGAACGACACAGTCTAACTGGTAGTGTTTTTAGTGAGAAACTAAAACCTACCAGCTAGACTTCTGTCTTAGGGTGACTTTATCAGAACTTTATCAACACATCTGGGCTGCTGCATCCAGTTCTGATACTCTCAATCTAAGATAAGGAATTTACTGGAGCAAGTGCAGGAAAGAGGCTGCAAAAAATGATTATGGGAGAGAAGCACTTAGCTTAGAACATTGAGAAAGCTTAATCATATTCAAAATGACATTTAGAGTAACATTAAGAACCCCCTCAAACATGTCATGAAGCCATAAAGGCAGGACAAGCACTTGTTGTCTATTATTAATGGGGTTCTCTAGGTTAAACTAATCATATTCATGTACTGTATTACACAATCCAAGGTTCTCAAATTACCCACAAGTAATTTAATATACTTGAATTGTATGTCTACAAGCACTGCCAAAATTCGTTTCAATTCCTTTCATTGAATAGGAGGTTATAGAGGGCAATATGATAGAAATAGACTTTAATATAAAATCTTCCTTTGGAATGTCAAGTGGTTATATACCATAGACAATATATAGTCTCTGTGCTTTAAAAGATGGATTCAAAAATATGGTGCTGTAGTAGGGCAAGAGTACCTAGATCACAGATGAAAGACTTCATGTCAAAAGCCTTGTACAAAATTTATGGGCACTGACCCACAGTGACAGAAGTTATCATCAGCTTTTGCTGTATCTTGCAGGATGGAACAGAAGAGACTCTTCCTCTAAGAACAACTTTCTCACCACCTTACAGCATATCAAGGGAATATGTTAGTCATTGTCAGCACTCAGGCATCGAGACTGTGTGTTTCGCAATATTTCATTAAGTACCAGACATCTAATGAGTGAAAAAGGGTTAATGTTAAAAATTTCCATTAGATGAAAAATATTTTAATAACTATACAGCTATATATATACATATATTCTAAAGCTTTGCTGCCATTAGACTTACGAAAAAAAAATGAAGAAAACAGAATATAGAAACTGAGAATTGTTCAGGTTGGAAAGGACAATCTGAGATCATCTGGCTCAGACCCACAGGTCAAGGCATATATTATTGTGACAAGCACAGTAGTCTTCTCATCTTTCTTCTTGGTTCTGTGCAAATACAATTCTCTGACACAGATTTCTTCATTCAAGTAATTTTCACAACATGAGAAGAAACCCAAGGGACATGAATGCACTTTTTAGATATTCACAAAGGAGTATTATATACAATTTGCATGATATTTAACAAACCCAAAGTAGCAAGCATATGAGTTTTAAATCTGCTAATCTGGATGAAGTTCTGACATCTGTAGGATTGTTTAGGATTTTATGGATGTGTAAAAATCCCTTACATTGAAAACTAAAGTACAACTGCATTACAGTAAGTGCTTAAACTCTCATGTTCTAGAAAATAAACAGTTTCAGAAGGGCTAGATTTTAATTTTTAACTCTGAGTTCAATGAATAAGACCCTTTTGCTCCTTATCCTTGCCCCTTTGACCAAGCAGTAAAGGTTAAGGTTCATTCTGCTTGGGTCATATTATCACAATAAGTCAAGAACTGTTTCCACACTAAAGTCTGAATAAGGCTTGCTAACACCTTTGCTAAGGATTCACAGAGTACTGCCCCACGGTAAAGCAGAACTAGCACTTGGAGAGGGCAGCAGGGACCTTACAAAGGATCTGAAAGAGAGGACATGCCACATGATCTACTTGGAAGTAGCAGAAGGATTTAAAACATTAATATGGATGTGGCATTAATATTTAAGTGCTTAAGATGCAATTGTAGGCAATTCTGAGTAGGAGTTGAATGAGCTGGAAACGCTTAGCATTGGAAATAGCCTTGATAATACTAGTTATAATTAGAATCAATGAATAAAAGAAAATAATAAATACTTTTTTTCAGAATTTACTGGCATGCAAAATGTAAATATACTGTGGATTTGAAGTTTGTTTTTTGTTTATTTTTAAATTTATAGATTATAGATGTATAGATTATGTAATGTAATCTATATATTATAGACTATATAATGTATAGATTATAGAATAAATCCTAGGACAGGAAGATATGCCCATTTTGCCAATCACAAAGAGCTTGGCAAAGCCAAGAAGGATTCTCATCCATGTCCTGATGATAAAAGCCAGTAGTGGAATTCTTACTAGCCAGACAGTTAAATCTCACAGAATGAGAGAGTGCTTAAGCATTTGTTGGCAGTGCTCAGAAGGATGAATTAAGCTGTTGT
The DNA here is from genome assembly GCA_013398615.1 of Brachypodius melanocephalos. NCBI lineage: Eukaryota > Metazoa > Chordata > Aves > Passeriformes > Pycnonotidae > Brachypodius > Brachypodius melanocephalos. The sequence goes on from VZSR01003806.1 coordinate 10,111,698, forward strand.
TGGAAATTTTGGGTTGAGAGATTCAGTTTGGAGCTCCTGCTCAGAAACTGGTATTTCTAAAGTATGTAGAGCTGATAAATTTTTTAAACACACATGGGTTTGAACCTAATAATTGCATGAAGCTTGTTTAGTATCTTTTACTATAAATAAATTAAACGTTTTTTTCCAGCAATCAACAATCACAAACTAATTGAAATTGAAATAAAAAATTATAGGATACATTTTAAATGTATTATGGAAATTAGTGTCTCAAAGTAGTTGCAGAAATGTAACAAAAAAAGAAAAACTCATCTGTTAGGTAATGTCTCATGACATTGTCTCATCCATATACATATATGTATTTATGTCTCATATATATGTTATATATATTAAAATCTATAACAAATATATTCACAGGCATATTTAATTAAATAATAATGATAAAATATCCTGTTAATAACTACTTTGAGGTCTATTATTAGAAGAGTTTACATATTATTTAGTAAAGTCGTTTGGGTTGGCCTTTTTTTTGGGTTGGGTTTTGCAAAGCAGAATTACAATTCTCCTCTCACATGTGACTTAATGAATTAATGAAGTAGACTCAAGGCCACTAAAAACAAATAGTAGACAGCAAGGAAAATGTTGTATCATATATATTTGAGATAAACATTTACAGTTGTTTGATCTGGACAATTTACAGAACAGAGCCATGTAGGAGTTGATTGAGGCAATTACTGTTATTCTTTTTTTCACAGTTTTTAATCCTGAAGAAAAAAAAATTTAAAAGTCAGGCCTTGAAAAAGTAGTGTTGTGTCTCAGTGCTAAAGAAAAGTTATCAAGGACAACCAGGTGGTTCATGGTAACATAGCCTGGTTTGAGTTCCAAGAAAAAAATAAAGAAAAAAGCACTAAGAGATTTTTTTTTCATAGACAATTAAAGTATTAAATTCTATTTAATGTCCGTTAATGAAAATAGGTCTAATTAAACAAACTGGTTTCCCTTCTTTCAAATTAGAAATATATTTTATAATGATAACTGCACTGATGGAAACAGCTTCCTGCAAGGTATTTGTGACAAAGTCTTGTATATTATTTGGAATAAAGATTAGCAATACTTCAAAATAATAATGCAAACGTGGAGTGAAATATAAACCAGATGATAAATCATGATAGATGAAATACAATTTCTTATGTGAATTTCTACTGACATTCCATAGGCATGGTAACTTTCGATGTTGTTCAGCATTTAATCAATGAACCAGAAATAAACACAAACTCACTGCCAGTAAAATGTGCAGATGAAAATACTGAATGAATGATAAACGATGATGAGATATGAGTCTTGGAACACTGAGCCAGTTCTAACAAAAAAAAGTTAATAACCAAATTCTGGATCAGCACTGTACAAAATGGGAGAGTTGGCTGTCTGAACTGTAGAGTGGTACACACAAGATATAAGAAAAAGCTTTTTCTTTTTTTTTTTTTTTTCCACCCCTTTGGATATGCCATCAGAGCCCCGAAACTTTATGTCACATTTGTGAAAAAATATTAAAGTTTTATAAATATTGAAAGGGATAAATTAAATGCCAAAAAAGTTCACAAGGCTTGTAGGAAATGCTGCAGAAGAAACAGAACACTCTATTTGTTCATCTTAGTGGAGGTAAGACTGGAAGATGGCTGGGTTACAGTGACTCAATATCTTCACAGAGGGAGTATACAAGTATTGATACAGTCCTGAATTGAAAAAAGGCACATTGTAAATCAATAGGTGGATATTAAAGAAGGCTTTATTTAAACTAGAAATCACATACATCACTCTATAAAGTGAGGGCAATCCTTTAAAAAGTATAGTCATGAGTTTCTTACTGTCTTTATGCATATCTTCATGTCAAACCATGTCACAGGTATTGCAAAAAAGACGTCAACATGGAGGATGAAGCAGCCTGGAACAGGCAAAATATAGACAAAATAAAATACCATCCTGTCTCAAAATTCTGTGAATTTCTTGCAAAAATGCACACCAGTAGATGCAGATTCTAATGATGAAGCTGTATTTTTGCATGTAAGTCTTTAACTTAGAGGCATTTTTGCTACATATATTTGGTGGTTGCATAGCACATTTTAATCACTCCTTACATTCCTTCTCATTACTTCATTCTCTGCCTGATCCTGAGGTCAGATACTCTAGAAGCAGCCTCTACAAATTTAATTCATTTAATTTGTACAGAAATGTATGAACAAAAAACCTGTGGCATTTATCCCAGACTGAAACATCCAGCTATGCAGAACAAGAGAAGTAATTGCCTTTTCTTAGTAAGATGTCAAACCTTTTAAAACAACAAACACATGGAGGAGGTCTATTCATTTTTCCATACTGAGAATATTAGGACAGGTAGTTTCCATTAGTACCAAAAAAATAAGCATGTAAGACTTCTACACGCTGTATTTATGGGATTATAAAGATCTCTGATGGTTTTGCCTTCAATAATAGTTTTTTTCTTTTAGAATTTTTATTGTTGGTGCACAAGGGGGAGTTTGGATGTAGCTGTTAAGCACAGCAGGGCCCTTTACCTCATTTTAAATGGTTTGGTTGGGGAATTAGCACACACCTCATACTGGTGACTAATGTAGTTGAAATATCAACACGACTTTAGCATCTAGAAGGAGGAATATACTCCCCATTCTATCCTACTTTTTAAAAAATGCATCATATTTTGCTTATTATCTTTTCATTTTGTTCCATCTGGAGATAAATGAGATCTGTCAGTGGTGACCTGTTACCCCTTTTCCAGAAAAAACTCACTTCCCCACAGATGTTTTATGATTTTCATTTGTTAAACTGGTGCAATGTTAGCTAACAAACAACACAACTCCACTAATCGCTGAGGCAATTTAGGTAACTGCTCTGAATAGGACTACCAGGGTCTCTCTGCCAACTGGTAACTACCTTAGGTTTTACCTTACTTTGAGATATGCTGATAGAAATGAAACTGTTTCCTTTCTGGTCATTATCAGACAAGAATATCCACTTTAAAAATAGACAGGGTATGATCTCACAACTCTATATTAGAAAATATTTTCGCTAGTTTGATGATATCCAACTCTTAATATTTGCCTTCTTTTTTTTTTTTTTTTTTAATCTGCAGTGAGATGATGCCTTTAGACTGCAATGGTTAAGCTTACAGGCTCTTCTACAGTCTCTGAAGAAAAATGGGTACATTGTGATTAATCCATAGTATGTCTCCAACTTCAGTACAAGTAATCATCTTGGGAAAATTCTGTTGGGAAGGCTGAGTGAACTCAACCTCTCTCAGGGCAAACTAGCTCTGTGAAGCTTTTTCGCTTCTTCTCCCTGGATGGGAGACCGTTATCCCAGCCAAGAATTTAGTCGTCTCATCCTCTTTATATTAAAGAAGTATAGCCTAGCTAAGCTTTCAACTCCTCTGTTGGATGTTAAAAATACATAGAATCAATTTGGTCTCAAGCACGCTAAAACAGAAAATGACAGATACTGGTGGGTTTTTTTTTTTCCATGTATTTCAACACCTTATGAATTTTAAAGCCATTTGCTCATTAATAATGAATTAAATATACTGTACCTCTGCAAATATCTAAATATATAGAATAGCTGAAATTCAATAAAAGCGCATTTTTTGTTAGAGAAGCAACATACATATTTAGGTTAAATGTCAACAGTTCTATTTATATCTCATTGTGTATTTGTATGCCACGTTAAAAATAAAGGCAGGGGCTGTCCTGAACAAGGATCAGCTGACAGGCTCTTTTGTCTTAACATTTCAACATTATTACCATAACCTCACATGTTTGTATATGTGTCAGCTGTCATAGTTTAAAGAAATATAAATGCCTATCAAAACAAAATGTGTACAGGCAGACGGTGATGGCAATGGTGAGGCCAAGAAAATTGAAATTGGTATGTTTGAATGAATATATACAGTACTTCTTTCCAAGGGGTCTTGAAAAGTTAATTAACAGTTACATACCCTACTTTTTAATTTTTTTTTCCTGGGGTTTTTTAAATTTTCTTTCATTGAATGGCACAATTCATACCTATAGAAAATAAAACAAAGACTATTGTCTCAATGTAGCAAACATTCTTTTCCTAAATACATAAAGACATTCAGAATCTCCTTTCTCTATTTTGTTGTTAGAAGGATGCTGTCTGTGCTAGGAGAGAGCATAAACACTTCACAGTGCCCATCTCAGATACCACAACCAAAATCAGTGCACTCTGCTGTATTTCCACTTAAACTGATCCTTGTCTTTAGACTTACTGAAATATATTCTTACGCAATTTAAAGTGTAATTAAAAGAGATACAGTTCCAGCATGTTGGTTATTAATTAATATTTTATATCAATAATTTTATATCTCAGAAGAATGGAAATATATTAAATATTGACTAAAGTAATCATTAATAATGAATGCTTTTTTCCTACTGAGGCAAATACTTTATAATAAAGAATGCAATATGACACATTATGCTCTATAAGAATTGTGCCCATTAAGAGTCAATTTGCAGCTTCTCTTGAGCAAGTGTAGTGTCCGCAAAGTCTGTGTCAGAAAAGAAGGAGAGGGAGGATTAAGATGATTTTTTTTTCACTGTTCCACCTGTACGTTTGTCTCTAAGATACCAAGAGTGAGCGTTTGAGAAGATAAAATGTCCTTTTGTACTTTACAGAAGACTGGCATTTCACTCACTCTTGTCCTGGTTCTGACTGTTTCTGCTTTCTGCTGCTTGAACATTGCTCCATTTTTCTTCATTTTAGGTTCTTTGCCTTTTGTTCCTGCTGTTAAGTGTAGAAGACTATTTACAAAAGACTATGTATAAAGAAAGAAACCAGGGTGGTAGAGATGATATTTCCTTTAGCTTTGACTTGTTTTAAAATACGGATTTGTTTTGTGACGTTGGCATCAAACTTTAATTCTGACATTGTTTCTAGGTCAACATGGGCATATGGAAATGTTTCACCAAGAGAAAAGATAGTGGAAATTTTTTTCCCAAAGTTGATCCAGTGTAAACTGGTATGCCTAGGAAAATGTGCCTGATCAGCAGTCATAATCTATTGCAGTGAATACCAGCTTCTAACAGTCTTTTGATCATAGAAAACCTTGTTATTTCCTCCCAGCAGAATATTCTTCACCATTGCTGTATTTCATAATCAAAACAGCTTAGTGATCAAAGGGAGCCATTTTCATTTCTGACAGAAGTTTTTACCACTAGTGTGTGAAAAAGCAGTTATTGTTGAACAATTTTTCCTTCTGAAAGAGTTCTTTGAGCAGAAAGGAAGGGGTTATTTTTTGTCAAATGCATTTCTAGGGGCAGTACCAGCATGTCTATCACTTTTTGCTGGATATAGGCTGAAAGCATGCAGTTTGCATGACCAAAAATAGCTGTGTTCCGAGTACCATATCCCCCATTAGACTCACATTGCTTGACACTTTCAGTGCCAGATGGAAACACTACTTAATAGTGTTATCTAATGTGTTGTTTATTACAAATGTTGAGATTTCAACTCTTCTATCCTAATTTTCTGCTTCTATTTCCTTGATAGTGAATACTAGATTGCAATCCTTGTAAAGTTGACATCCACTCTGACTGCTTAATAAAAGCTTGTAATAGTCCCACAAAAATTCAGCAGCTAAAACTTGAATAGAAATTAATCACTCAAGGTGAATGAACTGGATGGTTTGTAGTTGATTAAAGATAAAATGGTCTTTTAAGGCAAAAGAAAGAGTGGACTGCATGTCAGGAAATTTATATGTAAACTAGAACATAAAACTAGAATTTATTCTCAAGTGAAATGTTTCAAGAATCATTGCATGACTAAGTTAAACTAAATTATGCAAAGCACAGACTGTAGGGAACAATTTTGCAAATGAATTTTTATCTCTAATTTCCCAGGCTAAGAATATCCATGATACCAGCAAATCCTATGTGGGGAAAGTGACAATTCCACTATGTTCTTTTAATGGATCATTATTTTTATCATTCTCTGGAGGACACTTAACAAACAAGGGATTCTATCTTGAAACCATCAAAGGATATTTTTGCTGCATAGGATATCTGTCCACAATGGACCTAAAAGAGAGTCAGAAGCAATGAAAGGTAGAACTGCCGATTTTCTCAGCCCTGATCAGTCCAGACCACTAGACAGAAACCAGTTTGCCATTAAATGTCATAGAAATAAGAAATATCGTGTTGTTTGTTCATTTTCAGACAAGCTAGATTTAAGACGAGCTGTTTTGTTCTTGTAGGTTATGCTCCTGTAAAATTATGAGATGTTGTTGTTTGGAAAACAGTGCTGCTGAAAAGTAATCATACAGGTATCTCCCATCACCACAAAACATTTGGAAATTTCAAAGCCTTAAGGAGAAAGAGACACTTTGGAATATTTAAATTTTGTTACAGCACCAATTATTCCATTAGCTCCTGGATCTTGCTTATCCCAACCATCTTCATAAGCTGAGAATTACATAAACTCTTAAAAATTACATTCCCTGGAAGACTAAGAGACTCTAAAAAACCCAAGGAACACTTCACATATGCAAAATCTATGGATATAAATTAACGGGTTTTTCTAGGCTACGTAAATGTGATTTTCTCTTATATTACCTTTGATCTTCTGATCATCTGTTGTATTAAATCTCATTTCTCTAATTCAGTGCTAACAATATCAAAACTCTTTCATGACATAGACATAAGTGAGTCCTAGATTGACTCCTCAAGCCCTAGGTCAGACTTGATTCAGATTCATTTGACAGTCACTCACTGATCACAGATAAGAAAAGTAATTAAGCTGATATTGAAGATATATATGCTTTGAAGCATCCAATCAAAAGCTATTTTTGTTCTCTGAAGTTAACTTTAAGCTAGTCTGATACTAAGCTTAAGATGAAGTGTAGAAAGAAAGATCTTGTGTCTAATCTTAATGCAGAACAATTATCAAGATGCAAGTGAAAGCAGAACTGCTCACATCCTTAAAAGTCAAGCTTAATATATTCAAATGTGACTTTTCTGCTTCAACTAGTTGGAGATGTCACTTTCAAGGGTATAAATCTTGTTTAGCATTATTAAAAATAAATCTTTTATTTTATTAAGTCTCTCTTTACTTTTGTACAGAGGAAAAAGGGGAAATACTCTGTAGAAGATAGAATTGGACGAATAGGAATTATGGTTCCATGGCCTCCTAGACATACTTATATTTCAAGTAAATAGCAAGGGAGATATGTAGGAAGACCATTGTTTTGTCATCAAGTTAATTTCAATGGTACTATAGCACGTGAACCAGAGAAGGATGATCATGAACTAAATGAACTTAGCAAAAATTATATGGACATTTTAAAGTGGTGTTTGTAGACTAAAAGAATGATATAGTAGTGAGGCACTGGTGTTGCCCTGCTTCTGCATGTTTTAAACTTGCCTTCTGATAATTTAACTAAGCCTTCTGATGTTTATAGAACTCAGAGAGGGTTCTCACAGTTTTCATGTAAACAAGATGTTTTTGCATTCTTCTGCTCCAGGAGGAACTTTTGAGTGATGGTGATGTTCACCAACCCAATTGATGGGGTGATCATCTCTCTGACCAATAATTGGTCACTTATGTACAGTGTATATATAGAGTCAGATTTTGAAATAAAGAGGACATTCCATGCTGACCTCGGACCCTGTCCTGCCTCATCTTTTCCTGGCACCTGAGACATATAGTGACAATATTGCAACACACTGGAACAGATTGCTCGGACAAGTTGTGGAGCCCTCATCCCTGGAACTGTTCAACACCAGGCTGGAAGGGGGTCTGAGCAACCTGGTCTAATGGAAAGTGTCCCACCACATGGCAAATGATTTGGAACTAGATGATCTTTAAGGTCCCTTCCAGCTGAAGCCATTTTATCATATCTATGGGTTTATCAAAGGATAGGAAGAGAGGGGCTAATGAGGATGCATTGGATAATGTGGGACTCGAGCATGCTACAAATGGTGTGGGACAAGGGCTGTAGTTTGTACTGATTTTGTTTGTGATGGATGTAATTTTCTTCATAATAACTCATATGGTGCTATGTTTTGGATTTTTGATCAAAACCACGTTGATAGCACACCACTGTTTTAATTGTCACTGAGCAGTGCCTGCGCTCTCTCAAGGTGTTCTCAGCTTCTCACTGCACCCCTGCTCCCCACAGTGAATGGGCTGGGTGTGCCCAGGATGTTGGGAGGGGACATAGCCAGAACAGCTGATGGATACTCCACACCACATGGCATGATGCTCAGCATGTAGAGCTGGGGGAAGAAGAAAGAAGGGGGATGTTTGGAGTGTTGACATTTGTCTTCCCAAATCACCACTGCACATGCTGCAGCTCTGTTTTCCTGGCTGAACACCTGCCTGATGGTGGGAAGTAATGAATGAAGCCCTTATCTTGTTTTGCTTGCATATAGCTTTTTCTTTACCTATCGAATTGTCTTTATCTCAGTCCATGACTTTTCTCACTATTACACTTCTAATACTCTTCCCCATCCCTCAGGGGCAAGTTAACAAAGGCCTGTGGGACATTCAGCTTTCCACTGGGATTAATCCACAATACTGTATGAAAAATTTTTAAAGGAATGTTTTTTTCCCCTGGGCTTTCTTCCTCTTTCCTGTTCAATATCACATCACTGACCCAAAGATCCACTTTTACAGTGAAGTACACAGAATTTAGCCTAGCCAAAACTTCTCTGTATAGCACAATTGACCTTAGCTGTCTTAATTGTACGCTTGAATGGTGGATGAGGTAGATATATAAAACATTCATGTGTTTTTCTGTCTTTCAGCTTATGAACTGTTTATGACAGGTGATTTGTTGTAGCTGCAACAGCATCTATTACATGATAAATGCTGCAACCTGCATAGTGAATACAGAATTGAAATTATTAGTCTTTTTGTTCTTTGACCATCTTCCAAAGAAAAGTCCTGTAATGCTTTTTCAGCAGTAAAAAATGAAACCTTGTGAATTGCAAAAGGTCTTATAACACCAGGCAGAGAAAAACTAAAGGATTGCCTTGAGTTGCACAGTAAGCTTTCAATTCTGCAATCTACTTTTTACAATTTAAGCAAAGGCAATCAAATCCCTCTGGAATAACTCCAGATCTACAGTGACCCTATATGCTTGTGGACTGGGATCCCAAGTGAGCCCCTTTCAATTTTTTTGGCACTAAGCCAAATTTACCATTTTATTTTATAGGAAATTTTGCTTTCACAACATGGTTACAAACTTCACTTATTTTCATTTACTGGAACTCAATTTTTCTATGCATATCAGATATTAATGAGAAAATAAAGCAGAGATCCAAACTCCCGTTCTTCTAAATATCATATATGATTTACAACCAATTAATGGCAACAGTGCACAACAGCCTAGACTGAGACCTCAATTCCCTCCATACACATAACAACAGCATGTAGAACTTCATAATATTGAGATTACCCTGTGCATTTGTGTGTATTCATGACTAATGACATTTGAGCTCTGAAAGTCACAGGTAGAAACTGTGATTCAGTATTGATAAAAAATAGAATTATTAGTTTCCAGCACCATCATATTCTATGAGAGATTACGCTTGTTTAATGGACCTCAAAGAACAATAAGCACATGAATAAAGCTTTGATGTGCAAAGTTTGCTTTTTAAAGTGTATTTATCTGAACCTTAAAATAATGTAAGCATTTCAAAATATGCAATTCATGCAAAATTGATTTTATTTGACTTTATTGAGTAAATGCTTCATCAGCATTATAAATCACAGACATTATATATGTATTTTTAAAAAAAAACCTCTGAGGTTCACTTCATAATGTTATTTATTTTCATTTTTTTATAAAACAACATGAGAAGCTTAAAGGTAGAATTGTTACAATACCAGTCCTAATGGGCATTTCTACTGCAGAGCTTAGTTCTGTACTGCTTTTTTGGGTCACTATTGTTTCCTTTTCTTGATCCTATCACAATCAGAGCACAGGTGCCTTAACTCACTTCAAGATTTACAGGAGACCTAACACCTCCCTAGGGATGACCATATTCCAACGTGACCACACAGTCATTCAGATTTTTTTCTCCATAAACTCTGCTCTTTGCTTTCTACTAACTTTCTAAATTTAGGCAGAGTCTATATGGATTCTTTTTGAGGTTCCTCCAGACTTGCCATTTTCCCCCTGCTTTCTCACCCTACAAATTCACAGTGTTATTGCTCAGTTGGGACTGAGTTATAACTTGTGTTTCAGAGCCTGTTCAGCCAAGAGATTGACTGAATTGAGGTTCATGTAGAGAATGGACCAATGGGTCTGCTCTGTATTTCCTCTGAGTGGACAGCTTTTGCTTACTCTATGACATTGATTTAATTTTATTTCTTCTATGTTTAACCTTGTTTTCTATTATTGTTATAATTTTTTTTAATAAAAGATACCCCTAAACAGTCACAAGCAAGGCCCTTACTGCACAATTTTATGAAATTGCCTGAGGAAGCTGAATAGGACCCAAATCAATTTGATGTCTCACAGTAAATGACATCTGGTGTAAATGACTGAAATATTGTCATATGTAATGCCCCAAAAGGATCCCCTGTTTGAGAAAGTCACAATTTCATTATTTTAAGTTAAAAACTATATCCTAGATTCACCATTGGTACAATAGAAAGTCAGCAAAGGACAAGCAGCACAATCTTTGAGTATGAATGATAAGCAACTCTTTTATAAGAAGGTTTGAAAAATTCACAATAAAGAGTATCTCCACCTTTGTGATGTCCTAAGATCACATTGCTTTGCAAGCAGAGTAACAGAAACAGTGAAAAAATATACTTAAATAATAGTAGTAGTTTCAGGAGATGGTGAGATAGGAGTCTGTCACTTGCTGTTTTTCTTACTTTATATATTCACTGACTTTCTGTGCATCATCTATCTGGGTGTTTTTTTTTGTGTAAGAGTGGACATAGAATGTCTAGGCATTGTCTGTTATTCTCCTAGGTGGTATGATATGAATATTGAAAACAGATATCTTTTGCTATTTGCTCAGATTTTACTATGAGAACAGTCTGTATACCATTAGTCAGTGTTACATAGTCTTGTTTTGATAACAAAAACTGGGAAAATGGTAGAAATATATTTTCTGTGGTGGAAGAATACTTAGCATTTATTGAAGAACCTGACAGCATATTATCACAGGCCACAATAAAACACAATTGCTTACCCAGTTTAGAGCCAAATTCACCACTTTTTGTTTATGTTAATATAAAAAGCCCAAATTTAATAGTTGTTTGATTATTATGAAAAGTCTGTGTTATAGCCCTATATTTTACTCAATATAAATGCAAGTATGATTAATAGAATTAAATCCAAACAAAATTAATCATATTCAGATCTTTTGCATTCCTTATCTGAACTTTAATATACTTTCAAAATAAAGACTGACAATGGTATTTCTCTTTGAAATATCTATTCAATTTTTTTAAACAAAAATTTGGGTTGGAGATAAGAATTAATATGAAATTTTCAGACATATGAGTCACAAGAGCAAAATAATTGCTTATTTGACTGAGAGTTTTCGCAGCTCGATTCTCTGGTCTAATCAGAATAAGCTTTTTTCATAGTAAGATGTAAAAACTGGAAGAAATAGTTAGCACTCTGAAGTTCTAATGATAGGCACTCAAATATGAAAGTGTTGACCTTTACTCTGTGCATGGAATTAGAAGACTCAGATTGCTGTGACTTTCTCTCAGTGTTATCATAATTAAACATATTGAAAGATGGTTCTCTTATGTTTAAAAGCCATATAAGAGGATTTCTTCCACCAAATAAAACTGATTCATTACGATTAAATTAAAGAGATCAAAAAGCCAAGAGTAAGTTTTAACAGCATTGAATAAGAGAGAGGACAGCAATGAAATGGAAAAAGTTCAGGTCCTAAGTGAGAACAGCCCTAAACAATCTCCCTCCAACAGTAGACCAGAAAGCATAAGCGTGTAGCCCTCTGTTCTTTGCTCAAATACCATCAATAAAAAGATTAAATTCTTTTTAAAAAGTAAGTGTTCTCACAGGTTAATGGGAAGAAATTCCATGAGGTCTCTAAATAATTAGGTCCTATTAAACAATTCCTTTTCATGGTTAATGTCTTTGTTTCTGCATCATATGGTGTTATACAGTTCAAGATGTTTTACAGTGGATTTATAAAAAGAAACACAAAGTTCTCTATTCTAAGTTGTTCTGACTGTAAACCAGGTACAAAGTCCATTCACTGGCAGAGCATTTGCATGCAAGTATGCAATTGGTCTTGCATTAATATCATGCAAGATGTTTTACCAGCACAAATTTCTCTGCTGTCACAGAGACTACAGCATGGCTGGCTCAAATGTAAAAGTCTGTCACAAATATCTGCATTAAGTCATGTGAGTTGCTGTTCTGTTCTGTCAGCCATCTGAGGGTGCTCAGTTCCTGGTAGGATGCAGCTTATCGACCTCAGAGATTACTTACAAAGGCAGTGGGAGTATGATAAGACATACCAAACAAACTCCTCTTTGGAGAGTTGTCCACTGGGTTTGTGAGTTTTGTTTCATTTGTTTCCTTAAATGGAGATATTATGGAATGTGAATGCTTTATTATTTTATGAGGGAAGAAAGTAACTGTACTTTATATTTCACTTGTTTTTCTCATTTATTCTACTTCCATTTTCTCTTTTCTTTTTTCTCTTGCTTTTTCCTCATCAAAATGATCTGTGTTTGCTTTCAGCTCTGTGTGTGGGACTCCATGTGGTGTCTTGTATTAAAAAAAAAGAAGTTATTATCAGCAAAATACCAATAAAATGCAATTCATATGGAGGAAAGATACTGACAACCGTCTATTGCAAGTGTAAGAGTGTGACTAACAAAGAGAAAATTTTTAAGGTATTGTCATACTTAAATATATTGTATTCAAATTTCCAGTTTTAAGGGAAGGTAATATCTGTGAAGTTAGTAGAATTATTTGGATTAATGGAGCTTTGAAGTTTGTCCAGTATATCACAATAATGAAGTGAAAAAAAAATTGTCCAAAGAACCCTCGTATTGCTGTGCTTAACTGTTAATAATTGCTGTGATATCCGTTCCAGAAGTCAAATGATAGGGTCACAAAGAGATGCAAGCTGAATGGACTATCAGAATCGTAATGCACCACAAAAAATAATAATATAAAAGTAATAATATAAAATACAGCGTCTTTTATTTGCCATTTAGAAGTGCAAGCACAGATAAATCAAAACCTTTTATAAAAACTGTCACGTCTTACTTACTTGGCATATCTTAATCTTGAAAGTTGTTTGCTGTGAACAATCTGCACTCAAATACTTCAGCCCTGCCTGACTGCAATTATCCTCAAATATTTTGGTAGTAGGACTGACCTCCATCTCTAACCAGAAGTAAAATAAGGATGAGGTTTGGCTCAGGGAGTGCAAAACAATTTAATATAGAGAATTCAGTATTTTGATATCTGTCCAGCAGATTGCAAGTATAAGGTTTCATGAAAAAGAATACAGACAAAAGATGAAATCTTACCTTCTACCATTTTCAAAGTCTTTCTAAAGAAAACTATACAGGTAAAAATTTAATTATATTTTCTGTTTGAACAAGGCAAATACAGAA
>VZSR01003806.1:10125432-10161170 GCA_013398615.1 Brachypodius melanocephalos
GAACTTGTCTTGATGAGTTACCATCAGTGTAATTGGGCCCTGCTGTCCTGGAGATGGCTGAACACCTGCCTATCCTTGGAAAGCTGTGGAGTGCTCCTGTTGTGAGGAGGCAAGAACTTAATGTTACCCCTCTTTGTGTTAACTCCTCCCTTGACCCAAACCCTAAACTCCACGCCTGTGCTGCCCTATATAAACACCACGACCCTGCCTTTGCCTGGTCTTTGGTCTTCACCCCTCTCCCCAGCCCCAGGGGCAGATAAATGGATTCTCAAGCTTGAATAAATAAAGACTTGTCTCTGGACATGATGAACTCTGTAGCTATGCAATGCTACAGAAAACAGCGAATTAATTCCTTGTTTTGCTTTGCCTGTGTGCCTGGCTTTTCCTTTCCCTGTTAAACTATCTGTATCTCAACCCATGAGTTTTCCAGCTTTCACCCTTCTGATTCTCTCCCTGACCCTGCTGGTGGGGGAGTAACCAAGTGGCTTTGTGGGACTTGGATGCTGACTGGGATGGAGCCACAACATTCCGTGTTCTAAAGAGATTCAGCATGTAAAGCAGACACAATAATTGATCTTGGGAACACAAAACAAGAGAGGAGTTCACAGAAAATAATTATTCTGGGGAATTATTTGATTTCTAAATACCATGTTATAAAAGCTTGTAATAAAATTACTTTTTAACAAAACAAAATTCTATTACTCATGAACAAAACATAATAATGATAGCAGAGGTCTTGTTCTACTGTTTATTACAATTGGAACATTGAAAGTTTCTTTTAAAAAGAGGATGCTTTAAAAGAAAACATAGTTTCTGTAAATTGTATTTTCCCCAATCCTAACTTCTCAAATATATTTGCTTGGTAAAAGAATCAGATTTTATTTTGGCAGTATTTAATCAAGATGTTTTGGGCCAGTACATCTAAGTGATCTGGAATTTAAATTAGGGGCAGCCAAAATCTTCTTTGTGCAAGAAGAATGAATAATAACTTATAAATAGACACTGGTTGAGATGAAAGGTTGAAAAAGAGTAGAAATGGCAGCAGTGTGGTCAGCAACTTCATTTCTGCAAAACAGAAACCATGGAGATGCCACTTTCAGAAGTATCTGAAAGTAAAAATTAATTTTAGTTTAGTGCTGAGCTGTCTCCAAGTAAAGCATTTGGACAATTCTAAATCAATAATTCAGAGTTTTTCTTTCAGATCAGGAAGTAGAAAAAAGGTGGTTAGAAGGGAATAAGAAATTTAAACACTAAGGAACTTGTTTTTATTTTGATGTTTTATGATCTTCATATTATTTCAGGGCTAAAATCAGAATCACTTAGAAACTGAAACACAGATCTCTATTTTTTTCAAATTTCTTAGAGTATCTGAGTAAGCCAGATTTTACCATACAGCTTTGTAAATACTGAGTTTCTCCATTTGACTTGTTCATTGTTTTGGCTTCTCAATACCCTCCTAATTGTTCCAATGACTTTAATGTCGTGACTTTAATAACATGTCAGATCAGTTTTGTATTCACTGGGAGTATTGATCCCAGTAAAGCTGCATATGAACTGAAGAAAATTGAGACAACAGCCATGCTGAATTTCTAGCATTATTATGCAGAACATTCCTGTTTCTACTGCGTAGAAAATTAATTTCCATATCCCCTTAGTTCTGTGTAGATTCTTGCATTATTTTGTACAACAGATCTACACAAGTTTTACTAAAATACATTATAAAATTTTTTTATTCCTTCTTACCAGATTCTCAATTTTTCTATTTCTCCATTTTGTGACTGCTTGCATTAGCCTTATAAAAAAGCCCAGTTCATATAAAAAAAAAGAAAAAAAATAGTTATAAGAACTTAATTCCAATGTCCATATAGTTAAATTCTCTGAATTCAATATATTTTACTGTAATATAATGTCCTAGATGTGCTTGTAAATAGTGACATTGCGCCAAGATTATTTTTTTCTTCATTATAGTTTATTTAGGCAAGCTTTTCTCACAGTTTCTGAGATATTCTCTTTCATTCTTAAGTGAAAGATACTAAATCACAATTCCAGCAGGTACAAATATTTATTACATTCAACTCTCCAAGAGACAGATAAATCAATGGAATTAATTTAAATGGTTGTGAACTTTTATATCTAGAAAATGAAAGACTGATTCTGCACAATAGGACACACCTGATACCAGGCATATTTTAAAATTACAGCGAAAACTGGCACAGGTATGTCTGTGTTTATATGCATGTGTGTGTATAAATATGCACACATACACATGGGTAGCTGTATGCATGACTGCCTATACAACACTTGACAAAACCACCCAATCACTCACTATGTTTGTTCATCAAGGTGATACAGATTAGGCAAGATAGAACTACTGATAGTTCCTGTATGAGATGGACAATTCAGCCACTGTTAAAGCTTTGGATTTCAGGGTATATTTGTGAGTTCTGATCTCTTTTTCTGAGATCTGTTTTGTGCTGCAGATGTCTTAGTAACTGATGAAAGTGCCATCCTTCCTAAAATTTCAGGTGCATTCACTTAAACACTTTCAGAGTTACACCAATTGTAAGATTGCTTACCTCTGACCAACTCAGCCCTTTCAGAAATAAATCATCAGGAAAGAAAAGAACAGAGGTTCAGCAAAGGCCTATACTAACTGCAGTGAGCTTAAGAGTAAAGCTAAGCAGCTTGTTTGGAAAACTGATAGCTTTTATAAGAGAAATTAATCAATTGAAAGTCACTTCCTCCATCCCTAAACATCTTCTCTTGTTTATATTTGCAGACCGTGGAGAGTACACCACCAACAGGATGGAGAGGAATCCTGCACTGCATGGAAGTTGCGTGAAAATAAGTTTAGAATAAAGTTTAGAAACATCCCATGTCCTAACACGTACCTGTTACTTTACTTCCAGCTGCTCCATGTAAAACAAATAGAGGTAATTTAGAGTGACAGTTACACACAAGTCCTTAGACCAAGAGATGGTTTTTGAATCCTTTTTTCAACTCAACACACTGCTAAAAGCACTTGCTCTCATGTGGAAAGTGTTGTCAAATACTCCTGTCAAAAACCTCTTCCATTGTCCCTCCCCTTACTGCACAGTTAAGAAATGTTTTCTCTACTTCTGTCTTATCCAAGAAGTGTATCAGATCTGCTGCTCTTTCCATTTTATTGTAAATATTTTTTACTTGTCATAAGATTTACACCTTCAGTTTTCATTGTCCATATTTTGATACTGACAGTCTTTTTTATGGAATGAAGGTAATGAGAAAAAATAAATGACTCAAGACCATAATTTAGAATATGCTTACATGTGTCCTGGAGTTCTTGCTAGTAGAGTAACTTTACTAGAATTTACTTTGGAGATCTGTCAAGGAAAGTGTACCTATTCTCAATGAGTGTAGATTTTACAAGGAAAAAATCATTAAGCAACAAAATGGAATAATTTTGGAAAAATTTGCAACTAGCAAGTATTCTTCATTTAGAATGGGTAACAATTTAAAAATTTATGTTTATATATTCTGTTAAACTTATACTATTGTACTAATCCTAGATGAGTCAATATGTTCAAATATATAGCTGGAGCTTTTAATGCTATCCAAGCAATATCTCTAAACAATTTGTTTTGACAGTTCAGAGTTACAAATTTTGTTCAAATCAGTATATTTTTGCTTTCCATATCATGATTGAGAAAGCATTTCTGCTTTCTGTATTTCTTTTAATGCACATTTTCTGAAACACATTTTCTGTGTTTCTTTTAATGCATTTTTGTCCAGGTCTAGAACATTCTAGTAACCTTAAATTATTAGATATACTCTTTGGATCAAATCTGGCTGGCCTTCATAAATTTGAGATCATTTTTTTACTTTCCTAAGGATGTTGGTTTTACCAGTGTTATGTATCTTAGATGTTCTACACAAACCAATTGGCTAGATTTACCTTTACCAAAAAAACCCCAAACCACCAAAAAAACCCCCACAAAATAAAAAAAAAACAAAACAAAAAACACATAATAAACATTTTGAAAAGCATGTTAATAATTTTGTTTTCTGATGTCTCTAAAACCTTTATATTACCTATTTTTTAATGTTTGAAAAACAAGCTGTGAGATGCTGAAATGTTAAGAGTTAATGACTAAAAAAATTGGCCATTTCCAAAAGCAACATGTGCTTTGCTGAGGCCAGGTTTGCATCCCCCAATCAAAGTGAAGATTTTGAGACAGATAAGGGAGAAGGACAATGATGAACAGATCCTGTGGAGGAGAGATATGCTTTTTATGATGTCAAATTCCTTACTCATACAACTGGCTCCCCCTCTGGGGGAGGTATTGGGATATTCACATTTAGACCTGAAGGTGTTCATCCCCTCTGATGGGGGAACTGGAACGGCTACGCTGAAGTGACAGACAGCTGTCGTGTCTTAGAAGGTGTCATAAACCATCAAAGTCCCCTGAAGCACCCTTAGACTCATTTCTGAGACCTTCCACCAAACAACTGCACACAACCCACAATAGACAATTTAATGCTCCCTGCCTCTCAAGGGGAATTATCTGGCCATTCCATGTGAATGTATAATTCCATGTGAATTGTAAGTATATTAACCCACTTAGTTAACTTAGTGTTTCATGAGCTTCCCCCACTCCTGATGGATCAAGACAGCAACCAACACTTTTACCAACTGACATTAAAATTCCAGCAATCAGGTCTTGTTTCTGGATCCATGTGGTAATAATTTTCATCTCCAGTTCCTTCCTTCCTTCCTTCCTTCCTTCCTTCCTTCCTTCCTTCCTTCCTTCCTTCCTTCCTTCCTTCCTTCCTTCCTTCCTTCCTTCCTTCCTTCCTTCCTTCCTTCCTTCCTTCCTTCCTTCCTTCCTTCCTTCCTTCCTTCCTTCCTTCCATCATTTTTATATAACAGAAAACCAGATTAATGTGGATAAGTCCTCTGAGCGATGCCATAATCTTGAAATAACCATGAGAGGTTTATCTAGCTACAGCTCTTGGTGACTGGTTTTAAAAGTGATCTCCAATGTGTTTTAGCTGCCTTCCATTCTGGTTTACACAGAGGTTAAAAATCTCATTTTGCAACAAAAGGTACATGACACTACAATAGACTTCTGATTTTTCAATTTCCTTTTAAAAATAGTAGTAAAGATATTTAAACAATTATTTCACCAAGTCAGGAAATATCCCCACTAAAACACACACAATTAGGCAGTTACAGAGCTATACTATAATGTGAAAATAACAAGACTAAATTATGAGCAATCATGCAAAATTAATTCCAGCGTTTATTTCTAAAATTTAACTACTTACATTTTTATTGTGGTTTTCAAGTTGATAAACATGGTCAATAAATGTGGTTTATATAGACAAATGGAGAAAGAAATGTGAAAACAGGAAGAAAGAGCAACAATGTTATTATTTTAGTTTGTCTGGAAAATGATTGGGTAAAAAGTACCACAATCATATATAACTTCTGCAGCAGCTTAAAAGCAACAAGGTGTCTTCTATTATTTGTACAATTTATACTTTCAAAAAAAAATGCTTCAGCCTAGGCAACTCAGACATGCAATAATCTAGGTTGCTGCTAGTGGCACAATGAGCCCTCAAAACTTACAGCTTTGCCACCTGATATGAAAATATCTAAATAAATAAAATCCATTCCCAATTGTACTCTCAGCTCACAAACATATTTTCTTTTCTCATAAGCCTGCCAATATAAGTTATTTGGTGGAACAATTTATCTGAACTGAAAATAGCCTTACCTGCCAGTTGAAAACAACATTTATTTCCCAATCTATTTATCCAAATTAAACTCGGAATCTGTGACTGTCATGGTAAATTGATAACTGTACACTGATGTATATTATGCATTTTTAAATTATTGTGTCTTTGGTATCTGCTTCTGGGATTTGTATAGCACTTCTGTTTACACTTTAGCTGATTAATTTTCCAGAATCTTTCTATTCTTACTTGTGGTTACACTTTCTTAGCCAGGAGCTTTTAGCAAAGTGGTTGAATGTCTCAATTATATTTATTGTCATCTGCCCCTTATAGGTTGCATCCAGATACATTCCTGCACCTTGCTTTGCAAATATGGACATTAATAGAAGGTCTAAGATAGACAAGGGACAGAAATATATTTTGTCCACTTTTTTCATTGATGATGTTTTACTAGACTGGATGATTTTACATTAAAGAATATAAAGATCATTTCCCTAACACATTTTTAGAGTTTATTTTCCCCAATTGACACTTATCTAATTTGTTAGTAAGTGGTGTATTCCTGCTGGAGGACTAAGAATGCACCTTACATGTAACTGATATTAAAATGTTAATGTAGTTGTTTCTGTTTTTTTTTGTGAACATGAAATTTTAGGTATCATGTCTTAAAAACTCTCCGTAACAACAAAAAACTTCCTTTAAAGAGGTGTGGGGAGACAATCATAAATGCACAACAAATATTATTGGATTATATGGGGAGAAACATTAAAGATGATCAAGTCAAGAACTTCAGGAAATATCATTTCCCCTTAAGAGCCCAGTCTTTCATTGCTCTAAAGAGAAGTAGAGATCTCATAGCCCCATATTAGGGAAAAGTGAAGAATATTTCATTTACTCAGATATACAGCAGTCCAAGTCCTGCACTAGTATAAGACATTGACAAATTAAAAAGCTCTTTGAGATTCATGGATGAATATTTAATTCAAATTGATTCTTTCTCATGTACTAGGATCAAGAAAGAACTAAACTACCACTACCAACTTCTTTAGAACATCTTTTTTGGTAAATATTATATTTTAAACATTTTTTAGGACTTAATATTTTCGCTTGAAATGGCATGGAGTAATCAGTTTGTTTTCAATTTTTTCTGAGGCTCAATGTTTGCACGACCTATTGATGAAACAAAATGGCAATGATTATAGTCAAGAAGTACATCATCTGGAGAACTAGAAAAATTCCAAATTATCAGTCTTTTTCATCTAGAAGGCCACTAGTGGCGACTTTTTACATATGCTTTTTTTAATACAAAGGAGAACTGAAAATTTTTACTGTATTGATTTTTTTCATAGTAAGAAAGAAAAAAACCCATATATTAGTAAATCAATTATCCAGTTATAGCTGGCAGCAGTGAAAGCACAGCTGTAGTGTATCATCTGCATCAGGTAACTGATAGCACTTGACAGGACTGCTAGTATATATTGGCTTAATTCAAATGTTCAAAAGAAGTCTCTAACCTCACACAACAGTTTCTGCATGAGCCATTAGTAGTACCCTTGCTGTATATCCTTCTTTCAGCAGTCACCTGTTAAACAAGAAGCTAGGTCTATATGAAGAGAAGCAAAACATGAGCAGCAAACACAGCAGCGAGAACTTCTACTTAACCTCCAAAGAGAAAAATAACATTTTACAAGTATGAGGATAAACTGTTGCTTTAAAATTCTAAAGGTGATCTTTTATATAGAGAAAACTATTAATAATATCTGACACCATACACTGAGTTCATTACATTTGTGTTTTCTACCTTAAGGTACCATTTGCCCCTTACCCATTAGTCTTTCATTCTGGAAAAGCAGCTTAGAATACAGAACTCTTGCAACCCTCTACAGAAATGTTTCTCTGCATCCTCTGAAAGCACTTTGGACAATTTCAGGAGCTAGCAGACAAACGTACTGAGAAAATTAACTTGGTGATATTTTTGAAGTTTGCATCAATTAATGATGTCAAACTGTAGCATAAAAATGGCTTGATTCAAGTTTGAACCTGCACCATGAATCTCAGAGTTCAGAATAAGATGATGTTGGAAACACAATTTGATAAATAAGAATATTTGTGCAAAATAATATTTTAATATCTGGGTTTTTATTTTTCCTCTATAAACTTGAGAAACAGAATTTGGCAGAATTATTTTTATGTGAAAGTCAAAAGAACTCATGATACATTTTCATCGTAAGTATTTTGACTTTAAGAATTTCCTCAGACACAGGAAAAAAAATGAAATGTCACTGCAAGGGGTAAAAGGAAAAATCTTATTATCAGTAAAGAGAACTACTGGCTTCTCTGACACCAGCCTGTTATTTTATAATTCCAAATCTTGTGAGCCACACCTGGAGGAAGAAAAAACCCACCAGAAAACACACACACACACAAAAATCCAACTCATAATTACATTTGGTTTGATGATTTGATTAATTTGATTGTAAAATGGATTTCAGCGCTGTGCTGTGCAAACATCCCCACTGACCCACCATCTGCACAGTTTCTCTCTGTAAGTAGATCTGAACTAGTTTTGCAGCAGAATTCTCTGCAGCCACAGTGAACAGTGGAGAAGACAGCAAGACCATGAAACTGTATGATGGAATACTTCTTCTGCAAAAAAAAAAAAAAAAAAAAATTAATTGCAATAGATGGAAGAGTACAAGAAGTGCTACGAAATCCCTTGTATGTACTGTACTTATTAGGTATTCAGCTTTGAATTTACCAAACAGTTGTGCAAGTAACATTTGGGTCTATTAACAGGCACTTTGTAAGCCAAACAGTCTTTTTCTGTCTTTTGGTCATGTTTGGAAGAGATATCAGCACAGGGAATCTAATCCAGTTGAAGAAGCATGTCTTCAGCATTCTGGACTTGAATATTGCTTATATTCCCTGAATTTAGAAGTAATAACAGTTACAGAGCTTTATTGAAGAGACTTTCACTTTACCCAAAGACAAATCAACTAATTTCATTAGACTTGTGCTGATTCCTGGAAGAAGTTGCCTGGTTTTTCCACAGCTGGCATCTACCTGCAATTGACTTCTCTTTCTTGACGTCCCCTCTGGCTTGATGTCTCACTCCTCACTCATATCTTTCCATCGATCCTTCACTCTTGGTTGCTGCTTCACTAATTCCTTCTCACCTCTGTGGCTGTCCTCTGGCTCCTAAAGAGTTTTTCCTAGGTTCCAGCCAGACCCAGGTCCATTCTTTCTCAATATCTTTCACTAGCTGCTTAAACCTCCAGGTTGCTCCAGATTTCCACCCAATACTCACAAGGCTTCCAGCAATATCTGCCTCCTCCTTGGAGCTCTCCTGCTCTTTACTGTCAGATGTACTGTCTCTGCCCCACAGAATTTTTTATCTTTAGCTAAAAAAAAGAAGATAAAGGGAGATAAAAGCAGCATCCTAACCTAGCTGAGCAGCATCCTAACACAGCTGTCATCCAAGCACAAAAGGAGCAGAAACATGCCTGAGGCTAGTAGGACAACGTAACCATATTACGTTTCTTTGAACTGTAGTGTTTTACTTCCCCTGGGTCACTCAGTAGATTGAAGAGTCTGGTTCCAGAGTGAACAGACCAGGTCAGTCAGTTTAAAGAATAGGAAAACTGGCATTTTCTGAAACGCAAAAAGATTTATTTTTACAACTATGGGATGAATTTTTTCTTTATGTTGCTTTTGAATTGGATTTTCCTGTGGAAGTCACTCACATAAATACTTCAATAATAGCAAAATATATCCGACTATCGCTATTTTCTTGTGTTAGTAGATACATTGTATCTTGAAAGAATGTCCTTTTGTTTTGGAAAGCATAATTCAGAGTCAGCTATATTGTGCTCTGAGCATCTGAATGTTGTTATATCTGAATTTTTACACTGAAGTATAAAATTTTCCTGCTGTATTGTGAAAGACCTGAACACAGACTCCTTCAGAACACTTTAACTTTCAGCCATATAATATACGCAAAACTACATTATTTTTACATTTTCTTTTAATAGAGATGTGAGATATGACAAGGTCTCTAAAAGCTGTCTTACTATGCTTGAACTGAATTATAGAATTTCAGTTTTCATAATTAGGAGACAATGAAAAGCTGTGGCAATTGTCTGGCTGTCAGCTTCTTCTGAAGGCATGGCAGTGAATCACCGTGCATGGAAAGTTTGTGATCAAGGTCACATAATTTCTTACCTGGAGGAGAGCACAAGCTCTGATTGTGAGGAAAAGGAAGCAGACCTATATTTGAACCCAGGCAGAAAACCTTCAAGTAGCTTTTATTTACAAAATAAGCTGATTTGGAAAATAAACCATGGTAAACCTTTGTTTATGAACCTGTGTACACTGACTGCTGTGAACTGCAGTTTTCCTGTCTGCTGCTGTATTCCTCAAACAGGCAAACTGCCTTTGAGATCAGCACAGACTGAGAGCAGTACAGAAATATTGTTTTGCTTTTGACCCCCACTTTTTCTATTCTGTCTTTTCCTGGGAGCAAAAACAAGTGCACTCAAACACAAAACTTTAAAGAATTTCTAATCAAATATTTCTTCATCCATTCTTCATTCTTAGAAACAGGCTAACACATCAAAAAATGTGAGTTGCTATCCCACTCCTAATTTTCAGAAAGATTTTTGCTGAATATGATATCTATTATTCTTCTTTGGTTGCTCATTGCCAAAAGAACATGCTGCTTTTAACCTCATCTAAAATTTTTTTGTCTGTTAAAGCCACATTCCTCTTGGCACAGATTTGGGAGCAGCATGGAAATGATATAAGTAATTTGTCCTAGGCAGGACAACTCTGTTGAAGTCTGGCAGCAGAGGTTTTCTCTACCTAGATCAGCTACACTTTATGGATCACAGTACAATACAGTTGTTCCCATATTTTTTCAATGTAAATCTTCATCTTGGGACACAGTGAAGCCCATTCACATTTTCACAAGTACATTTTCTCTTTCTTCCATGATAACTAAAAAATTTCTTATTCTCATGTCTTGTTCTGCACTGAATATAACTTGTTTTGAATAAATTTTTTTCAATTTTATAAATAATCACGTAAATAAATATAAGGATAAGGAAATTTATAATATGTAGTAGAAGTTTATGCATCATGTAGTTTTATATGTAAAATAGCACATAATTTTATAATAAAAATATTGTTACTTATATAGTAATGTATGTACACTCAAATGTTACAAAAGGCCTCCTAGCAATTTTGTGCTGTTTAAGAACAGCAAAATACAATTATATAACCATACTTATAAAAAATAAGGCATTTAATAAATTCTAAAAAATAATACAATTAATCTTTTTCTTATTGAATGCTGTGTTTATTTTACTTTAAAAGTAAAAAAAAAGTGTTAATTCAAAAGAGTTTTATAAACATTCTGTTATTGAATCTTTCAGTGAAAAAATATTAAAATGAGGGCATGTATAATGATGAGCAGCACTAAAATATAAGATTTATAAGAGTTAATATGAAATTACTTGGCAGTGATATTTATATAAAAAATAATCTTCACATTCTATGTCTTTACGGTTTTCTTTATGATATTTTTGCAATGTAAAATTTAAACAAATAATTCCTGTCATTAGGGAAAATACTACCCACAAAGACAAGAATATGTTTATGTGTATGAATGAGAAATTTACAGACAGTAAAGGAAAGTAGTGTCTGTATTTCCCAAACCACCTACAGTCTTACTGTTATATCCATTATAAACTAAACATCCTTAAATATTGTCTGCATATTTCTGAGGATAATTTTAACTCGGTGTCTGTTTGGAAGTCTCTTCACTGTGCTATCCTCAGTGAGCCCAGGATTTGCTTAAGAAATGACTGAACATACAGACACATACAGCGCTAATGTTCATATACAAACATCTAGAATGCATTACTAAATCAAGAAGAAATTATCTATGCATGCTTCAACAAAAAAATATAAGGGGAAATACAACTGAAGTGAACCTAGTCCTAACTACTTTTGTTTATCTATTATCTGCATCTATCTGTCTGTCAGTGTGTAGTTTACAAAGAAATTTGGTCTGATTCCTGTTGTAGTATCAGACCTTTAGTACAAATTCTCTTGCAGTCTTAATTGCCTTGAAGATTCTGAAATGGTTTTCCAATCCATCATTTTCTTTTTTAAATTAATATTATGGATGCTTATAATTAATATAAGAAACAAATTACTTTTCTTTCTCATTGTCTTCATTCTCTGTTAAGATTGTAATTATGGCAAATAGTTACTATTATTACTACTAAAGTAACAAACTACTGTAAAAATAACAAAAGTAAAACAGTTTTTAAGAGAAAGAAAAAGAAAGAAAGAAAGAAAGAAAGAAAGAAAGAAAGAAAGAAAGAAAGAAAGAAAGAAAGAAAGAAAGAAAGAAAGAAAGAAAGAAAGAAAGAAAGAAAGAAAGAAAGAAAGAAAGAAAGAAAGAAAGAAAGAAAGAAAGAAAGAAAGAAAGAAAGAAAGAAAGAAAGAAAGAAAGAAAGAAAGAAAGAAAAAGAAAGAAAGAAAGAAAGAATTTTCAGATTTTAATTTTTTTTGTCAGGGACATTTTGAAAGAAGTCAGTAAGTGTATTATCAGTATCATTTTATAATTCCTGTTATTTATCTGCATATTAACATAAAATTAACAACTCTGTGTTTCATACACTAGAGGGAGTGCATATGGCTCTCAGATTTTTGGGTTTTTTATAATTTTTCAAAGTCTGTTTTATTTTAGAGAGAAAAAATTTATCTTCTTTGACATGGAAAGAAAAATAATTTGCAGAAGAAATCACTGTAAATGATGAGTTTTTCTGAATGAAAAATGTGCTATTGGATGTTCTTTCTTTTCTCAAATGAAATAGAAATTCAAGGAAAAACATGACGCTGGTTTACATAAGATTCATTAAAAAGAAGTTCAAATCTAAAAGTATGGTAATCAAAAAAGAAAAGAACTATTTTAGTGTTTCCTAAGTGGTTGCTATCATTGCCATGATAATTACAGTCTATTTCCCCTTTTCCTTCACCATGTAATTTGTTAATGTCTGTAAGGCAGAACAGATGCTGTAGCAAAGCAAACTTTCACAAACGGATCTGTCACACGACTGTAAAATTACTGTGATCTCTCACTTTTCTTTTGCCAGATATAGACCAGCCCCAAATCTGTCCATCTGAAGAGCTCAGATAGAGAGGCTTTGGGGACACCTGACATCCAGGCAGGGTCAGCCTGCCAGAGGCAGAATAAGACTCTGTCACATCCCTAGCACAACCAGCGAGGACAGTGGAACCTCGCCAGTGTAAGCTGTGTTTGATGGGTTTGATGGGAAAAATATTTCCCGTATAACTTCTGCTGCTTCTACCTCCCTTTTTCTTCTTTCATTTCCTTCCTCTCCTCACCATTCTCTCCGGCATCAGTGTGACTCTTCCCTGCTGCTGTCCCAGATTATTCCTCATTGATTGGGTTTTGTACTGTCTTTCTTATTATCACCAATGTCATCTCTGTATCTGATCAAAGGTCTGCTAAAAATGGCAAGAGTGCTCTCACTACAGCAACTGCATCATAAACACATCCCATTTTATACTTTGGATACCTGCACTTAAAAATATGATCTTTTCCCACAAAAACAAAATAAAAAAAAGCCCAAAACCAACCAACCAACCAACCAAAAATTTTTTTTAAAAATCTATTTAACAAGCCTGTAGGAGATTAAAGTCTGCTCTGTCAAAAATTTTGGGATTACTTTAATTTCCAAAAATTGGTTTTGGGTGTCTTTGGATGGGACATCTAGAAGCAGACACTTCAGCTGCTCCAAGGTATTACTTCATGTACTGAAGAACCTGGGGTTTTTTCTTCTTTTTATTTTCTTTTTTAATTAAAAGGTGCAGATAGCAGCTTCTTTCTGCTCTTGCTTCTTCCTATCAAAGCAGGAAACAGCATTTGTACATGTCTAGGAGATGACATTGAGCTACTAAAGGTTATTTCATCTTGAACAAAAGACATCCAGTGAATTTTGGAAGAAAATTACAATTAATGATATTGCCAGTATAAATTTGCAACTCCTTTTTCACTCCTTCCGTGTTCTGCATATTTGCATTTCAGTCCTTCATTCTACCACTATAATTTGAGTGTGACTAAACAGACAGAGAACACAGTTTAAAAAAAGATAGAGACAGAGAAATATTCTATTTGGTCGTCTTGCTTAATGGATTAAATACAAAATAAATGTTGAGCAAAAAGTAAAAGTGCACACATGGGATGGCAGGGATAGGGACAGAAAAGTCAAGGTAGGAAAAAGGGATATTTACCTTATACCGAGGACCCCTTAAAGTCTCTCAGGCATTTCATGAAAGTCCTCCTCAATGTTCACCTAAAAGTAATTTAGAACAAATGTTTGTGGAGCTTTTTTTTACACATCAGCCTTGAATTGTTCTATTTCAGACACCAAAGTGCTCCTCACTTTATGCTTAATTTAAAATGCTTATGTACCTTGTAGAATCAGGGTCAAAATTCTAATTCATGCTTGGAATATGAGGTGGAGGAGCGAATGCATTATGTATTAAATGAATAAAATGACCCAAAGAAACGGTCAGAAAATTGACTTTGCTGACTACTGAGTTGCAGATATGAGAGTATTGTATTTTCTCTAGTACAGAAGTATTTTCAACCAACACTGATAAGCTGGAAAGCCACAGATCAAGTTTATCAGGTCCATTCTGCACATCCTGTCAATGATTTTCATGTGCAATTACTTCCATCAAAAATTATTGCTGTCAGATCAAATAAAAGCATTTTCTGCTTTTAGAGGATTGACTTCAGTGGTTCAGCTTTATTTTGGGTATCAGTCTTGCCCTGAAATACTTTTAAATCTCTTCCAATTTATTACTAACGTACATAACCATTAGTTGCTATTAGGTGTGCCATGAGTCTCTCAAGAGTAATAAAAAAATTAAAATTTTTTCAGGAGCAATACAAACATTTGAACTTTACTCAAACTACCATTTTCCTGTAGTAATCTATTTTGCATGACAATATATTATTCAAGTAAATCTATTGTGACTATTCCTTTAACAAGAATACACTTGATGTCTTCTACACCCATAGAAATGAGAGTTTTCTCTCTGGATATGTAACAGAAAGCCATGTGTTCACATAGCTTCTCTTTCTTCATTCTTATTAAAATCTGATGGTACAGATTCCTTGTATTTTTGAATCTTTTTCTCATGTTAGCTATTTTATTCATCCCTGTATAATTTAGACCTTTTCATAAAAGAGGCAAAATTGTTATATATAGCAATCAAGCTCCTGTGCTCCTGTGCTGATATTAGTGGTTTTCCTTAACATGGGAGCAAAAGAGGTGTAGAAGGTTTCCCAACTTTTCTTTTTCTTTTGTTGTTGTTATTGTTTTTGTGGACTATTTAATATAAATTGCCTTTAACAATTCATAAAATCATAAAATCAATCATAAAATCATAAAATCATAAAATCATAAAATCATAAAATCATAAAATCATAAAATCATAAAATCATAAAATCAAGTGTGTCGTGTTTGATACCTTTGAGACCTTAATGACAGGAACATATTTCAGAAAGAAAGTGATTCTGTTATATTTCATCATGTAGGCTCTTTCCCATGAAATTTAGCAAAGTTAAACAGTCTTGAAATACATATCTGCATTACAGGACTACTTTTTTTCAAAGACAAAGACTTGATCCTTTGTTAGTCCTAAGACAACACCAGAGTACAGTACATTATCTAAAAAATTAAGTGTTCAATGTGGGATTTTTACCTGCAATCCCTACTGGCATCCAATCTGTGTCTTGAAAAAATAATAAAGTTCATCAGACAGAGAAATACTTAGGTTGAAACATCCAGATATCAGATAAATCCCCAAGTTAATTCTTACACAGTTCTCAGTGAGGGAATCTGTAGTAACTTGAACAAAGTTATTACAAACTTGGTATAAATACTCAGTCATGCTAAGTCAATAAATTAAACCTTTTTCCATTGGGGGTAAATGGAATTGTGTCATCTAGCCATTGGTGTATGCTAAAGTAATATACAAATATCTCTTTCCCTGTGATTAGCTTTGAATGAAGAATACATTGGCTATGTTGGAGATGTATAGCTTATACAAAGCAGTTTGACACACATGGGTGTTACAAAACCCTCATCATAAAGAAGCTCTAGTCCTGCTGTCTTTTCTGGAATAAATCTTTCTATTTTAGGAAAGCCTTCAGTTAAATGAAAATCACTGGGACAGTGCCTCTCTGGAATGGGTTATCTCCATCTTTGCAAGTTTTCAAACCTTGGTTAGAGAAAAGACTGACTTCGTCTAGTGCTAGCAATAAATTCAACTGAGTCTAGTCTGAAAAACCTCCAGGATTCTCTTCTAACTAACATTTCTGTTAGTCTTCCTGGCTGAACTGCTTGATAAAGACATTCTCACCTGCACAAGGATGTTTCATACTGACAGAGAACACAATCCAAAGTGCTCCATATATTATTCTGTGGAACTGAATATATCACTTTCCAAAAATGTCAGTTTGGATCCTTTGAATGACTTCATTTTAACACTGAAGGTTTACTGTGAATAACAGTGAAAACATCCTCTTTCTAAGAGTATTTAAAGAAGTTTGTATGACAAAGATAGGGAAAAAAAGAACTGATGGGGCTTTTCCATATCCAAACTAATCATAGAGTATGTTGTAAGTTTGGACAAGAAGTTTTTAGAGAAAAAAAATATACTGAGTGATCTGGATTCACAGAGAGTTCAGATAAGCAGGAAAGGATATGGGAATCTCCAGACAAATTAGGACAGCAGTTGCCTTGGCTTCTTGCTGCTATGAGATAAACACAACTCGTGTGCTGACATGCTCTACAGCCAATGACCTAGGTCACCAGAGCAGCTATTGTCAACGTGTTTTATCACTTACAAAGGAAAGACCAGTAGGACTGCCAACAAAACTGTTGGATTTAAAAATTAAATAATAATTTTAAAAAACATGTCAAGTTTTTGTTGCAATGTCAGTAGTGGGATTTGTTCTGTGAGAAGAAGCATCCCTTTTCCTTTATCAACTCAGTGGAGCATTATGTTCCTCACATTCATTAAGGTTTTTTAATCAGTGAAGTAGATACCTTGTTCAGCAATTGTTCAAAAGCAAGAACTTTTGGGGTTTTGAACAGTATGTGATATGTATTGGGCAGAAAGGCCATGAGTCAGAGCTCTGATGGCAACAAAAATATAAAGAGTGCAGGAAGATGTGTTAATCATTTAGGAGGTCCTGCCTCAGATGGTAGTAAAACTGAATTAGAACATCTTTGATTGACTTTGATCATGATATTAGTTCACAGAGAAAAACTAGGGTCGAATATTGTTGGATATAAGATAGTACAAAGTATCTCCTACTCATTTACATCCCCTTGCTGAATCCATATGTCAGTACAAAGTGAGGCAGGATTTAATGCAAAATGAGTATTTAAACCAGCGGGAATGGTGTCAATGTTTAATGAAGATTTAGGGTATCTTGAAGAAAACAGTAAATCTTATACATTTCCAGGATGATTTTCTTTGCCTTAAACAGTGAATAATGCATATTGTTTTAAAAAATAATCTACAAAAAACAGAATGAATGCACTGTTTGTTAGGACACACTTAGAACTTTCTTTACAGTGCCAACAGCACTGAAAACTATTTCAGTTCATTACAGAAATTTCCATTTTTTAAAATGTAATTACAGAAACTACTTGTAAAACCAAAATATATATAATATGGAGAGGCAATTACAACAATTGTTTCTTATTTTTCAGTTCAGTGGTTATATGAATAGAAAATGCAAACTCAGAAAATCTGCAATTTAGTCCTAGAAATATATTTTGTTTTTAAAGCCTGTAACAAACATATAACAAGAATCTATGTGAAACATGCCTCGATACTTTCCCTTTCCCTTTCCCTTTCCCAAAGAGCAGGGTAACGTACCACTTATAAATGGATTTTAACTAAAGTATGAAATAAGTTCCAGGTTGCTCTGGTCAAAATTACATCAAGAGTATTTTGAGGAGATTTTTCTTGCCTTTCAAGGAGTTAGAAGTCAAAGAAGTAAAAAATTCAGCACATTTTCAAAAAAATTACTCTTTTCATCCTTAATCATTACCCTTGTATTGTTCCCAATTTTTAAATGCTGAACAATTTTTATTAGCAAATCCAAAAACCTTTTGTGCTTTTCTACTTCTGTTTTTCATTTTGTGGTTTTTTGTTTTTGTTTTTTTTTTCTGTCATATACTCCCACCTGCATAATTCAAGGCTCACCTGCAGTGGTGTACGTGTGTGCCTGTCACTACAGGAATTTCTATATTGCTGTGGCTGTACCCTTTTCTGATGTACTGTCACCTGTGGTTACCCTCTGTTTCACCTTGTCTGTGGGGTCCTTGACCCAGAATCTATATTTAAACCAAATTATAGCATCGTTTTGAGTTCATTAATATTTTTAAATAATTCAAACACCTATTCTAAATACATCAGAAAACAGTTTTCTCCAAGGGTTATTGGAGTAGGAGCTGCAAGCAAAAGGAAAAAAAACCCTAAAATGTTATTTCCTAGAATAGTTAGATGTATATTTGTACAAAGTGAATTGTCACTTTGATCTGTCTTAGAGCATCAGGGTCTTCAGCTTCAACACAGTAAACAAAAAAGAATTGTCAGTGGGTCTTGCAGACACATTTTAGGCAATAGAATAATTCTCTCCCTTCAGCTTTTCACAGTCTTAACTTTCAGCTCACTCATGCATCTTAAAGACATTAGTCATCAAATCGCAGTTAAATTATATAGAGCTTACTTTGTCATTTCCTACTGGTTTTACTGTTCAGTTTTGAGTGATAATGTGAAAATTGTAATAGGAATTCACAGTTTGACTTCAACAGAAGCTAAGAATTAGTTCTAGAATTTATATTCTTTCTTGCTTTCAAAAACTTACTAAACCACAGAAAGTTTTAAATAAATAGAACTTGAACCAGTTATCCTACATAATGTAAACAGTCTATTTTACATCCTCATAATTATATAATTTCTGTATTTGCAACGTAAATTGAGACGCAATGAATGATTTTACAAGTGTTCTATTTAAGTAATTTTAAGTTGCAATATTGGTACGAATATCTTTTCAAAAGTGTCTGTCCTGTAAACCTTTGTTTTCCCTGTGCAGCCAAGTGGAAGCTGTAGAAAAGTTAAGCATGTAGAGCACACATATGTGCAATGTATATATGAAAATATTTACATGAGTGGCTGCACAGAAAATACAGGCAGAAACATGGAGCACTGAGAAAAACAGACAGCACAAATGATCATATTCTGCTCCCCTCTCTGGCTGGTCCTTTTGTGAGGAAAAAAATTATAGAAGATATGAATATGTTACATATTTATCTATATCAGATATTTATCTGTATTAGATATTTTCTATCAAATATATTAATACATATTTATATATTAATATCTCATATAGAAAATAAATATATAAATGTGTCCATCTATAGATCTATATATAAAGACATATGAGTATATATATTTATATAGACATGTTATAAATATATAAAATATATTTATATATATTTTATGTATACATATATTATTTAATTTATTTATTTAATCAATGTAGACATATATTAAATGTACGTCTACATTTTAAAATATATTTTATTGTATATATATATTTATATCTCATTAATTTCTCCAGTATCTGGGCTCAGACACCCTGCCAGCAGCTGGCCTCTGGATCCCAGCCTTCCCAGCTGCTGGCACATGCACAGATGAACTCTGAGGCCCTGCAGGTTCCTGGTATCAACCATTCTGTTCACAAATCACACACACACAACACACATGCATAGCCAGCTGGGGAAGCCCTGCTCACTTTGACCTCTCCAGCTGCTCCCAGGGTTTCACAAACCCCTGGATCCCAGGCTGTGTCACTACAGCTACTCACCAGCTACTCTGATTTGAGTTTGATGCTGTTACTCCTATCAATAATATGACGTTTAACTCAACCTTGGATGATGCTACATACATCTTGTAAGTACAACTGAATGTTATGTTATCAAACAAATAAACTGGTGGCATTTGAAGGAATGCCAGTTAGGAACCATTTTCTTCACACATTTAGCTGAAATTTTAGAGTAATTCAAGGTTATGTCCCTGTCAGTGATGTGAATTCAATGTTCTGCCATCCATGAAATCACACGTGGCTCGGGGGACTTCTGGTTGTGCAAGAAAAGAGGCACATCTTTTTGAGAAGGCAGGGAACTTGTAAATCATGATGGAATTCATGCAAAATGAAAAATTGCATACATTTTTCACTAGAGAATAAAAGCAATTATATTGGAAAAATGTACTATCTGATCCAAACTAACCTGAAATTGATACAATTTAAAATTAACTATCTTGTAACTATACTCATCACCGAGTCACAGTAGTCCATGCAGTTCATATTAAATGTGATGGAATAGCAACTATTTCTATTGAGACCAAAATTGCAAATATATTGGTGGTTTTAATCATGTCAAAGAAAATCCTTAGGCCTTAATATTAGGACCATATACTTTTAAAGAAACAGTAGAGCATTTCTTTTCCAAGTCCAGAATACTATTTAATTTACTTAGCATAAATAAGCTTAAATTGCTTTTGTTCCAGAAAAAAATCTTTTCTTTTTTTTTTTTTTTTTTTTTTTTTTTTGTGTAGAGAAAAATAGAATTTTATAGAGTATTTACTTATTTATTTATTTATAGTTCATTGGATGAGTTAGAGGACACTATCTGTTATATACATAACTGTGTTATAATGAGATGATTGGTCTGAAAATCATAATGTTCTTGGCAATTTGAAAATCTGTAGTGTATCAAAAATTATTCTCCATGACAAGAACAAACAAGAAGATAAATGAAAACTTTATTTTTCCCACTCTCCAGGAAATACAAGAAAGATGCCCAGGGCAAACAATTGTGTTCCCTATCAGTATCACTGCTGATCACAAATTCCTGAGGTTGAGAGTTGTCTCACAAGTTTTTTTGCAGTATCACACCTCATGCCTGAGTGGGGAAAGACACAAGTGATGGGCAGGTTACTAGAGGTGAGGGGGATGCTTGTCCATCAGCTTGTGTTGTTGACCACTAAGAAAGTTAAAATACAATTTGTTTCTAGGAAGATTTGAGTCAGTTAGCATGGCTCAGGCTTATTCAGTAGCATCTGATCTAGATATTCAAGAGAAAGCTGTCAGGAGTGTGACAAGTGTCAGAAAGAGAGAGAAGAATTGTTTTCTGTGATGTTGGTCCACTTGACTTTCTGCTTGTAAACACTGCAGTGACACACTGGCTCTGGTGGTGATTGTACCCTTTGCAAGGTCTTTGGAACAGTTATGGCATCAAATCTTAGCACAGAAAACTAAACAAGAAAAAAGCACAAACACAGGAAAAATAAAAAGATGCGGTCTCAGGGTTCTATAGCTGTGCCGTGGAATTTTTGAGAAAGCACATGATATCTTGGAGGTGACAATTTTGACACATCCTTGACTGCTGACTGGATTACCTGCCCCTGCTCCCACTTATATATCTCTTTGGGGTTTTATCAGGAGCTCCTTGTTTGTCCATGCAGGCCTCCTGCTGTCTTTCTGTTGTTTGGTGTGTTTCAGAACTGTTCATTCTTAAACTTAAAGGAGATCATCTAAAATTAGCCAGCTCTGTTTGGGTCACTTCCAGGAGTCAATCTCACGGGCCTCTTCCGAGAAGATGTCTGAACATGTCAAAGTTTTTTTTCTTGATAATTAAGGTTGCAATCCTACTATTTGCATCTTTGCAAGTAGCAAACTTTTTAAAATTTTAAAACTTTTTTGCAAACTTTCCCCAATTTCCTCAACACCACATCTCATTCCTTAATGTACTGGAAAATATTCAGGTGTGGGGATGCTCTAAAGTATCAAGTCATTCCTTCTGCCTTATGGGCTAATATTTGAGCTACTGTGAGAGACAAAAAACCCTGAATGCAGACAGGACTGGACCACTGTCATGGTATTTTCTGGGATGTTTATGATGATTCCTAGGCCCGTATTGAGAAAAGGTAGATAAGAGTAGAAGTTGGAGTGTGTACGTGCACAGTCTGTATGCTGCCACAGCTGTTAACAAAAATTTTATCTGTAGTGTGGATAAAATTTCTTCCTTGTGAATAAGACCATTTGAGGAGTTCCATTTTTACCAGCTCATAACAATTTGATTTTTCTCTCTGTCTATTTTCTTCATTTGCTCCACAATCCCTTTTATAATCCTCATTTACACTAGCTACGTTCAATAATTCCCACATGGTTTGATGTAGTAATTTTTGTGTGATATTAGAGTTATATGGAACAGAAAATTAAATTGTCATAATAATCTTTTTTGGCCTTAACTTCTCTGAATATCTACTTTTATTCAAAAACTAAATTTGTGTTTTTGCTCAGGAATACTCTGTTTTCCCAGAATATAGTAAAGTTGACCCAAAGCTTATTAAAACCACTGTAAAATGCCTACTGCCTTCAGGCCCCTACTGAACATTGAAATATTATGGACCATAAAGCTCCTAAAAACGTGTAAAATAAAGATGTAGGATATAGGGCCTGAAATCTTCATTATATCTCTGCAGAAATACTACTTTTGAGCATATAAAAATTTAACCAGTCTTAAAATATGCTCACTACTAACTGTTCATAGGTCAATCTAAGAAAAATCATATAAAAATGGTATTTATTTATCTCCAGTGTGGCCTGCAGAGTTGAAGTAGCAGACATACATATATTATTCGTAATTTTAGCAGCCTTTCTATAAAATTATGCCTGAAAATCATTCAAAGTCTGATCCAGAAATCCAAAAGGAGTTTTAACACTGATCTGAGAGAAACACAGGTAACACAAATTGTAAGGTAGAAAAGAATTCAGGTCAAATTGATCTCATTGTAAAGACTGCTGAAAGGTCTATAAAATCTATTCTTTTTTCTTCCTTCCCTCTAAAATGATAAAATTCCAGCAGCCTTATGTGTGGAAATAGAGTAGATGTCCAACCCAAAATGTAAGCTAACTCTAAAGGAGTAGACCAAAGTATATAAAGCACTCTTTATAGTCCATCTGAGTTACTGAAGGTGAACCAACCCTTTCTCTCTCATTTTTATATTTATAAAATCCTAATATTACACACAGATTGTAGAGTATTTCCTTAACATTATTTTCACAGACTGAGGAAAATATGCACATAATTACCCATGACTAAATCCGTTAAAACATCTGTTTTAAGGAGGTTTTTCTCACAGTGAACTGTGTAAAGAGTTCTCTTGTAGCAATTACGTCTCTGGGAACTTAGTTGAAATTTCATACTGTAAGCTTATGGAATACAAGTATTTCAATATTTACTGGAGTCCAGCAGTTTTTTAAGATTATGGTGGTTTGACCCTGGTCAGATGGCAGGAGCCCACCTAGTTCTGCTCTATCACTGCCCTCCTCAGCTGGGGAGAGGGGAGAAAATAAATGAAAGGCTTGTGGGTCGAGATAAGGGCAGGGAGAGATCACTCAGCAGACTGCCATGGGCAAAGCAGACTCCACACGAGGAAAAATGGATTTGATGTTCTATCAATTAAATCAGAATGGGGAAACGAGAAATAAAAAATAAACATTCTCCCCCTGCCCTTCTTTCTGGACTCAAGTTCACTCCTTGTTTTTCTGCCTCTCCCTCTCAGTGGTGCATGGGGACAGAGAAGAGGGGCTGTGGTCACTCCAGGACACAACTCTGCCATTCCTTTCTCCTCAGGGGGAGGAAATACTTCCCTCTCTTCAGTGTTCACCCTTCTCCTCCCAAAGGACAGAGTCCTCCACACACAGCTCCAACATTAGCCCTTCCTATGGGTACAGTTCATCACAAAATGCTCCAGTGAGGATCCCTCCCATGGGATGCAGTCCCTCAGGAACAGCCTGCTCCAGCATGGGTCCCCCATGGGGTCACAAGTGCTGCCAGCAAACCTGCTCCAGTGTGGGTTCCTCTCTCCATAGGCCACAGGTCCTGCCAGGAGCCTGTTCCAGCAGGGGCTCCCCACAGGGTCACAGCCTCCTTCAGGCACCACCAGCTCCACTGTGGGGTCCTCCATGGGCTGCAGGTGGATCTCTGCTCCCCCACGGTCCTTCCTGGGCTGCAGGGGCACAGCTGCCTCAACATGGGCTGCACCAGGGCTGCAGGGGAATCTCCAGCACTTTTGCTTTACTTGATAAAATTATCATAGAGAAAATAAGGCAAAAATTAAAACACCCTGATGCCAAAGTCTAGGACAGACCAAACTATCAAGTTATTTAATGACTAGGTTGTTTTTTTTTTTTAAAAAAAAAAAAAAAAAAAAAAAAACCAAAAACAAAAAACCAAAAAAACAAAACCACAAAAAAAACCCCCAAAAATGTGAGTTGAAATATCTTTCTTTGACCTTTGCTTCCCCTCCCATCCATCTTGCCTAGATTTCTGCCTCAGCTTTGACTGGGAACAGTAAAGCAGGAGTTTATTATGGAAGAAGCCTTTGGAAGTCAGAGAGGGGGATGTGGGATAATATTATTGACAGACTCTCAAAAATAGAAGTATGAAATTAAACACCAGTCCTTGATTTTAGAGGTGTATTCATAGGTGCATTTTTGGACGTCTGTCTAGCACTGGACAGTGCCAGTTTTTGCTTAGATTTTTTTTTTTCCTTTCATGTTCTTTACCCTTCCATTCTCATTTTCACCTCATCCTGAATTTTTAGGAAGATCATGGACATTTTGTCTACAGGAAGTCTTTGTGAGAGTCTGCGCTAGCTCTTCCTTTCTTGCAAGCAGCCCTTCTGCAGAGTACTGCATGAGTGCTTCTTCACAGGCAGCAGTTGACTAGAAATTACTGGAGAAACCACTAAGGTTGTAAGTGCTAATGTAAACTACACTCAATTTGTTTGAAATACTGTCATCTACTGTTGTTTGGCACTCTCTAACTCTCTTGAAAATGCATTTTATACCAACTTGTTAACTGGTTTGATTTTTCTGGTTTCTCTCCTATATAATGATGTCTAAATCTAAGGCCTGGGGACTTCTAAAGTGCTCATATTCCACTCATCAGTACAGAGAGTAGAGACTTCTGGATAAAATTTCGTTGCCTATCTGTGGTTTAGACAGTATTTTCTCCAACGGTTTTATTAGTCTATAGGATGTTATCAGAAAATTATTCAAAGGCTGCCAGCATTGGAAGTTATTCTGAAAGGATGTACCAGAGCACATGCTTGGATGGAACAGAATATGCATAGGAGGGGAGAATGGTCAAATAAGTGATGGATGATCTTCATCTGTTACTAATTAGACCAAAGAAGTCATACTTGGAGATGAGGAAGTTATCAGTTGTAGAAAGGGTTACTTTTGATGATTTGAATAAGATTCTCCCATATTAATTTTTATGTTATTTTTACTGAAGACCAAATAATAATGGAGTTCAGTGTTAGAGGGTAACATGCAATATGTTGCAAAGTACAATTCTACACTACTGAGAACAGAGGGGTTAATTTTTCCAACACTGTCATAATATTCTTTTTTAACTAATGTGCATATAGAAATGCTTTAATTGAGACAAATAATCTCCTCAAGAAAACAGAGCAGAGCCTTGGAAGATAGCAGCTACGTGAGCACCAGGCTGCACCAGTAGTTTTGAAAATGGAAATATTTGCAGAAGATGCAGGAGCGAACCAGAAAATAGATATTCCATAACCAGATATTTCTCCAAGCCCTAATTTTGGCCTGAGTAGAAATCAAATAGTAGTGACACTATAGGCTACTCTTTCAATAAATATTTAATCAAGTATTTACCGACCTTTATCAACCTTTCTATAGCAACAAGTCCTTATCTGAGTGGAAGGCCCATAATTATATTTCATTTTAATATATGCAGTAACAAATATTTCTAAATTTTTTTTAAATCTTGGCTTCTTGGTGCCATGCATGTGAGACAAATGCTGGCAAGGAATTGAAACATGTGAAGAATAAAACCGTATATACACATAATTTTTAAAATTTTGTTTATTTATATTTTCATGTACTCAGTTTAGTATTTCTAAAGAGACTAAGTCACAAGCTGACATCATGGCTTTTTCTATTCTTGGAGCTTTTATACTCCAAGAGAAAGTTTTAAATGCTCATTTTATAATCTGATTTTCAGACTCTGACTGAAGAGCTACTAAGTTATCTAAGTTTAATAAAAATGGTATGAAACACAAAGGTCGACAATAATGTTATCTTCACAGCATTATATTGATTTCAGCTTATAGAGATAAGTTATAATTTTATTTATTAAATATTTAATAAACCACTGGCTGTCAATGAACCTTTGAAAAACTAGAAGGAATAAAAGAAAAACCTCCCGCTAATAGTCAGAAAATACTGAATTTTGTTACTAATGAAAAAAATAAGCAAGCAAATAGAAAAAAAAAATAAATCCCTTTCTAAAATATGCACTGACACATCTTATGGAAACTATTTAAATTTTATGCCCACAATGGATTTAATGCAATGCATTTCATCCTTAGAATTAAATATTAGAAATAAATATTAAATATTAGAAACATATCAGGCATTGTTGACTCTTCACACTTTATGTTACTGGAACTAAGGATCAAATCTTTCAAAGACTTTTTAGCATTTTCCATGGGCTTAAAAGACAGAACTGAGAACTTTACCTACATGGATTTACTCCTCTTCCCATCATAGCTTCCACTGACATTTGCAAGCACTAACAGTATGATAATTTATGATTTAAGGTTTCAAACTGTATCATTAAATTGTATGATTATGCTATGTAATCAAAATTTCCAAGCTTATTAAAAGATAAAATCTCTAGCACTTGTCTATCTAAAGTTCCATCATGTAAGAAAAGGTAGCCTCTCACATTTTCAATTGGATAGATGATTAGAGTCTTTCTCAATTAGCTCACCAAATGAGTGAATAAAATTGTACTAGATTTTTAAGCTTATGGCATAAAATAGTTTTTGAACACTCAATGTGATTGAGCACTCACAGAAAGATTATCTAGTAATGACCTTCAGAATTCAAATCAAAACAAATCCAAATTTATATCTGGTTCCATAGTACAAGTATTAAACTATTTTAGATCTTATTAATGAATCTTAAAACATGTAAGATCTCAAAACTTTTTCTTGCATTTAATTATATAAGGTCACATCTAAGAGAATTGGAAACGTCAAACATTTGGGGTTCTTTTTTATTTTCATTATTTATTTTACCTGTGAAAAGTAATTTCATTTATTTGGTTAAATAGCGTAGATTCTCACATTTAGCAAACACACCATAAGGATTGTTGTTCACAAGCCATGTTTTCAGGGGGTAAAAGTAAAGATGACTGAAAAGAAGCTTTCATTGGTAAGTTCCTCTAGCAGAAGGCTATGTTTTTGCAAACATATGTTTCATGATTGTTCAGAATCATTAAACATATATTCATGATTGTTGGTTTTACCCTATCGTGTCCTGCAACTGAAAGTACAAAGTTTTCTGAATCCTTACCTCAAAAGGGAACATTCAATATCTTAATTACATTTAATGCAAAAGTAAAATAAAAGCACTATCAATTTACCATTTAAGTCACTGGAATAATGTTATTTTTGACAATCCTTGTTTTTCAGAGAAAATTCTGTTCATTATGGTGACAAAGTTGTGAATAACTTGTTAAGGTCAGGGATTTGATTTTTCTTTTTTTTTTTTTCTTTTTTTTTTTTTATGTAGAGCAGGGAATGAACGAAAGTTAACATGGGAAATCTTAAAATTGTGTATTTTTTCATTTTTGAGATATATTTTTGGCAAATCATTACTGAAACCACCATTAAGACACCAGTGAGAACTAATGTATATATGTTTGTGTGTTTGTGGACATTTTAATTTTCACTTAAAATTTATGATAATGGGAAATATCATAAAGATCCTGTGCATTCAGGAAAAAATCTGAGTTGTGAAATCATTCAGGTTAGACGATATCTCAGGGGGCACCTAGACCAGCCACCAGCTCCAAACAGGGTGAAAACTGAATTCTACAGGTTGCTCAGGGTTTTGTCCAACTAAAATTTGAATATCTCCAAGGAATAATGCTAAATAATCTGTGGAGTACAACTCATTCTCATGCTTGATTGTTCATATAGTCAACGCTCCTGAACTCCAATTTATGACAAGAAGTTTTTTCTTCTGGTTATTTCTAACTTTCTTACTGTACCCCTCAGTAAAGAATCTTCCTCTCTCTTCTTGGCAATCTACTCCCCAGTTTTAAAAACTTGCTGTTAGCTCCCCTTCAAGACTTGCCTTTTCCAGGCTAAACAGTCCTAGCTCCTTGACTCTTTCCTCTTATCTGGGCCATTAAAGAAGAAATAGCCTTTCATGTGATCAAGTGCAACTGAGTTTTGCTTGAATTATCCAAGGCATACAGAAAAAAAATTTATATATCTTCAAAAGGTTTTGTGAATTGGTGTTCTTCACACCTTCCCCCAAAGGACTTGACCTGTGGTCCAGAGAAGCCAGTGTCACAGCACCTACTGATTTCAAGAGCTTTACATCAAGCCAAAACAAGAGGAGTCTTTCAGACTTTTGATGAGTTCTTGAACTTTTACTAGGAATTTGATATAGGGGTTTTTCAAATCCCAAACACAGAACATTTGGGAGAACTTAAAGTGGAAAAGTGTGTATAATAGATACATGAATAAATTGAAATAAATCACTTTCCTTTATTTTTATACAAAAGCAGGTCAGGAAAAAGAAAACAGAAATGGTTATATTGGTGAGGGATTTTTTGGTTGGTTGGTTTTTGGGGTTTTGGGATTTTTTGGGTTTTTTTTTTTTTTTTTTTTTTTTTTTGTTGGTTGGTTGGTTGGTTGGTTTTTGTTTGTTTCAGTTTTTGCTTTTGTTTTTGTTTGTTTGTGGTCTTTTTTTTTTTTAATTAAGCATAAT
The DNA here is from genome assembly GCA_013398615.1 of Brachypodius melanocephalos. NCBI lineage: Eukaryota > Metazoa > Chordata > Aves > Passeriformes > Pycnonotidae > Brachypodius > Brachypodius melanocephalos. The sequence goes on from VZSR01003806.1 coordinate 10,154,171, forward strand.
ATTTATAATTTTTCTAGCAAATGTGACAACCTCTCTATGGAGAAAAAATTCTTCCCTAATCTATCAGAGCAATCAAATGAACAGTTTTATAACAGAAAATCTTTTGCTGGTACATATGAAAAAGTGGGGGTTTTTTTAACAGAAAGGATTTCAAAAGTATTTTGTATAGGAAAACTGCAAGACAATATTATGCAAATTGCACTGTTAGTGATTGAGATGCCAATAAGGAGAGATGCTCTGCTGGACCTCACGTTCATTAACGAGGCAGGACTTACTGGAGACATAAATGGTGAAGGCACCATTGACTTCAGTGACAATGAGATGGCAGAGTCCAGGATCCTGAGAGGAGAAAGCCAGGCAAGAAGCAAGGTCACAGCCCTGGACTTCAGGAGAGCAGAATTTTCCTCTAAAGGGACCTACCTGAAAGAATCCCATGGGATAAGGCCCTGTCATTGAGAGGGGCCCGAGAAAGTTGATTGATATTCAACAGTCCCCTCTCCACACTCAAAAGCAATGCACCCAAGAGGTACGGATGAGCAAGGATCTCCTGGCAAAACTTAAACGCAAAAAGAAAGGCTAAAAATTGTTGGAACCCTCAGCAACATCAAGCAGTATTGTCAGCAGGCTGAGGAAAGGGATGGTTCCCCTTTCCTCAGTTGTGGTGGGGCAGCATTTTGTGTCTTGAATTTGGATTTATGTCAGAATTTGTGTCTTTGTGCCTAGGAGTTCTAGGTTCCTCAGTACCAGAGAGACAGACATCCTGAAGAGAGTCCAGGGAAATTTCACGAAGATGGTGAAGGAACTGGAGCATTGCTGTGAGGAAACACTAAAAGAGTTGCGTATCTTTAATCTGAATAGAAGGCTAAGAAACGTTCTTAACAACGTAAAATATTTGAATGGAGAGAGTAAAGGAAATCAAGACAGACTTTTCTTAGTACCCAGCGGCAAGGCAAGAGTTAACAGACACGAACTGAAACACAGAGAGTGTCATCGAAATACCAGAAAACACTTTTTCTGTTAGGGTGACTGAACACTGGCACAGATTCTCCAAAGAGCTGCTGGAGTCTCCCACCTTGGGGATACTCAAAAGCCACCTGGACACAGTCCTGGGTAAGTGGGTTGAGCAGAAAAACTGGATTGAAAGAGCTCTGGAAGTCTCTTACTCCAGAGGAAGCTGCTGTGAACTATTCTCTAATTTTGTGTTTCTCTGGCTCTCTGGTTACTCAGTCATATGCTCACCTATAAATAAGGAAGATTAGATGTGGATTTTTTATAAGGAATGCATAATCCATTTTCAGTTCATCTGCGATATAATCTTAATTCATTTTTTGAAATGTGCTGAGAATAAACAGATTTGCAGTAAATTGCATGTATTCTCCTATAGTAATCTCTACAATAGTTTTTTTTCTCTTTTAATTGAAATTTGTCTCCAGGGCCAGCATTTTATTCTTGGAAAGTACTTCAAAGAAAATAACGCATCATATTTTAAAGAAATTTTTGCAAGCATGACATCTAACCTTCTCAAATCTCTGTTAGTCTTTCAGTTTCAGTGGTGCACTTTGTCTCATTTGTCCATACACTATCCACTGACTCTTGCATGACAGGAAAATGAAGCTTAAGCTCACAATTTCAATTTCTTTTGCCAAATCAGTACTTATGAATATGTTGAGAATGAACTTCAGTTAATTCCATTTGCTCTCATTAAGAATTCCAGATTTTATTTGTTTTCTTATGTATCATCAAATAATCTAAGTAGTACTACAGTTGATATTGTCAAACTCTAGAGAGATGCTAATACAGAAATATTATAAAAATAGTATAGTTTGATTTTTTGTCTTCTTGTAAGCACGTTTCCTTTCTTTATAGAATATAGCATACTTATCAGAAATTATGTAATTTCAGAACTAACTGAATATAAAATAATTTCTCAAATTAATCATTATTTAATACTGTATTATTTATATATTCACTCCTGAAGCCTATCAGCTTTTCTTTGTTCAGGGAGAGAACAGCTAATGATATAGCATTTATCAAGCTTGAAAATATTGTGAACATCTAAATGTTACTTTGGGCCTCAAGCAGAAACAGAAAAGGTCTAGTGACCTTCTTACTATTCACCATTATACACTGTTCACATATTTTCATTAATCTTTAATTTCTGTATCAATAGATGAAATATATATATGCAGACTCCATGAAAATGCCCTTTTAAAATCAGTATTTGGCTACAACAAATCATTTTTCATGTTTCTACTGGGAAGTGCATCACAGATTGCAAAGAACATTATAGAACATGTTTTGGATTTTGTGTTCATTATGATATTTTTAAATTCAAAACAGAAGTTTCCTACTGGCTTAATCTAATTTAAATGGACTTCTGGAGTTCAGTTCTCTAGAATGTCCTGTCTGTCTCTTTTTCTTTCTTTTTGCGCAATACCAAGGTTCTCCACTGTTGGGATTCATTATTTCTTTAACTCACTAAATTACCTTTAACACAGTTCAAGCCTCTCTTCTACTCTCAGTGCTTAAATTTACATCATTTCAGACATTTCTCAGTATGTTGCACTACTTAATCCTAACATAGGCTAAATGGTTCTTTGTTACCCAAATTGGCATCATTTATGGCTGGTTAAAAACCAAGTTGGTTACCAAGATTTTGAAAGACCATTTGTAACTTATGTATATGATTTCTGGTTGTTTTGATTGATGTGTTGGATTTTTCTGCATTTAATTTACTTCTAAAAATGAGTTTTGTATATCAATTTGATAAAACTACTATTACAGCAGTCTGTGATAAGTTCTCAAACTTTACCTTTTACTCTGCTTGAAGCTTGTAGTGTTCCCTTGACATGTAAAAAGGTAAGTAATGGGATTGACAGAGCCATTTAACAATGACTGGAGAGTTTGTGACAGCTGTCAGAATTCCCCTAGTAGAGATAGTTGTGCTGAACATCTGCTGCCCTCAATTCTTCAGCTGTAGAACATTTGCATCTACAGTGAAGTCTTGTCAGATTAATTCCTTTTACACTAAGAAGTGGCAATTCCACACCTCAAAGAAAGAATTAATTCTCATTAGATTTTCTCTCACAAGAGAGCTGTCTTTTTTAAAAGACTTAATCTCATTATTAATTTATGGGGTCCCTTTTTGAACCCTTCACCCCAGGAGAAATTCTTGATATCAAAATAAAACTTATCCTTCCCCTTCCAGCCACTCACATTTCTGCTTTGTGCTGAGGTGATCTTATAACTAATGTTCAACAAATGAGCTGAAAAAAATAAAGAAGCATTAAAAGACTGAGGAAATAGATATCATCAACATTCTAGTTCTCAAAAGAAAAGAAAACATGGTATGCCAGACAGACACACAGTTGAGGAAAATCAGCCCTTTTAGCATCCCTGTGAAGCTCCTTTGCAGTACATATTACATACCACACTGATGGTAATGTGTCAGATGAGTCCTGGAAGGTGAAGGTTGGGAAGGAAATTTGAGTCTTAACATTCTTTTCCCGAAAGTAGCAAATCAAGTGTGAAATGATATTTTCCACACTGGTGATCTAAAGTATAATTTACAAGGAAAGGAGACTGTATGTGCCTCAGCCTCATACGCTTTCCCAACTATATGTCAAATTGCGCTCATAATATCTTTGCTAATTAAGTAGTTAGAAAATTATCTGTGTTTATTGATATTGATAAGATTCAAGATGACAGATTAGTGCATGTTCTGGAATATGCTGGTGATTCAGAATATACCCACCATATTTAGAAAAATCTATACTGAGCACAGATACAGCCATATGAATAAACCACATAATAACACATAATATGTGTTGTGCTCCATTTTCAACAAAAATATAGAGTAGGTATTGAAGCAAAAAGTTTAGGAGATACTGAGAAGAATGTAAAATCAGTGAAATGATATGTTAGTAACAAAAGATGTGTGGAACAGTGAAGAAGCTATTGAAAAGTAAGAAACCTAAATTCAGTTTAAATCTGAACTGTCAAGATATATGCCAAAGTGACCAAGTGACAGAACAAATAGTAGATTCCTATGATGCAGGAGTCTAATAATACAGACAATAGAAATGAAAAATAATAAATGGGAAGATGTTTATCTAAAAAAGTACTTTTTATAGATTCTGTAAGGGGATTTGGGATAGATTCTTTAGCGTCTTCATCCCTGTGTGACTAATGAAATATTATATGGCAAAAAAACTGAGGGAGGGTAGACTTAGATAAGCTATTAGGAAGACATTCCTTAACTGTGAGGGTGATGAGGCAGGGAACAGGAATGTCCCATCTCTGGCAGTGTTCAAAATGGGGCTTTGAGCAGCCTGGTTTAATGGAAGGTGTCCCTGACCATGGCAAGGGGATTACAATTAGATGATTTTAAGGTCTCTTCCAACCAAAACCATTCTATGATTCTATTATTTTATGATTTTTTAACTTTATTTCTGTCATATTATCGAGACTGTTATAGTCATAAATCCCAAACACAGCACCATCTAGGCTCATATGAAGGAAATTAACTCTTTTCCAGACAGGCATGAATAATCTCCACCCCTTATTCTGCATCATTAACCTCATGCTGAGCAACACAAATTGAGGAGATTGGGATTTTGGGGAAGAAACCATTTTTCAGAGACTAGGAGGGTATCAGTCTTCTTGTTGAAGACAATGACTGAATTTACATTGCTTTATTTTGATGGGGTTTTCCCTTCCTCTTCCCTCCTCATTTTTGGAATGATTTTTTTTCACCCCAGAAGATTCTTTTTTTTCTTTTTTGGTTCTCATCTCTTGAAGTATCTGAAGTGAACAAAGGGCTGTGTAGTGCCCACTACATCCCTTTAATTCACAGGCCTTATTTCAGAGAGATTTGAAACTTAGCTGTGAGATTGGATGAATAGTTGAGTGACAGAGGTGGAATTATTTTCTTTTCACCATAGATAGATAGTAATGTTATTGGTATGACCCCTGTTTCTGTTATTCAAATATGCCTTACTGATAATGCAATACTTCTATTTTAGAAGAAGCAGCTAGCATCTTCCTTATCAAGCAAAACATATCACCAGGAATATATACTACATATATAATATAAAGACTGTGAACTTTATCACCTTTTAGCCTTGTCTGACACTTCGTGTAGAGTTTTGCAGAAACCTATTGAGAATTCTTTTTTTTTCAGAAGTCATTCTTTAGCCCATTGTTAAATTTCTCAGTCTTTGGTATGAGTTCATCATTTGATCCTTTGTCATTTATAAAGAACCATAAGGCATTTGCCATGAGGGGATGTTGATTTAAAAAAGAGATCCCTTTATTCTCAGATAAGCAGTTGGTTAGCTTTCATTGTACACCGAAATTCAAAACTCTATGAAATTTATCAGTTTAGGATCATGCTGGCTGAACCTCGGCATTGAGGAGATGTGTCTTCATACAGATGTTCCACAGAGAAAAGAGAAATGAGAGCTCTAACCCTCCTGTTCACTCCATGTCACAGCATGTCTAATTTCTCAATGTGCAGATGAAAGACAGAGGCTGGTATTGGTTATTATGATTAATAGAAAGAGATAAATAAGGTAATAAATAATGTTACCACTGCAACTTTATTCTACATTCCTACCTCCATCTCCTCACTTCATTCCACACAGTGACAACCCTTGAAGCCACAGGTCTTAAATATCAGTCATAGGAAACTGCATCTCTGAAACAGCCAATTTGCACACAGACTGACCTGGAAAATATATCAGTGAAAGAGTTGGGAGGTAGATAGAAATCATGACATGAAAATTAGCCTTCTAGACTAGCTGCTCTTGGTGGGTTATTAGTGAGGTGTTGGAAAGAACCACAGTAAAGAAAGTGACTTGTTTAATTCCTGAGACATGAGGTCAAAACCCAATGATATTTCTGCCTCATAAGGGCATATTACAACCATAAGCCCAGTGGCTGCTCTTATGCCACAGAGAGGTGTCCAAAGCACATATGGTGGAATATGTCAATTTTTGATGCTAATAAGAATTAGATTGCATTTTATGATTCAGCAGTGCTGAGGGGGTTAAAATTAGAGAATTTTTAAGCCTTCACTTCTGAAATTTTATGGATAATTTAGCAAAAAATTAACGGTCCACAAAACAGACATTTAGGTCTTATTAATTTTGCCCATTAAAATTCAAGAAATATCAAATATAGTTACCAAAATCTCTCTGGGCACTCAGTCTCCTCCTCATACACAATTTAAATATTACAGTATGTGTCATGATAGTATATTAAGAAGAAACAAAGCACTCAGAAATGGCCTTGAAGTGTATATTTTTTTTTCAATGTATAAAATATAATGTTTCTTGTCTTAAAACAATTGAAAAGTATTTACATTGGGAAAATGATTTCTAAGGAAAACATCCATACCATATATACTTATTTTAAATTTTTATTTAACATAGAGTAAACATAACATACACTAAAATAAGCATAGCATTCAACTTTATTTTCTCCCTCTTTCAATGTATTGATTTCATTTTAAAGCACGTGTGACTTAATTCTGTTGTTCTAATTTGTTCTCCTCACTTCAAGAAAGAAGGGTGAAGTGTGTCCAGAGAAAGGTAGCAGAGCCATTGAAGGACCACATAACTTATGAGGAGCAGCTGAGGAACTTTGTGGTTGTTTAACCTGCAGAAAAGGATGCTGAATTGTGTGCATATGTCTCTTTTATTCCTTCTTTGAGACACTATTTTAAAAATAATTTCCATAGCTGTTATTCTAGGGAACGAAATTTAAAATAAACAGCCAAAATGCTGTATCATTAAAGGATAAAGAAAGCATTCTAGATGAGCAAACCTTAAAATCTTCTAAGTTTTTATGACAGTTTGTTTGAAAACATGATTTATTACTAAATTTTTCCCTGCTTTTTAGACACAAAGGAAGAAAAGGAAGAAGGTGCGGAAGGAGCAGAAGGAGCGGAAGGAGTGGAAGGAAGGAAAGAAGGAAGGAAAGAAGGAAAGAAGGAAAG
>VZSR01003806.1:10170722-10186847 GCA_013398615.1 Brachypodius melanocephalos
AGTAGTATGGAATTATGCATCAATTTATTTTTAATAAGAAATATGTCAGATTCCCTTTATTTGGAAAAAAAAAAAGTTATATTTCTCTTGTGGTAGCTGTGTAAATTTCAATGTGATCCCCAATAAGAATCTCTTTTGGCCTTTTAGATAATTATTTAGTCTGTAATTTGATTTTGTCTTTCTTTGGTTAGTGATCTAATAAGAGACCCTCTTTGCTTGTAAACTGCTTTATGCTTCTGTACAGTACATGGGAAAGTAAAACCCAGAGTTTACTTGAAAAATGGATAAATGTGATTGCAAGCCTGCTTTTGAATATGTTGAAAAAAAGAAAATACTATTTTAAAAATTCTTTTTTGCGAGAGTATGAAACTAAAGTGCTACATTTATGTTTTTTTTTCATAAAACCATATATAACAATAATTTATGACTGAGATTTAAGTTCTTGTATATCATAGGTTGTTGAAGATACTTGCATCAATTCTAGTGATTTTAGCTATACACTCTATTTATTTTAGGCACCTGAGATGGATTTATTCATACTCTTGACACAATCTCTCATTCATTTCTGTTATTTGGCAGTATATGAGCATATTTGCACCTCTGACAGCTAACAGGATAAAGTGAAAAGTAGGTATTGAGCAGCGTGTTGCTAGAGTAGATGAAGAATGTACACTAAAAAGGGATGTTTGACACATTTGAAATTATTGTGACCATTATCCCTTTCATTAAAATAAAAAAAGAAAAAGAAAAAAAAAAAGGCAAGGGCAGGGAAAAACTGTAGAAGGAAATACTAGAGTCACTAAATAGTGGAGTAGTGGCCTATTGGTTTGAGTATTATGAGTAAGAGGATGACCTAAATTCCAGACCCTTGAATAATTCAGACTCAGCTTCTAGAATTACACAACAAATCAGCCATATCATTATCTGTGTAAAAAAAGAAATTTTAAAATATGTGGTCAAATTGTTGTCTATCCTAAAGAAGACTTTCTCTTTGAATCTCCACAGGTATTATACAGTTATATAAATATTATATATCAACACATTATGATTATATTATTATTCACTCATATTTGATTGAGGTTGCTCTCACAGGATCAAAGTTTCAGGTAAACATTTCTTGTAATGAAATTTGATGTTTTCTTCTCTTGTGCTGTTTCTGCCTGCCCACAAATACATATGTAAGTAATAAACTATTCTTAAAAATTTCCTAATTATCTCAGCTTAGGATAAAGGATACTGGCAACCTGTTAACTCTTTAGGGACAGGTGTCTGCACCTCACCTTTCCTAGTCTAATGCTAGGACCTCATGTGAAAAAGCTAAGTCATCAACCCCCCTGCCCTTGCCACCTCAGTGCATACTATTGACATCTTCCAGAGACAACTGAACCATTCATCTTTTCCCACTACCTACAAAGTTTCAGTGGCTATTTTGGTGTAACAAGTCTATTGACTGCAATCTTTGGGAAATCAAGTTGACAAAGACTATGGCCAAGTATATTATTTATGCTTAATTGTAACTCAACAGAAGTGATAACTGTGAAAGATATGATATCAAAATGTCAGCAGCTGATCAAATGCTTCACATTGCACATAAAAACACCATTATGCTGATTTTGCAAGGAAGTGATTTTTCCAAGAAAGTTATAGCAAAATCAATCAGTGACTGGGTTTGAAAATTGACAGTAATATTTTCCTCTCTTGTAGTTTTGTTAATAAACCTGTCTTTATATCCCTTTAAGTTCTGAGCCTTCTTTGCTTCTCTTCTAATCCTATTTCACAGCAGAAAAAGAGTAAATAATTCTAGTAGACACTCAAACCACTACACATAATTTGGGAAACAGAAATAGGAGAACTTGAAACCACTACATCCATAAATTTGAAAAGCCTTAAATCTGATCAGGAAGAGAAATTACTTTTCATATTTCATAATCATAATAGCTAAGTTGTTGCAGATTTTTATAAGAATATATCCTCTGAGTTCTCATACATTTTACCCATCTCTCTTCTATATATGATCAATCTGAGTTTTTAAAGAACCTCTGCAGTAAATAGGTTCACATCAAACTAGGGAAGCGTAGGCTGTAAAAGCATTCACTGTTAAAATGAACTTAGAAACTATTATCTAACATTTATAAGGGAAAATTTCCAAGTGCTAACCTACTGCAGTAAGAGTTTGCAGAGCAAAATATACAGAATCCATAACTACAAGAAAAGTCTAAAACTTATAGATGCATGAAAATCCTTTAAACTCTGTAATCTTGAATGGCAGCTGTTTACTGAAAGGCTGATTACTGAAATTAAAGATTGGCTTCATTATTTCACTCATTTTCATGTTTCTTTTATCTCGTTAACCTTACCAAAACTGCTCACAAATAAAAAGTAAAAAGGAGGTAATTGCACTGAGGTTTCTTCAGCCTGATCTCACTAACCTCACTTCTACCTATGAATGAATATTTAAAGAGGTAATATACAATTATATTTATCTGAAATCATGGGACTAGTTATTTATGCTGATGTTAACGTTGTCACTGATACTAGCAGACATTTTCCCAGTGACTAGTTATTGATGCAGCAGTAGGTAATCTGAACAACTAAATATTAGAGAGCATTCTTGACTGACCATGGCAAGAAATAAAGTATCTCTATGTAGAGTACATTGACAGCATCTTCCAATTTTCCTGTTTCAGGCTATACATAAACTTTTGCTTTTCCTCTTCATTCATCGCCTGATCTCTGTTTGTGTCTCTAAATTGCTGCCCATGATCAAATTCCTAATCCCACTTCCAAGATTTTTGCCTAAACTAAGAAATTCAGCTGGTTGTATTTATGTCTGCCGTGGTGACATGTTCTCAATTTTGATGTTTTCTCACTGGTTAACTTGACCTTGTCCTCATGACAGACCAGCATCACACCAGGGCTGACCCTGATCATTGTTAACACACTGGATCCTGTCTCTAACATTCTAAGCCCACATCACAGCTCCTTGATAGTGATCATCCTTCAGATTATCTAAAAACAGAGTCTAAGGAAAGGAGAGGCAACCTTTCCGCTTTTTTCATGATAGCTCCTACCAGTGAAGGCCATAATCTACATTCCATTTGGATTCAGCCAGCTGACCTCTTAGAAGGTGAGATGTGCTCAGGGCCACTGCTGTGATTGCTTTCCTATCTATGTTTCTGACCATGTCTTCATACACACTCCATACATGACCATGTCTTTTGTAGGTCTATACAAAGGAACAAAAATAGAAATCTTTTTTTTTTTTACAGGGTGAGGTTCTAAGTGATATGTAGGATATTTTGCTCTTCTGTTTATAAAGAAAGTAGTCAGGTTATTTCTACCTGAAAAACCCTCTCTTGTATAATCAGTGCCATGTTATTATGTCTGGTTGTCTTTACACGGCACTATTTGGGCATGTTAACAGTTATTCTTGAAGTTTAACAATGCAACTGATTGCTGAAAATAAAACAAGTACTGAAAATAAAACAAGTAGTGAAAATGAGTTATATTATGTTCTACCCCCAAAAAAAAAAAAACCAACCTGTTTATCATGATTCTCTTGATGGTGAGAGATGTTGCCTACTTTTACTCATGCAGGGACAAACATATTTTTCGTCATGCAGGGACATTTTTAAACAACACAGAAGAGATAACAAATTTTTGCAATTGAGAAATGAAGAGTAACAAATATTTGCAAGCTTTCTCTTTTTTTGTTATTGGATGATCTCACAGCTGAAAAAAAAACCATAGAACATCATCTGGTCTCTTAATCAGAACAAAAATGTGTTAATCTTGTGACAGTAACATGCATCAGATGCTTCTGTAAATGTTTAGTCCCTTATTGTTTTCCACTGCTGAGACACCTTCTAGATTGGTCACTGAAACTTGAAAAACAAAATGGATAGAGACAAACAGAAGAGTCAGGTGGAGAGCACAATGGCACAGGATTTGTACAGACACAAGCAAACCAGGCTGAAGACAGAGTGATGACTCCAGGCTAATGATGGCCCATATTGACATTGTGAAAAGCAAAAGTAACATGAACACCACAGGATGCTCCAGGATGGCAGATGTCCTCTTTAGGCTGTGTATGAGGAGGCTCTCTCTTTGCTTTAAAACAAACAATCCAAGTACTTCTAAATCATGGTTTTATTTTTTTCTTCCAGAAGTTTGTATTGGAATATGGTTTTGGTTGTTGGGTTTTTGGCTTTTCTTTTTTTCCAAAAAAGGATTTAAAAAGACTTGAAATGTTTTCAAGTTTGGTCATCAAACTCCTTTTATACAGTGATTTATATTATTCTTAAAAATATTTTTCTTGTTGGTTTTGTTGGTTTGTTTTTGGTTTTGTTGTGTTTTGTTGGGTGGGGGTGTTTTTGTTGTTGTTTTTTGGGTTTTTTGTCTTGATGCTCCTACTGAAATGCTGCTATCAGTATTTTATTATTTTAGAAAATCTTTTAATTTCTGGTTTAAATATACTAACATCCAGTAAATTTATTATTTTAGCTCAGATTGTGTTTCCTCCTTTCTTTTTTCTTCTCTTGTCCATATTCAATACCCATATTCTTTTAATACATTAGAAAAAAAATTACCTTCTTTGGCAGTAGATTATTTGTTCCACCATCATACCAAGTTTTCCTGGTCCACAGGCATGTGCAGGACAAATACATTTACTTTATTTATTTATTTATTTGTTATATTGATAAGATCTCAGCAGAACTATTTTAGAAGAAGTGAACAATTTTCTGATTTCCTGTGCTAGAAGCTACAGATGGAATGTTCCTCTATATATACTGAGATAACATTTGCTATTTCATTACTGAATTATGAGTAATTTTATAACCTATCATAAGATGATGGAAAAAAACAGAATCTTTTTACACTAGTCAGTTGCAATTAGTAGGCTTGTATCACAAGCTGTTGTTAATCCCTAAGGGCAGTGATCTTGCCCTCTATAATTTATCTGATTTTCTGTTACTCTGATCATCATATTTATGTGGCTCTTCATGCATGATATCTTAATATCCTTCCAAATGACTTCCATGCTTACATTATCCAAAACTTCCTGTGCCACTGCATGTTAATAATGAATTACTGCTACTTTTAGGAAGTCAAAGTTTGATTTTTGATTGTGGTTCAAACAAGAAATAGGATAAAGGACCACTGAAACAAAAAAGAAATATGTGGAATTTCCCCTTCTTTGACAATAATGAAGATTAATAATGAAGATTTTTAAGTAGATCTGAATTACCCTTTCCAACTGACCATTGAAGGGTCTAACACTTCCCCGTGGGAACTGGGACTTGGTAAATTTTGGGTTCTTGTGGCAGAAGTGTTTTCAGTGAGATAAAACCACCCTTAAACAGTAGCATTTCAATCTAAAGTTTCCAAAAGTGTCCTGAATTATTAAACATGCTTAACACAATGGCAATATGAGGATTTTAAAATAATGACTGAGCCTTGAAGAAAAGGGAAGTATAGTAACCCAGACTTTCTTTGATCATAATTGAAAGCCAGGAGGTTAGAGATGAAACAGAGACATTGCCATTGACAATTCTGTGACTAGATCCTGCCAATAATTTTTAAAATTTATTTATTTATTAAGCTCATTAATTACTGAGTCATTCTCAGTGCAGTATCTTGCAGCACCTTTCATGTACAGAGTTAGATACATTAATCTCCTCAAAAGAACTGTTAATTTGCAAGTTATATTACTGACTTTCTGTGTTGTGAGAGAAATATTTGTGATTTCCATTAGTTTTTCTTAATCAACAGCTGTTTAGCATTTTTATTTTTAAATTTTTTTATTGACAAGACACTTCATTCTTGTCTAATTAAATCATACAAAAAGTATTCCAATCGGTTATATGAATTTTTTTAATCTAAGCATCTTAATATTACTTTTATTCCAATGGGTTAAAATTAATTTTTATTAGCAAACATACTGCTAAATATACTGTTTGTGTTTTTACTGCAAAAAGAATATTTGACAGGAGAGAAAACAAAACTCCAATGCCTTTGACACATGCATCAAAAGTTTTATGTCACAGAAATGAAAAAAAAATTCCTAGTGATACTCAAATACACCAAGTATATGTTTCAATCAGAAAATATGTTGCAATTTCAAGTGGTGTTGTTTTGTTTTATCAGAAAACTGTCAAGAAGGATCAAAATTCCTAAATAAGAAAACTTTGTTTTGTTTTGACCTGTTTTATTGATTTCTTTCCTTATTCTTTGATAGTAGAAACTTACTGTTGATGTAGTAACATTTAGATGGTTTTTGTATTGGGCTGCTGTTCAACATGGGTGATACAGATATCAAATATTTCAGTGGTAGTTTAGTGGTTCACCTGACAAAATAGTTTGTTGTTTATTTCATTGTTGATGTCTTCTAAAATTTCAAATTCCATGTAGTAGTTCTTCTTACACTGAGCCCTTATTTCAACATCTATTATTATAGCTATTATTATAGTTATATAGCAACTCTTCTGTTCTTGCTAAAGATAATCATGAACATCCTAGAGAACAAAATCTGCTTCTTCACATATGAATTTGTTGCTGATCAGTTTCATCATTCATTCCAAAACCAAGCAAAAGAGTCTTAAAGTCTCAGGAAAGATTATTGCTGGTTGTAAAAAGGTCCAGGCTTATTTTTTATCCTTCCACTATCCTTCTAATTTTATTAATATTTTATTTCATATCCTTTCCACTATTTATATGTAATCTTTTATTTCCAGATAGTCAAGGAAAAAAAAAAATCTGTAAACCTGTAAGCAAGACCTGTAAGAAAGAAACTAAACTGCTACAATTTCTTAAGTTTTCTCAGCTTTCCCAGATGAAGTGACAGATGGAGTTTGTGGGTTTATGCAAAATTGTTTCTAAAGAGTAGATTATAATAATGTTACTTAAGAACTTAAAAGAAGTTGTCCAGACACTACTGAATTTATGTCCAAATTTTTTTTTTCCAAAAATTATAACTGCAGTAAAGAACAGAATGGTCTTTAAATGTGAGAATTGAGGAATCAAATAGTTAATAATTTTTAATAAATTATTTTCCCCTTATGAATGAGGACAGAACATTTGATTGCACATAACACTATATAACAGTAAGGTGTCTTCATGTGTCAACCTATGGAAACCACAGCAAAACATTCCTTATCACATTTCAGAACTTTTTGCTTTTTGGCACATTTTTTCACGTCAGTCTAGGCTGATGTCCACTAATGAGTGATGAATATCTGTGAATCCAGACATACAAGGCTGGCTAGGATGTATTTCAAAGTTAATTTGTAATTGGGCCTTCAGATGGTGATCTTGCCACTAAAATATCAGTGGAGCCTTAACTTTGAAATATATTCTGAAAAATCCAGAAATTTAACTTCTGATTTTAGTATAGTCAGTTCTTTGTCCAACGCTATGTGTATGAAATAGCCTGAGGATTATCTGAAAGAACATGTGCTGCAACTTTTGTACTGCCACTTCTAAAAGTTGCTCCAGATGCTCCCAGTAATTCAGGAGCACGTGAAATAGGACTTAATTGAATACATCTGTTCATTCTTGTTATAAATGGCCCCAAATAAGCATAAAGCTTTAAAGAGCTTTATTAACTGGATATGAAAATATCTATCAGTGTTCATCCAGATTATGAACTGGATACTATTAATCAGCATTTCAAAAATTATCTATGTAGCAAGAATTTATTTTAATCCCTGTTCTTTCTAGAACACTAAAGGAAATGTCCTTTAAGCATAATATCCCCTCATGAAGAACATCACACTGAGACATCTGCATTGCATCTTACATAAATATCCAGAACCACATGTAGCTTATCTGGAGTCTCCTGTCAAAACTTCAGCAGTGTTCACAGTTACTTAAGATAGAGATTCTTGTCTTCATATATTTGTGCCCATGTGTGTGTACATGTACAAAGGTGAATGCTTAATTTGATCATAAACCTTCAACATGTCATGCTGTCTATATAGAATACAGTAGTTAATCAGAATAATCTAAGTAAGAAGTTTGAACATAAAAATGAATAATTTTGGAGTAGAGAATAAACATACATACACGTGGGAGATTTCCTTTGAATAACTGCAGTATCAAACTGGGTTAAAAGGTTACACTGAAGTAAATAAATTATAAAGCACAAAGGGCAAACACAGACTATAAATTATTATGGAAGCTTGTCAATCATACAGAGATATGTGCATGGAGAAAGTTAAGTAATTTATTTCCTAAGTCTGAAACAAGTTTGCATTGGTAGGCAATTATAATTTGACACTTCTTTAATTTGAATATATATCAATTGAGCTCATATGATATCAGTTGAACTCATATGAGCATGAATCACTTATGTAGATTACATTTAATTCAGTGTTCTGATTTAATACTTTTATTAATAGTGTTAAATGCTACTATTTGCGCACATACCTCCGTAATTGGGCTTGAAGCAGCTATCTGATGAATGACCTCCACTAAATTACTTTTTAGAACTTTGAACTGTTATTTTGCCCTTCAGATATATTATAATAATATAATTACCTGTGTCTTAATTCAATTTTATACTGTTGAGTATTACTTCTTGATACCTCTACAAACATACTCAATATATACTTTTTATTCCCCATAGATGAAAAAAATTGTTCATTTATTGTCAAAAAAAATCAGTCCATCAGTCTATAAATAAAAGAATGCTGAACATATTTTTTCATGGTTATCTCATTCTTTATGATTAATTACAACCAATGCACAAAAGCTTTTTTGGGTGTGATTCCACACTTGAAAAAGTCAGGAATCATGTTGAGACAAAGCATAGAGAGCAAGTACTAAAAATGTATTATTTAATTAATTTGTTAATTTAAGATTGTTCTATCTCCTCTTTCTGGTTTGGAGGTTGGGTTTTTTGTGGAGTTTTTTTTTTTTCTGCCTTTTACTTGAATTGATTTCAGGTTCAGTTCTTTAGTATTGATTTCCCTTACAAATTCAAAGGCATGGTTAAAAGCATTCAAGAAATGTCTGATCCTCTGCCATAGTCTCATTTCTCATTTCACTCCAGCAACAGTTTTAGTCAGAACAGCTGCAGCATACTGCAAACACGCCATGGAGAGGGAGCTTGTAGCTTGCTTTTGAAAGCTGCCAGAAAAAGCAGTATAACTGCATGAGAGAAAAGATAAGCACTGAGAAGAGAACTAATACATGTGGAGTCTGTAAAAAAGGGTAAAGTTTGAATATGAAATGGATATTGCAAATATTGTCCAATGGTGAACAGTTTTTTGTGTGTTTATTTACATACTGCAGCAATTAATCACTCTTGGGAGTGAGGAAGACTGCGAGTAGATTTAGGTGAGGTGGTAGTAAAAGATAACACTTATGAGTTGATAAAGAGAAAATTAAAGTTTATTTTACAGATGTGCACTACTAGAAGCATTTTAAGTATAATTTTAAGATTTCCAAAATTGCTCATGCATGACGAAATCTATCTAAAATAAAATTGCAACTTTTTAAATTATTTGCGTAGTATTGGATAAAAACATATTTAATCCAATACAGTGTCCTAAAAGGAATGTTTCAGAAGAGTTTCAAATTGGAATCTAAATAAATGTTAATTCTAGGAGCCTACAGCCAGTTCTTATCAAATCCTTGTTATAATGTCAACAGCTTTAAATGATATATTCTGTTAACTGGTAGCTTTAAGTTATAAATTTAGTAATTTTAAAACTTTGATGTTTTTATAAAGTTTGACACCACAAATAAGTCACAATGATCTTCCAATTTATACATATATGATTATATTTACATTGCATAAATATTTATATTTAATTTTTTTTTTGCTTAGTATTTTTAACAAGTTCATTGCAAATATAGTATTTCTGCTCTTTGTGTCTCATACATGACAGCTTCTTTTTTTATCCAAGTTACTGAAATTTCCAACAACAAAACTTCTGACAGGAAGTTGAGGTGTTAGGGCTGGGTTGGACCCGATGATCTTGAAGGTCTCTTCCAACCTACATATTCTGTGATTCTGTGAAGTGACAGATCACTTAACAGCATACATTTTTAAGAACTATACTTTGATGCTAAAATTTCTTTTATGCTTATATTCACAAAACAAACAAACAAAAACAAACAAACATTCAGCATTTATCTAATTACTAAAGCAATTAAGGAGCTTAATGAATGTCAGAAATATACTCTAGGTTATCCTGGGTAACCCTCATGTTTGCACTGTCTGACAACTGCACCATCCATGTTCCCATTAATTTTACAGTGCAGATAATTCTTTAGCAGCCCTCCACTAACATTAGTATGACACAATGGCTGTCTAAAAAGGCCTCTTGTTGAGCAGTCAGGACACTTCACATTCCATATTCTTTATTGCACCACTTCTTAAGGCCAAGTCTATCTGTTTTAACAATTGCATCTTTGCAATTTTGTTTGCGAATGTAATCCTAGTCAGTAATTCATGTCCCACCATACTTATCTGGTTATTGAAAACACATTCAGTTGTGCCTAGACTGAAATGCCTCTTTGGTACTGTTGCAAAGGGAGAGAGGGGAGCTTAGACAAATCCCTGTTTTTCCAGGTGTCTGGCAGCAGGCAGAAGCTTTATTGATGTAGCCAGCACCACAAAACCCACTCTTGCTGGTAAGGTCTTAATAATGACCAATCAGGCCAACTACAACATGAATTATTTATTTGAATAGGAAACAGACATAAGACTTAAACAGATTACTTACCACTCAGGACAACACAGAGGAACTACTAGTAGATAAAAAATAGAGCTCATGGTAATATTAGTAAAGGTACATTGAGTTACAGCTAGTGAAGAAATAGTATAGATTAGGAATCAATGTCACCAACAAATGATGGCAGTGGGCAGAGAATGCCCTAGTTTCTCTCCATCCCAGGGAAGCAACTCAATGCCAACATCTTAACATCAAGAACTCTCCACACACTCGGAGACTATACAAGAGATTTACGATTTCATGAAAATCATAGTGGTTTTTTATAGTTGTAAAAATGCTTGTGCTCTGCGATCACTAATTTTAGGTTTTACTTTCTCACCATTTGAACCAGGATGAGTTTTGCCAGCTAAGGAGGTTCTCAGCTTAGATAATTTATCATATGACAAATCATTCCAGCCTACTCTAGCCATATGGCATGAGGAGACAATCTTCTGCTGTATCAGAGGTTAAAGGTCCTGCCACAGGAACCACCACCTAAGTAATATTTTCCCCAAAGATATCACTACTTTTTCCTTACAGTAATATTTACATCAGTGTCATAACTACAGATTGCATTTTAAGAATTTATTCTTCTTATAGAAAAGCTAATTACATTATGGAGCATGGAAGACTGAAAATATTACAAAGCTTAGTAAACCTCAAATAAAAAAAAATATGTTGCATTATTTTTCTTTAGTAACTCAGTGATATTGAGTGTTACTGTGGAGACATCAAATCTTTCACTCAGAATGAAAATGGCATTGTTAATAACATTAATTCCATCCTCCTACAGAAGCTCTTAGAAAAATCTTTAACCATCACAATCATGAAAAATAATCCCCAGGACGAGAAGCTGAATATTGATTATTTTGTCTAAAGACTGATTAAAAATATTTCATCTCTTTTCACTCACATTTTTGCTATCTGGCTATATTAACTCTAGGTAGATGTACAGAAGTAATGAGATTACTTGTCTTCTAATCTTTCTTACCAGGTAAAGAGTGGGGTGAGAAGAGGGGCAAAGATCATGCAGCCAGAGCCACTAACAGGCTGAGGAATATTTTTTTGAGAAATATAATCTTATCAAGAATATTTTATTATTAACATATTCTACACTATCAGTCCACTCTGAGTGTAGCTACTTATCTGATCCTTTTCAAGAAGGTCATAAAAGAAAACCAAAAGAAAACATCGAGCCGTCTGTGAGTCTAAGGGTGCACAATGAAGTCCAATATTCCTTTCTTACCTCTGATGACAACAGCCCCATGCAACAGAAAATGAATCTTGGTCATGGTCTGCTGCCTTCTGAACTGTGCTATTATAAAATCCCATCCTGTCCAGGCTCCTGCATCCGATAACCAGGAGGAAACATTGTCCTAGGAAAGAGGATCATATGGTTCCATTTCCCCTGTTAAGCTGAACTACTAAGTTTTTATGAACCAAAAGATTTCAAGTTTTAGCTCTGGCAATGTTAACTTGCTGATTCTCTAAAATCCTTTTTCCCTCACCGTAGAATTTGATTGCCACAAGTTGTACATGCTCAAGTGTTAGAAGTTCCCAGTTTTATCCAACACAAAGTGATTGAGGCTAAATCTCTTACATTTAAAGACCAAACTGATGAAACCTTCCAATTATTGTATTTCACTGTGTAGTTATCAAAAAGCCTGAAAATCCTCCACTATCTGGTATTTTCCTTAATTATTTTTCCTGATGAACATTTTTGGCTTTTGACCTTTTTAAATAAAGGTTTATACTGTAGTGCTTGTCTTCCAGCAATACTTAACGTGGATGTAATTTGAAATCTTAAAAACAGCAGATCATCTGTCCTAATTGGTATGAGGAAGCTGAGCAGTAGCACCTGAGCTTCTGTCAGGATTTCCACACTACTCATAAGAACTGTGACCTTCAGGTGATGTTCCTAATATTTTACAGTGTTCATTGTTGTCTTGAATTGGTATAGAATGTTGCCTGTTCTACATACTCTCTATACTAAAAACCCCTTCCTTTCTGGTGATCCTCTTTAACCTTTTTTTTTTTTTTAATTCAAGAACAGTACAAGTGAGAGTTTGTGTAGAATCAAACCTTGATGCTGAGATCTGTCTTCTTTTAAATTACTGATTTACAGAATTGTAGAATTCATATAGATTGGATTTAGCTATACTAAAGGGGAAAAGTTTTGTTGGATTTACTTACCAATGCTTCCCTCATCAACCAGTGTCATTTAACAGCCATACTAGAAAGTTATCATGTCATATAGGTCATAGGTAAAAATTTAGAAGAAATAATCCAACAGATCTTTTTCAAAAATATGCATTACCATGATATTTTTCTGTTGCATTGTAGGGAAATGTAGTTAACAAACCACAATTAGATTACATCTAATCATTGCTGTGATAATTGCATATATTATATATTTTTTAACAAAATCTAATATGCTAGTCAAATACCTTGGAGAAATCAAAGTATATATCTACAAAGGTAGACCAGCAATTCTATCAATACAAATGTTTTGGAAAAAAAATCATTCTATTATTATTACATCATGCTACAGACTTGTAACTGGTTTATAATTCCTGAGAAACATCTCTCATACTTAAATACATCTACAGACCTACACTCTGTTTTCTCTCATGTTTTCCACTTCTTCAGAACTTTCTCATATTTCCCAAACTGAATGAAAATTAAATATCTTGTTAACGTATCCTGTATTTTTTTAAGAGTAGAATTCATTTGAGAGCCTGTCTCTACCTGCATTTGTACAATCTTGGAACTAGGAAGTTCCCTGGATATACTAAATGCCTTTAAATACCCCTTACCTAGTATGAACCTTGATATCATCACTGCTGTCTCTATAAGCAACAACATTGCTGTGACGATGACAATCAGGACGGACCAGATTATTTTATCAGTATTTCAGTGTAACTCTAGTGAATTTTGGCTATTATGGTGTTAATAAAATACAAATATTTTTCAACAAAAACATATTGTTAAAGAGAATTATTTTGAAAACATTTAGCAGTTTTCTGTTCACTCCTAATTCTTAAAATTTGAGGAAGGACACTGTGGGTAATAAATAGCTGCTTTAGAGAAGATAGCTCACTCTGGAAAGCCTTTGAATTTTGATCCTTTAGAACCATAGATGTAGATGTAGACTACTACAGTCTCCAAGAGTAGGTAATTTATAATAGTGTAGACAAACAGTTCTAACTGTATTGTTATTATATGAAACAGTTATAATATTCATATCAGATCATAATCCTTCACTGACTTTGACATGTTTGTCATATTTAGCAGTTCTTATTCACTCTGTAAAATCTCTGATGGATTGCAATAAAAAATGAAACTCATACATCAAGATCTAATTGAATACATGCTTTGCTATTACATGAGCATAATAACTTGAAGCATACAAAGCAGCCTTTGTGATTTTTGCACCATTTCTTGAAAAGCAGTTCATCTTCTTTATATGAAACCAAAACAAAACCTGTGGTTTTGACTGACTCCACACATGCAGGTACAAAGCATACATAAAGAAAAAAAAATTAAAAAGTCATTTAATATTTTTCTTCCAAAGAAAAGAACGAAAACAAAGTTTAGGTGATTCTTCAACTCACCACTTAAAAGTGAATTTGAGTCACAGTAAATTTTTATTGACTGAAATACAGTCCTACAAACTAAACTGACATTGTTTAGAAGCTGAAAGGAATACACAGAAGGAGTTCTTACAATAACTCTTAGCAGAAGTTATGAAATATGCTTGCAGTATTTAACCCATGACTAAAATTTTGTGAGCCAAATACTTTTTCTAGAGAGAAACTTAATCTTATTGCAAAAACTACACTTTGCTTGAGATTAAAGACAAGACTCACCATTAACCCTTTTGCAATTTTCACAAACATGTTGTTTCTAATACAGGGTGATAATTTCATTAATACTGTCAAAACCTGAAAACTGAATGGGGAAAATATATTATAAACCTATACATAATCACAGAATATTCTGTGTTGGAAGGGACCCACAGGATCGTTGAGTCCAACTCTTAAGTGAATGGCCCATATGCAGATTCAACTCTTGACTTTGACATTTTTAACACCATACTCTACATATACATCTCATACAAGAAACTCCCTCTTTTTCATAGTAAACCTGAACACTAAACATCTTTTTTACTTATTATGTGACCTTTAGGCATAATAGTTCATCTTCCTAATAAATATATTCTTCCTTTCTAATGTTGTAAAACTCTTGCTAAGCCCAAGCCTATATTTATTATTTGCTCAAGTTCAAAAATTAATGAACCTGAGAAATTAATTTCCCTTGTGCATGCCTCTGTCTCTGCATGGAGTTACCCAGGACACTTAACTCTTTTAAATTGTTTTCATCTAATGTGAAGGGAACATAAAAAGTTTGACAATAGCAAGACGAGGTGATAAAGTAGAGTTTATTTCACTCAATTTTAAAGGAATTACTATCATTATTAACATGTATGTGTTTGTTTGCCTGGCAGAAAAATACTAAAATTGTTTATAGAGTGAAGCCTAGAATTTCCCCAGTACACTGAAGTATCAGTGAATGATACACAACATCAGCTCTAAAATTTGTGGAACCTAACACGTGTCCTCTCCAGACACCCATAAGTCATGATGGAGGAACCAAAATTCACCGAAAATCTGCACTAAGCTATCTACAAAATGGTCCCAAAAGATGATGGATAAATATGAAATCAAATTTATCTGAAGCATGGTAGCAAAGAGAGTTTAATGCATAAAACTCCAGAAAATCAAAAAATAAACCATTAAAATCTTCAAGTCTTATGTTGTAGTTGTGAATTTTACATTGTTTCAATTTAAGAATAAAAAGGTTGTTTAGAAAAGTGCTTTGGTTTTTATGTATTATAGCTTGCATTCTGTCCTTTGCCAATAACAAATATGATCCAAACCATTCTTAAAACTACCACCAGCATTTCATGGAGTAGATTTTGACCAAAATATTCATCTGGCATCTTAAATACATGATGAGAATCAGGATGAAAACTTAGGATGTAATATAAACCCACTCCATTATTTTTGCTGAAGAGAGTATTATCTTGTTTTACGTTATGATGAACAAAATGGATATTCCTGGGCTTTAGCACAAACCCGTTTTAAATATTGGATCATAAAAATCATTAAATAAAATATACCGTTCATAAACTTCAAAGCCAGTTATGCCAATAAATAGTGCATTAAGTATATAACTTGCATTTTTATCTTATAATAAAGTTTAAAAAATAATATCTCAGAAGTCAATTACCCTTTTATCTTAGCTCCTGTATTTCTCCTTCTTCATAAACACTAATTTAAAAGAGGCAAATAAACTTTTACCCTATGACTTTATTGTGCCAGGCTGGGCCTTATTTTCTTGT
>VZSR01003806.1:10186947-10199511 GCA_013398615.1 Brachypodius melanocephalos
ATAGATAGATAGATAGATAGATAGATAGATAGATAGACAGACTGACTAAATGTAAGGCAATAGTCACAAAAAAAACCCCAAACAACCCAAAACCCAAAAGACAAATACTGACAGATATCATGGACCAATATGATGGTTTAACCCCACAGTTAGTGAAACACCTCTGTCATCTCTTCATTGCTCCACAATGGGATGGGGTAGAGAATCAAAAGAAAAGTAAAACCTATGGGTTGAGAGAAAGACAATTTATTATGACAGAAGACAAAGAGATAATAATAGTAATAAAGATAATAAATACAATTGTCAGGCCGTTTCCAAGCAGTCACCACTACTTCCTGGCAGCTCCTCCAGAAAGTTTTTTTTGTTGTTGTTTTGTTCAACATTAGGCTACAAGGTCTGGGGAATCCCTTTGGTCAATTGGGGTCAGCTATACCAACTGTGACCCCTCCCAGTTCCTTGTGCACCCCCAGCCCCTTTCACTGGTGGGGTGGAGGAAGAGGCAGAAAATCCTTAACTTAGTGTAGGGACTTCTCAGAAAAACCTAAGCCATCAGTGTGTTTGCCTATATTATTCTCATCCCAAAATCCAGCACTAACTATACCAGCTACCATGAAGAAAATTGTCTCTATCCCAGATCAAACCAAAGGATTCTACCATAAAATAGAAAATCCATCTCTTACAAGACAAATTATGAATAAAATCTAATGGTGTGTATTCAGATGTCCACATTGTTGACAGATGGAGATGCTGGTTTCTTTTACTGCATAGTTTAAAAACAAATTAGAATTTCCTGATTCATGCACTGCTTTAAGTCACTGATTAATCTGTATGATCTATGTATTTTTAATTATTTCCTTTTCTCCCTCTGATACAACTATGTGTTTTAGTATGGTTTACAGCAAAATCTCACTCACTGAATTGTAAAATGTAAGTGAATACATCATAAAAAGTAAGCATAATTTATTGAAGATCATATTGAGGTTGTTTAGTGTGCAATTCATCCCTGTGTAAAGAGCAAAACCAAAGTCAAGCAGTCAAACAGATTGACAACTTTCTCTCCATTTCCCCTGAAAAAAAGAGTGACTGGTTTAAATCGTGGAACCAAAAAATGAGCCTTTTAACTTTTGAACCTTCAATAAGCAATCACCTCTTGACTGTTATTTCAGGTCATCTCCATGTCTGTGTTCCTGTAAATACAGATCATTGGGCTTCTAACCACTCAGAAGAAACAAGTACTTTCTTTTAATTGCCTTTTTATATTGCTGTGTTTTTACACTTTCCTGTTTATGATTTATGCCCTTCATATTTTTAATTATTCTAACAGCCTAGGTTCAGCTTACCCTCACTTTTTTGTATATTCAATATTTTCTTATTTTTCACATAACAATCCCATCTTCTGAATCCCTTCAGTTTCCCTAATCCATCTTTTTTTTTTGCACTATCTGTATTCTTCTGTTTTCCTAAAACTTGTCTAATTCAGAATATGAAAGAATGCAGCAGCTTCCCCTGTCTGCTTCTCAGTAGGGGGGTGGGGGAGAAAAGCAAAACCAACAGCAAAACCTCAACAAAAAATTAAATCCACAAACAAGGAGAGTCTTTCCCACTAGGAGTATATATTTCAATAGAAATGGAAACATCTTGACAAAGATCACCTGTGGTTCTTTGAGATGCAAGAGAATCAATACTTGTTTCAAGTGAAATTTAGGACCTTAATGAAAATTTGGAGCTTTAGGTAAAAATGATCTTATGAGCTTAGTAGTTCTGTAAAAACTATCCCAACATTAAAATCAGTGTTTTATAATTATGCAGGGGTTTTTTCCTGGTTTTCCTCATTTTCTTGCTTTTTCTTAGTAAAGCATTTCTTCATATCCATGTAAACTGGAGACTACTAAAATAAAAATTTTCATATCCAAAGTTAGTGTTATTCCAGAATCTCAGGCCTGAGAGAAAATCCTGCAAGCTGTGTAAAATTCATAATCAAATCAGTCAGTGAGCACACATTATGCTTTTCACTGACACAAGTGAAATGCAGTCTTTGAAACTGCTCATGATCATTTAATAGGCATTATTTAACAGGTAAATAGTGATTTTTATAAATTTTAAAGTACACTTCTAGAAATGCCTTTATTAGTCATGCATGTCCACTTTCTGAAAATATAACATGATTTAATAGAAGAATCAACCAGATCAGGACTCATGTACCAATGTAACAAGTTTCCACTTAATACTATAAAACAGAGAAAAAAGTGTTGCTGCATGTGAATTTTCTAATTCAAACAAAATTTCTAATTCAAACAAAACACTTCTGTGATATCTCATGTGACCAGACATTAAATTTGTGTTTGAATAAGATAAACTATCGTTACCAGAGGAACAGCAGTGGCATCAAACCCTAAAGTCCAAATCAATGCCACTTCAAGAGAATAAAACTGTAGCTTTTATAAAAGGATAAACTAACAGTAAATAGTTTAAAATAGAAATGTGTACCACAAAAAAAAAAAAAGAAAAAAAAAGAAAATAAATTTTTTAAAAAAAGGCAAACAACAAACCATGGGAAGAAAAGAATTATTTACATGATTTCGCATGGACTGAGTATCTCAGCAGTACCAAAGTGACTCTCCAGACCCTTCACCAGCTCCATTGCCCTTCTCTGGACACACTCCAGAGCCTCAATGTCTTTCAAGGTGTAGCCTCACCAGTGCTGAGTACAAGTGGACAATCCCTGCCCCCGTCCTGCTGGCCACAGTGCTGCTGACCCAGGACGGGTGCCATTGTCCTTCTTGGCCACCTGGGCATACTCTGGCTCAGGTTCAGCCAGAAGTTAACCAGCACCAGCTGGTCCTTCTCTGCTGAGCAGCTTTTCAGCCGCTCTTTTCCAGCCCCCAACACCACATGGGGTTGTTGTGACCCGAGGGCAGGACTCAGCACCTCACTTTGTTGTACCTGATAGAATTTGCCTTGGCCCATCGATCCAGCCTGTCCAGATCTCTCTGTAGGGAGCCTCCCTACCCTCCCGCAATCAACACTTCCACTCATCTTGGCACAGTTTGCAAAAGGAAAGAGTCTGCACTTGATCCAGCCTCCAGGCTGACAACAAAAATATGGAACAGAGCTGTCCATTTTTTTGCCCAGCAAAGAGTGCACCCACCCATCCTAGCCATTAGCAGCCAGTGTCTCCAGGAGAGTGTTGCGTTCTGATTTACTGAAGTCCAGGTAGAAAACATACACAGCCTTTCCTCATTCACAAAGTGGGTCACTTTGTACTAGAAAGAGAGAAGATTGGTTAACCCAGACATGCCTTTGATGAGCCCATGCTGGGCCTGATATTAGAAACTAGGGCATTTTCCCAAACTTTGGGACAAAGGTTTTATCCAATGAATAGAAGAGACTAAATTATACTTTCCAGTGTTAATTAAAGTACATGAATTTTTTTTTTTGAGGAGGAATGTTTGGAATTGAATGGAAAACAAGAAATCATTTTTTGTTTTGTGTTTTGTATATATAGACCTTTACCATTATGTGTAAAGAGCAACGAACATTGACTTATTTTCCTGGGGACAGTTACAGTCTGTTCTGTGAAAGCACAGGGTATATTTTTCACATGATTGGTATAGACCAGAGTGTTAGCAATGGTCTGGGTCTGTGTGTATTCATAGGAGGAAATGCAGACTAACATATTCTTAAGAAAATAAAATGTTGACTGAACTTAAGCATGATGGATAGTGAGCTTTTCATGAAAGGTCAGTTGTGAGTGAGCAAGACAGAGGCTTCAGTTCTTATAAATGTTGTTATTTTGATGAAAAAAAAAAAGTATTTGCTGTTTATGATAAAGCAGCTGAGAGCCCACAAACACAGTACGGTTCAAAACTGAAATATATGAAACATGATAACCTTAAGTTACATTTATACATGAGATGAGACAAGATCCCTCTTGTAATTTAGTTTCTAATATAAAAATATGCATCTTTCTCAGGAAAGCTGATTGTTTTGGAATACTGAAGAGACAAAGAAAGAAAATCCTTTGAATGTTTCTTTAAGCATCTGTAATCTGTTTTTCACTCATTTGCTTCCTTGCATTTACTACCTGCCTATGATTTTTAGGATTTTTTCTCTGGTATTTTTGAATTCTCAAGACTTGAATGCTTGGAAAACATAAAAAAAACCCCACCCATGGGTACTGTCATAAAGGGCTTAATTTTCACTTAGACTTTTATGTAAATGAATAAGTGAGAATTAGAGTAAAACCTTCTGAAGTCAGTCACTTTTCAAATTTGTGAGAATATCTTAAATAAAACAGTTCACTATTTGGCTTTGAGGGGGCCTACGTCTCCCTTCTGAAGACTTTTTGATTTTTTAAACATAACCTCTGGAAATCTATCAAAAAGTATTAAGTGATAGAACTCCAGTCTCCGTTGAAT
Organism: Brachypodius melanocephalos; assembly: GCA_013398615.1. Taxonomy (NCBI): domain Eukaryota; kingdom Metazoa; phylum Chordata; class Aves; order Passeriformes; family Pycnonotidae; genus Brachypodius; species Brachypodius melanocephalos. Next base: position 10,191,366 of record VZSR01003806.1, read on the forward strand.
GGGACAGACTAAATGTCTGTCCAAAACAGTAAATAAGAAGATGTCACTCACAGCAAATATAATGCTGCCTTAGAGGAGTGGTTCAGGAAATTGAATGGACATCACTGAAGAAGCAATGCAACAAATTTCCAAAGCAGAGAGGAAAGCAGAAAGTTCTGCAGCTTTTCATGGGGTAGGTGGAGAACAGAATTTTTTTTCATGAGGTTCTTCTATTCCAGAGACACAAAGTTTAGGTATCCAAACCTGAAAGGAATAGAAGGTATTTGAGAAATGAATGTCTGAAAAATGGTCTGCTAAGGGAAAATTTCAACAATTTACTGATTTAATACTTTGGATTTACTTTATTCATTATCCTGGTTCCATTTTAAGATGTTGCTGGCAAAACATGGTTTTGGTTGGATATATTTTCATATTCTTTGTGAGCTTAATAAGTCTAGAAAAAAGCAAGGAGACTTGACTATGAATATTTTTTTCTTTTTTAAGGTTTTAAGAAGCTGAGAAATTATGTGTGCTGATAGGATCATGCTCTAGATCATGCTCCTAGAAGTATCACCTCACACTTCTTTCAATGAATTGATGAGATGTTATATACATCTAAATGTTATATAAGACCAAGGAGACAAAAAATTTGCTAATAACTTATCATATGCTCTCACTCCAGTCTGTATTTATTATGACTTCCTAAACCAGGAACAATCTAATGGAAGACAGAAATGACTGTTCTCTGCCTTTGAGTTACCTGAAACAATTTATAAAAGCCTTGAATTTTAACAAGTACTGCGGAAGGCTAAACATTTCACAAGTCTGAATTTTCAGCCTCTTAGAAAAAAATCACTAGTTAGAGGAGAATTTCTCTCTCCTGGTGAAAGAAGGCAGTAAAATGGACTTGATAGTTATATTTTCTGTTTGATCTGCTGGCTGACCAGCAATATCTATAGAGCAGCTGGCAGTCTGGTGGAGCATATGCTGACTCTTTCTGCCAGTACTGAGTATGCCACAGAGAGCTGGGTGGAATTTGAGGGTGAAATTATTGTATTGGTGCAAACTAGACAACATTAGAGAAAAGAGAGAAGGAGAAAGGAACCAAGCGTAGTTTATTTCAGAGGAAGGAAGGTCTAGGAAACAAATTTATAAGAAAAAAGTTATGTTTATTTCTCATCCAACAATTCATTGATTTTAACTTTGTGTAGCCTCACAGAATTTATTTTCCAGAAGTATCTGGTCAAGTGAGCTTAAGTACAGAAATAACTGTGTCAAGCTCCACATTCTGGATGTTTCTATGATGTTGCAGTGATTTACGAAGCCCTGAAACTTTCCTAATGCTGCCTAATGTCATGGCTATCATGACCTGAAAATCAAGGATTACATGTGGGAAGACAGATGCTCATCTTAGTTGGAGTAAAATATGATTTCTGTAGAGTTACTTTAGATTTATAGTGGCTTAATCAAGATAAGACTCCAGTGTGGTGCAGCCTGTAAGTAATCACATGCTGGTTTTGGTGTTCTAATAGATGTGTCTGACTGGGGCAGGGTTGGGAGAAAAAGAATTTTCATCTTGTTGCTATACCCCAGTTCTGCCTCCACCATGACAATAATTCCCTTGAATGTATTTAGTACCCAGTGAGGTCTAGTCAGAGTCTTAGAATGTTTTATGTTTTCTTGGCGTCTTGAGATTAGAAAATTGCAAGGTCTCCTTGTCCCAAAGCAGTAAGCTTTAACTGTGCACTACACTGCACGTTGCATTTTCATCTCTTATGACCTTGTCGGCATGATGGCTGTCATCGGGAAAGAAAAAGGTACTCATGATGACCAGGTATCTTGGAACACTCAGAAGGTGAAATTAATTCTTAAAACGGGTGTTGAGACAACTCTTTCTTTTCCTGATCTGTGTCTCTCTCATCCTCACTTCCCTTTCCCATCCCCCAAATTGTTTTTGAAAAACAGACTTTTGATTTAGTTTTGCAGAAAGCTTTGATGAAAACCACACAATGTTATTCCAGGTATTCCATCTTCTACAGGCCTAAATGAAATAGACCACATTTAATGCAGCAGCTCAGGAAAACTATCATATCTACCCACCCAGTCAATGAAAAAAAAAAAGTAATCAATAAAGACTATTTCACAGGAACTTCAGTAGGTGAGAGGAAAAAGCTGTGTGAGTAATGCAGTGTGGGAGTAATGCAATATGGGGGTAATACATAAATCAGTGGAGGAAAACAATAAAAATGTGCAAGGAATAGTTTGCTTACCAATAACTTCTGACAGAAATACAGTTATGATAATAACTAGGATCATGAAAGCAGTTCTGTATAAGCCTGCATTAGCTTTCTTTCTTTTGTGTTAGAATATGAACTAAATGAAGTACAAGGGAATAAAATGATAGTAAAATTAGCTTTTATTTTTAGTAACATTTGCCTTATGCATGTGTTTTACTCATGCAAATGCATTTTCCACTGATTCAGGTTATCTGATGAAGTCCAATTTTTCTGTATATTTCTTTTCTTCTTTTCTTCCATCTCTAGCTCAATCTTGCACATTTTAACTTCATCAGAAGCAAAAGAATAAGGTTTAAATACCCTTTCTCTTTTGTAAATTTTGATTCATTCCCTTTTTGCATTTTGTCCTTCCAGAATCTTATACACACTGATAACAGTCTGTCACTCTTGAGGGGTCTTTTAGCAGATATTCAAGCTTGAAATTTTTTACATCAAAGTTACAAGATTTTCCATCTTCCAAATTGTCTCCTAGTATGCAAAGGAGTTTGAAGTATTGAATAAACCTAGTAAATGAATTTTGGTGTCATATAGTTGTCATCTTTGAATCACATACATAATTGTAGAAAAGTTAAAAGACACACTTATTTCCACAGCTCTGTTGTATCTTTCCAAATGAGATTACTAAATTACAAAGTAATATTTTCTGCTAGTCATGAGAAGGGCTATATTAAATTAACTTACATTTAATGTCCCCAAAATAAACTGTAAACTCTTCAAGGCAGGAATCCTGTCTCCCTTTCTAGTTGGGTAGTGTTTTGATAAATGGAAACTATAAAAAAGTCCAGGCATACATTTGGGGTTTTTCCTGTATTTGGATATACATCCAAATGTGGTTTTGACATCAAAAGCTAGTTTCACAAACAGGTGATGATATTGCCTTGCCCAGGAATCAGGACCTTTCAGCCTCACTTCTGCCTGCCCCTGTGTCTGTGTGTAATCATCAAAACTGTGGTGGTGTTCATCCAGTCAATGTAGAGTGCTGTGTACTGCAACACTCTTGAGAACTCTCTTTAAGAGGATAAGAAAATTACTCTGGTCTGACAGCCTTATTTTATTTTCTAAAAGGTTTAGGTAATTTCATCACTCTAAAAAAAACGAAGTAGGAAAGCAACAAAACAGAATAGGCTCCATCTAGTAACATTTTATGGGTAGTCATCAGCCATAGTACTGCTCATGGTCTTATGTCCAGGTGACAACTCTTTCTTCCTACTGTCACTTTTCTCCCTACAGTCAAGGATTCAGATGTCTGATCTGAAAGTCATAATTTAAGATGATGGATCTAAAATGCATAGTACATCTGTTCTAAATACTTACTGTCACTAGGATCTTCTTCATCTTCTTGTATGCACCCAAATCTATGAGCTGTGGTATCATTTTAATACAGAGGTTATGCTTATATTGGTCAAAAATAAATAAGCCTTCAAAGAAATTTAATAAGTACTGGAATCTGATTATAATATTAAATTGTTTAAAATGTGACTGATGCTGTCTTGTTCCAGGCCAACAAGAACTTCTCTAAGCAATTCCTGGGTAAATGATGGGAGTTGTCATGGAGAGGGAACAGTTTCCAGAGGACGGTCTTCATGGAGCTGCCTCTCTTTGGAGGATGAGAGCTGTAGCTCAAGCATGAGGACCTTTCTGTGCTGTTTGACCTCAGTGCAAGCAACAGCCTGGGCACATTTGGCACATCTACCTACCCCCACTCTTTTTCTAACCCAAAGAATATTGCAATATCTCCAGGAAAAAGGACGAGCCCCAACATGTGGAATTGCATGGGCTGCTTCAGAGTACTGCAGTTCTGATGCCCAGCCAGATGGAGACTGGTAATGTAGATTTGAATACAGCTCTGAAAACATGGAGTTTGGTCCTTTAGTTTCCAGTGAGTTAACTGATCTGTTGGGAAAAATAAAGAGCAATATGCTACACTTTCAAATACTGACTTCCTGAGTGTTTCAAGCAAGGGGTAATATATGCTTCTAACTTCAGAATTTAATTTGTTCAAGATGAAAAATATTATTCAGTAGTACATGTCCTCTTTATTTAATTTTATTCAGCTATGAGATCTTGTGAGGACCGAAGTTGCAGCCTTTTTCTGGCATTGTAAAGGAAATGTCCAATGCAAGTTCCTAATCATAATCTTGTTGGGAATAAACTCCACTTTGAAATGCTCACTGGGCATTGTACTGCTTAGATTAATTACTTGAACATAATGAGTTCCAGAAGCTGGCAGGTTATTCTAAAGACAGAAAGAACCTAACACCTCCCCTAGAGAAGAGAAAAGAAATTTTTTTTTAAAAAAAGGAAAGGAAACTGTAGCAATTTTACACCATTCTTTTCAGATCTTAATTCCCTCATATGTATTAGCTCAGCATAATTATATAAAAATTAACAAAAACTCTGACAAGGTGAAAGTTCATTTGGATTGTTTTATTCATGTTACTCCTGATTCTTCACCTCACTGCACAAGTTTTGCTTCACTTTTACTCTGTTGACAGGAGTTCAGTTACACGGGCATGGAACCAGTTTAATGAGGTAGATGATTATGCCAACAAGATTCTTAAAAAATATCTCTTAAGGAAGTAAGTTAAGCACTTTAATTAAGGGATGCTAGAATTTGTGTTACTCAGGAAACATCACCTAATACCTTTGATAGTGTTTTATGATAGTCTGTCATTTCTTGAACCTGATAAGATCCATGATAACTTCAGTATAATAATTTAGTGGCAATCCAGAACAGGGACTGATACAGGTTTTTCCTACATCTTTTCAAGGCAATCCCACTGTATTTACTAATATTCATTGAAGTGCTGTACAATCTATATAGGTAGTTATTTTGCTTCCTGGAATTTCAAACTGTAGTAGACTTGATGTCTCAGCTATGGATGCCCTTTTTAGTGTACGACAACATTTCAGAAATAAGGACAAGCCTGAACCAATGATTTCTTATGTGCTCCTGTTTGTGCAGCACATCTTTGTCCTGTTGCCACCCAGCAATATGATAATGTGGTTTGATACCTTTTCAAGATACTCACTCTCCCATTTGTATCAACCATAGGTGTGAATGCTTACCACTATGCATATTAAGTTTTGGGGTTGTGCAAGATGTCATAAATGAGAGTTAAATCATTACCAAAAAGTAGTGACAAATGGCTTGTCATGTAACTTATGAGAATACCACAGTAAACTTGTAGCTGAGGCAGAAATTAAAATGGCATTTTGTTGATAGTTTTCAGGTGGAATTTTTGTTTATTTTCTTTGAGATTGGATTTTGGAATTTTGGGTTTTGGCAACATTCACTGAAATAATGAGATTTAAACTTTTGCTTTGCAGTTCTGCCTCATTATCTATGTAAATCTCAATATCTAGAGAAACTTTTCTTCCTTCCACCATCACCATATACGATGGCTTTTCACTCCTTTACCTGAAGCTGATTCTTCAGCATGCTGAATAAATAATGAATGCTTTGGCTTAAAGCCAACATAAGCATCAAGCATTATATTATTATAATGATTATGTTCAAAGGATTTGTTTCAAATGTTGGCATTTTCCTATTGTTGTGGTTTAACCCGGGTCGGCAGCTTAGCTCCACATAGCCTCTCGTTCACACCCCCAGAGGGATGTTGGACAGAATTGGAAGGGTAAAAACTAGAAAACTCAAGGAGCTGAGATAAAGACAATAGGGAAAGCAAAAGCCACACACTCCAGCAAAGTAAAGCAAGGAATTAATTCACAAATCCACATATGCGCAGGGCACATTCACACTTAACAATGACCTGGGAAGGCAGATGCACAGAGAAGACGACTTTAGTCACAGAGTGGACTGTGGTGCTGCATCCCTCTCCTCCCCAGCCTCACTGTGACCTGAGGAATGCTTGTTAGGCCTTGCAAACTGCAGGTGGACTAAGCCCCTCTTGAGCTTATGAGAAACACAAGCTCCCAGGAACTTTCGTTGTCTAATGAGCATCTGTTTTTTAATGAACAGCCTTGAGAAACTTATTTTTCTCACCTGAATAACAACCCAAGTGGAATAATACCTTATTTGTTGAAACTTCAGAGAAAGTTACTGACTTGAATTGCAGCAAGGATGGATAATTGCTCACTTCTTGCAATCCTATAAACGGGTGCAAAGTGAGACCCATCTGAGCTCTCAGTTCCCAGAAGATGAGGGGATAATGTGCATGTCTCAAAAACCAATAATCACATGGCTGTGGAGCCAAAAAAGGACTTTTAGTAATAACAGACAAGAATTGCTGGTAGTAACCATGGATTATTGGTATTAAGATGCTGTGAGAAAGAACAATATTTGGCTGAAGAAGTGGGAGATAGGGTGGCAATTTTCTATGAGGAAGAACCACAACACAGTACATTGCAAGTGCAGGAATGAGTGGTAAGAAGTGGACAGGGACAATAAGGTGGAATTAAGATCATCAAAATTCTCTGATCTGTTTCCAGAAATATCTGAAAGAAAGAAATGTGTGTGTTAACTAATTTACATGGAAAGCATGAGACCTATCTTTTGGATGGAGAGACCTCTCCATAAAAAGGCAGCCTGCAAGTCCAGGCAGCATTCACAGGATCCTGGACAGCTCATTGACCAGACTGACAGAGCTGGATCAATGCTAGTCAGTTCATCATTTGGATTGTCCCTGAAACCAGGATGGACAGCTCACAAGCTGGACTGATGCTGGAACCAGGACTGGTGATCTTTTTTTCTCTCAGCTTTCTCTCTTTTTTCCTCTCTTCCTTTCTTTATTCCTCCCTTTTTCCTCTCCCTCTTCCTCTTTCTTTCCCTTTTTCTTTCTTTCTGTACTTCCTTAATTAATGTCTCCCTCTTTAATTCCTCTCTGCTATTTTACCCTACCCCGTTATCCAAAATGCACTGCTGTGCGCTTATTTAGTAGATCAGAGATTAATATATCACTTTCCATACCAAATGTGGGATTAACTAAGAACAGTCTCTATTTTTATTCATATCCTGAGTTTTGTCAGTCCTTTCAACCAAAGTGCATTCATGAATCTGAGGTGCTTCCTTCCCCTTCAGGTTGGGCCATCCCAGCACCATCACTCTGAACATCCTACCCTTCTTTCTTGTCCCAACTCGACATGCTGGGCATGCCACATGGTCTGGGATATCCCTTAGGTCAGCTGGGATCATCTCTGTGCCCTCCCAGCTCTGTGGGCACCCCCAGCCTCCTTGCTGGTGGGGTGGGATGAGGAGCAGAGAAATCCTTGACTTAGCACAAACACTGCTCAGCAACAGCTGAAACATCAATATGTTAACAACATTATTTTCATCCTAAATCAAAATCAGAGAATTATACCAGCTGCTAGGAAGAAAATTAACTCTAATCCAGCTCAAAGTAGGACACTTTCTTTCAGCCATTATAATCTAAATAGATTTTTGTAATTAAAGACATGAAACAATATTTTGGTTAGTTATATTGAACTAAAAGAGGTAGACACAAACCAGTTTGTATGGTTTTGGTGAAATTCTGCACACTTTAAGAAATTTTTTTCTAATGAATGCTCCTTCTTTTTGCTGCATTGGTAGCTTGGTCTCAGATAATCTCACTTATGGACTACATAAATTTCTCTCATACCCTCTCTCTGGTGACTGCTAAACTTGTACCTGTTTATGCAAATATATTTATAATTTCTTTTTATTTTCAATTTGTAAAAAAAAAAAAAAAGATCAAGGAAAGAATATGAAATGAAGCTTTTGTTAAAAAAATTATGTAAAGATATGTTAGTCATAAATCTGTTATTTTCCACCCTATATCCTACTTCTTTGTTGTAATTTTGTTGTGTTTATTATCTGCATACAATAAAGGCACAGATTTCAGCTGTCATACCTTTTATGTTCTCTGCCA
>VZSR01003806.1:10199611-10233482 GCA_013398615.1 Brachypodius melanocephalos
TATTCTAAAGAATAAAAAGAAGTTACTTACTATTCAAAGTAGTTGAATAATCTGTGAACACTCTGCATAAATTTCTCATCTTGAAAACACATTTTTAATCATAAATATTCAACAAATTGGTTTGAATAAGCAGTTGACTTGGCTCTTCTCAAAGCAGTTCCTTGTACTTACCAAAAAGTCAACTCTGTGTGCTTTACCATGTAAAACATACCCGTGTATTTTCTTTTTACTTTTTGGATGAAAAGTCATTATAGAAATTACATGCTACATATCTGTCATGGCCTATGTATTAGGAAAATTATTCACATGCTGTGCACACAAACCACAACCTATTACAATGACATACAAATTCTCCCTGGAATACTCTCTGAATACTAAACAAGAAAATTTTAATTGACAATAGAATTTTTTAGGGTTCTTTATCAATTTCAATTTTGGGCATGCCTAAAACATCTATTAATACACTACTTATTTATTTTAATAGCATAATCTCAAGAAACAGATTTTTATAGGATTAATTTCTTTAAAACAGTTAAACAATGGAATTTATATCAACTTAGGACAAGATAAAATATTAAAATCCTATTTGGTAATCTTTCAGTTTAGGATTCATTTAGAAGGCTGTTAATCAGTTCTGTTTCAAATCACAGGAGACTTTCAAGAGATTTTGAGGAAAACATGCTTTAAAATTATACTCTCATTTACTTGCTCTCCAGAGGTCAGAAGAAACTGGTGATGCAGAGCATAATACAGGAAGAATTTGGACTCAAATGTTTTTCCACTTCAGTTCCTCATCAATAAAACTTAGCCAAGCAATGGAACATATTACCATGACACTGTCCTGGTGGAAAGATCTTCTGAGTATAAGGTGGTAATGGCTTACCCTGAGTAGTTAGCAAGCATGGAGTTTTGTGTTTTTGTGTACAAAACAACAAAACTTTTTTGTTTGTTTGTTTGTTTTGTTGTTTTTTTGGTTTTTTTTGTATTTAAACCACAGCAAAACACCTTTCAATGTGCAAATTTCTCCTCAAAGTCACCTCCCAGACTCAAAAAACATGCAAGGTCTAGGAATTTATTACGTATCCTTGTGTGAAGCATATTTCTAGTTTATTAATCTCAGTCTAGTATTAGGAAATAAATAATGAATGTAGAGTGCTGCTTCTGAATCCAAGTGGAGCACAACTGCAGTTAATCATTCTTTAATTTAAAAAATCTCTTGTTTTTCTCTGCCTTGGTTTATGGCTGGGAAATGGTTATCCTCTTTTCTCTTTTGCTTAATTGTTCTAATTCTTGTTGAACTGGTGGTTCTGAAGAATACTGGTATTAAATACAAAGTTTTTCTGTTCTCATGTACAGTTTGGTGGGATTTTTAAACGAGCATTACAATGGCTCCTAGCCTGTATTGCCTCTGACAATGACGTTTGCAGTTTCTAAAGATGTACTGTTAAAGAATTCTAGAGGGTCTGGAAACAGAAATAAGTTACATAAGTTAATTTTCCTAAAAGCTGCTCATGATCTTTTTTTCAGCTTTTATATGTTTAAGATAAATAGATCTTTTCCTAAGCCAGTAACATAAATCTAGATGCTTGTATTTCCATCTGCTAATATTCAAGAAAGACAACATTCTCCCATTTTCTAACAGAATAAGGATTAAATTCTAGAACTAGTGCTACAAAGAGATTATTATCCCACTGTATTCAGTGTAGGTGCAGCCTCACTGTGAATACTGTGTGCAGTTCTGAGACCTGCAGTTTAGGAAGGAAGTGGAAATCTATGAATGTGTCCTGAGAAGGACAACAGAATTGGTGAGAGGGCTGGAGGGAGCATCCCAGGAAGGGTGGTTAAGGACTCTGTTTGTCTGCTTTGGAAAAAAGGAGGCTGAGAGGTGATGTCAAAGCTCTCTACAGCTTCCTAGGAGGAAAAATTGTGGAGGGAGGTGCTGATCACTTCTCCCTTGCATTCAGCAATAGAACGTGTAGTAATGTTCAAAGCTGCACCAGGGGAGATTTAGGCTGTATATTAGGAAGTATTTATTTTCTGAGAGTGTGGTCAAACACTGGAACAGGCTGAAGAGGGAGTGTGTCAGTGCCTTAAGCCTGTTAGTGGTTTAGAGGCATTGGGACAATGCCCTTGACAACATGCTATACATTTTCATGAGCCCTGAAGCAACCAGGTAGTTGAACTGGATGATCACTGTACATTCCTTCCAAATTAAATGGATTAAATGGCTCTATTCCATTCCAACTAGAACTCCTCTCTTTTTTCCTCTTGCTTTTACCAATATATTTCTGTTTTGATAAAAACACTGTTTGTCCCATGTCAAAAGGAATGTATTTTTTTTTTATTTTAATTCCTTTATTGGGAAAAAAACATTCTTTTGGCACTACAACATATGATATAGTCCCTTAGAAAATGGACAAATCAGTGGATTAGGAAATTTTGTGTTCTTTAGGTATTTGTGAAAAAAAAATTAGGACCATGATTAAAAATTGTATCTTTTCCTCAGTAATATTTGACAGAATATATTTGAGATTTCAGTGCTCTCTTCCATTTTTTTATTTACTTCATGGTGATGTTATTGTCATCCTTGGAGGCTTCATTGTGGCAAAATATGTCATATTTTAAGCTACAACCACCATGTAATTCAATATCATTCCACTGCATCTGAGAGTGTCAAATAAAGCTACCACAACTCACTGCATAGTACGCTGAGTAAAAGTCCTCAAGTGGAGAACAAGGTCATCTGCACATTAAAAACATTTCACTTACTCTAATTCTACATGAGTCTTTCATGTGCCTGTGAACCTGCTGGAATGATGATAAAATGTCTTGCAAAAGCCACTTAAAAATTCTAAAGCTCAAAGAGGAAAAATTTGGCGTAGTTCTACACACCTCTTGCCACGAGTGATTGTGTTATTTAAGCAACAAGAAATGACAGACTATGCAGCAGAGCTGATTAATGGACACCTTGGGTGTGTAGCGAGGCATGAAGTGGAGCTGATGCAAACAAGAAATACATTAATCACAAGAAGTTCAGAATCCTGAAGCAACTTATTGTCACTCTCTAATGAATAGTTTCTACTTATAGGAAAACACTGTTTATGCTTAATTTTACTGCTGTCATATGCATTAAGGTTTTATGGCCTTTGTTTTCTATTTTAAAGTGTGAATTATACAAGTAGTTTGGAAACAAATTAATAGTTATGAGCGTAGCCACATTAAATAAGTAGAGGTTAAAATCTTCAAACCCTGTTGAGAATGTACTTTCATATATATATGTATCTATATATATATATCTCAATCATATATATATATATATACATACACAGCAGTTTGGTGATAAATACTGTATTTGCATACATTTAGCAAAAAAAAAAAAAAAAAAAAAAAAAAGGTTCCCTATTTATGAGATTGTGCTTTAAGAAAAGAATTAGCTTGGCTAAGGAAGCAGCAGCAGAAAGGAACCTTCCTTTCTTTCATCACCTTGAATGTTCTTTCTTTTTACTTCCTTATACATTTGTCTCCTACTAGCAAGTTTTGTTTGTTTGATAGTGAGTCCTCTGCTTAATGAAAATAATTTTATTTATATCTCATCAACAGGAGGGGAACACAAATGATTTCTTAATTAGACAATTATAATATTTTAATCTTTTAATCAGACTCTAGGGAGACTATTATGCTTTAACATATACTGTACATTTGTTTTTAAATATATTTCTCTATTAAACTCTCTAAATAAGAGTCTGCTATACACTTTCTCATACTACATTTGTCTAAATATGTATACTATTCTATTCATACTAGGGATGACTCTGTCCACCCCTAAAAAATAACTTCTCACAGAAAGGGTAAAGGGTCTTTAAATTAAATTTGTCTGGTTCCTGAATAATTCAGAAAATACTGAAAAATCAACTTTTCCAAGCAGTTGAGTATTGAAAGACCAATATCTGTGCAATGGCTCATGATAACTTCATTCTAAAAAAGTGCTCAATGATTTTGTAGTGTTCAGAAGTGCAGCTGATGATCTACATGACATATTTCATGTAATAATGTTCCCTTTCACTCAGCTCATGATATCTTCTGATGTTCTCCTTCCTATACCTGAGACACTTCTGTGTCAAACAAAATGTGTTTAATTTATTCCTGTTCATTAGCAATGAACAATGGGATTTGAAAAATTCCAGACAAAGCTGATGTTTCTACCTGGTAGCACATCTGTCATTAATATGTTCCTGTGGGTATCAGCAGGGTTAGAGGTCAGCACAGAGCTCCCTTGAGAAATTGCAGTAGCTCTTGCTGAGGTCACAAAGTTCACCACCATGGCAAGATGTTAGTGCTGTGTTAGGGGACCATATCAGGGTTCTTTCACTGTGATGCTGACAGTTTTGGCTTGACCCATCTTACCCCTTGGCTGTGCAAATCTTTTTACTAAAAATGTGTCTTTTTCATCCTCCTTTCACTTAGGCTAGTGTTTGTTTGTTTATTAATATTTTATGATGTCTGCCTTAAAGATGAATGTTCCAAGGGAAGTTAGAAATCCCCTACAAGCACTTCAGCAAATATTTTTTCTATCAGTGCACAGCTCAGCTAACACTTTTGTCTTGGAATCCACTTTAGAAAATAAAGTGCAGTCGTTTATTTAGTTATAATTGGGGTAGAATAAGGTACATCAGGAAAAATATATCAATTACATAAAGCTCTGAAACAAATCTACTGTTTATAGTGCAATTTTATCTAGCTGCATTCAACATTTTCAAAATTCTATTGGAATTTTAAGTAAATTGTCTGTTGCCTTCTATTTCTGCTGTCAATCCAATTTACACAATCATTAAAATTTCTATCCCCAATAGCCTTAATCCAAATAGCTACACAGTTACTTAAATTTATTACATTACTAACATTTTAGTATATTTTCCTGCTTATATTTTCTCTAATTATATTCTTATCTTATTATTTTTCATTGTACCAGGGAGTTTGGAAGTTTGAAGACAACTGAAGACAGCGTTATAAAAAGTCAACTTGCTTTTAGAGTTATGATTCTTTCTGAAACTTTAATGGACCCAGAAATCTGCAGGAGGAAAAACTGGTTTTGTCATTGCAAAATCATTTAATGAGCTTTTGTCTTGTCCTATCTCATGCAATCTGCTAGAAATTGCTCCTAGAAGTTGCTAATATCCAATTATAGTTTTTTGACCACTTCCAAGCACTGCAACAGTGTTTTGATGAAACTGCTTTATGTCTAGTATATCTTTTTTGTTATAAATACCCTGGGACTTTTACCTTGTAATCAAAGATAGGGGGTTTTATTGATGTATATAATTTGTTGATGCTGAATTTAATTTGATTTTATCTTTTCAAATGTGAATTTGAAAGTTAATTTAGCTAACATTCCACTTACTATGACTTTATTAGTATTTTCAAAAGTAAAAGACTTCGAACGGGTCCCTGTAGATCCACTGATGATCTCTGTGCACTGTGAAAGCAGTGTAATTATTCCTATCCTTGATTTCTATCTTCTAACTAGTAATTAACTTACAAGGCTAACCTCGTTTTGTTTTGTTTTGTTTTGTTTTGTTTTGTTTTGTTTTGTTTTGTTTTTTGGGGGGTGTCTTTTTTTCCATTTTTCCAAAATTTTTAATTGAAGAATGTTGTCAAGTACTTTTAAGAAAGCTAACTGGACTTTTTTGACAGTATCTCTTATGTCCTCATGATTTTTGACTCCTTCAAAAATTCTTTATATTCAGACTTTCTTTTATAAGAACCAGTATGATTTTTCTATAATACTAGTATTAATCCTGAGGAAAAATAATCTCATTCTTTCATTTTTTATTACTTAGATATGTCTTTCTTGTTACTATTTCATTATATCCTCCTCAAAGTATTTTGAAAAACAAACAACTCAACACCTTAAACATATTGTCATATTTTAAATTCAAATTTTTAATGATATTCGTTGCCATATTGTAATTCATACAGAAAAACAAACAAGAATCCCTTCATTTTATTGATGAGATATTATAATTAGATGGCAAATGGCTGTTCGAATAAAAGCTCACACGTGCCTTACAGAGAATGGAAGTTACAGGCCTTAGTCAGAGAGCTGAGATTTTTGGGTCCCACCTGTCATCTAGAACAAACAATTCTACTTGATCTTTGAAATTATAAATTGGATGTGCAACAAACCCCCACATTAATGCAAGTACAATCAAATCATCTTTTTTGTGGTTGGATGGATGTGCTTGAGCAGAACATTAGGGTTCACATTGATTCTATCACAAAAATATTCTCACCCCTGTCTATCTATAAAAGAATAGTGCAAGATCATAGAATAATAGAATGTTAAGAGGTTGGAATGGACTTTAAAATTATCTAGTCCCAACCTCTTCTGTCATGGGCAGGGACACATTGTAGTATCTCACTAGACCCATTGCTCAATGCCTGATCCAATCTGGCTTTGAAAACTGACAGAGTTGGGACATCTGCAACTTCCCTGGGCAACAGGTTCCAGTGTCTCACCACCCTCACCATAAAGAATTTCTCTCTAATATCTGAACTAAATTTCCCCTCTTCCAATTTTTACCCATTCCTCCTTGTCTTATCACCACAGTTCCTGATAAGGGAGTCCCTCCCCAGCTCCCCAGTAGGTGCCTTTCTGATACTAGTGCTGAATTTAATTTGATTTTATCTTTTCAAACATGAATTTGATAGTTAATTTAGCAAATATTGTCATAACTTTCCACTCACTATGACTTTATTAGTATTTTCAAGGTACTGATAGGTTACTAAGTAGTCTCCATGTGACCTTCTCTTCTCTGGCTGAACAGCCCCAATTTTCTTTGCCTGTCTTTGTAGGGGTGGTGCTCTGGCCCTCTTATGAACTTCATGGCCCATCTCTGGAGTTGCTCGAAGAGTTCCATGTCCTTTTTATGTCTGGGACACCAGAAGTGTATGCAATACTCTAGGTGGGGAAAGGAAAAGATTATTCAGAATATGTGCACAGGAAAGGATGGATATTCAAAATACTGCAATGAAATTCATAGCATTATGGGCAAAAGCTGAATCCAATGTGTAGTGGACCAGCCTAAGTAAGATTCATTTATACACTAGGAATGAATCAAGTTGAGTATAGATTGGTCCTTCCTTGGATCAATCTTGCTTCTCTGTGAATTTGGGTAGTGAGAATTAAATGGCTTTTCTACTTCACTTCAGCAGCTTTGAGATTGTTAGATATGAATCCTACAATTTCTATAACAGCAACTCTACTTATTTGCATGCTAAAAACTAATGAGACTTATGATGATGAAGGCTGTTGAAGATACAAAAAATTACCAGCATGCTAAATAACAGTAGTAGTTGTTTCTTCTTCTTTTTTTTTTTTTAAAGTGGATAAATGACTCCTAATATGGCCTATGCTGCCTTCAGAAAGGTTCAACAGGAGATAAAAAGTTGATCAAAAATAACTGCCAGTCATGTTTATAAATACAGAAGTTGTTCCTTGCACTTATTTAAACCAGGACAAGCAAAATGTATTCAATCATAAACTTACCCTTTATAAATCACTCTCTGCAGGTGAAAAGCAAAAAACATACAAGTGACCCTTCAAGCCTCATGAAGGTTTACCTTGGTCTCCTGGGGAATATCATACACAAATGATACTACCAACTAACATTATTTCTCCCATGTGAATCTATAAATGAGGAGATAGAAAGGCATAGATTTCAATTTTTAATGAAGAGCTTCATGGTCAGATCTAAAATCACGGAGACATGCAAAGGTGAAAGCTGGATACAACACCACTACAAAAAAACCCCAAGGGATGCCAGCTTAATTATGTCTGTGTTGCAAGCTTTCTGACTGGACTGTGACCTAGGCTGGATCTGTATTGTCTAGGAGAAGGAGTTGGGATGGAAGCTGTGATTCCTGCCCTTGATTTGTGTTGCATGCTATTGACAAAATGACCTATCCAGCTGATCTATAGAGTTTAAATTGCTTTATCTTATGAGATGGCAATGTAATCTTCCTCATGAACACCTTTGCTGGGGTGCAATTTTACTGTGTGAAGAGACTTTGCAAGCAGAGATGCACAGTCCACAGTACTTACAGGTAGGACTGACATGCCACCAACTTGCCTGTTCATGTGCTCACTGCCATCCTCCCTTGTCTTAAACTCTCTTTAAACAGTAATGTTGTGTTGTTGTCTTCTGTTTGTGAGACCTTTTCTAGGGTTGTATAGCTTTTAATGAAGACCAGTATTTTCGTCATGAATCCTTGAATCATTAGCACCTTCTCAACATCTCTCTATACTGAAACTTATCTCACATGGTTCCAGGTTTAATACTCTTACACAGCTCAGCACTTTTTTTCCTGTAAGAATGAGTGAAGATTACACAGCAGGGACTCATGAAATCAAACCATAAGTCACAGACAGTTGACCACTAGAGTTATGGTTTTCTGTAGAACCATTCCTTAGACAAGTTTTCCTACCTTCTCTGGCCAGACCCCGTAGTGTGGGATATACCCAGCCACCCACAGTGACACTGAGTGCACACTTGAGCTTTTTCCTTTGGCATGCATTAGAATCCAGGCATTGACTTTTTTTTCTTGTAAAGACTTTTAAATTGAAGCCTGATGTTTTCAATATATAATGCAAAAATAAATCTGAGCCTTTGCAGTGAAATATTTTATTTTTACTATAATGTTAATTTTCACTAATCTCTAGTTTGTTATTTGGAAGTAATTATTTTTATCCTATTTACTATTATGTTTTGAAAATATTTTCTTTAGTATGTCTGAAGAGTTTGTGTTTCATGTCACTCAGATTCTTAGAAGAACCTGATTACATTTCAGTTTTATCACGAATCAATTAATGTCATGTATGGTGGGGGAAGTTATAACCTTCATATAAACAGTACAGAAATAGCTGTATTCCTATTTTATTGATCATCACACTGTACTTAAATGTTTGGAAATATTTCAGCAATGCTGTTATATAAAAGATGTGCCAACCCCAGAAGAAATCTGTTCCTTCCAAGTCACAGAAGTGTAGTTACTCTCTGTAACAGTTCCATAGTTGATATAAACATTTTGACAGAAAATATTTGGTGGTGAATGCCATGTAAAACTATCTGAGAATAAATGTTCTGTGACTTGGAACACGAGATACAATTTTCTTTGCATAGAGGCAAAATGAGGTGATGACAGAGTTCACAAAACCTATTCTCCTCCTAAAATTGCAATTTGACCTTGCTTTTCAAGAGGAGTCTCTCAAAAAGTTAAACTTGACAGTGCAAGAAATTTCACAGAATGTTGCCCATAAACTGTCAGTTGCAATAGGACAATGTACAAAATCTTATTTAGTGTTCTGTACATTGAATTTTTTTTCACTTTAACTCTTCCAGTTCTCTCCCCCATCTCACTGCAAGGGGAGTAAGCAAGTGGTTGTGAAGAGTTTAGTTGCTGGCTTGCTTTAAACAATGACAGTTTGGTACCAGGGGACTCCTTCTGTTCACATGAGTTCCTTGTAAAATGAAGTGCAAATACAGGATATTACAAGTACATTTAACCTCTGTAGTGCAACAACTTATCAAAGATATAAAAATAAAAGGTTTTGTTTCCATACATTTTTAAGAGCTGCTCATGACATTTAGATTGTATTTACATAGAGCAAGAATTTAGCATTTTAAATGAAATCACTGAAATATTGTATATTACATCTCTCAGCAAGGTCTGTACACCCTGAAGCAGCCTCAGGAAATAATGAGTAAGCTGAATGGTTTGCATTATAGCACTCAACTGTGCTTAAATTAAATTACAAAATACAGGCTATAGTAATCAAGCAGACTGCTCAAGTCCAATAAAAGTTTAAAACCCTGAAGCATAGACATGTATCTTCATCCATCTTGGAATGCTAATTGTGTTGTGCAAAACATGTTGAGGCAAACCCTCACTTGATGTTAATTGGTGCAATTCCCAGAACTGAATGGACCTACCCCATCCAGTCAACTCCATTCACACATATAAAATAATTTTCCTTCCTATGAGGAAAGCATTGAAATATTTGGACCTTATATAAGATAAGGAAAAAAAAAAAAAAAAGAAAACAAAACAAAACAAAACAAAACAAAACAAAACAACAACAACAAAAAAACCCCCACCAAAAACAACCTCTCAAGGAAGTTAGCAAGCCCTGGGAAGGGAAGTGGAAATAAAAGTTTAACACTAAAGAAAACAAACGAACAAACAAAAGAAGCAAAGAAACGACAAAAAAAAAAGAGAGCTCTCAATTATCTATTTCAAAATTCCAAAAAGCTAAGTAAGGGAAAGCAAATATTATACTGAGGCTAGTAGATCCTAATATATAAATTAAGGATCTGTAAAAGGTCATGCTGGGGTAACAGCTTGCTGATGGCACATTTAATTAGTTGAGCCTACCATTAGTGAGGTTATAAGGAGTTTTAAAGCCACAGAACAATGGCAAAGGAAGTCTTATAACTTTAAAATAAGGCAAATTGGACAGAACCTATCAAGCTACTCAAGCAAACCTCGGAGACCCTCCGTAATGTAAACCCTCTTTAATTTCCTGAATAAATTTAGAAAAAGTCAACAAAATAAAGAATTTATAATGCTCTGCAACAAAACAAAAAGTACCATCAGCTAACCACAAACACAGAAATAAAAAAAATCTGATAATCAAAACTCTCTGAAAAGATTTTCTTCTAAGGTAGCATAGCTCATTCCAATGTTCCCCAGTGCAGTGTTTCAGTGATATATATTAGAAAATATTGCTCCTGGCTATGTTTTAGGACCACATCTGTGGCCATTCCTATCCCCATCCCAAGTATTGACTTCTCCCTGTTCAAAATTGATCTTCTGAATTGCTCAATGAGTGCTGTTTTTCACAGGTTATAGTACTACAGGAGAAGGACATGAAGGGACTTTATAGTTAACAAGCAAAGAGAGTTTGATACATTATGATGCTACTGATTTTTACAAAACATCATGTATCAATGAGTGATCTACCCTCTATAGCTTCATATTGGGACTTTTTAAAATGTGGGAAAAAGTAGTTTGATTGTATTTCTATTGTCCCTTTTCTTTTTTGCCTGTATCACTATTTGAATTGGGTAACTGTAACAGGTGGATATTAGCTGTCCCATACAGCAGCCTATGCTGGGAGACATCGAGGCATGAAGAATTCTGCAGCCACGGGAGCACCCAGGCAGATTCTGAAATCAGCAGTTTTACACACAGATGAATTGCTCCCACATTTTTAGTTCAGACCTTGTCTGATTTTGCTGTTGACTTGCAAACAAGATGAATGACATCTTCAATGTTCTTTTTCAGTTTTTGTTTTTTTCCCCTGATTTAAAAAAAATGAAAAACAGACAGATGTTTTTAAAAGCTGGGGCTTGGTAGGCTTTGCAGGTTTATGGTTTTGGTTTGCTTTTTAATATATTCTGGGCTGGAACCCTGAATGCCAAGGTTTTAGCTTGGAGCACTTGTTTTAAAAAAACGTTTGAGTTATAAACTTCCACAGAAAGGGTTATAATAGAAACACTGACAGGCATTTAACTATAACAGTAGTAGCAGGGTTGTTATAATAATTGGATTTGGGATGGAATACAAAGCTAAATTTACAGATTCTTTCTGCTTGGGGGAGCCATTCATTTCTGTCTGAAACAGCTAAGGCAAAACTTAACATCAGCAATAGCAAAAAGACACTAGAAAAATGAATGGTTCCATCTCTATTAGCTCCAAGAAAACAATTGTTGCTTGATAGTTTTAGTGATGCATGAAATATCGAAGCCTACATCTGGGAATCATCACAAAAAGAATAAATAGATTTATATTGACTATCTTACATTGTTGCTTTAAGCTAAAATGTGGAAGTTCATATTTGACACTTTTTTTTTTCATTGAATAGCTCACTGGAGTGTTAAATTAAACAAAAACACCCAAACACAACTGAAGAAATAAAGGTGGAAGCAATTAAGAGCTTAGCCTGCAGATCATCTGAGGGTCATATGGCTTAGTTCAATTTAAAGAAAAATACACCTTCTCTGTTTTTTTTTTTTTAATTGCCAAGTTTATGAGATCTTGATAACATCTTAATGTTTATGCAAGTGAATGAAATTGCTTCCCTCTGTCACATAAATAAATGAGATAAAGTCATCAACAAATTACACCCAGTAGCAGTATCAATATTGCCTGGGGTAACACAGAAATCTTGTAGAAGTGTTTTCACATCTCAGACTATGTTTTAGTGTTATATCCTTGTCAAGTCTCTAGTGTTTGTATGTATCCCAATATCTCTTAAAAATACCCATTATGTTGCCTCATTACTGATTCTGTTTTAACTGAAAAAGTTTAATTTCCATTTGAAGTAGGAAGGTATGCCAGGTCATATCTGGAATTCAACCCAGTGGACTTCATTGCTCCAGATATGTAGGCAGCATGCACTATGACTCCTATAAAAACAGTTTTGATCAGTTGATAAGGGGGAATTTTATTTTTTTGGAAATCCATACTTACCATGACCTAGATTATGATGTTCAGTTATCAGCTAAACTCAACCAGAGCACTTCTATTAAGATACAGTCAAGCATCTTTAAAACTCAGCTTAAGCAACAGGACTTGATGAGATAAAGCCAAAGTAGAATTTATATTTAAGGATGCCTGCATCAAAAGGTGTTTGTAATGACTCTGTATTTTTGAAGTCTCTTTGAGCAGAGGAAAGGTTGTTCAGTGTCTTACATGGGATCTGTCCTCTCTCACTGGACTGGGTTGGCTGCTTGCATTCCTTTCAGTACATCACCACATAAAATGAAAATCTTTCTAGGTAGCATATTCAGAAAAATTCTTTCAACAATAGTTAAAAGGCTGGGCTGGATGTTCAAAGGTAAAGTCCCTTCCACACATCATGCCACAGATGCCACATGAAGCAAAAGGATCTCTTTGATTACTCAGCAAGCTCGGAAAAGAAATCGCAGTTGCCCAGGGATCTCTAAGATCATCATGAATCAGCCTTAAGGTAAAAATTCCAGTTCATCAGAAGAGGAGGAGAAGAGGGTGATGTGCTGAGGAGGCTACACTATATAATCACCTACCTGAAAATAAAAATTTACACTCTCTTCACTGACTTTTCTTGCTGTATCATAGGGGCAAATTGAAAATGGGAAAGTGCTGTATGGAGTTCTCTGTGGTGAATTGCAGAAGCTATTGAGGGACAAGGTGGATCAAATCAGGTTGCAGAGCTTAAACTCATCCACTTGGCTTTAGATATTGCTGAATGAGAGAAGTGGCCAAGACTCTGCCTCTAAGCTGACTCATGGATGGTAGCAAACACTCTTTTGGCCTGTCTGGAAGGATGGAAAAAAGCCAATTGGCAGCAGAGAGGAAAACCAATCTGGGGTAAGAGTGGTGAAACATCACTGCCAGGGTGGAGAAACTGGCTGTAAAATCCATCTTGTAGGTGCTCACATACCCAAGGGTTGAGTTACCAAAGAGCATTGCAACAATGGACAGGTGGATCAAGCTGCCAAGATTAAAGTGTCTCAGATAGATCTTGACTGGAAATACCAGGGCTCAGTGGAGTCTTGATGCCTCAGGTCATCAGGGGAGAGAGGTGACATACAGATGGTCTTGTGATCAAGGGGTGAACTTAAGTCATGGACACTATATCCCAAGGCAATTGTCACTGTGAAACGTGTGCTGCAGTCAAGCAGGCCAAGCAGGTAAAGTTCCTGTGCTATGGAAGGCAATGGTCAAAAAAGAAATACGTGGAGGCCTGGCAGATCAATTGCATCACACTGTTACAAACCTGCCAAGGCAAGCACCATGTGCTGACAATGGTGGAAACAATCACTGGATGGCTGATGATGTACCCCATGCCTCATGCCATTGCACAGAACATCATCTTGTGTCTTGAAAAGAGAGTCCTGGCACCCCAGAAAGAATTCATCTGGACAGTGTGACTCATTTCTAGAACAGTTTTCCTCCACTTCCAAATCATGTCTTGATTTTTAATGTTGTGACACTATAACTTCCTAGGAACACATATACTACCAAGTGAACATTAAAATGTTCATGATCGCTGAAATTTTGACGTAGGTTTTATGTCTAATGTTTCCCTTCTTGAAATCTGCCCATTCATGTTGAGAAATTAGCCACTAAGTATGTAAGAATATACACACAATTGTATATGTTAAACTGAAGGTCTGTTAAGACTAGAAATTAAGAGAGAATGTGAATAAGACTGTAAGGATGGATTGACACATTTCTTGTATGTATTCACATGGTAGTTCTGTGGAAGAAGTAATTCTACAGTGAGCCTTACAAGTAAAGAAGTAGTTCATTCCTGGGCATGCCCTTGGGTAGGCAGGTAAGGCTCATACTGAGCACTTAGATGCCTGCCCTTTTTCTATAATGATGGAGGCAGCAAATCCTCCCCAGAGAGGGATCATCTCTTAAATTCTCTCTAGACCAGTCATGAAGAGTACTTCAGGGATGATGGGATACCTTCTAATGATATTATTCCTAAATCAGGCATCTCAGGTAAGTGCTTAAAACGCAGCAGGACAGATAGCTCTTCTCTTGGATGATTAGATAATCATCCTGGTAAGAGTCCAGAGGGTCTATGGTGTTCATGGCTGTGCAAGAGCCCAAGGCTCTGAAAAATCAAGTTCCTCTGTGCATTATTTCTAAAAGGAGAGGGAAAGAAAATCTGCAGAATAAGCAGCTGAAATTCTCAGAGCAAAGCCCTTGTGGATTGAATTTTCCTCTCCTCTGAGTTCACATGCTGGGGGGCTCTAGAAGAAACTGAGGTGTTCAACTCCTCACATGAAAAAAAAAATCTCATTTAAAAGGGTAACAAGTACAGATGAGTAGAAAAATAATTTGAAGAATTATGATTCTGAGTCGTTAAACATTTGGATTGCCTAGATTAGAATTTATAGTTTTTATTAATCTGCACAATATTGGAATATAAGAGGATTCAAGATCTTTTAAACCCTCTGAGTCATTTTTATTGTTTTCTTAATATAGTCTTTTTACTCAATGCATTTGTCTGTCATTTTTCACACAAAATTTGATTCAGTATACAAGAGTACACTTAGGAAGCCAGTTTATCTCTAGAGTCTGGACATGGGGATCTGATTTGAACAAAGATAAATGGTCTCATTTTATTACAGGAACTTTTCATTAATAATACCAGGTATGTCATGCACATTATAACAGGTTCAATGCATTCGGTCCTTTTGACATTTTATGAGGCAATGGTAATGAAAGTTGTGAGCTGCTACATAGCTTTGTGTAAAGAAAACAACACTGCAAATTATTTGCAAAAGTCTATTAAAAATGTCAGACAAATAAATGAGCCATTTATGTTAGATGCTACAAATTCCATTAAGGAACTGAGAAGAAACTTTCTTAAAACTATGTAGAATTTTGTGGGTCTTCTGAAAATTATTCATGCTAAAATTTTTATTACTGTACAATGAAGACATTTGTTGCAGTTATCAGTAGACATGTAATAATTAGTAATCTGGCCTTTGTGAACCACATAAATAAGATTGTACATTAGACTTTAGATGGTTTCTATATTTTCCCTTCATATGAAAGAAACTTTCTTAATCTTTGTCTGCTCTGGGATTTAAACACTCTGAGTTTTGCTATTTTTTTGTTACAGCCAAGTTCTCATCTCTGGTAAAATACAACAAAAAGAGTTCAAGTTATACCACTAAGAGTAATACTAGTGAGAAATCTAGTCCTTTGAAAATTGACACAGTAATTTGTTCTTGTAATATTAGACTAAGTCACCAACTGGTTTACATTCATAAGTAATGTGCAAAAAGTGAAAGAATGGGGAAGAGAATACATTTAAAAAATTTAGGAGGTAGGAGTCTACTTTTTTACAGTTCTCCAGCTGACTGAAGAATGATACTGGAAATTGTGCTATAGCACTTGTCTATAGGAAAAGAAACATTATCAATCTTTTGTAATGATTTTTTTAAATTTTAATATCTGTAAATTTCTGATAAATTTAAAAGTGCTAAATTTTAGGGAAGAATTTTCTGAGTTATGACAGAGCTCAACAGCTCATTCCATTAAAAAAGTGTGACAAAGTATTGTCATGCCAATGGCTGCATCATTACAGATTGTGGATTAATTGTGCTTCCACTGCCACTTTAAACAAATGAGAATAATTGTCTGGTGGGAGAAAAAATCTTTGCTCAAATCTTGACAGCAAAAGAAAGCTATTAGCAAAATATAGAAGAGGAAATACATACGCTGCAGAAAATAACTATATTTCAGTTAAATTATGATATGTGGATTTGAAAAGTTTTCTCAGTCAGAAAATCTCCACTTAATAGACTGAAGAAGAGCAGTAAGGGTTTACAGAAATGTCTCTAATGGGAACTGATATTTGAAAGCAAAGGCTAGTGGGACTGATTACTTTTCTCATTAGGCAGCATCTCTAACAAAATAAATCAGATGTTGCCATATAACATTTCACATACCTGTCAAACTGAAGGATATAATCTGGAAACGCATCATGAAATTAGCATAGATACATGCAGAATTGGAATCAACAAACATTTTCATCTCATACTAATTGACAATAAGAAGTGTCACTGCTGCACACAATTTCATCTGCAATTATTATTAGAGGGACAAGTGAAAACATTCTGAACTACAAATTTCTCCTCATGTTTTGATGTCTGGTTCTGCCCAAACCAATGTTTGCGGGAAGCATAATTTTCTTTTTTTTTTAATACTGTGCAACACACTCTTTGGTAATATCTTCACATTTCCAGAGGAAAAGGTTAAAAGAGATCCTTTCCCTTCGTAGCTCTGGGCAGCTGTGCAAAGAGTCTGAATGTTTCTCAGGAGGGGCTGTGGAATGATCTCAGCATGCTGGCAGGGACCCCAGTGTGTTGGGTTCAGTGGCACAGAGTGAGGTGGGGACAGAGCACACAGGGCTCTCAGCCCAAAGATGCTTCCTCCAGGGTCTCTGTGCTGGTAGCAGAGAACAGCATCCTCTTCCAGAAGTGGCTGAGGGCTCCTGATCAGGGGCTTCTCTGAAGATGTTCTGTGCTGAACGAGTAACAAAATAATCAAAGGCAGGATGAGGCAGAGGGAGAGATGGTAGGGGTGTGCATGGGGCTGCTTGTAGCCAAAACGAACATTCAAGCCTTTCAAGCAGAACAGCACTGTGTAAAATGACAAGATGAAGAAACTCTCTGTGATAAGTTATCTTTTTAGCACTATGGGAATGTTTTGGTAAGAAGACTTAAGTTCAAATCACCACTTTAAGTCAAGAAAAGAAGGAAATCTTGCTGTCTTTTCTATATCCTGTGTGAATGCTCAACAAAGCACTGTGTTCATGTGTGTGGCAACATTGCCCTGGCCATTTGGGAATGTAGCTACTTTATGGACACTAGTTCTTCTGTTCTCAGCCGTGTACCAAACACTCAGGAACTCTGGGCAAATGAAAAAATCTCTCCTTGTTATGTTCCATTTTTGACATGCTCACCAAACACAGAGGTGGTGTATATATGTATATCTGGGAAAACATAAAGATAGCAGCTCTTCTATGCTTTCTTGAGTGCCTTCAGCCTCGCCTCTCCTTAAAAGTCTCCAGCTTAGGTACAAGACATTGAGAGCTGAAGCTGGGGCTAGTAATCACCTCACTGTTGATGAGTGATATTTGACAGATTTGTGACTGTTGCTGTTTTTCAGGCTGGCACATTTTGTGCACATGTACCTTCAGCAAAGCTCCTAACTCTAGTTGAGCCTTATGCAAGCTTTCTGGGTTGGCTGAGGTGTTTTTATATTTTATTTCCTCTGTTACATGAAGCATATATTTCTTGATAAATTAGCAGTAAACAGACAATACACTACACTCTCTCCATTATCAGACTGTCCAATGAAGCATGACATTCCGTTTCCTTGCAATTTCAATATTAGCATAATTCATACTGAATAGTCACCAGTGTTTAAGCCTTTATAACATTATCCAGCTTTCTCATATTTCTCCTAATTTATCCACCTTCTGTAGCAAAGAATGGTAAAATTTAACATGTACTGCCCAAGGGGCCATCTCTCGCAGTTCACTGTGAAATTTGATTTCTTTTGTTTTGTTGCTTGTTAATGTTCTTGTTGAAAAAAAAGAAAAAGTGCTAAGGCAAAACATCCTCCTCAATCACAACCCAAAGCTCTTACAGAAGTGGTGACCTAAGTGACTACACCAATGAGCAAAAGAAGGGCTGCAGACATCCTTTATCTGGACTTCTGCAAAGCCTTTGACACGTTCTCCCACAATATTCTTCTCTCTAAATCAGAGAGAAGGATTCAATAAGTAGATTGTTAGATGGATCAGAAATTTATTGAATGGTTGTGGAAGGCAGATAAAGGTAGAGCTAAAGACAATCTTGTGCCTGATACACTGCAGCTGTGTTAATTACTGAAGACAGAACAGCCTTGCCCTCACAGCTCATGATGGAGATAAAAGAGTGAGCTGGTTGGTAGAGAGTTCAGCTGGAGTTAGTTGCAGTCTGCTGGCAATGCTGTCAGGAAGAAGGGATGGGAGGTCGGTCAAGGGATAGATCAGGTGAGCTGTGGTATGAGGGACAGAAAGCAACGAGCTGGAACTGCAGAAGGAAGAGAGAAGAAGGAGAGAAAGAGCCAGAGCTGTGTGGAGCTGCACATTGAAAGATACATAGAAAAGGTATGAAAGACCTCTTGCATAACAAAGTCCTGATACTTGAAGCCCTCTGAAGTTTTTTACTGAAGCACTCTGAGTGCAGCGGCTGTCTCAGCTACGACAAATGATTGCATCTGGAGGGTAGTGGTCCATAGCTCAGACTCTCAATGGGTGCCAGTGATCAGTGTTGTCTTTTAGGGGTTCATATTGAGAGCACTGTTATTTAACATCTTCATTAATGGCATAGGTGAAGGGATTGAGCGTCCCCTCAGCAAATTTGCAGATGACACCAAACTGGGCAGTGGTTTAGACACACCTGAAGGATAGGATGCTGTCCAGAGGGATCTGGACAAGCTTGAGAAGTGAGCCCAATGAGACCCATGAAGTCCAGCAAGGCCAAGTTCAAAGTGCTGCACCTGGCTTGGGACAACCCCTGGTATCACTCTAAACTGGGGGATGAACAGAGCCAGAGCAGCCTGGCTGAGAAGGACCTGGGGGTGCTGTGTGTGAGAGGCTGGACAGGACCCAGCCATGTGCCCTTGCATCCAAAGCTCCGTGGGCAGCAGGGGAGGGAGGGGATTCTGCCCCTCTGCTCTGGTGAGACCCCACCTGCAGGTTTGCATCAGCTCCAGGATCCCAGCACAGGAAGGACAGGGACCTGTTGGAGTGAGTCCAAGATGATCTGAGGGATGGAACACATCTCATGTAAGGAAAGAGTGAGAGAATTTTTTTCAACCTAGAGAAGAGAAGGCTTCAAGGAGACCTAATTGTGGTCTTCTAGTACCTGAAAGGGGTTTACAAGAAGGCTGAAGAGAAACTTTTTACAAGAGCATGTAGTGACAGGACAAGGAGGAATGGCTTCAAAACAAAAGAGAGTAGGTTTACATTAGATACTAGGAATAAATTCTTGAATGTGAGGCACTGGAACAGGTTGTCCAGAGAAGTTGTGGGTGCCCCTCCCTGAAAGTGTTTGAGGCCAGATTGGACAGGGCTCTGAGCAACCTGGTTGAGTTGAAGATTCCCTACCCTTCTCAGGGGCTTTTCAGTTAGGTGATCTTGAAAGTCCCTTTCCAACCCAAACTATTCCATAATGATATAATCTTTTATTCACTGGCAAGGAAATTAGTGGTTACTAAAAGGTCAATTCAAACTGCTTCACATAACAATATTCTGCTTAATGCATGCAAAGGTACATAATGAAAGAGAAAGCAATTATCAAGGTAGCATTTCAGATTACAATAATTCTCACTAAATAATTAAACCACCTATTTACTCTAATCAGTGACTGTGCTGATGGAAATCTGTGGTTTCAAAGAAAAGATGTCCTAGCATAGGTAATGTTTACAAAATATTGGCACAAGCTATGCTGCAGTTCAAAAACCATGTGTGTTCTCCTGTGTAAAGGAAAAAGATGCAGGATAGTAGCTACATATATTAGCACTGGTAGGGAAACAGGATAATTAAAAGATAACTAGGAAGATAATTAAATGAAAACAGAAACTAACCTGATGTGCTTTAGGCTAAGTGCAATAATTAATCTTGATATATTGTATATAATAAGGGCTTTTGAATATAGTCTCCTACACTAGCTTGCTATTATGAAATCACAGTTTTTTGTGCAGGAAATAATTGTTCTAAAGTGAAATGTTCCTGTTAGATTTAGATCCTGTTAGGTCTTCTGTGGAAGGTGCATTTTAGAGAGTGGGCACGAAGAACTGAACCACTTAATTAGCTATGGAATTTCAGAGGCTTGAAAATACATAGGAATCCTCTGCACCTTCCTGCTCCTGGCTTTCAAAGACTTTAATGAAAAATGCTGAGGTGATTGGCCTGGAGACTAGAGAATCTCTGCACAGGGAAAGGCCCATTGAACAGGGAGTGGTTAGACCCAGGGAAGTGGTCACAGCACCAAGTCTGTCAAGTTCAAGGAGTATTTGGACAAAACTCTCGAGCATGTGGTGTGATTTCTGGGGCAGCCCTGTACAGGGCCAGGAGTCTGGCTTGAAGATCCTTCCAGGACAGCATATTCCATGACTATCTGAACTGCAGGGTTACTTTAATCCTATTTTAGAAGGGAACACTTCTTGAGAAGAAACCTTCTTTCTATTCCAAAATTTGGAATTTAGAATATAAAAACATTCCAAAATATGGAAGTGGCATTTTGCAGTTTGTTTGTTTATTTATAAAGATTTAAATATTCATAATCAGAATCCCTAGACAGGATAAACTGAGGGAAAACTCTGCCAGTTTGTGCCAATATGGAATGCAGTCATACTTGTCTGTCTTTGGCTTGCCTGGCCTCATGCAAACCAACTCCTCTACTGGAGTGTTTACCTCAGGGAACCCACTACAGAGGGCTGGTTAGCTTGTGTAATATGACTTGACTGATACAAGTATTACAGGTTATTTAAACTAACAAGATGCAGAAGTCTCTTTGACAAAACAGATTTAGGTGTAAAGATAAAACTAAAGGTTTTGCAAGCAGGTTGTGTTTGTATATCAAAATATGATTTCTCTGAACAAGTGAGGTTTAGGATGGGAAATTTCCTAGGGCAAGATAGAGATTAGATGGAATAACCTAAATCAGACACCTAATACAGAGTCACACAGAACATGGATGTGTTTCTTAGCAAACTACTTCTCCCAAGATGACAGCTAAACTAGTCATTAATTAGACAGTTGCTATTTGTTTATTTTACACTGCTACATACACTAGAAAACATCACAACTGTGATTTTCAAGGCCACAGGCCAAGTACTAAATTATTATTCTTTCATAAAAATAAACAGAAAAACATGCCTGAGTCAGAGTAATTGTTCTCCTGCATCTGATGGACCAAAACAAGAAAGAGGTGAGAAAAGACAATTGAACCTGGAAAGATTCCTAACATTCACTCTTTGAGAATAAGTCGTCAAAGAGTCAGTTACAAGAAATCTGTATCAGTTACCAGAAATCTCCATCAAAACCACACTTATATAGAGAGAGAATGATCTGTACTTCCTAGGGCCGGTATTTTCATTAAGCACTCCTTGCTCACCTCAAAGATACAGGTAGTCCATACCCATGAAAGAGGAAGCATCCTATCTCTGTAAGGCTGAAATGCTCATCAAAATAATTGCCATAAAGTACAAACTGTGCTTGAGATATGCAGTGAAACTCCATTGGAGCAGATATTAATGCATTTTTTTAATGACACACAGAGTAATCATTCTTAGGTAGAAGAGAAAGCCCTTTTAGTTGCATGAAATTCTTTGCATTTCAGTACCAGTATGCCTCAGTGCCATTCTGCAGGTGAAGAACTGATATTTGGTCAGGTCAAAAAGATAAATGTGGGGATAAATACAGCAGCTTTGAGTTGTGCATGTAGTGGTGTTCATCGCTTGCATTATTGTATCATGGAGGACCATGGAAGGATCCGTCAGCTGGAAAAACAGAACAACCAGATACAGCAGATGTTATAATTTCAATGTTTTTAGATCTTATAATTTCACTTGGCTTTACAATGCTCTGAAACAATTTCCTTTTTCTTCATGACTACATTTCCAATTTTTCTTCAAAAAATTAACAAAGAATTCATTTAGACTGACTTGTGATAAAATAAAAATCACAAAATCTTAATTAATAAACTAAAATATAGTGTTGATGACTGATTTGCAGATTTGTAGCTCTGTATATTTGTTAATTAATTAACATTTGTTTAATGTTTTGAACATGACAAACATCATGAAAGCACTAAGCTAAATTAGTCACGCTTTTGAAGACTTTACTTGAAAGAATTAACTCGGATTAGAGGGAAAATAATCTGACTAAGTAGATGGATTTAAAAGATGATAGTTGGATTTCATTAATTGTGAGGATAAGAAGCAATTATTGCTGTTAAAAGTAGACATAAGGATCGCAGAGGAAAAATGAGGGACAGTGTTAAGGACACCGTGTGTGTAACATTGCCTTTAGCATCTACAAATGGGATAGCTACTGTGTGGGTTTGGCATGATTAGGGTTTGGTAGTGCAGGAAAAGGGGGGCATCTCTGAGCAGCTTCCAGAAGTTTCCCCCGTGTCTGATGGGAGGGAATGCCAAGGTCAGTGCCAGGTGGAGCCAGGATGGATGTGCCCTGGTCAAGAACCCATCAGTAATGGTGGTATGGACACAGGGATAACACTCTTAAGGAGGAAGAAAACCCCTCAACAATGGCAGTTGCAGCTGGAGAGAAGAGTGAGAATATGTGAGAATGACAGCCCTGCAGACTCAGGGTCAGTGCAGAAGGAGGGGCTGGAGGTGCTCCAGGTGCTGGAGCAGAGATTCCCCTGCAGCCCTGGTGCAGCCCATGGAGAGGCAGCTGTGCCCCTGCAGCCCAGGAAGGACCGTGGGGGAGAAAATATTCACCTGCAGCCCATGGAGGACCCCACAGTGGAGCTGGTGGTGCCTGAAGGAGGCTGTGACCCTGTGGGAAGCCCCTGCTGGAACAGGCTCCTGGCAGGACCTGAGGCTCCATGAAGAGAAGAGGTCACACTGGAGCAGATTTGCTGGCAGCATTTGTGACCCTATGGGGCACTAAAACTGGAGCAATCTGCTCCTGAAGGATTGCACCCCACAGAGCAGTTCACACCCTGCAGCCTATGTCACGTTGGAGAAGTTAATGGAGGACTATCCCCCATAGCAGCAACCCCACAACAGGACAGGGGAAGAGTGTGAGGAGTCCTTCCCCTGAGGAAGAAGGAGTGACAGAGATGAAGTTCAATGAACTGATCACAGACCTCATTCCCTCTCCCCTTGTGTCACAGGAGGGGAGAAGGGAGAGTATTTGGAAATTAAGTTGAACCTGGGAAGAAGGGAGGAGTGGAGACAAGGTGTTTTAAGATTAGGTTTATTTCTCATTGTACTACACTGATTTGATGGTAACAAATCAAATATTTTTTTCCCTAAGTGGAGTCTGTTTTGCTCATGACAGTCACTGGTGATTGCTCTCTCCCTGTCCTTATCTTGACCCACAAGCCTTTTGTATTTTGTCTTCCCCACCCTGTCCATGGGGGAAGCAATGAGCATCTTTGCTGGGCATCTGGAGTCCTACCAGAGTCTACACCACCATTTCCCAGTTATGTGACATGACAACGATGATATGATTGTGGAGCTTTTTGACTGTGCCTTCACATGTCACAACAAAAATTTCTTTCCCTAATCTTGTACTCTTTATTCTTTTACTAGTCATGCTTCTGTGTGTTTTGATCCCTACCTCTACTTATTCACCAACTCAGAGCAATCACTGACATTTGGTATATCAAAAAATAAAATCCAACCTCCTTGAGTTTAATCTCTTGCATCCTACAGCCCAGAGTTTCCCACACCTTTCTGCAGCCACACATTATAGCTGAAGCTGATTTCCTTCTTCCTTTCTAAAGATGTGATAAAGAATGTCTTTATCCTGTCCTGTTCTCAACAGAATATTTACCTGGTCTTATCAACCTTGTCTTAAAAAAAATATACATATAATTGAGACAGAATGCAGTTATCTTATCCCAGTACCAAATAAAATAATAAATAACTGTGTTTTCCTTTGAGTGTTAATCCAGAGTTTCTACAAATTCATTGTGAAAGGGATATAAGTGGAATGGCATGCTCTGGATGTTTTCCTGGGTAGACAGAGTTATAGTAGGGAACAAATCTGAAACTACATCTGTATTTAAGTGTAAACCATTCCTCTTTGTTAGAGAGAAAAGAAAGAGGCATGTAAAAGGAAATGAAGAGAAAAAGACAAACCTTCCAAATACCCAAGACAACCACTGTAATTTTGGTTTATCTCCTTGTTTACTGAAACTGACTTATTAATGTTTAAAATGCCCTTATAATGTCTGCAAGCCGTTCACTAGAGTTTTAAATAATGTATATGGTATTTGGCTAGAGCTATATCCCATATTTCTATTTGATGAATCTAGATTATATTTCCTTCATGGTGAGACCATGGCTGAAAGTGCTATATTGATTGTCTAGAGAAAAAGGGAATTAAGTAATACCCTCCATCCTAAAGAATGTGAAATTACTGAATGGTGTCTTGCACCTTCCTATTTGTAATCTCCCAGGTGGGATTCAGTGCTCTCACATAAGTTTTAATCATCCTTTCCAAAATTAGAAATTTATTTCCTTTTTGGGAAAGAAAAATTGAATAAAGACCTCAGAATACTCATTCTTCTGGGCAGCCCCTAGGAGTCACTATACACTAAATGCTGCATTAGAAATTGTATCAACCTGCAAATCTTATTCAGGATTAAATGCTAATCCATCCAGTTCTGTTAATAGACCATGGTACGTGGTGTTGATGATCTGATCACTGTCTGGTGAATTTAAAATAGAACAAAGGGTTTCTCTCACAAGAACATGTCACCATGCACAATGGTTATCACAGCTAAATAACACATTTCTAAGAACCACTTTGTATTTAAAATTTTGAATTATATGAGAGTTAGGTAGATACTGATAAACTATCAGGTGTCCATGATTAGGAGGATTTTGTATGAAGTGCTTCTGACTGAATGTTAGGTCACAGGAAAAACAATATAATTACATCATCTTGAATTATTTTTGCAAACTTTAAAACAATTACTTTGATTTTAGCAGTTATTTGTCTTGGCTTTGTTTCTTCTAGCAAAGGTGTCATCATTGGCTGACACATTGCCGACATGTCTTTAACTCAGCATCAGCCTGCAAGTTCAGCTTTTATCCAGCACAAACAACTGACCTTCCCCTTTCTCAGCACAGCCTCTAGACATTCATTTAAAGATGTCTAGAAACAAAGCTGATAGTGGGAGGCAACCTCACTTAACTGAAATTACCTCATGATAATAAAAATGCCCTACAAAAACATCCCTTGGAGTTGTCTCAGATTTAAAAATCTTTAATTTGTTTTATTGATCTTCATCAAAATAAATGGAAAATATCTGGCAACAGCTTTCTTTGCCTGTTACATTAAGTTGGTCTGATGTATCTCTCACCGAATTGCTGTAAATCAGATCATGCAAACAATATGTGTCAGTGACTGTCAGTAACTGCTGCAGCACAGAGTTCTCCACGAAAAAAATGAGAGGTGCTCTCATGAAACAGTGGAAGCCAACAACTTACTACTGCTGTTCGGTGGATGATAATGATGCAAAAAAAAAAAAAAAAAAAAAAAAAAAAAACAAAACACAAAAAAAAAAAAAAACAAAAAAAAACCAAGGAAAACAAGAGAAAAAAAATAAAGAAAAATACTTACTAGAGCCAGTTCTACCTCCAGGTACTTGTGCTAATGCCACAGTTTATTTGCCTTGCTGTAGTTTGTATCTTGCTGTCAAACTGCTTGTCTTATGTACAACTTTGTGTACACATGAGTTTCCTGGATGAAAAATGCTACCTTGCCTGATGTTGTAGCACAATTTACAAGGATTTTGCAATACTATTAGCAATTCTACTATGTAGTAGCTATCAAGTAAAACTGATCCTTTTCTCCTTCTCTTGAAAGTCTGTTATATCTGAAAGAACTGCACAAGGGTCATCTGATACTTTAAGAGGACCCTTGTAGACAGCTTAAGTGTGACAGATTGGACATTAACACACGGAAGACACCTGGAATAAAAGTGTGCACTACTGTTTTGCTCATAAGAGAATAGGATGATTATTCCAGATAAGAATGAAATTGAAAGAAATTTTCCATTTTTTAAAGTTTGATATATTCACTTAATATTCTCATTACTAAATATACTTAAAGAAATTAATATTATTAAACTGCACAAAACCCTCCAAAACTGGGTCAAAATATATATTAACAGGTGTATGTACCACCTTAAAGAAAAGGATTTTGTTCATTGTTTTCAATTAAGAACAAGGACACTTTGCAGTGAAAGAAGTAGCATCTAACAAATGTAACCAAAATGGGAAATCATATTCCAACATCAGATCAGATAGATGTGGCACTTACAGACATGGTTTAGTGGTTGTCTTGGCAGTATAGTTTAGCAGTGGGACACAATGATCTCAAAGGTTTTTTCCAACTTAAATGGTTCTATAATTTTAGCAAAAATAAAATATTTCACCCCCCTGTGATTGTCTGTCACAGTACTAGAGCTAATGGGATGCTTTGCATGCTCAGTTTGCAGTATTAATGCAGTGTAGCAGCTGTAATATGTGAGGTGGTCTGGGACTGCACCTGCCACCTGCAGTGGGTCACATTTTGAAGCAAACATTGTTAAAGTTAACTGCTGGAACTGCATTGCAGGCTGGTAACCCAGATGCATGAAAATTTCTGCATGTAAATACAGAAAGATTTGGCACAGAACTACTCTTTCTTAAGAATTATGATTTGAAAGAAAAGACCATGCTGAATTTGGAAGATGATGAAAAATGAAAGGGAAAATCCACTGAACAGGGAAAAGGGGAAGTAAGGCAGGACAAACAGGAGGGCAGTTGAGAGGTCCAGAATCAATTTCTTGCCTCATGGCTTCCTATTTGCTCTTTTGCACTTGTCAGTGGAGTTCAGATTCCTGGATCCTGATTAATGTGGAGCTGAGAAGAGGGACAGCCCATCCGGAAAAGCAAGCTTCAGGAGTGCCAGAGGAAAAGCTGTAAAACAGCTTGAGCAGCCTGGAGAAGCTGTCTCACAGTGACCAACAGGAGCAAGTGTAATGTAGTGGAGCTCTAAAGTTGATGCCTGACACCTCACAGAACTATACTACAATCTGTAAAGAAGAAGCCGGAGATGATCCACCTTTGAAAGAGTGAGAATGAAACTTTTATTGCCACTGTCAATTCTTGAGGCTGGAAATGCAGTTTGGCATGCTATGCTGCACTGCAGAGCAGCAGCTCCATGCCAAGAACCAGGTACATGCAGAATACACTTGCACTCTTGTGCAAACCTGCAATGCTGTGTACAGGAGTGAGACCCAACCAGAGAACCATCAGATATTCTTTCCAGTGTATATAGGATCTGAAAACAGGAGTGTCTGGGCAGCTAAAGTAACCAACCTGAAAGTGATCCAAAACGAGGCACAGGATGCTCTTTTACTAGTCAGAATGAGTATGCAGAAAAAAGAAATTACTTTTCTGGAGTGGAGGCCAAAGGATGACCAATGTTGACAAATAAAACTGTGTTCTGTCTGAACATCTAATGAAGATGCTATCAGAAACTGATAGAAGAGATGAAACACAGCTTGAAGAATGATGGCTCATTAAGAACAGAGAATAATCACGAGTGGAGGTATAAGATACTGAAGAGCAGAATGATGACGACCACCTCTTTTAACAAGAATATAAGTGGCACAAACACTGTGTGTGCTCATGTTTTTAAGCTGATCAACTTTGCAGGATATAGAAATCACACTCTTAAACTGACAGCTAATTAATATACTGATTAGGAAGCTGAAAGTTTAAAACAAACAAACAAACAAAAAACCCAAAACACACAAACAAAAGCATAGTCCTTCAACTGGATGAGCTTACATTTTGAAAGCTGGCCAGCTGGAAAGCCATTGTAGCCCATGGATGAGCTAACTGTAGGCATACAAGGTTTAGCCTTCCCGTTAACTAAGTCAGTAGCAAGCATCTGGAGATGCATTGTTCCTATGCAAGGCATAGTCTTAAAGAGCAATCTGTTATTCCCCAAGGTTATTCAACAGAAAGAAGATCCAGAGACACCACAGATGGAAAAGCAGATTGCTTTGGGTGTACAAAAGGCATTATACTGTTGCAGCATACAGTGAATCTGCCTGCAGATGGGTAAGGCCTCAGAGAAAATGTATGTTAAACCATCCCTTTGATGGAGCTCACAGTTCATTAATCTGTGGCTTGATTGCATCTTAGTTGAGGTCGTGAGAGGAAAACATGGGCAGAAGCTCATTGTGCTGGGGGATAAAAAGACAGACAATCCCCTGCTTCAAGAACCAGGAGTACTGCAAATTTAGGTTGAACACACTGGCTAGCAAAAGATAGAAAGACAGATTCTGAACAGCCTTTATCGGGATAGTACCTTTAAATATGGATAGTTTTCTAACTAAGGATTACTGAAGGAACAATATGTTGATGATTTCAGAATTAATTAATTTCTCTAGGAAAAATTACTGAGAAAACTGACCACAAAAATACTAGTCCCATAGATGTGAATGAAGCTCAGTACAGACAGGTTTAACAAAATTTGACATTTTTATAATTGCTAAGGAAAACTATCTTTACTTCATTTTACATTTCAAAATGTAAAATAAACTGACATCTGAAATTTACTCAGACAAGATTTTGTATATTTTTTGATATTGACATGTTTTTCAAGATGTTCTAATGAATTTTCTTATTCATATCCAAAATGGACAGTTATTCAAGGTTTCCAGGAGACCTAAAGAAAAACCTTTTAAAGGTGTGATCATATTGAAAACCAATGTATCATTTTATAAGTCAAAATATTTTTAAAGGTCCTTTCAAATCATTAGAGAAGTCAAATTTGTTCTGTAATGGTCACAAAGAAAAGGAACACTTCATTTGTATGGAACTAACAGAGATACTTCAGATGGACCCCACAGCCAAAATTAAAGATGTGTATTTAAAACTCTTCAGCATCCTTTGTACATTTTTGTCTCCAAATAGGGTAACAGCACAGCAAATGAAGCCTGGGTCAATGAGTTATCTACTTGCCCTCTTTGAATGTTAATAGTCTCTTGACATTAAGTGATTTTAAGTGTTTCAATATTTAATAAAAATGAGCATTATTTGGCCAGAAAAATCCACAAGTATCTAATTTAGTAATTCTGTTTGTAATTGAGCCAAACTTGCAATTATAAAAAAAGTTTATACCTAGTAGATGTTGCTTAATGTCTTTCACAGTTACTAATGGTCTGGAAAGTGTTTTGTCATGCTTGTGAGTTGTAATCAATCACCCTGTTACTTCTTAAATTCTGGGAAAAAAAATTTTGAACCCTTGTGGCTTTTCTGAAGTATTTTAAGCAATATTCATCTACTAATGAACTCAGATTTAATTCATTTTTATAATTTAATAAACAAATAGTAACAATTCCTCCTATTGTCATTACCTCTATTAGCCATAGATTTCTTTGTTTGCTTATTATGGAAAGACGACTGGGGGTAAAATTAGAAGAAACAGAGACGTTATATTCATATCCTAGCAGAGGCTATAATGGTACAGAAATTATAGAGTAAATTATAGTTGCCGCTACCTGGATGGAATGCAGCTTACACACTGCAAACCTATTCCAGGATGATTCCCCACATCCAAAATCTGCAGCCACAGCACCTGCTAAGGGAGATGGGACTGAGGTGGAGCAGAGTGGAGACGACACAAACAGGATCAGTTGAAATCCTTGCAGAGAGAGGAACTTTTCAGCTGAAAAACAACATAGCAGCTGTCAGCCAGGAGAGAGAGGAGATGTCCTGCTGCTGAGCCAACAGCTGTGAGAAGAATGAAATTATTCTCTTCAAATGAACTTGGTTCATTAAAACCTAACCTAATATTAACACATCTCCAACCCAAAGGTGCTCCCTCCAAGGCACAGCCACACCTCACTTGGTGTGTCCCATAGATTTTATTGACTGTATCTTTCAAAGTGAAGCAAGAGAATCTACACCAATCCTTAACAAAGGTATGTGTGAATAGAATCACACGAGCTCCAGCTAAAAACAAACAAATAGTATAAAAGTAAATAGAGAATGGGGAGAATTTAGGAAAAAGTCCATTGTTACTCCAGGGGTCAGTCAAGGGGCTGAACCTGTCTTCTCCCCCATAGGGACACCTACTGGGTAGTAGCCACACTGTGTGTACTGAATGCTTTTATTGGGGATTGCAGACTGTCTGTGTGGTGCTTTGAACACGTTTTTGCAGTCAGATACTGCCAACAGTCCTTGAATCTTAATCTGTCACAAATTTATATTAATAAAGAATGCTATTCCATAAACTGTTGGTGTGAGTTCTTCATGAGTGCTGGCAGGCCCTGGCAGCAGGGGATACACCCAAATGAAGAGGAACATCTGCTGAGGGGTCATAAAGAGGAAAGACCCTCTAAAGAATCTCTCTTACGCTGTTGGGGTGTGTCCCTGAACAAGTCAATTGAGCCACCCTCCCATTTGGCAGGACTGGTCAGGCACATAAGAATGGATTTCAGCTTTCCAGGGGTGCTGACAGACAGATCAAACACTACAGATATAGAAAATCTCCCCACAATGAGTCAGGGTCTCCCCTTTACACATGACATTTATCTTCCCTTACCAAAATATTAAAATTCTTAACCTTTAATTTATATATCTTGTTGAACACATCTCTGCCTCTTTCTTTCATAAAATATCATGATTTCTTATTGTTGCCTTTGTTTAATGAAATCTTATCTAATGTCATCCTCTCCCCCGATTATGGAATTTTAGCTATGAAGAGATCCAATTAACTCTTCCTAAAACCCTGAAAGTTCATAACATTTTTCTCTTCTTCTTGGTTAAATTATCTGAGGATTTAGGAAGTTTTCTATTTGCAAGCAATGAACACATATTTACAGACTATTAGGATGTTTCTTTTTTTGCCCATTTTAAACACAAATAGGTCATGACCACTTGTTCTTAGACAATATTGAACTGACCTGCCAAGCTATTAATGTATCTTGACCTCTCATAATGAGATCCCAAGAAGAGATTCAGTGGCAGAACGAGCCAATTTAGACATATATCAGTTCTCAATCAATAGAGCAAAAACATGCATATTAAACCTGCAGCCAACTTACTTTTGTCTGTACATCTGTACACCTGCTGAGCAAATAATGAATTTCAACAGAGAAGACAAATTTTTGCACTTCTGTCTTTTTTCCTCAATAAATCATATTCTGTAATCTCAATCATATTCTGTAATGAGTGGTTATAAAATTTTATTATTAATAATTCCATCTCTAACCCTGTAAACATAACTGCAAAAAGGGTGTTCTCATTAC
Organism: Brachypodius melanocephalos; assembly: GCA_013398615.1. Classification (NCBI taxonomy): domain Eukaryota; kingdom Metazoa; phylum Chordata; class Aves; order Passeriformes; family Pycnonotidae; genus Brachypodius; species Brachypodius melanocephalos. Next base: position 10,231,252 of record VZSR01003806.1, read on the forward strand.
AAGGTCTAAAGTTTCATCTTTTACTGAAGGCAAATATGTCACTTAATAAAGTCATAATAATGATGGTTTTCCCTCTATAGTCTTGAGTTAAATCCATCATGGACTGCCTGATAGTTCCTGGCAGACTATTAAGGTTATTAAAATGTATTTGGATTAGAATATATTATGGACTACATCATGCTACATCAAATGGATATTTTATATGTTTAAAAATATATGTATAAAAATAATATAGGTAGATGCAGTGCATAACACCTCAAAAAGCTTCTCAGATATAAAGAACAAGTGATGCAATCTCTCTCTGCTCCATTTCCTCCACTACAATGATTTTTTTTTCCCCAGTTTGAGTTGTCTGTATATATGGAAAGTCCTTTAGGGCAGAGGCTGTCTCCTGTTTTCCTGTACTCACAAACATAATGGACCTTGATTTTCTGCATCTCTAGGCTCTGTGATAATACTGATACTAATTCACTGATACTAATTCACTTGATTGACAATAAGAATGGGTTTGAGCTATACAACATGGTTTCTGTTTAAATTAGTTTATTGTACTGACATAACCATTAAAACACCTTACTTCTTTCCTATGTGGCAAATTTTGGGATAGTTAGATGCCAAGTTTCCAGTAAAATTAAGATCTGATTTTTTAAATAGATTAATTTCAGAGACGCAATATAGAACACTCAAGGGAGTGTTCTAAGGAAACTCTAGGTTTTTTTCCAAATAGTTTCACAGTACTTTTAAAGGATTTTTAAGAGGAGCTGTTATACTTTCCTTGTATTAGTAATTCATTGCCAAGTATTTGTCTACAAATTTTGTGTTCTAAATTTCAATTAACAACTAGGATGCCTTTTGAATATAAAATGTAAATTTTAAGTCCAAATGGTTTTTTCTATTTTCCATTTTATTAGTCATTATTTCTTTTCATCTAAGATATGCTAAATAGTGATTTTTCAGAGAAAGAGCTGGACCCCTGACTTATGACTTAAGAATGATATTCACAAATCTAATAATATTTCTTAGATAAAGTGCTAATTTTTAATGGTATAATTATGTATTCTCTTGGCCTGGCACATAGGTCTTCTCAGAGGCGTTTGAAGGTTAATAGGGTCTTTGTTATTTTGTTGCCCTTAGCTTCTCCTATGCATAATAAAGGTGTTAAACTTTTCATATTAGACAGATATGAAAATGTTGCTCTTGCTGAAAGTTACTTAGCCATATGAATATATATGTCAACAGCAATAGAACTGTTGCCAAAGTAGGATGGATCAGCATATGGAATTGTTCTACTCTTGGCTCAGAACTACCCTGAGAGTGTTCTGGTGCAAATGGCTAAGAACATATTTATTTCTTTCAGAACATCTGACTATATCACTTTGCCCAACTGCAAAATTTCAGAAAATCCTTTTGGTTAGATTGTGTCATTAACAGATTATGAATTCTTGCAAGCTTTGCTGAATGTTTGGGTCAGAGAAAACAGAACTGTAGCAACAGTTCCAGACACCTGATTGACAGAGCCCTTTATTGTGCTGCTGATTTCAGGGGTGAAAGGAAATATGCTACGTGGATGATACCAGCTGGCTCTGGTTTTTCCTACTGAATATTATTAAAGGTAATATAAATATTTCTCTTAATATTACTTTCCCAGCAAAGTAGTTGCTGTAATTTCCTTTAGGCAGTGATAAGAATAAGACAGAGTAGATGGGTTCAGAGAACAATATCCCTTTTAAAATATGACCCTCCCCACAGATAATCTGCTTTGCAGTATAGATGCAGAAATACACAGTTATAAAGTCTGAAACACTTTTTACCAGTCGTACAGAAGTCTCACCTTCCAAGTGTTTTTACAGGGATATTATTATAGCTAGTCATCTAATTTCAAACTTAATTACTTCAACAGAAATAATTTCTGATTTGTCCCTTTGCAGATGTATATAGCTTCTGCAACATCTGCACACACAATAATGTGCCTAGAGAGTGCTCATGCATTTTGAGCAAGGCCTGATTAAAACTCATGGAATAATAGATGCCACTACACAAATATTCAGTCTAAATCCTAGCTTATAAAGTCCTTCTGTGTCAATGAAATAGCTGCCAGAATGGGAAATGTCATGGTTGAAGGTGAATCAGCAACAGCCTGCAGCATGTATACAAACCTCCCAATCACTCATAGAGACAACACAAAATGCAGTAAGAAAAAAAAAAAAAAAAAAAAAAAAAAAAAAAAAAAA
>VZSR01003806.1:10233505-10256208 GCA_013398615.1 Brachypodius melanocephalos
AATGTTTTAAGGGGAAATAAGGCAACATCCATACTTTACAGATGAGGTTTTGCTTAAGGATTTGGAGTAATGATTCATAGCATCCTGGCAGGAATCCTCCAGGTGATGCAGCATGCTCCCTGCACATGATTGAGAACAACAACTGCTTTAATAGATCTCTGGAGTAAGAATCTTAGTTTTAAGACCTAGACCTCTGAAAGTTTGGGTGAACAAGCAGCCTGAATTGTTCTGTGCAGGCAATGTTACACTCCTAAGCAGATGGCAAAAGAATCTTTATGAGACTTGACACAAATGCATCAGTCCCAATGAACCCGTGAAACCTCACAACAGTATATGTGAAATTGGTATGAGAATGTAATTTTCTTGATACTGTCTGGCTTGAAGTCATTTATGAAAAGAGCATTGTCACAGAACAGCAACAGCAAGCAAAGGGCTTTGTGCTCTCGTGTTCTCCTCCTTTGTTGGTGCCTGTGCTCTCTGAATACTCTAAGCATTATCATCAGTGAATTCCAGGCTTACTCTGAAGCCAAATAAAGTTATTACAATCTTTAACATTGACCATCTCTGGACACACTCTGTAAATACAGATGGGACTTGTCCCTTGTTAATTAGAGGACTTGAGACATTTTCCTACTTACCAGGAACATTTTGGATGAGTAGGCATCCAAAGGTTATTAAAATGTATTTGGATTTCTTTTTCCTTCTTGCTGACTGCATTTGTAGGCAGAAACCTCTTCTCTTTCCCCCTTCTATGTACTGCATAGTTTAAATTTGTATAGTTACCAAGTTTATAATTAACATGTGAGTCTGTGCTAAACTAACTGATACATTTTATTAGCTATGTTTTGCAGATATTTAATTGGAGAATAGTTTTTTAAAAATAAAATATAAATGCTCTTAATAGCCAAATTCAACCACAACCTTTCTCAGGTCAATTTTATCTCCTATTTTCCCTCTCTACATTTATCGTTATACCCCTTTTAACTCTCACTGACCAAATGATTCTATTCCACTCTTCTAAACTCCAACTCCAACCAGCTGCAAGGATTTCAATAAGCAATTTTCTTTAAGTGCTTCCTGCACCTTTGCTATATAGCTCACAATCTTTCGTACTGAAACAGAAGGTTAGTGACCATTCTGGCTAACAAAAGCAAAAATGACAAATCAGACCTCATTTTGACAGTGTGCTTGCTCTGGGACATTCATGTATTCAGAGAGAGCTCTGCACAAATTCCTGTTTCAACCTTACTTGGGAATACCTCCCTGTATAAAACCACTGTTGAACTAGAGCATGGGTGTATTCAAAATAGTTCTGTAGCAGCAGATTTTACAAGGATAATGTCTATGTCTGATGGATATCTGCTCTTCTCCCCTCCAGCATGGCTGTAACAGGTTAAAACAGTAAAGAATACCAGTCTTGGGACATATTTCTGTCCCAGATTCTGAAATGGTTTTGACAGTGATATGGCAGTTTTGACCATGCTGTGTATGAAGACTGAGATATCAATCTGGATTATTTTGTAATATCCTTAGAATACTACTAAGAAGACAAAAGTGTGCCTCTAAAATACATTTTTGCCATTATTTCTGGCAACGATGGAATTACCACTATAGAAATCTATAGTATTCTCTAGGCATTTGTAGGAAAGTTAAACCATGTTGCTTTTCAGTCCAACAGGTCTTTGCATTTGGATCTCATCTCGATATTAAACCTTGAGGGACACCCCTTGTGCCAGCCTCCAAATCAGCCCTGTGACACTGTTTACAATGCTTTGGGCACTGCCATTCAGCCAGCACTCCATCTACCTCACTGCCTACCTATCCCATCCACACTTTCTGAGTTTGTCTGTGAGGCTGTTGTGTGGGACAGTGCTGAAAGGGTTGTTGAAGTCAAGGTAGGCATGTCCACTTCTCTCCCCTCATGACAGATGGCAATCAGGTTGGACAAGCATCATTCACCTTTAGAGAATCCATGCTGATTACTCCTGATCACCTTCTTGCCATCCATGTGGATAGACATGGCTTCCAGATTGATTCATCACATTCTTTACTGATTGAAAAAGAATCTGGACTATTTTTCAAATGCTGGATAGAAACTGACAGGTCTAAAATGATTAATGACTGATGGGGATGACACTAGGATCATTTTTCAGATCTATTATATTATATTATTCTATATTATTTTGTGTAAATTTTAAGGCTACAACACTGGTGAAAAGAAGAAGATCAGAACACAATTTAACATCTTTTTGTTATATTTAATGTTCTGATCCCTCCCAAGGGTGTGTCTCTCTCTGAAATAGACACAATAATTGACTTCACTCACAGTTTTCAGATTGCATTGAAACTGGGGTTTTTCTTGGAATTATTTGAATTTAAAAGTATTTAAGCACATAATTCTGCAGATACAGATTTACTGGAGGCAGGGGAGGAAGAGATGGACAGGACAGGGATATTGACCTCCCCTGCCAAGAGCAGCTGGTCCCAGCTATTTTGCCATGTCACCATGTCTTGCACTCCCATCCTACTGTTGTGAAGGTCACTGGTAATTGGCCAGCAGGCAGACAAACAAATCAAAATAGTTCATGCTATTACACACTCACATGATTTGCTGAATCAGGAACTTCAGCAACACACTCAGCAAAACAAGGTTGTGGGAATGTGGGAAGCCAGAAATCAATGAGCCTTGAGTATGGGTCATAAATATTTCTGTAGTTAATATAATAGTACCTTGCAACGAAGCACCAGGCTGTGGTATTTTTTACTCTACCATCATGGGCTGCCACCTGCCAGACATCACCACATTCATCCTAACCAGCTGGACATTTCTGAAGCTGCTAAACACAGACCTGCTTTTCAAGTCAAGGACTGCTTCCTTTTGCAGGTGCATTGACAAGACTGTGAAATCTCAGAAGATGCAGAGAAAGAATTTTTTGCAGGTTACTGGTCTTTTTGCAGGTTACTGGTCTTTGAATAAGCACAACACATGCTGTTTCCTCAAGTGTGTTTAAAAGGTCAGTGCCAAGTCAAAAACTGAATCAAATTCTCTATTTTTCTATACTGATGCATTCACAGTCTTAATCTCATATGCCTCTTCGAATCTAGGAAGTTGGAAAACTGTTTGTAGGGATAATTTTTCAGCTTATTCTGATTTTTCTTCCATGTACCTTTTTCCTCTCTTCATCAGTGAAAGAAGAACCAAAAAATTATATTTATCAAACAAAGAAAGGTGTGGGAAGGCAGATAGAGATAGTGCTAAAGACAATCTTGCAGCTGATACCTTGCAGCTGTGTTAATCACTAAAGAGTGGGAACAGCCTTGCCCTCAAGGCTAAGGGTGTGATAAAGAGTGAGTTGGAGTCAGCTGAAGGCAGCTGGCTGAGCTGTCAGTTGGAGTCAGTTGAGGTTTGCTGGTTGTGCTGTGAGGTCGAAGGGACAGGAGGCTGGTCAAGGGACAGATCAGGTGAGCCACTGTACGAGGGGCAGACAGGGTTAGGCAGTTGTGCTAGGGACAGGAAGGAGCCAGCAAGAACTGCAGAAGGAAGGGAGAAAGAGCCAGAGCTGTGTGGAGCTGCACATAGAAAGATACATAGAAAAGGTATGAAAGACTTTTTGCATAACAAAGTCCTGATACTTGAAGCCTCCTGAAGTTTTTAAAGAAGCACTCTGAGTGCAGTAGCCTCTCCACTGTGACAGAAAGGGACTTACATTTCAATTACACACAGGCCACTATTTGCAGACATTGATTTGCCTTCTGAGAAAGTTTTGTGACAGCCATAAAAGAAACTTCCTGTCACTATTCTCTTTTTCATGCCTTTCTTGCCTTGTGCTCTACATGAAGAAGAAAGAGAAATGGGAAGTCTTGTGCAAGTTTCTGTAATGTGTTGAATTCTGATGAGATGGCAACTACAGAGCTTTCCTAAAACGTTTTCAACACTGTACCACAGCAGGTATACTTTGGAAGGGACCTGAGGATAAGTCCATTCTGGATAAGATACACCTCAAAATACCAACAGTTCATGTTGGAGCACCTTGAAGGATCAGTGGCTGTGCATGAGACCAGCCCGAGGCAGGTCAGGTATAACCCTAGAGAGACTGCACCTTGTAGATAAAGCTTCACTTGGAGCAGGTACAACCCTCAGGGACCCACGGGCCAGAGCAAGGGCAGTGGGAGCAATTCACTGCAATGTTAAACTCTGTCTGGTCCAAAGGGACCAGCAGTTGAGGTCTTAATGGATATACCCCTAAATTTTTATAATCCATTATTTGTGTTGCATGTTACGAGAGTTGACTGTTACAGGAGCCACCTGAACAAGTTGGGGACAAACCTCACAAGAAATAGTGCAAGTGCAGCAGAAATGCCACCTGAGATGTCTTTGGTAAAACATTAAAAACTCCTCAGGCATAGAAATAGGTGTAAAGATGTCTACATGATGCGTCTCAGGTGTTCAGATATTATGCATGGGCTTAGGGATCCCCAGACCAGAGTTCTCAGGAAAGAATGTTTTGAGTTGAAGAGCCACAGTCTCAATGAACAATTTGATGTGTCCAGTGACTGAGAGAAACAGCATTTTGTCATGGTTTCACACCATGAAGAGAATTTTCAACACTATGAACTTTCTTGTTTTGGTTGGCATTGGGCAGACACTATAATTTAAAGGCATTCCAGCCAAATTTACCACTAAAATTACTCTCAATATTCTTCCACTTACCTGAACCTCACTGATGAGAGAAAATTCTCATCTCTCCTTCTGGCACAATGCTCTGGTACTTCTAATGCAGTCATTGTAATCTCTGCCCCTTGCTCATATCTGAGGTTGACAAATTTACAGCAGACCAATTCAGACTAGCAGGATGAGCTGAAGTCTCTGTTGTTTATCCCTGAAGCTACTGTGAGTCTGGGAGAGTTTGCTGACATCTGTGAGACCAGAGGGAGCCTTTTCCAACCTCAGCTTACCCAGCACCCTGCAGCACATAATAGTCCTCCATAATATCCATACTGAAATATGCCTTTTCAGGAGAAAATTACCATTGCAAAGTTTCTGGCAATTTGGAGACCTTTAAGTAGAACACCAATTTACACCAGGCTGAATTTCAGTCTTTGAAACGTTACTATCTTCCAGGTTGCACAGAGAACTATTGGATTCCTTGCTCGATGTCATTTATTGGAATAGCATCTTCCTTGGGGAAGCTCATTTATTACTTTGGCTGAAACTGCTTTATTGTTATAAAATTGTACTTATTTAATGTGCACCAGCAAAGAGAACCATTGCTTAGGTGATATTAAATAGTGGGAATTAATCCCCAAGGGATTAATTCTAGTAAAAGTCTGTCAAGAAAGATAAAACTTTCGTCTTAGAGACCATACATAACCCATTCATTACAGGGAGTAAATCTTGAAATGACATATTTTCCTCATACTTGTGACAGAAAAGCAAAGTTTTCTGAACTTCTTCTGATAGCTGGAAAACATTTTATGTGTCTTCAAGAAAAGGCAAAAACTGAAGCATTAAGAAAGGATTATCTCTTCAACTGCCACTAAATTGCTAGTTCCATTTGCTGTCAAGTTCATTAGAAGTCATGAGTCACCTAATAATCTGGTTTGTATTGCTTTCCTGACACAAAACATCTGCAAATCTGCCTAAACTGATACTAATTCCATGAATTGTTGTTGATTAATTCAATCAGTACTACCAATTTGCATTAGGGAAAAAGAAAATGATTTTTCCCTCACTGACTAGTGAAAAAATAAGTTATTTGCTTAGCCCTTCATAATTTAAAATGAAAACCAAATCCACAAGATCTCCTTGTATTTATATAACCTGAATTTACCTCATTCCATGGACACTTATAAAAAGAGAATAGCATTAATTTCTGATGAATTCCAGTATCAAGCTTCATTCATGGTGTCTTAATCAGCATAACGAAGCTATCATTTTATGTGATTGTTAATTATTTTCTACTCTCATACTTAAGACTATTCTACTCTTTTCTTTGCATATGATTAAAAGAAGAATATACTTTATTATTTTTCATTCTCCCTTTAAAGCTTTTCATAGGGAGAATGCCAATATTACCACAATTAAAATGAAATGTTCAAGCAGAGCTGCTGACTTCCACATCTCTGAGTGGAGCTGTGTAGTTGCTTTAATTGAACTAATGAATTCAGCCTTCAGTATTCTATGCAGATATTCCTCTACTTTAGCAGCTACATTAAAGATTTTCTATCAAAAATCCCATTCCTTTGAAAATTTAATTTGTCTACTTATTCTGAGATATCCATGTTGACTTCTCCAATTGTGTATCAGACTGTATCACACTTTGTAATACTCACATGAGCATGCACAAAGTGTTGAAACTTTGTTTAGGAAAGCAGTGTTCTGGGAGGTAAAAGGATCTATTTATCCGTGACATTGAATATCATTGTGATTTTTGTTTTCTTTGCATACTCCCCACCGGTATTGCAGTAAACACCTCTTTGTTGCTAAGGTTCACAGAACCACAGCCCAGGGCTGAGGGCAGATTCAGCTGCTATTAAAGCTGACGTGATTTGGACTGCGGCTGAGATGAGCCTTTTCTTTTAGAGTTTGATATAACTCATTTTTTACTCAGCCCTACCCTTAAGGTCCAATTCAACCATACACTGAATTCCATCAAAAAGCAGCCATTGTCTCCACCTGGGTTGGATTGGGCCCTCAAGGGCCTGCTAAGCATGTTTGCACCACAGGCACAGAGGCCATATATATTATTCTTTAAAGAAATAGAGGGCTTTAACTTTCAGAAGAGGCAGCTAAGACTGATATTCAATACCATCATATTAAAAAATAAAAAATGTGAAATATTGTTCTCTGAGTAAGGTTGGAATCTGATTGTACTAGGTGTTTTGGGTTTTTTTTTGTTTTGTTTTTTTAGATAAGCTTCTTATATAGATATCTCCATTATTTATATTAAATTTGGAACTATTTAATTTGGTTCTTTTGTTGAAGGAAAGAAACAGCAAAAATCTTGCCAAATGTAAATCATGCAAGTTTCTTAGTGCAATTTTTAATGTAGGTAGTAAACACTGATTAATTCAGAGCAAGAAAAATTTATTTTTTAGAGTATAATGTATCTAGCTGACACAATGCTACCAAGGGATTTTATTTGACTTTACATTATTTTATATTATTTGGTATTCTGTGCTGCCTAAAGGCTATAAATAATCTAAAAACTACAGTTTCTAGGAACAATACAACAAACATCAGGAGCCACAAGGCAACAGAAAATCTTTGAATTAAGGAGAATCTGGTTTAAATGAAAGGAGTTTTTCTTTACTTTGTGTAGTGCACAAATTTCTGCTGTGATGTATGGGAACTAACTACACCAAAATTACTGTAATTCACAGTCTTAAAATAGAATCAAAGAAATGCCTTGTTGCATTTCCTCACAGCTGTGTAGAAGCGTATCCCACCCCCACAGAGCTACCTAATTCTCTCCAGATATAAAGAGAGATCCATGCCTTGTGTATTGAGTATGGTATTTAAAGAAGATATTAAAAACTCGACCTGTAACACCAGTCACATTTCCTCTTAATTTTATGTAATTCACAATATAACTTGAACACTTTTCTTAAATAAAAAATATTTATTAAAGAGTGTGAAAGGAAAAAAGAATCATGATAGAGCTCTAACTAAGCATTGAAAATTTTTAATGGAAAACTGAAAATTAAATTATTAGTCCTGCTGTATTATAATATTTATTATATGTCCATTAACTATTTTTTCAGTGTGATTGAATATAGTTTATATTAAAACATCTTCTCAATTTGTGATACATGGACTTATATTCAACTGCTTTTCATAAAACAATGTTATACATCTTGTGACACTTCCTCCATCTGCACCCAGAATTTTTTTTTTCCCATAAAACTATGAATTTTTATTTCCATAAGGTTTTGTAAAATTATGTCCACTGTATTAAATAAGGTTTGTTGCCCTTTGATTAATTAAATTCAAGAGTTTCTAGAAGTTCTCAGTGTCCAGTACAAAAAATGTAGGATCTCATTTTGAAGAGTGTTTATATTACATTTTATACATTCAAAGCACAATTTCTGTTGACTGCATTTACACTTTAATAAATCAGACCCTACAGATTCAAGTTAGACAGCTAGAAAATGAGAAATGTGCCATTGGTACTGTTCTCTGAGTTTCACTGACTTAAGAACAATCAGAGAATTGTATTCCCGTGCAAGTTCTCTGCTGTCTAGGTCACCAAGTAACTGCTTTAACTATAAGACTGTTCCTGCTTTTTATGCAGAGTTTCATAGGTGGAAAATTTATGTCCACTCTGTGGATCACAAAAATTAATACAAAACAACTGCAGGCACCTGTGGGTTGTCATCCATCATGAAAATTAGCATGCTAGACAGATGCACACTCAATGAGTTTCACAGGTATCTGCTTACAGGGGAAGGCAATCTCTGTGCTAAAGATGGCCAAAACCTCTCAGGAATTATGCAGAAATCTAAGGACAATTCTGTGAAAACCGAATAATTTTAAAATTTTAGCAGATTTTCAATGAGGAATTGAGGATATTTCGTCACTTAAATTTCTCTATTAAAACAGGCTCTCTTTAAAAAGAAAAGGAACCTGCTAGTGGAATGATATAATGGCTTTGTCTTTGTAAAAGCTGTACTGCTTAGGCTCTCTGTTTGAGAGGAGAGAGTTTTTACTCTTTTTAATAGACTGAGATAACATATATTGCAAATATTAGTCAGATTTTTTTTTTTGTAAACTGTAATCAAATATAAATACCTAGAGATCTAAATTTTTGCTGTACCCTAATGACAATGTATTGCTGATGTATCCCTTCCATGCTGGAAAGTTGGATGGCTCCAGCATTAAATTAGGAGAGATGATTGGCAGTGCACAGCTTCCAAGCACCACGGCAAACAGTTTCCAGCTCTTTTTTGAAGTCATTAGGAATGACTTGATTACAGCTCCAAGTGGCATCTTATAAAGCTTCTCTTTCTGTTATTTATTGTAGTTTTCTTGGGTTGTGTGTCTGGAGTGGAGAAAGAAATTTTGAAGACAATTTAGCTCTTTTATAAAGCTACAAGAAAAAGGAAATGAAAACCTAGGACAGTGGCACGAGGCCATATGCATGTTGGTTTTAATTTAGTCTAAATCTTCTCACCAGTCTACGTATCCCATCGAGGGAATGAAATCTCAGTATGGAAATTCGGTCTGCATTCATTGTCAAGTTTAGGCAAAAGGAATGCTTTTGTCAGAGCTCTTCTCATGTCTCAATTAATAATAGAAAGTGACAGTTAATATGATAGATTTTCAATATACAACTGAAAATTATGGTGATTCAGCCACTGAAAACATCTGCGGACATAAATTGCTGTGAACTTAAAATATCAGGTGGCTCACAGCTGTTGCTTACATGAAGAAACATCATGAAAAATAAAGAACATAATTTTTATCTTAATCTGTTTTATTGAATTTTTTTCACTAAAAACGCAAGTATTCTTCATTTCAGATGCTTTTTGTCAGAATGCAATGGCAAACTAAAGTCTAATAAGACTTTGTTACTCTACAATAGAAAATAAATAGGATGCTACTCTTAGTCTCTATCTGTTGCCATTTTATTGTCAGACTAGAGACATATTATTTGGAGTAGAGCATTGACAACAGTCAATATAAAACTTTCTGGTCTATAAGTGGCTTTTTAATATAATGCCTTAAAATTTAGGATCTTCAGCTTGATTTAAATATTGTAGGGTAACGTTGGATAAACCTTTGATAATAATAACCACTACCCACTGAAGTTAAGGCTTGTGGAGTATTCCTTTTGTGGTTTCTGGGAAGAATTAAAACAGGTCTTCAGGTCTGAAAAACAGAATAAAAATATCTCAGGTAAGCTGTAATAAAAAACATTATAAAGCTCTTTCATGAAATAGATGTCTTTACTTGTCAAGGTATTCACAATTAGGGACAGTCTTAATTTTCAAAGATATCTCCTTTTCAATACTCTGAAATAAGATCATCATCTCATGCTTTTTTTACTCTAATTGGATGCTGAACAAAAATTTTTGTCGATCTTGCTGACACCTGCACTAAATTCCCTTCTGGCTTTGAATGTGTTTTCAGACATAATTCAGAATATTAATGATGATTTTTCTAGCCTTGCATAGTGTGAGATTTGAATTCTATGAGCTTATTGTCATTCTTCTTGTTCTCAGTTACTTAGATGGAAGGTTTGGACTAGCATGCTCTTAAATACTTGTGTAGCTTTAATACTTTCATTATTCTACAATTACCTGTTATTGTCTATGTAGTATAGCCATACGTGCATATGTTTTATATATATACACACATATACATACACACACACTCTATCTGTGTCATTCAAACAAAAGCAACAGCAAAAAGATGTGCAAAGGCAGTGTAGGGTGTTGACCTTGGCTGGATGCCAGGTGCCCACCCAGCCGATCACTCCCCTTCCCAGAGGGAGAGGGTAGAGAAAATAAGATGGAAGACATCTCATAGGTTGAGATAAGGCATTTTATTAAAGCAAAAAAAGTGAAAGTTAGCACATGCATAAGCAAGGGGGAAAGAAAGTTTAATCTGTACCTCTCATCAATTCCCAGGAGGAAGGGCTTCAGCATGCAGACTGCTTGCAAAGGCAAACATTGTAAAATAACAAATGCCTTCAGTTTCTCCTCATTTCCCTAACTTTTATATTTAAGCTGATGTCATATGGTGTGGAATAACCCTTTGGTTAATTTGGATTATCTGGCCCAGTTGTGTCCCCTCCCAGGATCCTGCCCACCCCCAGCCCTTGATGGGGGAGAAATGTTGGAGAGAGAGACAGCGCTGGTGCTGTGCCTGCACTACTCAGCAGCACCCAAACCACCTGTGTGTTACCAACACCTTTCATCTTGCCTCCTAATAGTCACTGGTAAGGACTTACAGAGTCCTTGTCATCTGAAGGTTTACTTGCATCATCAGGCTTTGGGTCATGCACTACAGGTCAGGTGTTCAGTGGTTTGTTTGGTTTGGTTTTTTCCTGTGGTCTCACTACTCCTCTGTTGTAGTAGTAGTAATAATAATAATAATACTACTACTAATAATATTTTTAAAAGCCTATAAGGGTAAGTTTATGTTCCTATATTTATCAGCCCTATCTGCACATATTCTACCTGTTGCTGTCTGTGTTCTCTGTACTCATTATGATGAATGTCTTATGCAAAATGCGAATTTCTAATCTCTCTACTTCACCCAGAAAGTGCAAAGTAGCATTTCAGAATTCTCATACTCAGTCATTTCAAACCTCATAAATGAGCACATTTCTATTTTTATGCAAAACATATTTATCTTTCTGGAATTTACCTACTCAGAATATGTTCCTGAGGCTAAGCACTATCTATGCAGGATCCAGGCAGCCCCTGACTTTTGCACAGCTAACCTAAACACCCACGGTGCTTTTAATATGTCTTTGTAAAAGAAAGCTTTTGGGAAAATTCTCATTTTCACTCCTTTATTATGAATTAAGAGAAGATTTTCCCCACTAAATATTTTCCACACAGTCCTGATGGAATCTCTTGAACTTTCTGTTCTACATCTGCTGTGATTCCACAATTAATAAGACACTAGAGTAGTGAGACAGTGTGAGAATACTGGTGCCTGCTGATCCCAAAATGCTGGCAGAGCTGTGCTAGTGAGCACAGAGCTGCCCTGGCAGTGAGCAAGGATCTGTGCAGAGTAGAGAAGGATATTTTGTGTGTGCGATTGGAGGTCCATATGGTGTGGGAGCTGACAGGAGATTTTGTGAATAATGGTGAGGTTATCATTGAATGGACACTGAGGGTGGTTCAGCTGGAAGGATGCAGAAGTTGAAGCTCAGAAGAATGGTGGGACAGGAAAGAACATGCTCCCTATGAAAAAGCAGGAAAGAGTAGTATTAGCCACTCTGTTGAGAAAACCAACAAGAGGAAGAACAAAACATCATCCACTGCCAAGAGGCAGCTTACATCTATTGTTTGAATGACTCAGTACTGTGTGTCCAGCATCCAGGAAGGGAGCAGGAGCAACATCCCCCTATGGACAGCCAGGTGTGTTTATGGAGCTGGAATTCCCTTCTCTGCCCAAGGGTTGTGCCTCAACAAAAGCTTTTTCTCCCATTCATTTTTACAATGTTTAGTACAAATCTGGATAAGGATAATTTTGCTACTGATAGGAACTGAAGTTATGACTAATTCCACTGCACATGATTTACATGACAGCTTTTGCTCACTTTTTTTTCTCTTCAGTTATTTCTGTGAAAACATTAGAATTATCTTAATGCACTCCATATGAAGTAATTGCCTTTTCCAAACCATTCTGAGAAAAGTCAGAACCGGTCTAATAAGCTCCTAGAATCCTGTCTCAGAGTCATGCCAACAGTTACATCTGGTGTGATTTTTTATTTAAATATCCCTCAGTGCAATTCTAGAATTAACAATGTCTTTTTAACAGTATAGATTGCTGTTAGATTAACTATACTCCTACTTAATACAGAGTTGCTTGAGCAAGCAAGCACCCCATTAATGGAGCACACACATTGCTGTCAGAAGTGGAACAGACTGTGCTTTATTTGAGACAGGAGTTTGGGTAATGCTGATTGGCCTACATTTCTGCATAGAAAATAGTTAAAAGGACACTGCAGTAACTTGTCTAAAGGCTACATAAACTTAATTAAAAATTTTTAGTCCCACAAGGCCCCAAAACTGGATCTGGAATCAGTTATTTAAATATTCATTTCTACCCCCCCCCCCCCCCCCCAAAAAAAAAAGGAAAGAAAAAAGCTCATCTAATTTTGTAAAAGCTTTCATATCTATGGAAAAAAAGATGATCATACATTTATGAATTATTGGTCTGTGGTTACTTCACCACATCTTTTAAACTCACCTTCTAAGTAGTGTTGAATTAATGAACGTGAGTTTGAAACAATGAATGTGCTTTACTGTGAAGCTGAGTTTTACTTTCTGAATTATGTGCATTATAAACAATACTTAATTTAAGAAGTGAAGGTTTTTTTATTTTAATCCCTGTAGGGGTTGTTTTTCCTTTTGAGTAATAACAACTTTGATATGTAATAATGGCTATCCATACATTGCTGAATTTTTTCTTCATTTGAGTTTTTTCTTACAGGTGTTAAAAAAACCATGACTAATTTTCCTCTTTTTTTCCCAATTTCTCTTTTGTGATGAAGACTGAACTGAGAAATTGGGGAAGGGGGGAAGTTCTTTTCTAAATCTTTTCTATTTTCTGATATTTGCCAACAGCAAGTTCATTTTTTTCTGGTGATATTAAAAAATAACAGAGAAAAGCATGTTGTTTGATTCTGAATGCTGTCAGGTAAAATTGAGTAGCAGCTGCCAGATACACATCTTCTACTAGTTACTAATCATAGTCTAATTCAGCCACTAGAGTTAAAAATGCAGGTAGCAATAATATTTGCCTTGGTGTAATACTTCTGTGACTACATTGTCAGCATTTAATATAAGACACTGTTAAATCATTCCCTATCATCAGCCTATTTCCCCCTCCTTTCTTTTCCTTACAGGGTATTTACTCTTTCTGTAATGACAAAGATAAAAGGTAAAATGTGTCTCCATTTCTCTCTTTGGAATAATCCCAAGGCAATTTGATCTTGTTTTAACTCAGTGAGTTTGTCTCCAAATTCTCAATTTAAATTTGACCTCAGGCTTAATGGGGCTCACATAACTGCAGGAACAATGACCATAGGAGGTAAACAGTTTTTAATTATATTGTTCACGGTGCTGGTACCATTAGGGGCACCATCCTTAGATTGCAAAGATTAAGGATTGAAGATCCTTAGATTCTTCAAATGGTTTTGCTAAAAGCTACATTTTTCATAGGTCATGCCATCCAAATGAGGAGTAAAAGGAATGTCAACATTTTATTGACAAAAATCTAGAAGTCGGTCACATCTGAGGAGGTCTTTTAATGCACCGTAGTGATTTCACCTTGATGTTGGCATTATGCCTAGGGTACAGCTTTCTACAAAATGAGGTGGTTTTTTATTATTACTTTCTTCTTCATCATCATCACCATCTTCTTCTTTGTCATTTTCATAATCATCAATTATGGCTTGCAGATGTTAGTTAACACTTTTGTAAAAACCAATATCCCTAAAGTGATCTTTCTTTCCTATCATTACAAGTATCGCTTTCCATTTGAATTGACTGAATTTAGAAAGGATTAGATATGGTTGTAGTTTGTGTATAATAGCAACATCTCAAAATTTGTTGAAATCTCTTATTGACATTTTAGTTTGTGTTTCTGGTTGCTTGCTGAATTTAAAGTGCTGGATTACACATGGTTGCATCAGAACACGTTTGAAATTGCTGTATATATTTTGAGAGGTTTTTGGAGTAAACTACTTTCTTCCAAATAGACTTTTTCCTTCCCTGGAGACCTTTAAGTTTTCTTCTCAGAGACAGTCCCAAGAAGAATCAGGTTACAAGTTCACTGGTAGCCAGAGCAATGCCAGGGCACTGGTGCAAGTCTGGGAACTGGACTGTCTTGTAGAC
Organism: Brachypodius melanocephalos; assembly: GCA_013398615.1. Classification (NCBI taxonomy): domain Eukaryota; kingdom Metazoa; phylum Chordata; class Aves; order Passeriformes; family Pycnonotidae; genus Brachypodius; species Brachypodius melanocephalos. The sequence continues at coordinate 10,248,086 of VZSR01003806.1, forward strand.
ATTTACTATGATTTTAGCACTTTAAATAATAGCTCCATGCAAGGGTGAGATATTGAGAGGTCAAGTAATTTTCTCAGCTTGTGATTTAAATGCTGACACTTTCAGAGGTTAAGATACCTCTTTATGTAGGCCACACGTCCAGGAATACTTCAGTTTACCATTAAAGCTGTAGCCCTTTTCAAGCAGAAACACAAAAGTCTGGTGAAGTTTTTTTCTACCCTTTCAGACATGGAAATTGGTTACTGATTTATTTGCAATTTAGTAATATCAACAGTATATCATATAATGATATGCTCTAAAATGTTAAGAGTCTAACTATCCTCTGTAAACAGAATTGTCTATTTCCTGCTCCTACACATGTATGTTTTAAGGAAGGCTGAGTTATTCTGTAAGACCCTGTATAAGCCTGAATTACCTACTCTGTGAGTAGATCTGCTCAAGCCAAAAGAGCACCTACTTTGTTGTGCACTGTAAATTGCAGCGTGGACCAGAACACATTTTTCTCTTCCCAGTTCTTACTCAAGCTGCAAAGGAACTGATCACTGGAAAGAGCTTCAACCTGAACAATTTTATAGATAATTTAGGAAACTACATGTGTTCATGGATGTGCTGCAACCCTGATTTCTTAATAAATTATCCCAAAAGGTTTATACAAATGAAAAATTGCTAAATTCCTTTTCTTTTCCTCCTTCCTCTTCTCAACAGTGAATTCACAATGCCAGTGTTCAGTCTGAAAACAGGGGAATGATTAGTGCTACTAGCAACAAGAATAATGAGAACAAGATATTGAATAGAGCAGAGTTTTTTGTGTGCAGCACCTCTGATAAACCAACCCTAAAATAGGGCTCTTATTACTGTGGCAACTATTTTAAGAAAAATGTTCCCCTGCTGAATTTGTCTTTTGACTTTAAACATAACAATAACCTCACATATTCAGCAGAATTCACACCTCAAAGCCACAATCATGCTTTCTGCTTCCAGAAAATAATGTACTGAAGTGTTCTCATGGTCTTGGCAATCAATTAGAAGAACCCATTCTCAGGGAATATATATATTTATATATAAAAGCTAATAAGTTGCTCCCTTACTGCTCCTTTAGAAAAGTGTTTCATTGGTTACACTCTGTTTCAGATACTAGGACAGGCTGCATTTTCATTTTTTTTCAGTGGGTCTACTTTTTATATAATCACTTGTGCAGGGCGCTCAAGTAGAATGCCATTGTAAAAGAGTACTTTCTCAAAAGAGAACTTGGGTCATTAAATTTTGCAGAGAATTCCACACCACAGAATTGGAGTGTAATGAAAACCACTTGACTGCAGAGATTTGGTGGTGATATTCATAGCTAGAGATGGACAGCAAATCAGGCCTGCTGTGTTACATGCATTGTCCTGCTAGAGAGAGGCACATTAACTGAATTCAACTCTGCAGTCAGTAGATGTCTTTCCTCCTCTTAAATGTATAACTCACTGATGGGCAACAGAGGAAGCAGAAGGGCAAATGGAAAAAAAAATCTAATAATTATGCACAATACATTTTAAATGCTTATTAGCTATGAACATTTTCTCATTCTGAATTTTAGATCTCAACAGATAGTTTTGTAGTAAAAATAAGGTTTAGAGTTATACTTAAAAGATATATATATTGATTATGATGTTTGGAAAAATATAAGTAGTTGTATCTATCTAAAAAACACTGCCATTAACAGAAGAACTAAAAGTCTACATTAGAATAATATTAATGCAACAAAACATTTCATTAAATGGTTAAAGATTATTATTTGCTTTTTATAACTGACTTAGAGAAGAAAACAAAAATTCAGACTTTTCTTGTTCAATTATATTTAGTAACAAATGCAGTCACATCTCAGAAGTTTCTAGCAGAATTTCTCAGTCATATATATTTAAAATAAAGTATTTTTATGCTTATAAATTCGTTAAGTTTGAGTAAATTTTCATGTCAAAGCAGGCCTCACATTTCTTATATCAAAATGGCTGCCAGACTCTCTTTCAAAAGTTATGTTCTTTCTCTAAGAATACACAGCTTTTTATTTCTTATTGCTGCTACTTAAGTAAGTTCAAACCAGTTTGACAAAATCTCAGATGGTGAGGCTTGGACAATATCTTTCTATATTTATTACTGGGCAAAGCTGCCAGCAGACAAAAAGAAATCAGAGACAGAGATAGGAAGCTCAGAGAGAAGAGAGTTTTTAAGATCGCTCTGCAAAAGTCCATTGTGAAGTTTATACCAGCTTCCATCTTAAGTATATTATCCTACTAGTGGTTCTTTCACACTCCATTTACCCATCCCTCTTGCAGTTAAGTACCTTGGAAAAGCAGAGTGAAAAGCCTCTGGGACACAGGGTTACCCTGCCAATTTGTGTTCTGCTCACAGTATTGGGAGCCATGCCTGGCTGGGACTTTCAGGTACTCCAGCGGTGTTGTCAGCACATTTTGAAATAAATAAATAACACTTTAAGGATTATGCAGTTATAATATTACAGACAGAAATTGCATTATGCTGCTCTTTTGAGGTCAGTTTGCCCACATAACAGTTCTCCTAAAACATCTTTCCTCAGTGCATTTTTCTCCATCATTATATTTCTTGCTGCAAGATCCACATGAAAGTATATACGAAATCAATAAAAGTACTCATTTCATATATTTGATTGCTTTTCAGTGAACAAATAAATAAGAAAAAAATTCCAATCCTGGCTACTTGTACTCTAAAACTAGATTTTAAAATGATTCAACTTTTGTAACATACCCAGGATGGAAAATATACATCTTAAAATAAAATCCTGATACTTAGGCATACTTTTAAAAGGGAAATATTTTCCACTTATCAGATTATGAATGAATGTTTGGAGATACAGAAAAAAAGGAATATCTTTATTAGTCTAATTTCTTTAATGAGTGACATTTTACAGCATTTAATTATTTAAGTAGTGAAGGATCCTTTCCCCATTCAGTTTACAGAATGGATGGTTGTCTCAGAAAGATTTAGGGAGAGGGGAAATCATGACTCTTTGTGGACTGGTCAACATATTATAGAAATTGAGTAAAAGATTATTGTCATTTAGCAGAAATTCCATAATATTGTTTGGTGACATAAAGGCCACTAAATTAAGTTTATCATTCATCACATCATTTGAGATATTAAGTATAAAGCTGAAATCTATTTTGTTAGGACATCTTTAGGAAAGTTAGCTTATTCAGGACACACAGTCATTTACACAGTCACTTCATAGAAGAGCTCAAAAGCCTTCAAGAACCAGACATGAACATGCTGCAATTCACCATGCCCTGGGAACCTCATGGTGTTCCATCAACAGGTGGGTGAGGTGATTCAAGATGTGCTTCTAAAAAATAAGGGTTTGTTAGCCCCTTTTTCATCTCAGTTTCATCTCTTGTGAAATGTAGACACTTCTATCTGACTTCTTGTATTAGTATAAAACCCACCTCATAAATATACTTGAAGTACAGGTCTGTCAAAGGAATATATTGCTTCACCTCTCATATTTATAGCTCACAGTATGAGTTATAAATACTATAGAATTTCAGCATATAGGACATAATGTTAGACAAAGACTATTAAAATTGACCTTAAATCTTATTGTTTGTTTCAGCTTTCTTAAGGTATGATTTTCATGCTCATGTTATTGCTATTACCTTAGTAATTTAACTGTTGTGGAAATAAATATACTTATGAGCTGCAACCACTGTTTCCAGCTTACCACAGCAGTGTCATTTTTCTTTGGAAGCCAAGGTATGGTTGGTTGTCTTCTGTTGAGGTGTTAGAGACATTTACAGTGAATGAAGGCACATGGATGTCCTCAGTCTCTCTTCAAAAGTCATAGTGGGGCCCTCAAGCAGATGATGTACTGAGATAATTTGCTCTATATTAGGTTTTAGTGGCTTGAGAACAGAGCAAAGCACCTGATGGCAGGATCAGCACAGAGCACTAACAGTAATTATGTGACTGAACCAATGATTTTATGAGCAAAAGGTGAGCAATTTTTTTCTTATCTTAATGTCATACTGCTCCACAACAGGAAAATTAAGTTGAGTTTAAATCCCATCCATGTTCACAACATTACAGACTTCCTCCAGGATGATTACTTCCTGCTGACTATGATGAATTACTTCAAAGTATTCAGAAATTAAGTTAGCTACATCCCAGGCTCACAAATGAGCTTCTTCTATATCACACTCAAGTTACACGGATTTGCTTGGTTAATAGTCGGACTCAATGTCATTGGAGTTTTTCTAACCTATATGATTCTATGATTTATGAAAAAGGTGTTTTTTAAGGTCAAGATAAAAAATATTCAGTCGCCCTTGTTATTTAAAGTCAGACAGACTGTTGCAGCACCAGAGCATCCTAAAATACCCAGCTGTGATCTAAACACTAGCAAGTGCAAAGAAAGAAAGAATGAACAGTTTCTTACTATGGTTTATACTAACATTGACAAGGGAAGTACTATCCCCCTTCCTTCCAACCCCTTTGATTAGTGAGGGATTGAAATAGCAGAAAGAGGCCTAGACCAAGAACAGCAATGCAGCTCTGTCAGCATGATGTCTACACAGATACATCACCCTAGAAGGAGTGCCACACAAGTGTCAATGATTTGTTTGTGGACACTTGCACAAGTGACCCTGTGCTCCATGCAGAGCAGATTAAGCAGCATAAGGGGCAATCCTCTGTCAGAGCAATCTTTGACTGTTCCTGCCTCAGGTCAAATCTCCCAAACAATTCATAGGCACAGAGACAGAATAAAAGCTTCAGAGACAGAAAATGGCCTCTCATGCTGTTTATTTTACTATTATTGGCATATTTCCATAAGCCTGTTTAATAATATACTGAGTACTTATGAGAATAAAATGGAAGGATTCCCTTATTTACTGATTCTGAGAATACTTCTTTAGCTATAAATTTGGACAAACCAATTTTCTTCCCTGTGGCTTTTATCTATTAATGTAATCTCTCCAAAAAAGGAGAGCTCTGTTTGAATACCAACAATCAGATACTGCTGTAGCTGCAAATTCTTTCCTATTAGGTGACGAAAACCGTCATTTTACAAGTCCTTTGAAGGGACTCATGTTATTGAGATATATCAAGAAAATAACCTTACTGGCAGCAGTGTTGTCTGGGCTTGACATTGGATGTGAAACCAAAAGAGGTCAGGAAGTCAGAACTCGAGTCACTGGTCCATAAGGAAATTTAATTCAACCTCTTTGACACAGTGGTGGGTCTAGAGGTTGATCTGCTCTTGGAAGCTTTCAACCTGCACATTTTAATTCTTCCTACATGCAATCAGACTCACCAGAGAATGAAGAAATTCTTACCTTTCTTGTGAAGTGAACCACAGAGGGTTCAAGATCTAGAAAATGGCATAAGAGTTATTCAAAGTCTTGATATTTTTCCTTTTGTTCCAATTTACCTGAATCCTGGCTAAAGTAGTTATGAATTCTAACCCTTTATCTCTACCTTGATACTTCTTAGAAATATGAAAGCTCCAATGGAACTTTTCCCTCTGGTTTCATCCCTAAGTTTACTTGTGACTTGCCTGCTTTAATAACTCCTTTTTTAAAAAGTATTATTTTTACTACAAAGAAATGTTGAAAAGATATTAATATGTTCTCTGAGATATCCACATAAAGCTGTAGGACTATTAAATGAAACAGGGAACTCAAAGACTTTAGTTTATGCCTTTAATTGTGAAATTAAAGGAAATTTGTGGGAACAGGTTTACAACTCATGACAAGACATCTGTTTTTCACAGTGGAAATCTGTTTAACTGGTAGAAGTCATTGCCTTAATACCTTACTGAGTTCAAGAGCTTGGTAAGCTTTAAAACAACTAACCATTTACATGGATAATGGGAACACCCACTGTTATATTAGACAGAATATAAAGATTTTGTTCAGACTGGTAATAAATCTTCCTGGTTTTGTACTGAAACATATCATTAGCTGTCAAGCAGTAAGAAACTATTTACATACGGCCCAATTGTTTTAAAAGAAATGTCCTTATAACTAGGATTTTTGTTTGTTGATGAATAAAATACCCTTAAAAAACAACAGAACCTCAAAGTATATCTGCAACAAGTCAAACATGAAAAACAACTGAACATTTGGTGAACTGAAAATAAAATGTGGTGAAAAGAAAATGTGCTGTGTAACAGAACCTCCAGCTTTATTTGCAGTAATATTTTAGATTAAATTGATTGCTTAAGAATATTTAAAATAAAAATGGTATTAAAATACATACATACACACAATCATCAACTTCTAGAGACTTGTCTCTGAGGCTGACTGCTGAGGATGCCTCAAGGGCAGGTTGTTAGGTTCCTTCCGGAGACCAAGGCTGTCTGTTGTCATATGTGTCCCTCCAATGGCACACAGGAGCTCCAGGGCAGAGGTACCTACAAAAAAACCCAAGACGTAGCTGAGGGATGAATGGTGGGATCAGTCCTACTATTAGTCCTACTAACCCTGCTGTTACACAGCATGCCATGCTCTATGTCATTTCATATTAGGTACCTTAAGCAGATCAGTGGGACATATCCTAAAGATGCTCATTCATCTACATCATTTATAGAACTTAGGGTTACTTTAGAAAACATAGAAAGAGATTTACAGACATCCACAGGGTTATTGCATGGCAGTGAACCTACACATTCACTTTATTGTTTATTCAGATGTTTACTGCACTCACTGCTAAATAACTATTACTTCAGCACTAGTCTAGTTCTGTTTAAATAAGACATCTTCGACAACCATCATGCACTCACCACAGTTTTGTTTGCATGAGAAGGCTGCAATGTGTAACATTTCTTAAATGCAGTTATAGGATCTTTGTTTATGGGTCATGGAACAGCAATTGAGTGTTCTTCAGTCAGATCACCTGTCCACCAGCATGCGGTTCTCTCCTGATTCCTAAGTTTTCTATACTTGCCTTGGAAGACCAGAGTACAAGCTCAGGACCAGGGTTTAAACATTTGAGCATAATAATTGCCTTTAAATTGCCTTTAGAGCTCAGTAAGGGATTGTATTGCATTGTATTCCTGGTAAAGATTACGGACTAAAAATAATCTAAATTTTAACTAATTTAAAGTTAAATAATTTCTTCAGCTGTGCATGTATTTTTTTGATAATTCTTTTTTTAATCTCTTTTTTCTTTCTATTCTCTTTCATCATCTCAAAAATTGTGTGATTCACAAGAGGGATATTTATTAAACTCCATAGGACCATAAACCTACAAAGAGCAAGTTTGCTCTTCTGGTATCTCTCTGAACCTTCTCCGGTTAGATATTCACATTTAACAATAGCAAGCAAATAAATTAAATGTTATTGCATTGTGGCTATTACTATTATTATTATTGTTATTGTTATTAAAGTATCAGGCAAAGAAAATTCTACATTGTTTGCTTTAACATATTTTTATAGACAAATTATATTGAGCTTTAAAATGTTGTGAAATTTATTTCCATCATTAGGCTGTTCCTCAAGATGCAGTTCAATTTTCTTTAAAAGGTGAACAAGCCAAGCTCATTAGCATTTTGATGAAATTAAGAGGAAAGGTCTAAGAACCTGATCATATTCTAATGTAAAATAGCAATTTAATGGAAAAAAAAAAGTGTTAGAAGAAAAATTAGCACAGATTTGGAGTCTCAAAAGTTGCACTGGAAAGGATCTATGCTTCATTGTGCATGATGTACCAAATACCTTTTTGATAAACTGTTTTATAATTGGGTTTAAGACCAGGAGTCAGAACAATTAAAAAAAAAATAAACTAAACAAATAACAGCCCCAATCCCCAGAGTTATTAAGTATCACTTAATTTCACTTTTGAAATAAAGTGCTTTTTTTAAAATCAAAACTGCTTCAAATAGACTCCAGTTCAGCAATGGCTATACACATAGTTCAAATCAAACATTCAGGAAATCACATTCTGAGAATGCTTACATTTCATTACATTCAAAGATAAACAACAGTCTACACTGTTTTAACTAAATAAATTTAGTAATCAAACTACTACAGTGTTTTATTTGTTTGTTTGTTGAAATTTATAGGTGGTTTAATTTCACAGATGAACTAAGAAGTGGAACAAAACATTGCACT
>VZSR01003806.1:10256308-10286079 GCA_013398615.1 Brachypodius melanocephalos
AAAAGGTGTGGTACTGAAGAGAGCTGAGTTTCTTGAACACTTGGTATCAGACTCAAAGCATTATTTTTTCTCCTGCACTGAACCATTGTCTGGGCTCTTAAATGGCAGCTGCTAAAGAACACCGTCAGTCTGGGGAGCCAGAAGTTCTGATTTATATCAGCCTGCTCCCTTTAAGTGTGGCACCTATCTGGAAACAATTTTCAAAACATTCTCCTTCCAACTTTCTTTTCTTTTTATTCTTTTTAAGCAGAGGCTGCCATTGTTCATATTCAAAGAAATCTGACCTGACTGAAGATTTATATGTTGATATGAAGACCTACATTCGCATACTTATATGTTCTGCAGTAATTTTAAGCATAGCTAACAAACTAATCTGGGCACAGTTGATTGAGGTTCCTCTAGGAAAAAGAAAAAACCCAACAATTTGCAAGATTTAGTTGGTTGCAAATTCATATGTACAAGATAATGTTTAGAATAGAAATAGGAAAAATAATGATCATTCTTTCAGGATATCAAAAGCAAAATTCACAGAATGAAATCAAAAGAAGAAAAAATACCTTCTGAAAGTGTGTAATGAAATGTTACAAATAGGGAATTGCAAGAAAAAGCTAACGGATATAAATCTAGTATGAATCAATTCTCCTTTCCAGTCATATTCCACCTTCATAAGATAGTTTTAATAGGCTCATACCTTTCTGCCAATTTCAGAAAAGACTTCTACTGATCAATAGCATTTGTTTCAAAGAAGAGAGCAAAGTGAGGGGGAGATGCTGTAAATGAAGGCACACTTTTTCTCAGAAGACAGCTGAATAATGCTATAAAACTGTGTGAAACACAGAGGCAATATAGCAGATAATCATCAGTGCTGTCTGTCACTCATGAAGCTCTCATTTCCAATCTACTGGTTTGTTTATTTTCCTATTTAGTGCCCTAAAGAACACAGACTAGTTCCTACTGTTTGGAAGAATGTATTTTCTTGATTTTGGGATAGAAAACTTTGTACGGAATTTGCCTCAGAAGAAATTTCTGTAGTATTGAGATATGGAGACAGGACCCTGGACACTACAGAGTACATTCCCTACTGTGAGAAACCTTTTTGTCTCAGACCCAGGCAACAGACTGAGACACCGAGAGTCCTACTTTTATGTCTGGTTTTCAGAAATGAGCTTATATTGCTTCTGGTTCTGCTGCTCCAGTCCTCCGAATCTCTGTTTACATGGAAAACCCTGCGCCTTTAAAACACAAGGTTTTCTTGATTTCTTTTTTAAAAAGATTTTCCTCTAAAACATTCGTTGTTGTTATTTATTTCTCAGATCATGCTTCAAAAACTTTGTGGTCTAAATAGAGAAATAATTTTATGATTTTCATTTGTTACTCTCCAGCCAGTTCCCATGGCTTTCAGCATTGAGTTTTCTTTTTTTCCATCATCCAATATTTCCTTTTGTTTCTCTTCCCAGACCAAAATTGCACCATTACTCATTATTAGCTCATTGAATTCACAGCTGTACCTGTAAATGAAAGAGGGCAGGGAGTGTTCCCTGGCAGAGAGGTGACTGTTCCGTGTCATTAAAATCCTTTATATCCAGAACAAGGTGGCCATACCAAGGCTCTTTATTAAAGGTGATTGCTGGGCGAGGAGACACCGGGACAGTCCTAGCTGAAACCAGGCCAAAATGAGCTAAAGACCTCCACCTCCATGGATGATCAAGTTCTGGAGCTTAGGCCAGGACACTGTTTAGATTAGAGCCCCCTGTTCACCTCCTGTTCACATGAGAATGTTGGTGGGATTTAGGTTTGGGGGGTTTTGTTAGTGCGTTTTCATGGTTGTTTCCTCTTTTTTTCTCTTTTCTTTTCTTTTCTTTTCTTTTCTTTTCTTTTCTTTTCTTTTCTTTTCTTTTCTTTTCTTTTCTTTTCTTTTCTTTTCTTTTCTTTTCTTTTCTTTTCTTTTCTTTTCTTTTCTTTTCTTTTCTTTTCTTTTCTTTTCTTTTCTTTTCTTTTCTTTTCTTTTCTTTTCTTTTCTTTTCTGGGGTTGAGGTGGTTAATGATATTTTCTTTCCTTTCTGTTTATTGATGAGTTCAGGAAAAGTGAAATACTCCCCATGACCCAGCCACTACTCTCTACCCTTCCTGGGAAACAGATGGTCACACCACCTCTGCTCATTCAGGGATTATAGCTAAAGAAGAAGGTAAGCACAGACCAAAATAAAGCTTAAAAAATCCTTGACCTGAGATGTTTCTTATGTCCAGGACAAGGATTCACTCACAGATTTTCTGTAATGGGTTGTGCAACACCTGGGCAAAGTTCTTTTGTGTTTATGAGATTTTGCATGGTCTACAGACTGCAAAATAGGCATCAAGCACATATGCTGTGTCCAGAGCTGCCCAGCCACAACCTATCTTAGTCTCCAGACAGCAATCAGCAAACACTGATTTTGACATCACATACACTCATTTTTAAAGATTGTACCAATCATAGAACCATAGAATTGTCTGGGTTGGAAAGAATTTTAAGATCATCTAGTTCCAACCCCCTGCTGTGGGCAGGGGCACTTTCCTCTACTCCAGGTTGCTCAAAGCCCTATCCAGTGGCCTCTTCCAGGGATAAGGCATCCACAACTCCTCTAAAACTTCTCTGGGCAAACTGAATTGCCCAGTTTGACCTGAAGACGCTAATATTTCTTCTAAACTGAAGCTAGTTCACACCCTGACTACCTTGGAGTCCAAGGAACTCAGATTTGCCTTCTGTTGCTCATGTTGTCATGCATCTTCAAGCAGTCAATCCAGGATGCCCCCAGCCAGAACCCAGCTCTGAGAGGTCCAAGTTCATGGCACGTGTAACTAAAACAATGCTTGGAAGTGCCTTGGATTAAAAACCTGTAAAATTTTGGTACTTAGTAGTTGCCAGGCAGAATCTGCTGAAATGCTAAATAAAATCCATGGTTGAACCATATAACGCTTTGAGGGACATTGAGTATTTGAGTACAGCTGACTCATACAGCTTTGTTCTAAATTTTTGAAGTTTTCCTGCTGGCAGATACATATACTTTCTAAGTTTCTTTGATTTAAAAATAATTTTTGGTACCTGTTTGTCTGTACAGTGTTTCCATTGTTGTAGCATAGCGGTTTGATGACTGTGACATAATTGTTCATCAAATAACACAGTGTAGATATTTGTAAATAAAAGAGCAAACAAACAAAACTAGCAAAAAATTATTCTAAAGACTAAATGTAATTGATTCTGGAGTGAGAAGCAGACTGTGGGATTCATAGAGGAAAGTGACCTGGTAAAACGTGGCAGTATGATCATTCTTCAAAAAATTTGAGTGAGGAATGAGCAGCGTTGTACTCTAAAAGCCTAAAAAAGAATTTGTTGTTGTAAGGACCAGAGAGATTGAAAGCGTGATCAGTGCCTCTTATTTGTGACACTGTGTTTATTGCAGGTATCATAACCCTTTGGTGCATATGCTATGTGCAGCACACAGACAACACTTTTCCTTTTATAATATGTAGCATGAGGCAAATACAAATGAAACTAAAATGAAAGGCATGAATGAGTGCATAAACAAAAATTTCTTATGGTTTATTTTGAAACAGCTTCATGCAATAGCATTGGAACTATCTTTTTCAAAAACTACCTAACCATTTTCATCAACTTCATGTCTTGATAAACCAGCTTTCACATCTTTATACATTTTATGTATTTCAAGTTTTAGAGCAATTTAAAGGTACGCCTTTAACACTGTCTTCCAAAATATTGTCATTGCCTTCTAGGCCAGATGAGTGAATGACCAGATGCACGAAAAAATGGTCAGATGTTTGGGCTTCAAGAGTAGTGGTTAATGGATTAAATCCAAACACAGAAATTAGTGTTATAAAACTAGATTTTGATATTGGATAGTGTACTTTCACTCGTTTAACCCCAGGTCTAAATAGTCTTTTTTAAATTTTCCAGACATAACCTGTATTTAAATCATGTGTCTCTGTTCGTGTTCCTGAAGACTGTTCAAAGAAATCTATAAACAGAGATTTCTCTCTCTGAAAAAAATATGCTTTAATATGAGAGACCTGCTTTTTTACCTCAGGCAATGTAACTTTGTACAACTCTGTGTTCTTACGGTGAACTCCAAGTCAACAGTATTTACTCAAGCTGCAAGGCACACATTGTAATTTATTGCTTAAGTGATTTACCGATGTGTTTATATCCTGTCTTTGTCTAGTTTAGTAGATACAAGAACATTTAGTAATTATTGCTATTTAAAGATTAGTAGCTGATGGATGATGATGGTATTTTAGTAAATTGCTTCTTTACAGGAGAGTGATGGTGGTAGTTTGGGTTTTTTTCTCAGCTATATATGGTTTCTTTTCGTTGGAGACGTGGACTGTAGTAACTGTCCTGGAAAGAATGAGTAGCTGTCCCAGTGTGGATATGGATGAAGTTATAACTATCAGATGATGATTAGGGCAGGCATAGCTATTTCCAGAAAGGGTACACTATTTATAAATAACTTCTGTATCAGTGGAACTGCACCCATCTTACATTTATGTCCAAGCTATTCTTGTTAATGCTGGGATCTGGCATCATAACATAATTCAGCTTGGAAGGGACCTCAGGAGACTTCTGGCTCAATCTCATGCTCAACAGCTCTAAGGTTGATTAAGGTTCAGTCTGGTTGTATTTCAAAAATTTCCAAAAATGGAGACAGCCCTTAACTCTCAGAGTAAACTGTTCCACTGCATGACTGTCCCATAAGATACATATATAAACACTCTCATTCTCCTTCCTTCCCTCCCCCTATCATCTGTTATCATGACACTTACCATTCCTCTGCTTTTTTCGCAAGTTTTTCTAATTGCTTTCTTCCAATAACCTGTCACTGCTGCATCCTCATCAATGTTTCCTTGTATATAACAATAATGACACAGCCATGCTTCTTGTATCCATCAGACCATTATAATGTATATTGACTTTCAAATTATTGCATTCATTTAAAAAGCTGTCACTTTTGTGGAAATTTGAAAACACAGCATTGTGAACACTCCTCAACATTCGAATTGTTTTTTCTTTTCTTCTTGCTTTTCTGCATAGATTTTTGAAATTTTACTTTTTGCCATACTTATCATAAGTAGTAATTGAAATAATACTGCAACCTTTCCCTAACCATGTATGGGCTGCACTGTTTTAAACAGTAATGTTAGAATTAAATTGACACTATCAGAGGCCAAGCACCATAATTTTGTCATCTCTTGTAAGTGGCTTTGGCACATTTTTGGCCTGGTCCAGCAGCCATGCTTCCATGGACTACATTTGCATGTTTCTGAAAATATTACAAGGAATTTGGATTGGGTTTGCATAGCAAGGTTTTGGCAGTGAGAGAATACAGGGGTGGCTTCTGTGAGAAGCTCCCAGAGGCTTCCCCCATGTCTGACAGAGCCAATCCTAGAGGGATCCAAGTGGGATCTGCTGCTGGCTGAACCCATCAATAAGGGTGTCAACACCTCTAGGATAACATAGTTAAGGGGGAAAATCTGCTGCAGAACAGTAAAAGGAGAGAGGAGTGAGGATATGTGAGAGTAACCACCCTGCAGATTTCAAGGTCAATGAATAGGGAGGAGGAATATCTGCTCCAGAGCACATATTTATTTGGAGCAGAGATTTATTCCTGTGCAGCCCCTGATGCAGCCATGGTGAGGCAGCTGTGCCCCTTCATGGGGGTCCACACTGAAGCAGAGTCCACCTGCAGACATGGAGGACCTCATGCTGGAGCCTGCATCCCCCATTCCCCTCCATCACTGGGGGTGGAGGAGGGAAAGTAGAGAAAATGAGCAGTGAAGAAGGGAGGGGCAGGGGGAAATGTTTTAAGATTTATTCTTGTTTCTCTTTATCCTACTCCGACTGATTGGCAATAAATTGATCAATTTTCTCGAGTCAAATCTGGTTTTTCTCTTATAGTAATTGTTGAGTGATCTCTCCCTGCTCTTATCTCAACCTATGAACATTCCATCATTTGCTTTTTCCCGCCCAGTTGAGAGGGGTGTGATAGCGTGGTTTGGTGGCCACCTGCCATCAAAAGTCACCTACTACACAAATGATTAATTTTCCATGGATATTTTGAAATCTGTCATCTTATTTTAGAAGGCTAGAGCATCTGTCTATGGACATCTATCTTAAGGACACGACCAGACCTTGCCCGCTATCTTCAAACCCAAAGTGACACAGAAAGTGTTTGATGTGTTGATATTGGCATCATTTAGAACCTCAAATTATCACAAGAGAGAGTATTTCTCTCTCAACGCGTATTTCTCCCACCTTCATTACATCATGGAAGGCTCACAGAGAATTATTTTTCTGATGGATGCTGTTTGTTTGTTTTCCTTCAGCTGTGGTGCATAAGGTGCTTACATTAATGTGGGCTGTGTGGGCACACCGAGGGTGGCTTGGTTTCTCATTCTAACTCTAATATCATACTCAATCCGTTTTGCCTTTTGTTTTTCATAAAATTATATCTCTGGAAACTTGCCTTGGCTTAAAATTCCTAACCTATCAAACATAAGATTAATTGTTAAATTAAATTTTTTAAATTTTGAATGGTATTGAAAGCTCCGTGCTATTTTTACTAGGGCTTACATTTGTTTCTAAAAAAGTTTGGATGTCTTCCTTTTCCTTGGGGCAAAAATTTACTGATTTGATTAAAAATATCTTATGTCATGGACTACAAAGTATCAAAACTTGTAAAATACAGGGTTGGATTCACAAGAATCTTTACATTCTCATAGTGTCTTTGTCTATGAGGATCTAGTCATACTGTTATGCAAACAGGGCAATTTCATTATAATTGCATATTAAAATTAAATAAAACAAAACAAGATTTCTGCAGATATAACTTCATTCAGGACCTACAAATACATGTGCATGTATTGTGCATGTGCACCTGCCTACGGGTGTGCACATGCAATGCATAGAAAGAGGTCAGATTTCCTCTCTGCAAGCACCAAATAGTTTTTGATAAACTGATCAACCCTGCTTGGAGACCCAAAAACATCTGTGGAAGCATCTTATTCAGAAAATGCTAATAAATCATGGTTTGTGTTAGCCAAATTTGAAAAACACCCCCAATTACATTGACAACAGGAAGGCTACCTCAGTGTAAACCTGCAGGGAATGTGAATCAAATTCACATTTCAAGGTAATTTTTATTTGACATTTGTAGCATGCCAGGTAATATTTCAGGTCCAGCTACTTTAATCAGGTCTTTCACAGGAACTGTCAATACATTATGTCACTCTAGATGTGTTTGTATATTAAGGAGTAATGTGCCTTTCTTATTTTAATGCAGCACGTAGGCAGCCTTCCCCTAAACTTGTGAGTGACTAACTCCTGTTACATTCAGCTGAAGTTATTTATCTCATGGAAGTGAAAAACAGGATTCTCTTTGTCTGCTTCAGTCCTCATAACAAAGTTCAAATTTGCTATTGGCTGCAAAGGTCAATATGGAATATGTCAGAGGACACAAAGCACTTTTACTTTCCTAGCTGAGAACATAGAAATTACTGCAAATAAAGAAATCATTAGTGCCACCTATTTGTGAGAGTCTAAAACTGCAAATAAACCCTGCAAAACTGCATCCAGTTAATAAGAAAATACATCTACCTCTGCCAACTCAGGTGAAAGAATAGGACTTATAGGCCAGATCTCAAAAACCTCAAGGAATTTCTTTCAAATTAATGTTGTTCAAAATACAATACATAAATATTTATATGTACAATAGACACAAATATAAGAGGAAATTATTTATGCAATATGAAAAGGATATATTTATAGGAGTATATAAGATTTCCACTTACAGCTTAGTATACATCTCTTCATTTACAGAAACCCTAATGCAAGAAAGCCAGACAGGACAAGCCACTGAAGTTATGGGAATGTATTGATACGTAAAAAGTAAGATTTGCAAGGAAAGCCATATACTAAAAAATAAGTTGGAAAAAACATTTTTGAAAATAATTTTTTTTCTTTTTTTTTTCTCTTCTTTATCGGTTATCCAGTACTGTATTAGATGAAGAAGGATTATGCAAAATGTACGAATTGAACAAATCCAAGAAAAATCCTTGGAGCATTACTAATGTCCCTGCCTCACCTCACTGTTGAAGCAGTGGATATTACTGAAACTGAGATATTTTTTGTTTTGTTAGTTAAAGTCCAGCTGTCTGGAGAGTTTTTTTGATTAAGTTATCTTCATTTCATTCTGAAATTAGACACCATATTTTCAAGTTCCTAAGGAGACCTAAACCTTTGAGTGACAGGAGGGAGTTCTATCATTAATACAGAGTAAATTTATGTTGACATCCAGCTTTAAACTTCAGATGGACATCTGTAGCCTGAGGTCTAAGACCTGCAAGTGCTACTGTTATGTCACTATTTGCACACATGAAGCATTTTTAAATATATTTGCCTGAGTGCAAACAGGCACAGATTTTTCAGAAAACAGATAAACAAAGGATAGATTATCCCAATACTGTTCATTATCAGTTAATTCCTTCGTTGTCATTGACTTCCCTATGAGAATGACAGTTTAATTTGAAAACCTGTACAGGCATGTGTTGTAAAAGTCCTTTGGCTGACAATATGCTTGCATTGGCACAAGTACATAAATAAGTAACTATGTAAAAAGGGATGTGGCTTTGGGGGGGGAAATCAATTTTAAAAAATCTGTAATTTCAAGCATGTTTCAGTTGAATGATTCTTGTACCACAGCTTGAACAGAGCAGTTCAGATTTTGAATCCATACAGAAAATTGTACATAGCTCAATTGTTGTTTCCAAGACAATGAGGATACCACATAGAGGGAAATGGAAACAGATGGTTTTTTAAAAATGCTGAGAATTTTGCAAGTCATTTCTGTCAGAAGTTCTTCCAACTTTGCCATAAAAATGACTCTAGCCTGTCACAAAAAAAAAAGGAAAAAAAAAAAAAAAAGCTACCAGTATTTAAATATTTTAAATTCAGATGTATAAACAAAGCCAGATCAGTTTCATTTGAGATATGCAAGGGTTTTTTATCTTTCTGCCATAAATAGTGTTCTTACTACAAGGCTTCAAGACCAGGCTGGATGAGCTTCTGAGCAGCCTGGTCTAGTGGAAGGTATCCCTGCCCATGGAAAGGGGGTTTGGAACTCGATGATATTTGAGGTCCTTTCCAACCCAAACCATTCTATGATTCTATGGTACTATAAACTTGCATAACCAGACCTTTGTGTAGACATTAAAAATTGCTTGTGCATATTTGCTTCACATATCTGTAGATGCATTGAGTATCTCAAATATAAGGGTTTATTCAGTCATACTTTTGTCTTTAAAATATAGATTTGACTCAGTGGTTTATTCTTTCCAGTATAAGTTGTATTCTTTGGTTTAGTTGTCTGCAATCACGTTATTTTAGATCCATGACTGGGTGGTTGTGGTATCTGATCTAAGACTCAAAATCCTGACTGAAAACATAGTAACTAAGCTCAGCCAGATGACAGAGGAAAGCAAACACAAAATGTTGGTAAATATACCAAAATAAATGAATTTCTAAAAATAGTAGGATGATCCAGAAAATATTTCTCAAACTTAATATTCATCAGTTCCGCATAGGATGAGAAAATAAACATTGACAGTCCCACAAGGCTCTGTAGAAGCAGAATGTTGCAGGTGGTTGTTCATGCTAGCAATAATGCCAAGGTATTTGAAAGAAGAAATGTAAATCATGGTAATACACCCTAAAACCTATCTAGGTTGTATCTTACTGGAGATAAAAAGTCCCAGTCAGAAATTGGAAAAAAATTGAAAGTTTTCAGTTTCTCTTATGTGTGCTGAAGTTTAATGCTATAATCAAAATGTGATTCTATTTCTCAAGACCCCTGACTCATTCAATGCGTGGGTTTGCTGAGGATCATTTGGGAACAGCTGTTCAAGAATTTTTTTCTTTTCATTGTTAGCTATGCAGTTCTATGTTTAATTATTACATCCTAATCAAGCCCTCTTTTGAAGACAAGATGCATACTCATGGCTTCAAAGTACTATTCTAGCTTTCAAGGCTGTTTTCCACCTCCAAATCTCATCAGAAATAATTTTAAATATTCATGTCCACTATTTTTAAATGCCCTTTAAATACCATCTAATTATTCATATTTTTTAATATGTAGTGGCTATTTATGTGTCTTAGTATGAATTCAACCCCTAATGAGGTATACTTCAGTTTGGAATATTAGATTTTTTTTAAATTCTGTTTTCTTGGCTTTTGTTGCTTATGTGAGAAAAAAAAATTGACAGATAATATTTTTTAGAGAACGGATTTTATATTTTACCTTTTCAGATAGAAAGTAAACACAAGGAAGATGCTGAAAAGCTTTTTTTCTCTAAGACAACTTAGAGAAAACATTGACATCTCTGAAAAAATTAATTTGTTAACACATCAATATAAGGATTTTAGCATTATTTTAGTGATCAAACACCTAACTACTCTAAGCTGTATAGAAATAATAGCAATGGCATGGCCTACAGGAACCATATTAGCTATGAATCCAATGCCTAGCATGGGATAAGAATTTGTCTCTTTCAGCACAGAAGGAAGATTGCTTAGATATTACATCCTTTTGAATTCTCTCATCATTATCTGCCTGCTTCTTAGAATCTCTTACACTCCTACAGTGTATACCTATTAGAAATTCCTAAGATCATGAAAATGATCTATTTTTTACTATTATTGGCACTCTAGTGAATAAAGAGCCTTTTGTATTCCTTTTTCCACTATGCACTGTGATCCAATGAGATAATTCAATTCAAGATGATCTACACTTGAATTGCCTCTGAAGATCAAAGTATACAGTGTGGCTGTGGTAATTCATCAGTGGCACACCTTCATCTGAATGACTCTCATCCATCCCTCCAGCCTGAAATAACAATTCCAGATGTATTTCCAAAGCAGTTGTGCCTAACATTTCTAGATGCATTTCTGACAAAGAATGAAATGCTGCATAAACCTGATGTTCCAATGATGTTCCTACATCTTATGTAGATGCAGAAAAATGATTTTAATTTTTGAAACTTGAAATGCATTGGCATAATCTTATTTATTTATACATTTATTTGTTTACATGTTACATTTACATAGAGCTGCGGTCTGCCAATCCTTCAGATGTCCTTGCAGGTCTTTTTGAAAATGGCAGTTGTGTAATAAAAACTTTTTCATTCTTTTGAAAAGTTGCTCAGTTTCAGAGCAGAATGAAGTTGGCTTTCCTAGCTTCTTTCTAAGTTAATTGCATAGTTATTACAGTTCTGGTCTGCTCAGAGAACCTCTAAGAAAAAAAATCCATACAACTGTCAGTTATTATTGTTTAAAATTAATTGATATGGTATTTGTCATGTACTTAAAATTCAATATTTGTTTTTTATTGCTCTACCCTAGGGAACAAAGTATAGCATGGACCAACAGCACTATAATAAAGTCAATTGCATGTATTATCTTAAGCCTTAGAAGTGCTATAATCAAATTGCAGACATGAAGTTACAAGAGGGGCCATTATACTGTTATATTTTCTGCTACATCTATCACAGAGCAGCTTGCTCAAACAAACTGATTACACTCCTCCTTTGCAAGGGTAAAGCTCTCCCATGGTCAGATCCCCATTTTTTCCAGTACAGTGTGTTTAATAGAAAACAAAAATCCTCTGCAAATAAAGGTGTCTTTGTTCCATATTGCTTGTCTTTTTACCAGTATGTTTTACTGTGTATAGTCAAGGTTTCAGAGTGAACACTGAGAACAGTAAGGGACAGAAGGATGATACCAGAGAGCCTGTGAACTCTGTGATGTATCTCTTGCATGAATACCCCACTATAATCTTTAACTTGAGGCCAGTCTGGAGGAAGGTGATAGCAGAACACACACTGTTATTTTGTAAGTAGATTTCTGTGATTCATTCCGCTCTGGTATGTTCTGCCAAGCCTTTTCTCAATAGGCAGTTGGTCACTACAGAAGCTCTTCAGGTGACACATGATATAAAAATCCATCTACCAAAATCTTACCTGTTAGACATTCATGAATAAATCACCTAGTCGTGCAAACTTCAAAGAAGGATGCTGTCCAATCCCTGATCTAATCTGCTGCCAATCTTACAGAAAAATCTTTGCAATGTCACACACTAAAGCAGAAACTTCAAAGAAATGCTGATTGCCTAGAACTGCAAAAAAGGGGGATTTTTTCTTATGCTACATGCTTTAGAAATAAAAAAGGGGCTTTTTTCTTCAGATTCAGTGAGGAGTTTGGTATCTAACCACAACGTTTCTGTATAAGTAGTGTATCAGCGCCCAAGCGTAGGTGACCACAGATCTGCTAATTTTTTCTAAGAAAGGACCAGATAAAAAATAAGACACAATGGTTATGGTTCTGGCACCAAAATACTCTGGATTGCTTGAAGGAAGGACAAGGGAACAAACAGCAAAATATTTTTTTGTATTAGGAAGGCTTAGGTAGGGTTGTTGCATCCAGGTTTGCCCAACTGTAGAACTTTAAATTCACTGTGATTAGCTGGAATTGCATAAATTATGTGGGCATGGGAGGCACAGTGCCAACCTAGAATTTCTGAGCACAGTCACAATTTTAAAAATATGTGTGCAGATTTGCTGCAAAGATTTTATTTGCTAGTTGCCCACAGTCAAAGTTTTCATATGACTGATGATACAGGTCACCTTCAGTCACAGTACAGCAGAGGTCAAAAACATTTGGCCATCATATTTATTAGTAATACAAATAATCTGGGGAATTCAGTTAGATTTAAAAGGCATTAAATAGCAAATACAAAATACATCTGATTCTGTTAAAATCCCTTTTTTTTTAATTTGGAATGGCAAGTATTAACCAAAAGGCAATTTCTTGGCTTACAATGATTGTGAAAGAAAATACATTAGAATGAAACATAGAACAGTTTTTGCTGCTTGCAAGATATTTGGAAGAGATGACCCTTTTTGTCAATCATGAACTCAGGTAAGATGCAATCAACAGGATTATATCATAGAATACTTGCAGAGTCTGAAATACATAAAGAAAATGTGCAAGACTTGGGTAGAAAGTTTCTATTGTGCCTAGGAACAAACACGATTTGCGTTGCTGCTTGGGCAAGGGTCAGTGAGAGTGTACAGCTGCAGCAAAAGAATTTCCAAACCATTACAAGGCAAGTCTTTATTCAGTGAGAGGTTTGCAGAGGTAAGAATTGCCAGGTCAGTCTCTTTGAGACACAGCTTAATCATAAGCTGCTTTTGTCCTACATATAGGAAAGCGCTGAGCATTTTTAGAATGAAGTAGAGAAAGGAATGTATGTGTAATGGGTATAAGAAAACTTGATATTCAGTTTAGGTGACAGAAAAGCCAAGTTTGTACCTATTATTATCAGTTGAAGTGGAGACCTGAGACTCAGAATAAGTTTATTTGACACCACATGTGAAATGTCCTACAACATAATCATTTATTAAACAAAGTTCATTGAAATGGTGAAGGAAGACCATCTCAAAGTTGCAGTTCAGATTCTACTAGTGATATCTCTTTTATATTTACAGAAAAAAAATTGGAGTTTGCTTTTTTTCCCAGTATCAGAGAAACACTATTGCCTTTTTATCTCAGGGTGGAATGATCCTATTTGAATGGGCTAGAAAAGAATAGAATTATTTTCATAGGTAACTGTGAAAATATCTGAAAATGTGTTCATGATTTTGCTTCTTGCTTCCAGCGCAGAACAAAAGATATTTAGGAAGTGGGAAACAAACAAAACAAATGAAACAGCTGTACATTGAATTACATTTTGTGACTCCATGCTGAAATAATTGTGACATTAAATAGACAAAAAAATCTGTATTATTCCATGATAGCTCTTACTACTCTGCTTGTTTTTGCAGCATGACTTCAATTTGATACCTTGTTGTAAAACCAAATGACAAATTTTGTTAATGAAAAAAGGGCATGCAGCTTTATATATCTGAAACTTTTCAAAACATGATTTGAATTTGTGATCTTTTTTTCTGACATGCTGGAGGACAATACTGCATCTCATTCTGCAGAGCAAATATTTTCAGAGTTTGGTCTCTGCTCTTTGAAAATCTCGCATAAGAGTTTTAGAATATGAACCTAAATATGAACTTATTGGAAACTCTCCTTAGAAAGCTGATATTTTTGCAAAAAAAATTGAAGCTTAGCATGACATTCAAAAGGTGTTTTGACAAAGAAGTAAAATTTCAGAAAGAAAAGAGTAAAGCTTATGATCCTTTTAACAACACTGATCAAATCTGCACAAATCTATACAAATCAAAGCTGAATATTGCTGGAATAACTTAGCAGATTTTCACCTTTTTTAAAACATGTAAACATTAAAATTAGTAATTTAAGCAACAGAATAGTTATTTCTAACTGATTAAGACTTCATGTGTTTGGAGGTAATCGATTTACTTTTTTAAATAGATATTATTTTTGTGTAGATAACGGAATAAGTATTTGAAATTAAAGCAGATTTACTCTGAAGACCTTCATTCATTTGCAATATGAAAATAGCAAGTAGAGAGGGCCGTGTATTTGAAGAGTGTAATTGCAGCTGGAGCAGCCTGCATGTCCCTCATTGGTATTCCTGTGTACATCTTCATCTCTGATGCACCCTGTGTATATTGGATATATGCAGGCTGACTTACGTAGGCTGCCCACTCCACTCCAAATATCTTCAAGGCATCTTTAATCTTTGACCTCACAGACAGACTGTTGGTCAAGATAGGATCTTGGCTGAATTTTTATTTTATGAAAGAGTAAAATATCTCAGCATGCAGCACAGGCCAGTAGCTCCTTGGGGCTCAGAGAAGCAGGATCCCCCCAGGGATGTCAGGGCAGCTTCTGGCAGCCAGGACCCATCCCAGCAGGGCAGACAGCTCCAGGGCAGCCAGGGGGAAGCTAAGGACATTCCCAGCCTTGGGCATTGGGAACTTCCCTGAGGCTGGGGACAGACTGAGGCCAGCAGGATGTCAGCCCTGGGCTTGGGACTGGCTTGCTGGTAGATAATACACTATCATATCATCACAGATATCTAGCAAATATCTTTAGACAGAAAACAAGCAGAGCCAAGAATTGACAGCCCATCCTGAGTACTCGGTTTCAGAGTGGTATGGACAGAGCTATGGTGCTCACTGATGCTGCTAAAATCTGGCTGTGCCCTCAATGGAATTAGTCATTCAATATCTTTCTGTCAAGTGACATTGGTTTGAGGGGAAGTGAATGATTATATGGCCTAAAAGACGAGAGGAAAATGGGAACATTTTAGAGCTGCACATAAGAGAATTGGGGAGAAAAAAAAAAACTTCCTAAAAACTGCTGAACTGAAACTTGTAGGTTAAAACTAAAATGTCTCATCATGGGATCTCCCCTCCTAAGGAGTGCATTTCTCATCGCTGTCATATCAAGCTTCTGCACAGGAAACTCTTAAAGATATTTTTTCTAGCTTCACATTTTCAACCCAGAGGAAATTCTCAGAAGGATGGCCAAGAACTTCTACAAATTCAAAATCTATGAAATCATAATGCTAGAGCATGTTCCATGGATTCTGGTCAGAATAATCTTTGAAGAGATAAAAAGTGACATAGACAAAGTTCTGGGCTGATAGTAACTTCCATGGAATTAAAATACTTTGTAAATTGTTGGTTAAATGCAATGAGCAGCAGCATTCTTAAGTACATGAAATATTATTTTCTTTAAGATCTTTTATTCTATTTGAGAGCTTAATTATCGATGTTAGATAGCACTAATTTTAACTGGAATAAAGTTTTGGGGTTTTTTAATACAAAGTTACAATGATTTTTCTTTTGTGTTTTAATGCCGGGGGGATAAATCATGGAGTTTAGGGATTCTAAGGCAGATGCCCTGGGTTTATTTCTGTCTTCTGACAGAGAGGAAATTAAAACCGTAAGGGTGATTGGATGTCTATTAAAGGAATAGAGAGATTAATTTATGAGTGGGAAAGCTTAGGCTGTATTTCACAGATATGGAATAACTGAAAACAATTAATAGTAGAGGACAGCTGCCTCTTCTTCCCCTCAAAGAATAAGTGAAGCATATTTACTAGTCAAAGTCAATAGCTGAAATTATCATGAATTACTAATTTCATAGCCAAAGGCAAAACTTACACCAATAAAACTTCCTGGCAGAAATTGAACAGCCTATTTTCCTCACATCATAGTTATAGTCTTTAGTCACATTACTGTTCTTAGCTTGTTTCCTATTACCTTTTACCTTGGATTTATGACTGGTTTTCAGTATTAAGTTTCAATTATCATTCTATTCTAAGGAAAATTTAGATTAAAAAAATGCAATTAAATATTTTTAAATAACATTTTCATATTTTCTTTCATAAATTTTCTGTACTTATGTGTGTTGTTTAATTTCTGAGTGTTTTTCCAGAACCGTTCTCACAAACCGAAATCAATTTCCTTTGAGGTCTGATTGCTTAGTACTTTCCAGATTTAGTTTGAAAATATAACAGAAGTTCCACCCTTTACTATCCCAAAAGAGTGAAGGAATTGTTAAATATTGTGATATAGTTTGAATTATGGTTCCTTTTAATCCTTCGATGCTATTTTTCTTCACTATCAGGTTTTAGCCTGTTTAGTAAAATTATGTATCATTGCTAAACTTACCATGAAATAAAATGTAAATGCATTGTCCAAATATATTCATAAACAGCTCCCCAGCTGGAAAACACTTTTTCGAATAAGATATCACAAAGGGCTTTAACCTTCTGCAACATCTATATTTAATGGCATAAATGAAAGAGGATGGTATTAAAACTTCAAAGCAGCAAAGCTGATACATTTCAAATCATGCTGTCACAGTGATCTACAAACAGCAGATTGGTCCTCAAAGAACTGCTGATTCATTTACTGAAATTCAAGCATGGCATCATCTCAAATAGTATCTTAATTCTTCTGGTCCTTCAAATCCACCAAAGGTCATTAAAGTGCCATGACAAAAATACATGGTATTTTGGTAGATTGATCTCTTAATACAAGAGAGTTAAATTGTTGTTTACTCTTTGTCTCAGTTTGCTGATCTAAATTTACAAGACTAGGATGTTAATATTGTTAATCATCTGATACGACTGTATCTGTATCGAAAAGACTGCATATGTAACAGAATGCCAAATTCAATTTAATTGCTTCAAGTCAAGATTCTAAACTGCCCTCTGTCTTGTCAGTAGTTGAGGCCATGTGTTGTTTAAAACCACTTAATCTGACTGGATGGAAATTTTGAATTGGCTTCATCTCACATAGGTATCTCAAGGAATGTTGTCTAAGGCAAAACAGGTGGTATGAGCTTGTCATGGGTTTAGTGTGTGTGGAGAAACAGGGATTTTCAGATACCAGTTCAAGTTCCCTTAAGACAGTGGTGTAGAATAATTGAATTGATTCTCACAGGTGCTTTGATCTTCCCATTGTTAATTAAAAAACCAAAAATATAAAATTTGAAATTAGATGTCCAATTTACAGAAGTCTGAAATAGATGAGATAAAAAACACTTTTAAAAAACCACAGAAAAAACTATGAGAACATTCCTAAATAATGCTGTGATGGTTATATATCTTTTTAAAAGGAAATTAGTGCCATGCAAAGTCTTCAATATGCTTCACTTTCTATTTTTAACTTGCCTTTTGTTGGGCTGAACTTCAATCAGTCTATTTCTGATCCATAAATTGATCTCTGTACAGCATTTTATTACCTCTGTGGTGCTCAAGTGCCATAATTGACAAAATAATCACTCTGAATCTTGTATTACTCTCTTAAGTATTGAGTGTGAACACAGTGGAAGGAGTTGAGAGTATAAATTGGCCAGAATATCCTCCACTGGGCACAGCATCCAACTTAACAATGAGGACAGTTTCATATAAAATGACATGTGTTTTTCATCTAATGGCTTTATTATTTTATGATGTTCCTCAAAATCTATAAAATAGATATATAAAATATGACAGGCTGAAATAGCACACTTTTCTGAAACACAAAAATCCCATATCAGGCTGTCTGAGCCGAGTGTATCCTGTAGGTAATCCTCCATTTTTCAGCACTGCATTAACCTCTGTTTAGTTTTGGCTTTCTGTGTCAGTAAAGGTTGAGATTAATAGAATAGACTTCAGAAGAAAGATCAGAGCTCTGGAGAACATGACCAGTGAGAAGGCTGAAAGTTTTGCATTTTTTGATTTCAGTTTAAAGAGAATTCAAAGGGGAGTATGACCTGTAAAATTGGGGTGATAGCAGAGAATTAATACTCCTCAAATAAACATTCAAAGTCTTTTAAATTGTATCCTCAGACCTTTGTGTTCTTGACAGTTTGAATAAACTGACATAAATTGATATATAGAATATATCAATAATATAGAATATATCAATAATATATCAATAATATATAGAATAATAATTCATATAGAGATAAAAACTGGTAAGACTGGTGGTAGATTGCTTTAGGCCATCATGGGAACCTCAGAAAATGTGCATCTTAAAGAAAAGTCTAATCTGATGTTTATTAATAATGAAATACATAAAGCATATGATACTTAGGCCTAAAAATAGACTAGGTAATATAATTCATGTCTTGCCTCATCACATTTCTGTGGTTCTATAAAATTTAAATGTTGTAACTTTATATGTGCAAGTTATATTTAAATATGTAACATAACTTACTAAACATATTTTAATTTCTTTCCAGGTTTTGCAGGTCAAATGAAATTATCTCTAGCAAAGAACCTAAAGCAAACCTTGCTCTGATAAAAGACTTTCATCATTACAGATTGAATTGGGGCAATTTAATAAGTATGAAATAGAGAACATGAAGGTGAAAAGAAATCATATGGATTTGCTCATAGAGTAAGGTGCTGCTCAATGTAAGAATAACAGAACAAGGCTCAAGAGAGCTTTTCACTGAGTTACCAGCTCTAGAAAGCTTTAATTTGCAGTTAAAAGAACTATTCTTAGGCATCTCTTTTCATATTTGGACTTATATGATTGCAAATAATTTTAAGAATGGTTATGTAATTTTGAGGAAGAGTCAGCAGAACATACATCTGCTTTGAAAGGCACTTAATTCTGACAGTGTTTGGAGAAAATGCATAAGGATATCTAAAAATTAAGAAATAATATTAAATAGGTAATGGGCCCTCCTTTATTTAATTTCAAATGCAGAAGCAGTGTATGTATCTTGACAAAGCCCAAAGGAAATCATTAATGGATACATAAGTGCATGAAGGTCAATGAGAGGGTAAATTCTTCCTAGAGAAGTGTGAATAATGTGATATGTCTAAGGGATCACAGTCTTCAGCTGGCAGCCAAATTGTTTCCAATGAAGAAATCTGGTGAGGCAGTTGCCTTTTCTTGTACTGCTATTTACATTGCAGTTTATTTATACGTGATTTGTTCACGGACTACTACCAGTATTGTTTTGTAGCACTATTTCTTCTTTTTTCTTCTGTAAATTTCAGGAAATGCTAACATTGTTTTATCTGAGTGGCACCCGGCTAGATTTTATGGCACTAACCTTCTCCTGAATGCTAACTAATATTCTCCAAAGATTCCAAAGAAAAGTATATGCAACACTGTTTATACTATAGCCATGGAGACATAAAATATTATAGTACAGATCCTGAGTCAGAAGCATTTGAGCATCCATCAAAATTGTTTGCAGGTAAGAGTTGCTCACACACAAATGCTTCCACCACAGAAGGAAAATATTCAGTGCATTTCACCAGCCTGCCCTACCAAACAGGTCATCCATCAGGTTCTGTTTGTGCATACACTATAAAATCAGTCTCCCACTTGTTAACATAAGAGCTCTCAAGACACCTCACCATGCAAGGACTGAAACAGAATGGTACAGAGTTAGACAGATAAATACCTGAGAGCTGCAGGCATACACAAAGACCAAAGTGTGTAGCTTTTATTGATGAAAGTTCTTCACTCAGGACAGCAGTGATACTCACTGCACCTAGCATGAAATCTGTTCTCAATGACCAAAATGAATGCTTAGAGTCAAGTGTAAAATGAAGGCAAGGACACTTCTACTGAGGACTGTACTGCCTTTGAATAATGTGCAGCTTAGGAATTTCCTCTTCCAGAATGGTTTGTCAGTATTTAACAACCTACAGTAGATTTCTATGCCATTAATTTTTCCAATCTTCTTATGAAATGTGTAAGGTCTTAGCAACGACAGCACTCAGAGATAACAATTTCCACAGTTGTGCATTATGTTGGAAACTACCAATACAGCTCATGCCACCCAAAAACTTCCCACTAAATCATAAGAAGGGTCATCATTTTGTCAGTTTGGAAAACTCAGTCTAACTGTAGTTTGGCTATTATTTAAACCAGTTTTGCACCATAATTCTTAGAACCAGAGTTATTTAAATTAAGTTATAGGCTGTACTATGTGAAATTATGACAGTTTATGAGAAAAGCATAGAATGCAAAATAAGCAAATGTTTCAAATGAAATTTCTGTCACAAGGAAGACAGCCCATTTAAATCGTGTATATTTTTCTTCATAGTGTTCCCTTGTATAGCAGCTTTATTAATCTGTAGTGGGCATTTTGGCTGTAGAAACACCTAAGGCTGTAAAAAAACCTACAGGAAAGTGGTCTGTCACATGGTAATATTTATAGAAACATATAGAAACTTTATAACCATGTAGAATTTAATATACCAATAGCTTTATTCTTGTTGTGCACTAACTACAGTTAAGTTGTGACCAGAAGCCTCCTTTACCTGTGGTGCATCAGACAGGAGACAACATCAACATCTTGTGACACCCATAATATACAGAATATAAAGAGTAACTGATCTGCTTGCTCTCCAGAAGAGAAAAACTCTTGCTTGAAACTTTTAAAATACTTAGTGAAAATCAGTTTGGAAACCTCTTAGGTCAGCTACCTCTACAGAAAAATCAGGATTTCCCGTTCTAATCCATTCTCTGACATTCCGTAACACACAGCTCTTAAAATCTCTTTAATGCAAGTGAATTTCACATATTAATTGCTTCTTCGGCTTGCTCAGACTGTTGCCTGAAGGGCTCTATGTATTTTTTATTCAAGTCACTTTTTAGATCCCCAAAGATATTAATGGTGCAAGATGAAGCATTAAAAGTCTTACCCTTTAAAGTTATTTCCTAAAATATTACCTAAATATTCCTCTACAGAGTATTCAATTTCCAGATTCTTTCTGATTTTTTTTCTACTGAATTTATATTTCTCAGAGTTAATAGCCTATGTTGATGTTAAAAGAGACACTATAGTAAATAATGTTATAATAACCTCTGTAACTCTCATTCTTTACCTCTGATGTATTTGTATGCAGTCATATCACTCTTTATAGTCTTTCCTTCAAGCAGCAGCATAGTGTATTAAATTGTCTTAATCTCTTCTCATATGTCACAGCCTTTAATCCTTCTCTCTGGATTTTTTCTACATTTCTAAAATGTTCTTTCCATATTGTGCATATTCACAGAAGATTCAAAGTGCAGTAGCAGCAACAGGCTACAGCTTACTGCGACCTATAAAGGTTCACATGTTCATTCTCATTTAAATTCACTGAAGAATGACAGTTACATTTTGTTGAAGTAACACACTGGAAAATAAAGTCTTATCTGCCAGTCACAGTGTCCATGATTCTCTTCTGCTCCTCTGCACAGAGAGTTCTCTGATAGGGCAGAGGTACAAAATCAGGTAATCATTCTGCCTGGCATTCACCCACCACATTTTTACATAAAATCCATCTAAATCCTTTTTTTTTTTTTTTTGCACAGATGCTTCTGTTTTTCCAGAAACCTGGTACCCTTGACCCTGGAAAGCAGGAAGAACACTTGCAAATCTACATATCTCCATACTTCACCCCCACCCCGCTTTTTTCAGTTCCTTGAAGATATTTAAGAGTTTAAAACTTGATTTATGGCACCATTAAATACATTATCTAATATAAGTAACACAAAAAGTACATGATTATCCCTAGAAACTCTTCCCTTTTGCTTATAGTGCTATTGTGAGGCTGGATGGGGTGGTTTAGAATATAGCAGTATTACACATAAAAAGAACTGAGGCAAATAATCCCCAGAGATACTGAGAAAATAATTGGAAAATATTTTAGCAAAAAAATCTCCAGCAGCTGTCCTCCATGAGGCAACCCCCAGGAAACTGCAAGGTTGTTTAACCTGTGTGATCTGCTGGCACCACTGCTCAAAATACTGCAGCTGCAAGTTAAGGGTGAAAATTTTGTCACCCTACCAGATATGAAATTTGCCAGCACTTGTTGCAGCAGTGCTCGATAATTTCTGCTGCATCCATCAAGGATGTAGGACAGTAGTGAGTCCTAACACCTTCCCTGTAAGTGTGGTCTTCTTTATAAACAAACTAACTTCAGATGCCTTGACAATTTCAACTGTCTACAGAATTTCCTGCACAAAGAAACAGAGAGGCTTACAGGGCTGTGTTGATGGCACTTGCTGAAAGTCATATGTACAATATCAAACTTAATCTTACTTTAGCATTACAGCTAGAACACTGAGCATTTTAATAGAAAATCTGATTTATGTAAATACCAGAATTGGACCATGAGGTGGTTTAAAACCAGCTGGCAATTAAAATTCTCAAAAGAATCTGCTCCCCTTCCCCATGCACTCCATCTGGTGAGAGGGACAAAGGCAGAGACCATGGCTAGAGAAGATAATCTACTGAAAAAGAAACAGGAATGGAATAAGAAATGCCTAGCAGCAGCGACAGTATTAATAACAAAGAGAAGACGATTTAGAGACAAAAAGGTGTTCACCACCTTGACTCAGTTCCACACGGCTGACAAGACAAAAGGCAAGACAGCAGCTAATCCTACAGCTCTGGAGCAACACACGGTTATTCCCGAGACAAAGACAGCTTGGTGGGTGCTCTCTGCAGATGATGTTCCCCTTCCCTGAGCCCAAGACAACAAAAGCAATGAAGAAATCCCCCCAGAAAAACAGATTATCTGCACTGAGACTGCTCCTCTCGTGTGGGCTCAGCTCCTTTCAGCTGCACTCAGTCTCAGCTGTGCTCTCCCAAGGGCTGGGAAAGGATGGGCGGCAGTGGGAGAGGGACAGAGATGCACTCTTGGTCCTGGCAGCTTTCCTGGGGAAGACAGGGAACAAAATCATGCACTTGTGGTGTAGAGCCACATTTAATTTTAATTCCCCTGAGCCCACGCCCCCAGCAATGATGTGGGTGGTACAGAATAGCAGTCAAGGCACACCCACACAGTCCTAAGCCATACCCCTTTCTGCAACCAGGAGAGGCCACAGCCCCGTAAAACATCTGTTAAGACAAACTGAGTTAGCTATCAACACCCAGCACACTATAGCTTCTTATGTCATCCATGTTACAGTCCTTTGTTCAATTCCTGGTTTTAGTCACCCTAGTTTGCTGAGTAGCATGCAAATATGATTACTTTATGGTAGGAATTAGGAATTTAACTTATTTCCCTTAAAATTAACATTGAAGTTAATTAGTGCCATTCTTTATGATCCTATTTGTGTTTGATTGTAGGGAACTTCCAATGAAACCTTTAAAGATGCAATAAGGCAGAAAAAAACCTAGTGAAATGAATGATCTCTTTTGTACAAATAAGTTTAATGTCAGTGGTTCAGAAGTAGTCTCCCCCTTGTATTGCTTGTTTTTAATACATTCATTTAACCATGTCTGTGGTTATTTCTGTCAGTCCTGGCTGAAATAAATTTTCAACTCCATTATTCATCATTTTATCAGCTTAATGTCAACAGTGCATTAAGTCAGTATGAAACTATGATTTTCCTAATACTCATTTGCTTCCTGTGTTACCACATGCTTTGATTGATGCCCCAATGGTCTGTTGGGCTCTCTTACTTTTTCCATTCTTTTCTGTACATACTGTATATGCTTCCCATCATGTTTCAGTTCTTTGATTAACTCTAGTTCTCCCACATTCATCCTCTGTTGCTTTTTCTTGGTGGATTGCTTTACTTTTCTGTCTTACTTGTGAGATTCTCCACTCTGAATTTATCTATTTATTGCTGAACATCTCTGCTCACGGTATTTGGGCCATTTTTAATGTCTAACATAATGAAGTGTATGCACAATTTAATGAAAGCATTGTAAACATCACATCAACCCTAGTGACAGTCCAATATTTATCTCATAATGCTTTATGGATTTGGGAACACTGCCTCCTGTCCTACATATTCCTAGTACTGATAAAAAAGTTTTGCATTTCTAATTATTCATCTTTTAAAGGCTTTGAAGAGAGAAGAATAATCAGATTAACCCTGTCCTCCTCCTATTCTCCATTGTACAGGGGATGAGGACAGGTAATTTTCAAACAGGAACTGCTCACTGCCTAAAAGTTCTTTCTCCAACTATGCTACAACCTTCACTAGCTTTATTTACTGATCAAGAAGCAAAAATCAGCAATTACACCAAGAATCAGAAATTGCATAAACTGGAACCAGAGAGTCCATTTCTTCTGTGAGAATCAAATATTTTTAATGGCCTATAGTTCGAAAACAATTTTTCATATAAGTTCCTAGAACCCTGGGTTTGATCAATAGGAATATTGCATAAGGGAGATGTTCACCTCATGCTTTGCTCCAATTATGGAAACAGGTACAGTTCACTGGTATTTTATGGATTTAGTTTCAGCATGCTTTTTATCTCAGAAATGCCACTCTGTTCTACAGGTGAGCCTGCTTTGTGCCCATCATCAAAGGCTTTTTGTAAGGAGATAATGGCTAAAACTAGACAAGTGAATGTGCTGCAGTAATAAAGCCGAGAACTCACTACACCACATGAAGAACTAAATGTCCCTATCCTGTTGCATCTATTTTAAATGACAAAATCAAGGAAAACTTCACACTTTGAGACTCTTGCCACTCTGTTTACACATGGCTGTACAGCATTCTCCTCTTTCATGACTTGAACTTCATGTTTTCATTCAATTTTTCTTTGAAAAAAATCACTTCATGTCTATTTATTAATAGAATAAACATTATTTTATTTAAGGAATGGGATGGAAAAGAGACAGTGTAAATCTGAAGGGGAATAGTTTTTCTAATCTTCATTAATTTTGAGAAAAGGAATGAGAATCATATTTTATGAAATACTGTCCCAACAGGTCTACTTTCTGTTCTCTGTTGCTTCTGCTTAGGGCTAACATTCATTCTGGACAAAATCTGACTACAGATTCATTTTGAGCTCGTATATTGCCATTGTTATATCTCTAAAATACTTACTCCAAAAAATGGAGGATTCACTAGGGAAAATGGTAAATCTTTAAGATTAAAAGGGTTAAAAATTTAGCTTATGACTAAATCCTTTAACAACAGAGGAAACAATCATAGTCAGCTGTGACTGTGAAGTCTATCTCGATTTAGATTTTTTACCTAGTCAGAGGTTTTTGTGCATATAGCAGCAAGTACATATACAGTTTTTGTAGATCTGAAGTCTATTTATATGTGAGTTTAAAATAGCTAACAAATGGATGGAGAGACATTTTAAATAAATGAATAAATATTTAGTGCAAATTATCGAAAACAATAATTTCATTACAAGTGTTTTAAAACCCTTTATTCTTCTTCTACAGATATGACTAAAGAAATTTTTTGCCACAAGTCTTCTGGATATGACCATGAATGTTTATGTTTAAGGCAACATTTTAATTCAACTTAATGAGAAGCCTGAGCAGTATGCTGTGGTCTGTCCAACCAGGAGGAAGCGTCTCCTCTCCTCAGGCTGGAAGGTAAAAGAAGATATTTGTTCCATGTTGTTTACTTCAGACACATGCACAGCGAAAGTGGCTGCCAAGGTAGAAGGAATTGCACAGTGATGCTCTTCCAATACTTACTTAGTCCCTGGATAAAGGCCAGATGCCCAGCTCACGTGAAGTCCTTCAAAGAAAGCCTCTGAGACCACTTACTTCTAACATTGTCATTTAGGATGGAGACAAAGGAAACATTTCTTGCTAGAGAAGGATTTTTTCCAAGGTTTGATTTTAAAAAATGAATCTAGTCAACATGGGAGGAGAAAAAATAGGTTTGTTTTAAATATTGTATTAAGGACTGTGATGGAGCAGGATCTATTTTAAGGTACTATTGATTTTTACAGGCTTGTGTTTATGTGGCAGTACTTGTTGCTTCTTCCAGGCTGTGTAAGTAATTTTGGTTAATCCTAATTATCAGGTAAGCTTAGATCTCTAAAGGCTTATACATTTGGTTTGGTTCTCAATAAGCTCAAAGTCAACACCATTTTTATGATGAGCTAAAAGATAAGAAGGCACTTACTGAGACATTAAAAGTATTCCTGTTCAGATAAAATCCATGTAGTTAATCCAGGACTCTAGATAAACTTTGAAAATTGTGATTGAGGTAAATAAGAGCCCTGAAAAACCACATTCTGATATGTGGCATGATCCAAAATTAATTCAGGTTGTAGATCTTTAACATTTGCAAAAAAAAACATGGCCCTGGGGGGATATAAAAAAGATACAGAAACAAAACTGAAAGCTCTTGTCACATTCTTCAAATAAAAATTTTGAATTATTAGGTACCATAAAAAAAACATAAGAAGTATCTTTCTGTGGATTTCTTAACTATGTAATGTGGTATAGAAACTACATTTAAAATATTTTAATTAAGAATTCTGGCTAAAAGGAATATATATTAACTTATTTTTCAGCAAAGACTAGCGAACAGCTGGAGAATCTACATATGTGTACTCTCCTGTCACTTTTATAAATTGCTTTTGAAATAATTTATAGCTGGTACATGTTGCTACAGAAGTTTTCCTTTAATTGCCTTTAGGTCAAGCTGTTGCATTAACTTTTATCTTGTTTTTTAGTGAGAATATCCATACTTTTAAAGCTGAAATGTCATGAGGAGAAGCATTCATCTGAGATTTAATGTGTATAGTAATACCTTGACTTTTCCTTACTGTTTAAGAAAGGACTGGAAGATCCACCCAGATATATTTATTTGAATGCTTTATAATTCACACATATACAAAAGGCATATGGAAATTGTACCTACAATGTTTAAGAATAATTTTATCTTTTTTTTTGTCTGATAGCTAAAATACAGGCTGAATAACACCATATGATCCAAAGCTCTTCACTCTGGAAAATCAAAAGAGAATCATTGAATATGACGTCAATAAACAATTTGAGATGCATAGCATATATTTTTATGACCCAGTGAGAATATTTAATAACTACTACAACTCATTTGATTACAAAAATTGATTGGAAAGAGTGTTTTGTATATCTATCAACACTGGTATCAATATATATCCTTCACATTTATATGTATATATATATATATATATATATATAAAATTTACATTTATATAAAGTACTCAAACTCTTGAAATATGTATCTCATTAGCTTTGTTATATTTAGAACAAAAATTGTACATCTTGGAAAGAAATGTCATGCAGCACAGTACAGAAAACATATTTAAATGTATTACTTTTACAGATATGAATGCATGTAAGGAGATAAGAATATAAATCCCTGATCAGACAAATTTGTAGAGTCTGGACTGTTTTTGACAAAGACCAGTCAAGTGGCAGAAGAATAGTGCAAGTATTGGGTTATATACCCAAACTATCCAATTTCTGACAAATTGCAGTTTAAGTACAGAATAACATTTTTCCTTTTTTAAATTTAAAAACCTTTGAGAACTTTGGCACTGTAAATTGGTTTAATCGCTTTTTTAAATTCATTTACACTTTTGGTATGTGTGGCATTTCAACAGTGAATCTGACTATGAAAAAATTAATCATGTAAAAAATATTTTGTGTTTACTTGTTATTCCTACCTAAATAGCTAATCTTTATGTGAATTACTGACTGTGGACACAATAAAGGAACTGGAGACTGATATTGGCACATCAGCATGTTTTATTTGATAATCAAGTGCAGGTACAATGTCATGGACTTAAAGTCAACAAGAGCTGTAAGTCTCAATATCTTCATGAAGGCATGCATTGATATCATCCTGCCTCTTCCTTGAATTCATAAAGCAAGATAATAATGATTGTTTACCACACCCTCTGGAAGCAAGGTTTGAAGCAGTCATTACCTTTATAGCAGGAAAATAATGAATAGCTTAATTATGAGGTAAACTGAATACCACATAAAGAGCTGCAGGAATTAGAAAAGAAAGCTAAGAGGTCTTTCCTTGGCACACCTCTGCCAGAGCACAGAGATGACCTCAGTCACCCCATAGGGTCCCTATCAATCCCATAGACTTGTTTCATAAGGCCTTTTAGCAAGCTCAAGTTGTTCTTTTTCAGGCTCTTTAAAAATCAGCAGTAAAGAAGTTCTGATAGTGTACTTTGATATTCTGGAAACCCAGTGAGGTGCCTACAGAAAGGGAAAGCAATTTTCTATTAAATTAATAAGGATTATCTATAACATTTTTCACAACAGCGTAATTAAAAACCTGATGTATGTTCACTCAGCATGGAACAAAAAAAGCTTGATCCTAAATACCTCAGAACAAGACCAACACTAGTATCTAATACAAAACTAAATGGAGGCAAATATAAACTGTTGTTGTTACTTTACTACTATAAAATTGGACTTGGCACGTTCCTGTAGAGTCGTATCTTTGAAGGCGAAGATTAATCAGAAAAGCGTTGCTCAGTCAGATTGCAAGGGGTAAACATGATGTATGTGTATCAGGGAGATGCATAAAGGAAAAGTATTAGATTGAATGAAGGTAGAGACTAGGAAAACTTCATAAGTGCTTACCTTGTGCTGTTGTAACCAATGTTACTCTTTTTAAATAGAATAAAAAGTGACGTTCCTGGTTTATGAAAGCAACTCTACACATCCTTTGCCTTAAATTCACACCCAGGCCCTTTATTGTTTTACATTCACCTTTTTGGCAGCATGATTATATAGTCCCTACATGTTCATCTGCTTTGAGGCCTCTAGTTTAAAAAAACATGAATTGGCCCATGACAGTTTCTTTACCAAGAAAATTAAAGCTTTGCTCAGCAGTCTCACAATAGTATCATTAGTAATCATCATAAAATATCAATATATAAAAAAGTGGCAGTTCACAATAAAACAGTACTCATCTTTGGTATTTCACAGTTCTGCATCTTCAATAAGAAATTTAACACTAAATTAGTAACTAATGCTCAGTTTATACCTTTTTATAATATGCTTTACCTTTTTTTGAAAATGCTTATATGATGAAAGAAATTGGTTAATGTTATAAAAGGAATCATACAATTCCCACCTTCATCCAGCTCAGGTAAAAGTAAGCAAGAGCCTTCTGGGCAAGCGTCATAATTTGACCCTAGCTAGGTGCCAGGTACCCATGAAAGTCATTTGTTCTCTTCTGCTACAGCTGCGCAGAGAAGAGAAGGAAAAAAAAGTTGTGATAAGGACTGGGAGGAAACACTCTAAGGGCAAAACAGACTCAAATTTAAAAGGCATAAAGAAAAAAAATAACAGAATTAAAAGAGGATAATGAGAACTAAAATAAACTTTCAGCGTGAGCACCTTTTCCCGTGGGCTGTGAGTGAATCTCTGCACCTTCCCATGCACTTCATGAATTACAGAGACACAATTTGTTGCATTACAGTCTTCAGTATGGCTTGCAGAAGAATCTCAGCTCTGATGTTTGGACCACTGTTATAAACGAATGTGAATCAAATTAATATAAAAAGA
>VZSR01003806.1:10286179-10307222 GCA_013398615.1 Brachypodius melanocephalos
CATATACCACAGCAGCATGTCTGTTCTCAGAGCCAGTCAGGGTTTGGCTTTGCCAGGCACAGAGGAAGCTTCTAGCAGCTTCTCACAGAAAATCACTTCTGTGGCTGGCTCCTTCCCTCCTCACCAAAAACTATGCCGTGCAAAACCAACACAGCAAGTTAACTCTGCAGGCATCCAAAGGAGAGAAGAGTGGAAAAGATTATTAATCAGGCACACTTTATACTGAGTATTAATATTGCAGATTATATTGAGTAACTTAGATATTTTTAAACACTAAGGCTAAGCAACCCATTATTTTTGCCCCTCAGATTGGTAGTTTTATACAATCCCCTAAAAATATTTTACAGATACAGTCCTAATGCCCGTGATCAGAAACTTACATGGTTGTTGTTAGAGAAAAAAATTTAACTGCTGCTAATTTGGCTAAAAAACTATAAGAACCTTGCAAGCAAAATATACGGTTCAGTTACAAATGAGAATGCTCAATTTCCTATGAGCTATGGTCATGCATGTCAAAAAATAACTATATTGAAAGCTGAATGGAAACTGTTAAGTGAGCATAGTAGAAACAGTAAATTTTTTTTTTGTATGGAAACAGAAGTCATATATTGTAAAATCACATTAACCTCTAAGCAATTCATTAAAAGTACATATTTTAATGTGTTAATTGCAGGGTGGATAACTGGCTATTTAAAAAGATGATATATGCTGTGACAGACAAATAAACATAACAATACAAGTAAACTGTGGGTATGGTGAAACTCACTTTTCTATATGACAAGTAAGTTCAAAGTAAGTTTATTTACCTGTTTCTGGAATTGTAGATGCTAAGAACAGTTCACTGATGAGTCCTAAATACTGCTGGTAGAAAGCCCACACAGCTTCCATCCTAACTCTGATATTAAACTGTTATTGACATTCCAAATGGCACACAAGAGAGGATGAAAATTGGCACTTTTTTCTCCTGCCTCCACACTTATTTAGTCTTAAAATGGATTTCAGGTACAGAGTGGTTTTAAAATCTCTTGAGCCAGAAAGTTCAGAAAAGAAAAATTGAGTTTTATTGTAGGCTACAAGGAAAAGATTTAAAACCAAAAAAGTTAAGACAAGAAAATTCAGTATGAATCTTCAGATTTAAGTTTAGGCATATGCGCTTATGGTGCAGCTTTGTGAACTACAGCTGCACTCACAAATCCCCAATCAATACCAGCTCACACGTCTAATGGAATAATAAAATCACAATGCAGTCAATTTTTGGTGGTTTTTTTTTAATATACTGGGCAAGTTTTTAACTTCCTGGCATGAAGGACAGAACTCACTATCTTATATAAACGTATATAAACTTGTATTCCTAAAAATAAATCTCACCTCACATCAGATGTTTTTAAGCTCCTCTTGTTCTCTACAAACTATAATCTCTTTGTGCCTCTGACTGCTTTTGTGGGACACTGGGGAATGCTTTGGCCTCAATGCCTTAGTGTTTTAACTTGCATAGAGCGGATTTGGGGTGAAACTGCAGTGAAAATGTTTGCTAAAGTAGAACATGCCTCTTTTCTTTTTTAAAAGTTTCACCAGTCAGAGCAATCGCTGATGTTGGAGTACTAGAAGGCCTAAAAAATTGAGAAAAACATCATTACAGGACTGCAGGTATTCAAATACCCCTGGGATAGTCAGTACAGTAAAATGGGTGCAGTAAAAGTGGCTTTGACTTCTTAATTATTCTTAGTGCAAAAATACTCATTTTTCTCTTTATTAGGCAATAAAATTCATTGGACAGTTTTCTCTTATTTCTTCTCCTCTTTTCTGCCATTATCAGCCTCATGGAAATAATGGCTACACTGACACTGCAGATGCAAAGACCATACATAAAAAATAATCCAAATATCTTATGAAATGATATAAGTACATGGTATTCCATTTATTTCAGAGGAATAATGGGGAGTATCTAACACAGAATTACTTCAATCCCTTGCTGCACTCGTTGTGTAGAAACCAAAATCTCAGTGAGATCAGTGAAAAGACTCTCAGGGTCTGAATATATCTATTGAATACATGATTTTGCTAAAAGCATGTACCAAATTTATGAAACAGTACATCAGAGACAGCAGAGAAAAATTAGTTGTTAATGACCATTTTTCAGTCTTAAGGCATATGTTTTTCTCTGGTATCCCCTTCTCCAATCTGTCTGGTAGCCTGATTTGCTTGGGCACAAAAGAAAATTTTTGTTTCTTTCTTTACTTTATGCTAATGTATTGCACATTCTTCTTAATGATAAATGCAGCTAGATTTTAATAGCATACAAATTGAAGGAGAAAAAAGCCAGACCATTAAGGGAATGCTAAATTCAGATACAGACTCATGATATAACCAAAGCCTGTAACTAAGCACTGAATCTAAGGACAACAAGGAAACCAATTTATTCTGTATTTACTTTGTGCAAGCTTTGCCCTCATCTGCTGTGAAGAAAATTATCCCATGTAAATACTATCGTACAGGTACACTTGCAAGCAAAAGTTAACGCTGAAAAGAAATTCTACAATAACATCAAAGTGATGTGGTGTTACAGAAAAATTTGTTTTAAGTCTTGAACATAAACCATAAAGACTATAGAATTCTTTTTAAACCACAAATTTTAAATGTATAAAATACTTATTTTAACCTTCATAGTTTAATCACAAAACTGTGGGTTTAACTGCATTTGTACAGTTTAGCATATTAACTTATTAGCTATAAGATTTAAACTTGTAAAAGTAATTAAAATGCTGCAAGATACTCTTTTTATGTTCTGCCTACTTGATATTTCTTGGGATGCCATGAAAAGATAGAGCTTTTCAGCTGAACCAGATGTGTTTAATTTTTTTTTCATTG
This sequence comes from Brachypodius melanocephalos, assembly GCA_013398615.1. Taxonomy (NCBI): domain Eukaryota; kingdom Metazoa; phylum Chordata; class Aves; order Passeriformes; family Pycnonotidae; genus Brachypodius; species Brachypodius melanocephalos. The sequence goes on from VZSR01003806.1 coordinate 10,289,048, forward strand.
TAGGGAAATAGGTAAGCAGGTGAATATCATGGGTTCCCCCTACCATGATTACATGATTACATCTGTTCCCAGCAGCTTTATTTCAAAGTAACCATATAGATACTTTTGTATACTTGCTTGCCTCTTCTGTCTAGACTTAGTTTGTTAGATTTCTTGTAAATGGAAAGGTTAGGAAGTAAATATTTAGCATTCTGCAAAATATTTCCCCCCGGTTTCACAGAAATTCAGAAACAATTGCTTCTTTCAAATGTTTCTCATATCCCATTTACCAAAATTAGTCCACTTAAGTAGCTTTAAGGAAAGATAGTGACCATCAACATTGTGAAGAAATGGGGACTATTTAGTACTGCAGAAGTTGAGAGGATATTATCTTTCTCCAAAATGATCACCAAAATGGTCACTTTGGACTTTTCTTCCATAAAGGTTTAGAAAGTGAAACAGTTAAAATGGGTTTTTTAAATTCAGCTTCATATCATAATGTTGTTCTTTGATATATACATATTAAAAAATCAAATTTGGCCCAGAACAATTTAATCAGTATTTAGTTCTACAGCTCTGTATCCTAACATTAACATAATTAAAACTGTAAAATTTTAACAAGTTTTTTTTTTTTTTCCAATCAAAGAATTAGAATAAATTAGATATATGTGACAGGTAGCACAGGTCCTGTGGTCTAGTTTCAATGACTGATACAATCTGAAGAAGAGGGAATCTCTCTCTCTATAATACCTGAACTATAAATCTTATGCACGATTTCATGCATTGGACTTACCAGTTATCAGTATGCTCATCAGTGTCAGACTGCAAAAAGGTTAGTGGAATGAATCTTTAATGCCTGTAATGATAAATTTTTGGATAATGCCTTAGTATAATTTTTGGCCTGGGCCAGTTACTTCCTAAAAAAAGATTCTAGTCATGGTTCAGAGGTTAGCAGAAATATGCTGGTTACAGACTAAGATAATTCCATAGTGTTGATGTAGTCAAATTCTGCCAGCTGGACTCAGAACTGGAGAAAAACTCTGGCACTGCTCTGATATATCTATGAATAAATATTAATAATCCCTTTTTCCTGTACTTTTCAAAACTGAAAAAGGGAAGAACATAGTTAAAATGTATCCTTGGCAGAGTGGCACCTTGATTCTAAGGGCAAGTGTTAGCAACATCTGAAAATGCTGAGAACTGCATTGGTATGAATTGTAGGCAATCAGAAACGACCCTTCTTCCCAAAGACACCTTGTATGATATGAGATGATGTAAAGCCCTGGTCCTTGCTCGGTGAGTTTATTTAAAAGGGGCTTAAGGTGCTACTTTTCCTTGAGGCAGTGCAAAGGAAAACTCAACAAAACTTCTCATGAGTTTAAAAGAGCCCAGACTTTGCTGACAAGCTTTAGAACATCAGCAACTTGGCAAAATTTAAAGCAAGAATTCAATTGAGATTTACAAAGCATTGACTTAGCAAACTCTAACCCATCCAACCTTAAATTACCTAGATTTCAAGAGGAAATTTTAAGTAGAAAAAGAGAGAAAGAGAGGAAAAGAGAGAGAAAAGCAAGATAAAGCTATGGCCTTGGATCCAGCATGGTGTCTGCTACCACAAAATCCAAGAACAACAGTGATGTGACCTTGTGAGTGTCTGTGCAGTGGTTTTTATCTGCTCTGGCCTCCTGTGGGATGTGGAGCAGTGCACATCCCTCTGCCTGCTTCCCACACACACACACACACACACACACACACACACTTTGGTTGTTTTGAGCCAGTAATCATTTCTCCCAGTCTCTCACAGATGATAAGAGGGAAAATTTCTCAGAAAAGACTTTCATTTAAATATTACCCCATCACATGCTTTTCACAGTTTTCCCAATAGGGGCTCTTGGGACCATTATTTTGTGATGCTGCATTGAAAAATATAATGGTGTCTTTTCTAGCTTTCATAACACCTCAAGATTTCTAAAATTCTGAACCCATCCTTCTCATTCACGTTTATTTAAGCAACACTAATTTTAAGTAAGCAGACCTCACTATCAGCCATGAGGGAACAGGTTTTGGTGTTTTTTTTCCAAATCCCCAAGTATTTTTTATCAGATGAACAGCAGCATAACAATGTTTCTTCCACTGGGAAAAAAATCAGCATTTACAGTGATTGCTAGACAGACCTTTGTTTTGTACCCCATAGTATTTTATTTTGGTAAAGACATCATGTCCAATGCATAGCCAAACCCACAAATCTGGTCTGACCCCTCATTGAGGTTAATCAGATGCTCTGAGATAAAGAGGACTGGAAATCATTGAAACCCTGTGATGGAACATGGCAAAAGACAGGGTTGCAGTCTCTATTTTGAGTCTGAGGCATGGAGCAAAGGCCATGTCAGGCTCTGTCAAAACAGAGATAAATACATGGGCAAGTAAGGTAAAGTGTAACAGCCAAAACTCTTGATGAGCAAATCAACATCTTGGGCTACTTAAAACTGCTCTTTGGGGGTGGGGATTATTTTCAGTTGTGCTGCCTGCAGTACACAGAGAAACCCTCAGAACGACTCTGTGGGACACTGCTCATCCCTTAGGCTGGTAGTAAATGTGCACATTGGTTTCAGCCACATTTCACACAGGCAAGCTGCCCCTCATGGGGGGCAGAGGATGACTGGCTGGCTCCACAAAACAACATTATTTATGGTTCCCCGGACTACAGATAAAAATCTCAGTAAAACACTTACACAGAAATCGTTTTACTGCACCTGATTCTTCTGTAAGTGGAAGATTTTGCAGCTTATTTTGAAATGGAGAAGGTTACAAATGGGCACATAGCAAAGATATTTTTTTCTTCCCAATCTTTAACAATAACAACAGACAGATTACTGACCTTTAACCTTGAGTGTGTTCTTTTCCTAATGCTCAGCTGTTTGCTTTTTTTCCTGTTCCCATGTTCTATTAAACAGTTACTATATAAAGCAATGATTTCAGAAGAAAAGAAAGTAATGACTTTGAAAGGCACCCTTCAAAATTGTTTCACTCCCACTGAATTCAGAAAGCGTTTTTGTCCCAGAAGATCTGAACAGTGCTGTAGGCTGATGCAATTTGTTTTAAAGTTACTGAGTATCCAAAACAGCTCCTTGACAAGAAGGAAGGGATTTACCCTCCTGTCTCTCTTTGCGCTGTACACACAATAGGATCCTTTTCTCTTCACCTTTGATCCAACCTTTGGGGAGGTTTTTTTTCTTCTTCTTCTTCTTCTTCTTTTCTGCTGTATGATTTATCTGACACCTCCCTCTGTGCTCTCCTCACACCACATACAAATCCAATACTGACAAGCCAGCAGAGTTTAAATTATTCACACTTCGGTGTACGTGAGCTGCAGTGCAACAATCAGCCGAGCAATCATTGCTTTCATTGCTGTCTTCTGAACTTATTGACAAAAAATTGCAAGAAGAGAATCCTGTGTTGCTAACAAAAGCCTGAGTCTAAGTAAAATAATTTCCTTATATGCAAATAAACAAAAAAAAACTTAGCAAGAATTGTAATAAATATATGAACACGTGCACTTAAAAATTAATTAATTAAATTAATTAATTTTAAAATAATTTAAAATCAATTACAATTTATAAAAATAATATTAAAAGCAATTGTGTAGCAGTTATTCAGAGCTATTTTGTTTATCTGATATGATAGCATAATCACGAGAAAATATAAATCTCTCATTTTCTAATAAGTGGCAAAATCATCACAGCAAGATCATTTAATTGACTTCTGAAATACCTGTCAGAGGTAAAATCAAGCTAGTAGGGACTGTAAATGAGGACAGGAAACAATTCTATCTCTTGTGCTGTTTCTTAGAAGAAACAGAAATTTCCCTTTTCCCCCCTTTCTCTTCCCCAGTTTTATAATTGCTCTTTTTTTCTAGAAAACCATTGGCAAGGAAAACTCTGTTAATTGCTTCATGGTTGCAGCTTGAAGTTAAAAGTATTTGAGATAATAAAAAACAGTTATATGGGACTAATTGCCCCAGTAATTTTAAAAGCTGAAGTTTAGTCCTTTTACAAGAAATGTACAGTTTTAGCAGCTTCTCTCTTGGTTTCAGGATTACAAGGAAGTGGCATTTGCTGATTGTCTTACCTTCAAAGAGTAAAATCACACACTGGAAAAAGAGCTCCTTGTAGGGCTCTTCTTCAATCTTATCTCTTACAGAGTGTTCAGCCCAGACAGACAGCAAAGGATATTGTACTGCTAACAATTCTTTCTCCCCTTTCTAACCCTACATTAGATCACTGTCAGGTGTTCTTGACAGCCTTTTAGAAGAGATCAAACTCACACAAATGTTTGCAAAGTATTTTAAAGTAACAACTTATTCAAAAATTATCATACAACATTTTCAGAAAATAGGGATTCAGTTGGTGTGAAATTATACTATTTTCAAGAACTTTCATTCACTGATGAGTTATTTCAGGAATCAGGAGGGAAGGATGGGTGACAAGGAGGTTATTTTCAAGCAGTTTGACATGCTGTCTTTAAGAAAACAAAGGTATTGACTATATGACTGCCTTTCATGTGAACACAGCAAGATTTGGAAATGCTTCTATTCAGGTTTAGATTCCATGCTAAATTCCATGCTAGGTGGAATGCCAGGGGTCTAATCTGAGTACTGGCTGAGATTTCCTTGAAGACCAGATATCAAGTACCAGACACAGGCCTGAAATGTCTTTTATGTATGGACACAGGGAAGCATGAATCATATTTTCTGGAGTCTGAGAGCACAAGTTAAGCTGCTGCAGAGCCAAAGGGTTTTATATTTTCCCAATAGATCTGAGCACTTCTGACTGAGGCACTGTTTGGCAACAGAAGGAAATACTTCTGATCCATATGTTTGTAGTTAACAAATATGTCACTGGATTCTCTTGCTTGGACACAGATCAGTTCTCCCAGGAATGCCCCTCATGAGAATAGAGAGCTTGCTTCAAAAGAACCAGGTCACATACTAGAAGCCATCTGGCCTTGGACACATGGAGCACCTCTTTACGTGAAAAATATCTTCTCTGCTGCAAAGAGCAAAGTTAGTTCATTTCAACTTAGCTCTGTACTGCTGCTTGGGAAGCATAAGTTATTTCCAGCTGTGCTAGATGCCAGCAGTAGCTATTCTAAGTTGGTTCTGATATACAGCCCTGGGCCTAACTCTTTCCATTTCAGGGAAAGTAGATGTTTTAAACCATCTGGTGAGAGAATCTGACAATGATGGTCTAAATTCTTCTCTTAGGCACCCACAAATTATCATACAATGATCATGAAGTATTTATTGGCTGTGTTACCATCCATATTGTTCTGACCTCTTTCTAAGCTGATCATATCTGAAGGGCATTATTCCTTTGTAAACAAATGAGAGACAGTGAATCAATGGTGCTGCACCGGGATCTATCTGATCCATGTTTCACTGTGACTGTTATCCTCATGAATACCTTTTAGTTCTGCTAAACAGAGAGCAGAATGCACATTTTCTAGAACCACTCAGGAAAGCATGGGAAATCATCCTTCTACTTTGCTTGGCTGAGAGATCTCAGTCAGTATCATGAGACACATTTAGAAGATGCAATATCCCAGCAAACTGGAGTATATTGCATAAGGGAAATAAGTGCAAACTAAGAAGATTTAACACTATTTTCTTAATCCAGTCACAATTTCTTTACATTGCAATCTGTGGAAAAAGGAGTATAAGATTGCTTTGAAAATGGTTGTGTAGATGCTTGAGTCAGTCCCTGATAGATACAGCACACATGTATATAATCTCAGGATAAGCTGCAAAAGAAACTGAGAGAGGTAGGATGAATGTGTTGACACACCAGACAAGACATCTAAAAATGAAGTCTAAATAGTCATTAAACTCTGTTTCTAATCTTTGCATAGCAACAATTTATAAGATTACTGGGACCTTGTTAGATTGAGGCAGGTCCAGAGTTCACTTCCCCGTACTCCTCTTAGACAACATTTTAGCAGTCCTCCTGTCTGTTTTAAAAATTGTCACAAAAACTGTTTTCAGAGATAACTAGGCTGGAGATTCTGTTTCCCATGCACGGAAAAAGTGACAAGGCATAAGGATTCCCACCTGTTAGAAACTTGAGAGCATAGGGTTCTTTATCCCTCACACACATCCCTCAGAGGCATGCAAGTATTCAGTATTATCCTACAGGTTTATCTGAAAATTATCTGATTTATCTGATGTAATTTACATTTACAGGTGAGGTGAGAAAAATCTAAGAGTCTTACATATCCTCCTTAAAGAGAAACAATTTTCACTCAAATATAAAGTCCCTTACAGCATTTTCATTTTATTTCTATACCTACTTATTAAATTGTGCTTATTAACATGTGATATTAAAATTAATTTAAGCAATGCAAACATTTTTTCTATAAATATAAATACACAAGATCTGCTAGTATAACACTGCACTATCCTATCAGAATGAGTGACAATGGTGTAAGCCATCCATGCTAGCAGATGTAGGCTGGGTCCTGCCTGAATCAAACTTCCTTTGACTTCCCACAGGCTTGTTGTTGGGAAAACCTGGTTGTTGTACACAGATGCACCCCTGAGAACCTGCTGATTACTGATGAAAAGAAGGGCAAAAGAGGAAGGACTAAGGTGACAACATACAGACTTCCTATGCCTGAAAGCATTCTAAATAGTCAAAAAACCTCAGCTCAGAAATGCCAGTCATTGTCATTAAATAAATAAATAAATAAATAAATGGAAAAATAAAGTCAATTTACCTTCTGAAAGTGATAGAAGTGAAAAAGTGCAATATCAAACAGACCCCACAGGAAAAAACTTCTCTATTCCAAAACTGTGGCTGAAACAGTGGGTAATGTGAGATTTCTTAGCAGAACAAATTGTTTTAGTATAAACACAATTGAGCAGGTTGGTCAAATTACTGCATTGGGCAGCTGAAGTACAGAAAACAATCTAATCTTAGCTCCAGAAGTACAAACATGCCAATATCTTGGTTGAGTCAGCAGTGCTTTGGACTTGTGCTTGAGTTGCAAGTTAAAACACATGGCAGAAATCTATTCGATTTTGTTGGTACAAATCTTTGCTAATATTTTAAGTCAGAAAAAAAAGAAAATTACCTTTGGAAACATTCTTTTTTCTTATTGGAAATGTTCTTTTTTTTTCTTATTTGTATAGTCTAGACCCTGTGTTCTAAGAGCCCAAGAGCCATATTTTCAAGTTTTTGTGACAACCTATTAATTTATTAATGAAAACTGAGATTCTGACACAGTCAAATGAACTCAGACTTCAGAAAAACATCGAATGGTGAACAGTTCTACACAGAGTTCTGTAACTTACAGCTTTGGCATCGGCAGAGCTCCCCTGGACAACAGCAAAACCATATTGGTGTACATCCACAGAACAGTTTGACACTGCAGATGTAAGTGCAAAGATATCACTGGAATGATTCCATATGAGAGCTAGAACAGGGAAAGTAAAAAATTTTGACTATTTCTGCAATAGAAATTAACACCACGCCCTCCTCTTTTGTCCCCAGCTGTCACAACTTGGTCATGTCCATTCTGTGAAGGCCTCTTAGCCCCCTCTCCATCAATCTGGATTCATTTCTGCTGTGTACTTAGCCTGTGCTGAGCCCCTGTGCTACACCCGGGAAATAATTTTGAGAGTGTTAGTCTGCCAAAGTGAAAAGCAGGGTAGGCATTATTGCAACAGTCAAATAAGAGGCATAAGCAACTGAGTTCTAGTGCCTGCATAGGAGGAATATTTCTGCAGTTCTACCCTGGCTAAGATCATTATCACATGGTTTATGATGCTCCTGTTATCTGTGAGCAAAGCAAAGAGAGGAAACCAAACTATGAAGTGGAGATGGTGAAGGAGGGAGAAAGGGTGGGAACTGCCTCTTATGGAAAGGGAAAATGTTGATTCTGCTGAGCCATTACTGTCATTATTTGCTTCTGGTCTCCCATCAGGCTGTCAGGGAAGAACAGAAAAGCTCAGTCTGCACATGAACAATTTTCATTGTTCACTAATAGCTGAAGTCAAGGCTAAAAGGTTGTAGTGAGTGGCCAGTGGTTCTTTGGGGGACCTGAAACTGAGATGCAACTTTGGGAAGAGAAGAAAAATAGCAGTCGATAAGATAAGAAAGATCCTGAAAATGTAATGGAGCAATGAAGATGAGACAGACTTCAGGACTGAGAAGCTAAACTTTAGTTTTGAGGAGTAGTTATTTGAGATTTGGAGGGCTAAAGAGGCATTGAGACACAGTCAGAGGTCTTGTTCAGGATAAAAGAAGAGAAGAGTTCAGGGCAGTGAGGAAAGATGCTAGTTGTGTCTAAGAGTTCTTAAAATAATTCATTATATAAAATAACTTTCCCACAGTTTGGAATTTCTTCCTATCAGGACCTAGATGTGTGGAGAAAATAGAGTATCCCGAAATGTTTCCTACCGTTAATATTCTACACAGACAGACTGACCAGTCTGACAATCTCCATGTCTCCAAGAGAAATGATGGAAGGTTCAGCCAGGGGCCTGGATGATACTTTGAGGACAGGGGCAAACTGTGTTTTCATTACTCTGATACTCTGGTTCTTTTCTGCTGATTTGAGGGGATGAGGGGGCGATTTTTAAAACAAAATAAACACATTGTATTTCATGTCCTGAAGAAAAAAGAAACATAGTAAAAAAAAATTAAAAGGATTATTTTCATTGCTTGCGAATGTGAGTATATAAAAACATGGGAATAGTAAAACAGCCAAATCAATTAGAAATGCTTGGCTGCAAAAGTTATTTTCAAACTGGATATACAAGAACCCAGTCCGTAATCTCCTCACAAACCCTCTCCTGACATGGGCAAGTATATGCTTTCATCAATATAGAAAGATTTCACTGAAATACTTGAAAGGATCTGGATCCAAGCAGTAAAGGAAAATTGTAATGTGTACATTCAATGCAGTCTTAGATGGGCTCCCACAAGTCCTCATGTGTATCCACATAAAAGCTGGGTATTTTTATAACTGTCTGTATGCTCAACTGAAGCTGCCTTTGCACCTAGTTCACTGCCCAGATGGGATCAAATTATTCAGCTTTTTCAATAGAACTGACTCTACCTACGACCCAAACCAGGATAGCACAATCCAGTTCTGGTCCCAAAGCAGATGTGTTAGAAGTGCAGGAATACATCTACAGGCTAGAAAGCCACCTGAGAGACAGAGTGCATTAACACCCTGCCCAGACATGTCATGTCAGTGCATGCAGATTTATCTAAATCACATCAGTGCCAGGTCTGTCCTATGCCCCAGTGCTTTGGGACATTGGGGAACTGATCTATGACTATCAGCACTTATCAGTCTAAACAAACTGCATGGGATTTTTCTTACCTAATTTGGTCACCTAAAAATTTGTTTTGGTCAGTAGTAATTCCCAAGGATGATTCAACACACATATTTAGGAGCCTAAAGTAATTAGTTTGAACTGTAACAGCTAATGCTTAGCTACCTAAATTAGATTAAGCTCGGTATGTAACTGTAAATATCTTTTGAATATAAAACAGGTTCTTGCCCTTATAATAGCTACACTTGCATCTGAAAAGCCAGTGCTTTTTCTTTCTGAAGGAATAATCACTTAGTATGTATTGTAATGAATTTTTAATGGGGGTAAAGGAATTTATAGGAAAAAAAAAAAAGGAGAGCTTTAGAAATATCCCATAGCATATAATGCTATTTTCTAGAGTCATTCTCTTAAGGGTGAGAATCTGACTGAGGTCAGATAGTGCTTGGCCTTTCTAGAGGAAGGCTGCCAGTATACCATAGTGTCAATTAAGGTGATTTTTATTGAGCATTTTATTTGGGAACTGCAGCTCATTTCCTCAAAACTGAAGTCAGGCTGGAAAATCATTTTATTGCTCCATCAGATTGAAAGAACAATCTGTTAGGAATGGCAATTGAAAGATATTTTTAAATATCTTTATTTAGATATTTATTTAGACATTTAAATATCTTTATTTAGATATTTATTTAGATATATTTAGGAGTATTTAAAGATATTTTTAAATTGGTGATCTACCAGTAAAATTGCAGTGAAAAGTCATTATGCAAATGGAAGAGCAGAAATTTTTAACTACAGGCTTTGAAAATTAAGAAATGTGTGAGGAAAAGTTGCAAATCTGTGGATGCCTAATAACCTGAAAAAAGGAATATCTGGCTTTTATAAGGTTGTCTATCTACTTTTCAGGTGTCCTCAAAATGCAGCTCGTGTTATTGAAATCAGCTAAAAGAGGGTTCCACAGGGTAAAATAAGGACAGGCATTACTGAAAATACACATTAACCTATACTGATTGATCCCATCTGTTTAGGAGAGAAATGTTCCACTGGTTTTCCATCCTTCACAGGAAAATATTGGCTTTGATTCCCCATCTTCTCTTGTATAAATAGTACGTTCACGTAATAGTTCCAAATGTAACTATTTATAATGGCGCCATGAATTAGGTAGAGAAATGTCAATGGCTGTTGCCTGTGACAAAAAAAGGAAAATTGTGTATCAGGTCCCTGTGACAAGCAATATCACAAATGGCACCTCCAGAAAAAAAAGAGAGGATGCACAGAAGTGACTTTTTAGAGCTGTGCAGAGCAGATCAGATGTGAAGTTCCCCTTAACATTAACAGAAATTACACGCTTAAGCTGCCATAAATGCTGTCGAGATTTCTTTCTGTGTTATAAGACAAAATCCATTGATTTTCCACTGAAAAATAAAGCTCCACAGTCAAAGAAGTAAATGCAGAATGTATTCCTATGTTGTCAAGAGTCACAGATTGTGAGCACCAAAACAGTCACAGCTAAAGAGAAAGGAAAAACTAGCTTTTTCAAGCATGGGTATAACACCTTTTACTCACAGTTTACTATCATTTACAATTTAGTTAGTGCTGTTACTAAATTCCCAGCCTTCAAGTAACATCTAAGTCCTCATCAGGCCTTTTCATAGTTCTTTAGATATAGACACAGAACGAAACTGCAGAAACTAATCATCAGCGATAAATTATGGAGGCTTTTTAATGAATAACCAGCCTCTCAAATAAAGCCTGTTGCTTGAAAACAACCTAAAAAGTGCAGTACAGGTAGAAATCACTTTTAAAGGCCCTACTGCATAAGATGTATAATCTTACATTTCCCTTTTCAAATGCAATTTGTAATGGTTTTCATCACAGAGATAAGTGAGGATGTAACAAAATTATCTATGAATTTAATTTTCTAAAAACTCCTGACTTCAACAATGTTATCCACAATTTTTATTGATGGGAGCTTGAGCAAAATCTGCTTTCTCTGGGGAAGGTAGGAAGTGTGCCAGAGATTCCTATGAGCATGGATCAAGGTCTGCCACTTTATCCTGGTGGCATTTAGACTCACAGTCATTTTACTTTCTTTGCTGGCAGTTTCTTGGGTTTGTGGACAGTTTTGGAATGCAGCTTTGGCTCCTGAAGATTAACTGTGCTGCTGTGACTGACAGATTCATTGATAACTCTGTAATCTAAAGGGAGAGAATGATGGGTATGGCATGATATGTTCTCAGAAACCTGTATTGATCCTTCTGCTGAAAAAGTGTACAACTATATTTTTGAGAGCTATTGTTATGTGGTGTCATTGTTTAGTTGTTATCTGTTATTTTGTTCTGTAAAAAGGAGCAAACCTGCAACATCTGCCTCAGGTGAATAAGCCTTTTTGACATTCAAACAAAGAATTATTAGGAATAAATTGCAGGAATAAACACAAAACACTATTTTTTTATGTTTTGGCTATTAGTTTTCCTTATTTGATGATTAATTTACCAACTCTGTGGTTACAATTGTGACACAACTGGACTCAGAAATGTAGGCTTGATCTGTAGTTGATTCTTATCACTAATTTTATGTTTTTAAACATAATCAGGTTCATAACAGAGGTGTCATGTAAGTTATTCTGATATATTAGTTTCTAGATTTATAAGCAAAACTATAGAAGAGTTAAGATTGCTCAGTGTATGTCTCTGAAATGTACAAACCAAAGACATGATCCCTCTCAATTGGGTCTTCCTGTTGTACAACATGGCAACAGCAACAATAGACAAAAAAATCTAAAAAGGCAGATGACATTATTTAACAGTAATTTACAAGATTGGTGAGTCACTGGCACAGGTTGCCCAGAAAAGTTGTGGGTGCCCCATCCCTGGGAGCGTTCAAGGCTGGATGGAGCCCTGAGTATCCTGGTCTAGTGGAAGGTGTGTCTGCCCATGGCAGGGAGATTGGAATGAGATAATCATTAAGGTCCCTTGCAACCCAAACCATTTTATGACTCTGTGATTAATTAATGAGATTTTTTTCATTCTATTATTTTTTGTGGTTTTCCAGTAATTCAGGTATGAGTCTTTCCTCAGCTGGAAATATGTCTGTGCAAAATACAATGTAACTATAATAAAATTACCACAAATTACAGAGATCTTGTTCAGTGATAATATATGTTAATAACAACCACTTTTTAATTCGAAACTTTTCATTCACATACAATATCATCTAGTCTTGCTGCTTACAAGTTAATACTGTCACAACATAACAGAGTAAAAATAAATTAAAGGAATAAATTCATTGTCCTAATGTCCTTGCGATATGCTGTAGCCCTGTCCCCTTTGATGTGTGCAGACATGCCAGGAAAGAAATCCATAGATTACTTAGGAAATGAGACATTCCATTTCATCTTCACTCCTAGTAAAATTCCCATTACCTAGGTTTAAGTCATTTGCTGTTCATGCCTTGTCTAGCTTCGTTCAATTAACTCATAATTTTGCACTTTTTAAAAAATCTGGGTGAAAGATCCTGCTACTCCAACATAATAAATTGCTGTTGTTTAGACAGCATAACCTCAGAAATTCAGTTCTAGTCACCCAGTGCCTAATAATAAAGCCCTAAACATCCCATGTAACTCAAAAATTTGCCAATTTCACACTTGATTTTCCACCTGCTCTACTCTGCAGTTTTCATGCATCTTGGTCATGTTTATAATTTTTTCAGAATTTTTTTTGACCAAAACATTAAGAATCACAGTGTTTAAAAAGTTTCTTGATATATATATTATAACCCTGAAGTCAGATTCTAATGTTTCTGAGTTTGTCTTTCTTTGGATGAGAGGTTTCCAGCTATGTCCATGTTATAAAGAAATTTGAAATCTTTCTTGTTTAGCTTCTTAGTAAACAAGGTTGTCTTTGTTTCTGACAACACTGTACCAGTGGGCATGCAGCATTCCTGAAAATACGTGTCCTAGGATCACTTTTTATGTTAAAACACATAGAGAGCTGATCAAAGCATCCTCGTGCTTTCCACTCTGCCCTTCTCTGCTAGAAATCCTGGCAGAGAAACTAATGATAAGGAGTCCAGGTATTAAGCTATAAATACATTTACACTGTCAAAGAACTTAATTCCCTGTCTCTGTCTCAGAAACCCATTCACTTAATTGTCTTGGAGTCTCTTATGGAGTCAACCAACTGGTGCTTCCTGAGATGAAACTTAGGTGTGTTTCAGAGAATAATTCACCCCAGGGCCATTTGATTGGCAATTTGAATACCTTTCTTATTATTTCAGTGACATTTGGACCTTCAAATGGTTGTATAGGCCTTTGTGCCTCTGCAGAAATTGTATCAGCTGATCTCAGTTTCAAAGTATATTAAAAAAAAAAAAGGCTCTCAGAGAATTTCAGACATTTTGGAAGAGATAAAATATATAAGCTAATAATTGTTTCTCATGCACCAAGAAATACAACATATCTCTTCAAAGCAGACTTCTGCCTTCATTGTTAACTTTGACTGCAGCAGTGCTTTGGACACAGTCACAGCATTTGTGAGCATGCTTTTGACCAGTGTCCCTGTAAGAAACTAAAAAAAGTTGGACTGGAGAGATAGCCTATGATTTGGGTTGAACACTGACTGAACACAGGGCTCAAAATGTCATGATCACCAGGAAGAAGTTTAACTTGCAATTGATCACTAACAGGACTCCCCAAGTGCAGTCTCTTGGGATAATACTGTTGATTAACTTCACACATGACCCAGTTTGCAGAGGACACAAAACTGTTGTGGAAAGTGATCAATACACTGGCAGGCAAAATGCTGTTCAGACAGATTGGCTGCACGGAGCAGAAACTGCCTGTCAGTAACCTCATGATCTCAGCAAAGGCAAATACAGAGTACTGCACCTGTGATGAAGTAAACCCATGGAAGAGAACTGGTCAGAAAGGTGGTTCAGTCTTGCAGCAAAGGAACTGGGAGCCTCGCCAGAGAGGAGGAACTAGAATCAAGTGCTCTCTTTCAGCAAAGACAAACTGCACAGAGGACTGTGTTAGCAAAGGTGAAGCCAGCAGGTTGAGGGTCATTCTCCCTTCTATTCACACAGGATGACATTTGGATACTAAGTCCAGTTATACCCCACTACAAAAAAAACGAAAAACAGAAGTGAGTCCTGTCAAGGTTCTTTAAGATTGTTAGGGAACTTGAGCACATAACATAAAGAAAACAGAATCATAGAATGGCTTGGGTTGGAAGAGACTTTAAAGACTATTTAGTTGCAATCCCCATGCCATGGACAGAGACATACACCTTCTAAGACACCAGGTTTCTCAAAGCCTCATCCAATGTGGTCTTGAACACTTCCAGGGATGGGACATCCACCACCTCTCTGGGCAACATATTCCAGTGACTCATCACCCTCACAGTCAATAATGTCTTCCTAATATCTAATCAAGCCTACCCCTTTTTAGTTTAAAGCCATTCCCTCTTGTTCTACCACTACAATCCTGTGTAAAAAGTCCCTCTCCAGTTCTCCTGTAATGTTCTTTATTACTGAAGTCTGCCCTAAGGTCATCCCAGAATCTTCTTCAAATGGAACAGCCCCAACTGCCTCAGCCTGTCTTCACAGGAGAGGTGCTCTAACCTTCTCCTCTACCTGTTCCAACATGTCCTTTCTATTTTGGAGGCTCCAGATCTGGATGCAGCCCTCCCATGGGAGTCGTACAAGAGCAGAAGAGAAGGTGAGAATGAGAATCACCTCCTCATCCTGCTGAGCACATGGCTTTGGGTGCAGCCCAGGGTAAGGTTGTCTTTCTGGTCTGCAAGAACACATAGCTTGGTTATGAACTCCTCAATCCACCAAAAGACTCAAGACCTTTTCCTCAGGACTGCTCTCAACCCATTCTTAGCCCAGCCTGTGCTTGTGCTTGGGATTGCCCCAGGGCAGATTCAGACACTTGCCCTTAGTTTTGTTGAACCTTATAAGCCACTCCCGGGCCCACTTCTCAAGCCTGTCCAGGTCCCTCTGGATGACATCTCTTCCCTCCAGTCTGCTGGCTGCACAACTTGGTGTCATCAGCAAACCTGCTGAGGCTGCCCTTGATCCCTTTGTCTATGTCACCAACAAAGATGCCAATCAGTGATGGCAATTACATCTTCCAGCAACAAAGGAGTCAGGACTTTGTGGGATTACCAGGAAGACACCACAGTCTGTGGGACTGATGAGGCAAAAAGTGAGAGATTTTGCCATAACTGAGCTGGCAAATAAAAAATGTAGGCCATTACAGTCGTTAGTGAAAATGACATGAGAAGGAAACTAGAACCTTTTGCAATCAGTACATTAGCTTGCCTTTTCTTACAGAATAAACACAATAAACTGCTTTGAAAAATACTCCTATTTAAAGTCATGATTCAAAGTCAGACTATAGAGGATTGTAGAGGAGAGAAAATAATGGCTGAGTTAGAGTTATGATAGTACTTATGTATTGGAATTAAGCTGTGTTTTAATTATTATTTTTATTGAGGAGTTGGGAAGATTTAAATATTTATTTCAGGGAACAAAAACAAGACCCTAACAGGGTCTCTAGGTGCTTCCAATATAGTTTTCATGACATCTGAAATTGGCCTCTAGGGTGGATCAATGGATACAGTCAGACACCCAGGCTCTCCAAAGGCACATGATGAAAGAGACATTGTGCAAACAGAACAAAACATTCCCATGGCACACAGAGCCCATGAGTGAAGTGTTTATGGCAGATAGACACAGGAGAACCATAGCTGGACTTCCTTTCTGGAAGAAGACTTTTCATGCCATGACTCACTGTTTTTGAAACACAGAATTTCTAAGGCTGACTGGCCACTTCTTGTGAAATACTCAAGTGTTGCAGAGGAATATAGTCCTCTCTTGGCAATAAGATATCTTGGATTATTATGTACTTTTAATCTAATACTACCCCTAATGGGTTTTGCAGATGCTTAAGCAGAAGTCTTCAGGATTGCTTTTTTTTTTCTTTGAAATAAATTCTAGAATAATTTAAAAGTAAGTTAAATACAGTTAGGAATAAATTTTATATTATGCCTTATTTTTAGTACATTCCTTCAAGAAAAATTTTATTCGCCGCAGAAGAAAGAATCACTGGGATTACTGTACACTTCTTTGAAACAGAAGGAAAAAAATTTAGCTACTGCCTGAAGGACGCAATTTCTTCAAACAAAAATTTTAAAAATAAGCAAAATTCAAACTTTCTTAGTATGTCTCAGCATTATAAAATATTCCTTTTGTGACAAACAAATTGTGCTTCCACATATTAGACATTCTTGAACTTTTTTAGACTTTGCTGATTGAGGAAGTGGGTCTAAGATTATTCTTCATCATTAAAAATATTGCTAGAGTGCTTCATCTTTTAATCTATGTATTTTAATTCATTGAAGTCAAAGAGTTATGTTGGGAATGGTTGTACCTTTGTATCCTTTCCCATTCTGCTGTCTTGGGTTTAGGTTAGTAAACTCCAGGTCACTTACTGCAACTTAGTCATCTACTGTTAAAATATTTGCATGTTTCCTGGTGCTTTTTTTGCCTAGGCCAGTCTTCTAAACAAGTACTTAGAGTAATTCAAAATATACCTGGGGTGAGGGACATGTTTCAGTTTATTTAATTCCTAGAAAACAAACAGATTGAATGTAACCATCCTATATTTTTGATCTTAGGAGAGTTTAGTAGCAGTTATTCAGTAAGTATTAGTCTTCTAGTCAGAACATGAATAAATACCTAAAATTTTAGTCCTCTATGTAGTTGGTTGGATGGGGGGAAAAAAAAACCAAACAAAAACCAAACCACAAAATGAACAAACAAACAAAAAACCTCCCTTCCAAGGTGGTTATAGCTGAGGTACAGTACTTCTCTTGCTTGTCTACATAATGATAATGGATAAGTGTAGTTAAATACACGAGCAATACCGCAGACCTACCATCACATTAATGCATGCTGGAACGGTTTTACAGAGGGAGAACAGCATAAAATCACAATTGCTCTCTCTGCACTCACACAATTAGAAGGACTGATTGTTTCACTCCCATGAAAGCCCTGGGTTTACAGCAGTCTCTCATACATAATTTTTATGATATTTCAAGCTGCTGAATTATCAGCCTTGCAAATACCACGTATTTTAAATAAATTCTCCCTGTGGGTTTTGAGCACTATGTCTGGGAGTCCAATAGGCCCTAAAACCCCCTCTGGGCTTCAGCTCAATAGCACTAAGGTCAGCCTTCCCATACCTGCAGAGCACAGTCTGGCTGCTGAGAATTTTGGGTATGAGTCACTCAACAAATATGCTGGGTCTGCAATTAATTTTTTACTAGCTTCAGTTGATGAAGCAAGGTCTTCTGTAGTATCCAAGACCTTTCCACTACTATGTCTTGGAACTGTAAGTTTGAGGAAGCAGAGAAAGGCTTTTAATCAGAAAGCTTTCACAAGGTTTTTGAATACTTGAGAACAATGTGAGACCCCCAAGTATACTGAAAGGGCTAGAGTTTGACAAATGTTAATGCCTTTGATATATTCATGTACTTCACAAATGAGCAATATTGATGGAGAGTGTTTCTTTAATGACAATGCCAGGCAGTGGAGTAGAGGTGACATGTGAATTGTCTTTTCTTCACTTGATCTGAAAATGGAATTTGCCATTATGAGCCATTGTTTCTATTCAGTAGGCAGTTCACAGCTGAATGCATTAAGAACTGAGTTATCACAGAATAATGGTGACATGAACATGTTTCACCTTTGTAAGTTTGTACATTTAAGGGTTTTTTTCTGAATAAATTGTATTGATTTAATATATTTCACAAATGTTCTAACTTTAAAAGATTTATGTAGTCAGTACTTCCA
>VZSR01003806.1:10307322-10388546 GCA_013398615.1 Brachypodius melanocephalos
TCCATCCTTGGAGATATTTAAAACAAGGCCAAAAGCAATGCCTCAGATCAATCCTCATCACATTTCAGGCTTCCAGATAGAATTCCATTCTGATTCCTCCAGAGAAACCCACACCTGCAGAGTTATGTTTAAGTTAATGACCCAGGAAAAGTCAGAAAGTAAGAAATTTCCAAATTTTCTTTGGAAATGAAGAGCCAAAACTTTCTGATTAATTTTTCTTCCTATTTCCAGCACAATTCCCCTCAGACTGAGAGTCACATCCATAACGTAGATCAAACTGACAAGCAACAAGAAGAGAACTGAGAGAGCAGTTTACAAGAAATTAAAAAAGTAGAATTGTCCAGAAGGAAGAGAAACATATGATAAAATGGGAAGATGCAAGTTTAAGAGGTTAAAAAAATAAGGGTTTGGGATATGACAGGCAGAAAGGAAAAGGAATATGAAACTGCAAATAGATGATAAAGAATAGTCATCCAGCTAGAAAGGAAGAATATGAAGAATTGAATGGAAACTGCTTACTTTTATCACCTTTCCATTCTAATCTTAGCAACTGCAGAACTCAGAATTACAGCACATTTCCCTGCCTCTACTATCATCACTCATTTAATCCACTTTCTGCCTGCTTCTTACCCTTTCATTCAAAAACATGGCCTTTGACTGGCTGATTCAGCTTTGTCTCACTTAACATGACCCTCTACCTTCTTTCCATCTTCTCCCATGGATCAGATATGTCAGCATGTATGGCCATGTGTGAGGAAGTATATATAGTTACTGGGTTTTACCTACATGCTGGTTCTAAATTTAGTATGCACATTTCAGAGTCTGAAATATCTGAGACACCACTGTCAGTATTGTCTGGATCCTTAATAGTATTCACAGAATATACAAGATGAGATTTAGGAAGTTACTGTTCAAATAGATGAAATATTAAAAAATCTAGCATGCACCTCACTCCTTTTCTTTATCCTGTTCCCTCTTTGTTTTGATAGATGAAACGTATCAAGCACATTTCCCGGTTATATCTCCACTTACTTGAAATGTAATCACATTAGAGGGAGATTTACTCTCCTGGTGCCTTTACTGCTAATCTCAGATTATCACACACAGAGAAATAAAAGAAAGCAACATTAGGACTTGTACCTATCTGAGCAATATCTGCCACAGAAAGCCCTATAAGAGTCTTATCAATACACTAAGTGACATACTGGCCTCAAAGATATTTTACTTAGTATGCCTAGCAATAAACATTTATTTGCAAGAGCAGGGCTCATTAAAAATACGTTTAAAGACTCAAACTCTACCTAAGAAGAGGAAGACAGCATGATTGTTACCAGAAGAGAAATACTAAAATTTATTTATAACTCGAGAGACTTTGTACTTTGCATTTATTATTGCCATGTTTGCACTACTCTCCAGCTAATAAAGTCCCTTTGAAGAGCAGAATGGACGCCCTTCAGTCACTGGCATATATATACTGGGATGCAGTGTAGATATTAATCACATCCACACTTGTAAATTAAACAATCTTGGATTTTCTATCTTGCTCTTTGGCCAGGCCACTGACTTCCGCTTTGCACCAAAGGACAAACTGGGTAATGCCAAGTGGCCCCAATCCTACCCATGGTAAGGACTGTTCAAATAGTTTAGCTGTCTAGATGTGGGTATTCCACTGCTCATGCAGATCACTAGTTTAATTTAGTAGTACAATAGCTACATATTTAACAGCAATTTGGAACATTATCAGCAAAAGCACATTTTTCTTTTCAGATTTTGCTGGGCTTCTCATAGTGAATCAAGAAAGAAGAATTTTTGTGTGTTGTGCATCTTATCGGAAATAGACTCAGTAATGCGCTAAATAGATCAAGTTCTAAAATGTTTTCTTTGAGTATGAAGGGAGATGAAGTTGGGTGTCAGAAAGTCAAAGTATACACAGCAGATTTCTAAACTGCAGCGGAATTAATCCTGTTCTGGATATGTGATATCACCCACATTTCAGCTCATTCAGAGTTGGAAAGAAACTGTTATGAGATCATGAACATTTATTTGCTAATTCTGGGAAGTTTGAGGGAAAAGCTTTGCTTATTTGCATTGTTTAATGTATTTAAACCTGCTGAATTTAGATAGTCTGTGGGGAATAGATCAATGTGAAAGCTATCATTTTATTCTATCACACGTGATGGAATGAAAAAAAAGGCAAAAAAGCTCAGAAAAAAAGCATTGCTGTTTTTTAAGAGGTCCCTGTCAATGATTTGTAAGGCAATCCCTTCTATTCCCATTGACTAGGGTATAACACATTTGCAGTGCCATGTCACTGTCAAAAGAGTAATCTATGGTCTCCCATTTCAGTGGAAAGGGTTCTGCAGCCTATAACTGTTGTAACTATATCAACAAAATGTTTCTATAGCAATTTGTTGACTATATTCCCAAATGTTATATCACCTGCCCTAAAATAAACTTCAGAGTGAAAACCAGAATTTTATTTGGTGTCTATAGGTATATTCACTGAGATATCCATACTGTATATTGAGTACACAGAGCTATTTTCCTCAAATTCTGTTTTACTCTCAGGAAAAAGATGGATAGGAAGCTTACACTGGATTGCACAAGCAAAATTAGAATCACAGGAAACAAAATACATCTTTCATGTTAAATGAATTATGAAAAAACAGGCATAGGACTCAATGAATCAGAAACATATTTTTTCCACGTTTTACTCATATGACTCTTCCAAGTTAAATAAAGCAGTCAAGAGACCAGGTAAACATTACATAAGCAATTTCAAATGTTATTTTCCTGCTTCTTACGGAGATATAAATTTCAGCCAAAAAGTCATAGTAGTTTTTGTAGCCCAAATTTTTACAGGAAAAGAAACAAAGAGAAGAAGAGCAAGCAGTGAAGCAGTCAGAAGTGCATAAATATCAGTTTTATAGATTTCAAAGGAAATATAGTGAGATGTTATTTTTGCATTCATATCTTGATGCAGACTTTAATTACAGGTTCACATAGAGGTTTTCTCTTTACTGTTGCTGTCAGGGCAGAGAATGGCAACTGTCCACATAATGAGCAACTATTCAATTGCTGTTTTCTCATTTATTCCCAATGAGTGGTTCAACAGATTACGTACTGCGTGTTATTTAAACCCTACTCTGAATACAGTGTTAATTTCCTGTGGGGTTTTCTTTCCTAGTACTTCTCAATGTAGTATCTGAGTGCTCTTCTTAGACTAATGACTACTGCCACAACCATCTGACGAAATTATCATCCCCATTTTACAGATTGAGAACCGAGGCACACAGATACAAATGTCCAAAGTGCCCACTAATTTTCTCATTCAATCAAAGACACACAGAACCTGATTTTTTGAAGTACTAAAAATTATACAGCAGTTCAGATGTTCAAAGCAGCATCCCACAGACAGTCATGGCAGCTGTGAGTGTACACAATTTCTGCAAATCAGACCCTAGAGCCTCAATAGAGGAAGTTAGAAAATAAGGATCACACAATTATGTGTGTCTACATGGTACATTGCAGATATTTGAGAGATATCTGGGGCAGGGATGAATAATTTGGATACAACAAGCAGCAGAGTTGTGCTTACACAACATTCTAAATTAACTATTTAGCTCTGAGAAGTAGGATATTTCAAACCTGCTGCATCATTTTGCTGCTTCCCTCCCTAGACCTTCTCACCCCAACTCATGGCCTCCTGCCTCACTCACTGTTCACCTGATGTCTTCTGTAGCAAATGACTCCAGAGGGCCTGTGACAATGTCAAGGAGGGCTTTGGGTAATTGCACAGTCCTGGGCTATTCTCTGAGGGGCTTCCTTACTCTATCTTGATGCAATGCTCAGTGGAAAAAAATAGTATGTAATTATGTAACTCTATCAAAAATGTCTAGTCACTAGGAAGACAAATTAAGATAGCACTGCCATTTCTTTGACAGTTTCATGGACAACAATCCTGAGGGGAAGAAAAAAATCCCTTTTTCTAGTGAAAAAAACCAAAGCAAATAAAACTGGCTGCATGAACACTTCTGGGTAATTTTAGCCCAAGCGATTCAAGCTTGGCAAAATCATCAGCAACTGAAAACCAGTCCAACATTTAAGAGTCTTGAGATTCAACTCTTACTTGATACTAATTATTTTGAATTATTATTAATTAATTAATTTTTAAGTTTTAGAATTGCATGTAGCAATTCGACATATTAGACATAGCTCTTTGATATGGACTGATGCTTATTGAGATGGAGCAATCATCATTACAAACTAAGGATATGAACAACAGTTCCATTGCATCCAGATAAATATATGTAATTGCTTGGTTAATGGTGGTCTAAAGAGTAAAGTGTAATTAAATATGGGACCTTCTTAAGTATATTTGGATGAAAGTATTTTGAAGAGTACATAATCAAGACTGAAAATATTTTTTTTGTTGTTTTCACCTAGAATGTGGATTACAAAAAATACAGAAATCAGTAGAAAATTAAATCCTCAGTGCTATATTTTTCATTCTCATTTATCTTAGTCTCATGACATATTAACATGGAGTTTTCAATCTTGCTCTTTTTTATCACAATCTTAAATCAGGGAGCTGGCAAATGTGCAAAACAAACTCATGAATTTTAAAGACGAGAAAGATCAGGAATTTAGCTAAAGTACTCGCTTTTTTATTGTTTGAAATTCATCAGGTGTCTGTTCCAGAGCAGTTTTAGACAGGAGGATCATAGGGATTATCTAACTCTAGAGAACATTAATAAAATACAAAAAAAGTCAACACTTAATAGCACTGTTAGCTTCAGCGTTTGGGACCATTAAGGGGGAATACTTCAAATACATGTTAATTGTTACAGCAAATGGAAACAACAGCAGATAAACACATTTTCGAGGAGGAAAGAAGTGAAAGGAAATACTACAGGTAATAGAAACCTATTTATGTTAAAATCTACTCCACTCAAAAGCAGATTAGATTTTGGGTAGAATTCAGCCCAGGTAATTCAGACACCTGACTGGCATGCAGTCTTACAAAACTCCTAGATGCCTGTCTTGAAGGTGAATTAGGTTAGATGTTCCTGTCTCCCTATCATATTCTCAACAGATGCGTTCTTTCATTTTGTGTTCTTTCCCCTTTATATCGGAAATCTCTGTATAAATACATCCACTCCTTCTTGTTGAAAGTAATGGAACCAACAGGAAATATTAGGTTCTTCTGTGTATTTGGGATGTTGGAGGATGGTACTTTTTGCCTCTCAGTCAAATTCCAGATTGGACAATGGTAATTAAAAATGGACTCATTTGCCCAAGCAACAGACTTCAGCTGCTGGAGACCAACTCCACATCACTCAGTGCAGCCACAGTCACGAAGTGTCTGTGCCACAGTGCCACTGGCTGTGCCAGGCCTTTCCTTGAAATTGGATCCCTGTACCAACGGTGTGCAGTGCAGATCTGGGCTCTTGTCTGGGAGGTGGTATGGCTGACAGATTAACTAATTACTCAAAGAATGACCCCCAGCACGGGCCAAGTTTTGCTCAAAAAGCCACTTGCTTAAGGAATGTATCTACAAAGTTTAGCACTGCAATGCAGCAGGTGGGCTGCATTATTTTGTGCATTATTTTCTGCATTTCAGGAGGATTTCATACATATAACTCTCAGTTTGTTCAGTGGTCAGGAGAAACCATATTTTTTTGCAATTAGGAATACTTATTAATAAACAAAATGGTGTTTGGTAAATAATGAGCAGGATTATTAAATGTAGTCAAAGATAACAAATATCCAACGCCAGAAAAAGTTACAAAGAATGCACATAAAGATGTCTTTTTATATTTACAACTCCTTTATGTTTCCTGTGGCCTTCCTGGCAATGCTGTTTTGCCTCTGCCCCAGCTCATGGGGATGTAGTGTGAAATAGGCAGTGTTCAATTTCTCATATTAAGGGAGTGAACAGGAGGAAACTCAGCTGCGGTTATGGATGGGCCTCGAGTGCCTGGATCAGGAGAGGAAAGGGAAAAAAAAGCCCTGGGGGAAGTTTTTTATCTGGAAAGGACACTGGGAAATTGGAGGTATTCTGTGAAGAAAGTTAGAAAGAAGGCATTAAAACATATGAAAAGAGAGGTGATAGTCTGAGATTTAGAAAGGCTGGCATACCTGGAGGAGCAGCATATGTGTCAGAGAAAAGAAGGTGAACTCTTCATCTCTTTATACCCACGTGTGTGCACTGTTATTAGTATTCCCTGATTCCCAAAAACCCCCAACAAACAAGCAAACAACATCAAAAACCACCAAAACCCAACCAACACAGCTTTAAATGGGAATATAAAAACTGCAAATTCAGTCCTTGGGAGTGATTACTCTATAGAGCAGAGTTTCTTTATGAATTAAACCTTCCTGGCTCAATGCTGTAGAAAATTACTCTCAGATGTGGCGAATCTTCTGGAAACCTGCCTTCCACCCACTGTCTATGACACTGTGGAAATGCTGAGGAAGCACTCCTTTAAAACTGGTATGTCTGTGAGCTCATCTTTGGCATACATCTTTTCAGTGCTGAAACACATTCATTCATTGATATTAAATATACAAAGATCAGGAATATATGACGTGCACTGTAAGCAGTATTAATCAGATAAAAGAAATGTGACTAAAAGTAGATGTTTAAAGAGGTGGTACAAGGCTGGACCAATACTCTGAGGGAAGAAAATATAAATTAAGGTTTAAAAAGCCAACACACTTAGCACCATTTATCTGTGCAATATTGAAAGTTATGTACTCCCAAGCTCTTCATGCCCTTTCGGAAATCCTACTCAAGTGTGTCTGTGCACATGTTTATATTCAGATAAATAGAATTTTTATCAGAGTGAAGTAAACAATCAAAAAAACAAAACCAAATAATTAGAACTGAGCTTTTTCCTAATGTCAATGGATTTTTCTTTTGTGTGTGTTTTGTAGATACCAGCCATATACTTTCTGTAATACAAATCGGTTTTAATTCACTTTGAATTCCTTGGGAAATTTCAACTTCTTTTGTCATTTACATGTTTAGGTAAAAGAGCCCTAATCATCTGCAGCTGACAACAACAACACCACATTTTAAGTTAAAACATAAAATGGAAGTATATAAGAATAAATCAATCTCTAAAATTAGTTAAAAGTCCTGTAGTGGAATTACAGCAGGACAGACACTACAGGTGTCAACAATGTCAGGGTAGGAAGGGTATGAAGCTATGCTCCACCTTTCCTTTATTTCTTTAATCTGTAGGAGTTTTCCCCCACACAATCTGTGCCACAGTTAAAAAAAGCAGCATGTTCTTGCAAGTGATAGTTTGAGTAGACAGCTGTTTATTGAGCTGCGCAGTTTTTCTACAAAAAGTGTCCATGGCATGAACTGAAATTTCCCAAAATTTTAAAACCTCTAAAAAAAATTCCCTTTAACTTTTTTTCTCACCCATCCTCCCTCTTACTCTACTTTTATTACAGACCATCCATCCCCTTTGCTGAGTTCAGCACTAGGACCTTTGAAGTGAAATGTAAGGGGTGTCAAACTCTTGGGGTGTGTTTGGCCAAATACTCTTCTAGTGTCAGAAACTCATCCCACTCTGAAATAGAAGAAAGAAAAGATTTATACACTTGCTGGATTTACTAAAAAAATTAGCTCAGAAGCCCTCTTATGAGGTTAGGTAAGTAGGTGCCAATTTTTGTTTATATTTTTACTTCATTTATCTTCAAATATTATTAAGTCCATCCCAACAGCAAAGCATTGTCAGTGAAGTCTCATGAATACATGGAGCTCATAAAGACACTGAATTTTCTTCTGCTGAGGTGTGCTAAGAAAGCCTGGCATCTGCTCTGGTATTGATGTGATTGTTTGCCATCCATTCAGCAACAGTTGGATTAGGAATAATACTTTATTACAAATGAAAAAAAAAAAGTAACTATTTCGTTTTCCACCCATTGTTCTCCAAGTGTTGCTGAAAAATCTTGCTGTAGGAGACTTATATTCAAGGATTGTTGTGTATCAGATATTGAGCCATGGAAAATCTATTGACAGACCGATTGAAACCATTTGAAAAAAGACAGATATAGTTGATTTTGAATAGCAAGTGTTCAAGCACATTAAGTACTGATTTTAATATGTCAGACTGTGTTCTCTTAAATGGGAAATGCTCAGTGTTGTTGACATGAGGGTTATAAGATTAAAGAATGGATTTCAGTGAAAATCCCTTTTTTCTCATTGTATAACTACTGGTATTGTAAATTATTTTATGCATGCTTCAATTTTGTAGCTTTATAAAGCACTGCTTTTTTATGTACTCCTACACATATAGCCATATGCAGAGCCAACACTGACCCTTGTAGCTATGCATATTTGGCATGGAGATGTTTTATGGCTGCATGATTCATTTTTTTAATAAGCTAGAAAGGTCATTTTGATAAACATCTCATTCACAAATTTAACACATTTGGTTTTATTCTCCAGAGAAATGAAATCAAAACCTGCAAAATTTGTCTTTTTTTTTTCTTTTCTCCCATTAAAACCAGAATATTAAATTAATGCAAAACCCCCAAATTTACAAACCTAACCACTGAAGACAGGAAGAGCTAAATCTTGGTCATACTTACAGCTCAACTTCTGGGCTCTAGGCAGCTGTAAAATCCCCTCAACAAAATCTTATTGCAAAGAGATAACGTTACAGCATCCTTAAGTTGAAGATATTCTCATGAACACATAAGAAGGCAGTAAGGGAAAAACAAGCTATTCTATTAATTAAATTGGACTGATGACCCGTTATATGATATGTCTTTTGCACAACAGAATGTTCCTGATATTTAATAAAGTAATATCAAACTCGTGGTAAAAACAGGAAAAAATGTTGACTGGGTCTATACCATACATTCGTCTGTACAGATAATAATGTAAAGCTGCCTGTATATGCATGTGTATGTATCTACATGTATATACAATTTTTCATGTGCTTATGTATAGATACATATGAATATATATCTGTATACATCAGTGTTATGTGTGTTCATTAATATTTCACTTTGTTCAAACCATAAAGTTGCAGTTTAGGTGGCTGTAGTCCAGGATTCTGGAAGGTAAGAGGTTATTACATGAAAGCATTATAGTGTGCTCACTCTATTGTTACAATTTTTTACTAAGCATCAGTTTTTGGCTGCTGTCAAAGACAGGATATTGGTAGATTCTGAGTCTGACCCCATGGTGCTGTGCTTGCTTTCACAGGTAAATCATTTTTATTTTTAATACCTCAAAGTAAGATCCTGTCCTATAGTAAAAATATATATATGACTTAGCTCATGTGCTCTTCAAGGGCTGTCTCAGCATTGGACAAATGTTTCATAGTGGTGCCTTATACTTCAGATCTTGAAAACCAAACCCTTGCCTATGTAGGTCTTCAAAAAAAGGGATGATCTCTCTTCCTTCATGGCTTTAACTCTATGTGACATTGATTCAGCCATGTTACAGGAACAGTTAAAAGGGATTTCAGGCACCTACGGAACTTGTCCTTTCTTCCCCACTGATGTCCTTGCCACAGGAACATATTCTTACAGGATCATGACATGCCATTACTCTTTCAACAAAACAGGCTTTCAGCAAGAGTTCCTTCATTTTCCAGGTTCAGATGAATTTTGCTTTGACAGTTTGTCCATAAAAGACTCATCATTTTTGATTTTGGCTGCTAATAAAATTGCCTGTTGGCCTCAAATTGACATTTTCCATTATTTAAAGCAGTTAATTCTCTATTTCTGACACAATTCAGCACAATTAACCACCATCTTTCCAAACTGCTATCTACTCTTCCATTCTCTTTATTTTTCTTTTATTTTTTTTTAAATTCCTCCGTCAATTAAAATGGCTATGGAATTCTCTCAGTTAAATTCATGCTTGGGTTAGGAATTTTCGAAAAATCCCTTAATTCACTAATAAACTCACTGTTAATTTGATTAGTGAAGGTAAACCTTATAAAGATGGCACTGCTTCAGCTGGGCCATTCTAAGCTGGAGTGTCTCTTCTACACATAAAGAGATCTTTTCTATTTTAGCAAGATTATTAGCTAGAAGTAAATATTTTCTAGTTGTCATCTATCAATAAAGACCTTGTATATATAAATGCACAAATAAATGTATACTACGTGTGTGTGTGAAACTGTTATGATGTTACAGACTTTTCAACAGTAATTTTTTTGATGATTCATAAACATTCTGGTTCACTAAGATGAACATAATTTGAGGTAGAATTTTAAAAATTATATACAGAGGACTTTTCATCCTCTGACTAAATTCAAGCTCTGTGTTAGAGACTGCATGCTTATTAGTATGCAATATACTTTGCTCTTTTCTTTCTAAGCCTGAGTCAACACAGTCATGGTGTCTTCAGTCAGTGCTGCAAACATTTCTTATTTCATAAAGAGACCTTTTAAATTTTAAGTAACTTGCATATTCTTAAAAACCAGCAAGATGAGTGGTAATTACCACATAGAATTGCAGACATTAGTAGGAGACACTGATCTTTACTCCTGCTGATACATGCTAATTAAAAAAAGGAGAAGTGATATTGTTAGCAGTAATCTTGAACTCTGTGTGGATATAACATGACATTACTGGGTCTTCTTTGTTAAGCTTGAATAGCATGTTGCAGCAGTACAGGCAGCAATGCCTAAGTTAAATAAAAGAAGGAGATAATTTACAAGGACCTTGCTGGATTTTTCTCTGTCTTCAATACTTCAGCATGAGCAGACTCAGTTCCACTCTAGTCACACCTGTGTCCAAGATAAAGATTACATTTTCCCTTTCATGAAAGAATCACAAAGAATAGCTGAGCTTGGAGAAGAGCTCTGGAGACAGTCAAGTTCAGCTCAAAGCTGGGCTTTTTAAATAGCCAGATTTCAATATTATGAAGGCCATGTTAACTTTGTATTAGAATGCAGTACCTGACCGAGGTGAATAACTCACAAAATTTTAAGTAAGTGTTTTAAACCCTGTTGCTTCTATTAATCTTGTTTGTCATCTCATCTTTCATAAGCCCATGTTGGCCACTCTTCCTCTCACTTTGTATCCAGTACATGTTCATTTTATGTTGCCTGGGAGTACATGTATATCCCATTTTTATATTTCAAATATTGTTGTAGATTTTTTTCACTTCTTAGTGATATGAAATTAGTGAAAATCAGATTATATTTTAGGATTAAGTTTCCAACTTGGCTAAATTAAAAATGCTGATTTTTTTTAAGTACGTTTTCATTTGCATATGCAAATTTAGCAGCATTTCTAAAGAGGGCCCTGTTTGCCCCACAGAACCACTCAGAGCAGTGTGCAAGCACTGAATCCTGTGACACACTTCTGCAGCTCTGGCTTGGCATGGAAACCTCAGACAGCATCCTCACAAGGGAAACTGAGTAACTGGAAAGGTGATAAAGCATTGCAACTTGCTTTTATCTTATCTTGTTTTCTTGTCAGAGGGTCATCATCTTCCCCCTTGCCTAACAATAATATCTACAAAATACCTCGAAGGAAGAAAAATATCAGACCTTGCATCCAACTGCAAGCTTCCTAGAAGAAATGTTAGCCATTAAAAAAAAAAAATTGTTGACATTTCCCTCTTTGTAATTTCTGCTGCTGCTTTTGAGTTATGTATAGTTAATTTTTCTTGTATTTGCCAGAACGTACAGATATTACTTCTTTAAGAAGGTGTTGCTGCTTATTTTCTGGTATCAGATTGATAGGGACTAAATTAAAATCACCAGTCTCACTGATGTCTGAAAATGCAGAGATGCTTTTCACAGAAAGTCTAATATTTTTCATGCTGAAGGAATGCCACAAGTCCCAGCTGTGGTCTCTGGGTCACATCTAGCCTAGTTCCACCATGACCTTAAGTCATTATCACCTGGCAGATGTCTTCCGACCTATGGGAAATCGGTTTGTTTTCAAACTTCA
This sequence comes from Brachypodius melanocephalos, assembly GCA_013398615.1. Lineage (NCBI taxonomy): Eukaryota > Metazoa > Chordata > Aves > Passeriformes > Pycnonotidae > Brachypodius > Brachypodius melanocephalos. The sequence goes on from VZSR01003806.1 coordinate 10,319,266, forward strand.
TCTCCTATAAAATGCTGGATTTCCTATATATCCATGTCCCTGATGAAAGGCTTGACAGCTCAGCAGACAGGCTGAGAATTGAGTGAGCACAGGCACTGAACACCTCTGCTCTGCTAGAAATGGTTTCTTCACAGCCGACATGAAAATGGTGACGGAAGCTATGTATAAAATGCTCACTGAAAACCTGGACAGTCCCTTGTCTTTGGAGAGGCAAGAGGGGCAGGTTTCTAATGCTGCCATTAAAAATCACCCTAAAAGTGCCACTGTATGAAGGAATGCAAATTCAAGGCTTGAGGGGAGAAGGGAGAACAACCCTTCTATTTGTTTTATACCCATTTTGGAAATGTGAGGGAGCTGTTTCAAAATTAAATTGCCCGATCCTAAAAAAAGCTAATAATCACCAAGTGCTGCTGAAGCACTTAATTCTAATTAATTCCTCATTAACACTCAGTTAGGATGCCACTCCACATATACCCAATAGGAAGAAATAAATGAGATGAACAATTGATATTCTGCACTACTGTACAGAGTATTTTTTCCATTAAGCTGTGTTCAGCATCAAGTGTGTCTCATCTAGTATTGTCAGAAATGTCCTCATTGTGCTGATCAAAATAGATTTTTCTAATATCTTGGAAAGGAATGATTTCTCAAATCAGCATATTTTCACTTTAAAAAGGAATCAGATACTTTAAAATTAATTTTAAACTCCAACAAAGTGTTATGGATATAGGATAATTATTTGTTCTCTAAATTGGAGGGATATTGTACAAATTTCTGTTAATTGCATTTTGTGTATGGATGGAAAACAAAGTGGTTTTTGAGAATAAGCACTGAAGATTCACTGTTAATTTAATAAATCTTCACTTCTGATACATTTTGGCATTTTCTTGACAATATTGATAGCTGCAGTGATTTTCAGTGTGAGAATCTCACAATGTAGGGTGTCCTAAATCAAGCCACAGCTGCTGGAATCAAACCTGGTTTTACTCCATAAAGTAAGTTTCTCTTCTTCACATTAGGAATTTAGGAAGGTAGAAAGGGGATACTTGTCACAGTACATTGGGTTAGTAGCATTCTTTAACATCTGGACTGAAGTGAGATTTATAGATATCTCTTTCATTTGTTTTTGTCTCATTCACCATGGTTTTGGAAACCTTAAAATATGTCACCTGATTTCATTTTACCTTGGCTCAAAGATTTGAACTTGGATTCTAAATTCAATTTCTCAAAAATCAGGAGGCTTGGAACCTTCACACTTCTTGAAGTCTCGAGGTACTATCACTGTCTCATAAGCAACAGGTCATGATGGTGCTACATGAATCATAGCTGTGAATATCTGATTGCCCATATCCTAATGCATGACAGAGGTATTTAATTGTCAGTTTATAGCTGATAGATTTTTATATGTGTGTGAATAAATACATAAACATTTATACATGCATAACCTATTTCTAGCTACCTTGATAGCTATGGACACATCGGCTTATAAATGTCATATCTTATAAAGTGGATGACTAGATGAAAAAAATCAATATTATGCTCAGGAACATCAGTATTATTAAAAATGATTGTTTGTTAGTTTAATTTTGGAAACAGTTGTTTAACTCAATTACTGTCTATGTTGGTCTTCTGATCCAGAGTTAGTTAGAATTTCTCACAGTTCATCATACAATATTATTATCAAGTCTTTCCATTAAATTTAATTAGTCTTGTGTTTCTAGTGCTGTTGACATTTTGCAAACCATCAGACTACCAGAACCATTGAGAAAAACTCATGTAGGAACATATGACATAGATAGTTTTTAAAATGTCATACTTCTGACAGTGAATGCAAATTCATTTCAAACATTTATTCTGTGATAAACAGTGTACCTGGAGCCTCAGAGACATGGTGCATGCAAAAAAAAGTGGAAAGATCTCATTTTCTTCATGGTTTTCTTGTCACCGTCCATAATAACTCTATATATACCCTTTTTAAAAACTCTACTAGCAATTAATATGAGTAGACCTTCTCACAACAATTCCTATAATAAGGACAAATTTCCTAACCATATGGACCTTTCCAACTGCCTGGAACCACATTTTACAAGGACTATTAATTGAGTCTATTGTGATTAGATAATTAATACAAGAAAAGTACTTGACAAAAAGTGTGGATTTAAATTTTTTAATGATGTATCATAAATTAGCTAGCACAATGAAATGAGTAGCTGAGTTTCCTACTCCCCGTATTTTCTGCTGAAAAAAACTTAACAGTCCAAAGGTTTTCAGTGCCTGTTTGGAACATCTAAATGTACAATTTCCTGATCTTAATTAGAAGTATAATAAAACATTTTCATGGGGTGTCAAACATGGAAACACATTACTTCTCTCAGCAGATATGGGCTTATATTTAAAAACAATACATCTATCAGATGCTACATTTTTCACAGCTGCAGAAATCTCAGTGTTATAGATTTCTCCTTTCCTTCATAACCTTTTCGAACTCATATCCCTATGAATCACTCTATGAATTCCCGTGGTTTGTGTTGCCTACACTGATGCAGACCTGGAGGATGGTGTGAATTGTGCTTCTGTCAGGTTTTCCACTAAGCAGTTCCTTTGACAGCAGCCCAGATTTGATGGAGTAATTGGCCATCTCTACAGCTGTGACTGAAATATCTGCCCAAAGTCAAGGGCAAATGGAAAGGTCTCTGAGACATCTTAATCCTCAGAGAATTATGAAATTTGCACTTTGTTGTATTAAGGTTTCTATTTACTATGGTTTTGCTGTGTCTGAATGATTTACCTGTTTAGATATTGCAGATTTTTTTTTCATATATGAATATAAACTTTGGAAGCTTTAAAAATTGTTATCTACCTTTGTACTTTATAAGGTATACACTAACAACAAAAACTAGTCCTTTCTATTAGCCTGCAGTCTGATCCTGTCACTATTTCAGAATGGAACAGTTGTACACAAGTATTTTACAATCCCAGAATTACATCTTTTTAGTTTGTATTGGTTTGTATTGGTGGAGTGGAATTTTTTTAATCAGTAAGATGTATAATTCAAAATCTTGTCTATGTAGCAGGAAGAAAAGCCCTATTATCTGGTTCATGCTGAAAGCTCATGATAGAGAGTGAAGTGAAAGGACTGGATATTTTTTCTGAGGCCTTACATCATACGCAGAGTAAACTGCAGGGGCATTTGAGAGTGTCAGGTATGCTCAGGAAGAAGAGCATGCCCATTTTGTGTGCATTCTTCCTTAAACCCAAATTTTCCAGTTTGTACTGGTTATTCCTGAATGCTGCAACCCAGCTCCCAGTCCAAGTTATTGACCTGTGTGAATTATGGAGTAAGCAGACACAGATGATGTGCACACATATGGATGAAAAGATTTATAACCTCAGTAAGGTCTTCTGTTCATTTCAGGAGAAAACTATATTTCTGATATTTTCCTACAAGGTATATTTGAACTTTCAGTCTTTATTACAGTACACAATTTTATTACCATGATAGTATAGCAATAATATTTAATTTCTCCATTAAAATTTTGAAACAAATTGACCACATGCTCAAACACATCATGTCAGATTGCTCTTCCATTCCTGAACAGACAGTAAAAACCTATTCCAATGTAACATGAGCTGTCACCGACATCAGTATAAGACCAGATAGAATCTGTGTTGCGAAGCACAGGGAAAGAAAAACAGGGAAATAAAGGCCTCTGGGAATGGACATCCAGTTAGAGCTGCTCAAGAAGTACATACATGAGCTAGGGCATTTGTCCTCTCTTCTCCTCCAAAAAAGCCTCTGACAGTGTAAAGTTTCCCTTAAAGTATATTTCCACAGGAGGAGTGATAGGAAATACCCAAGATCCACCAAAATGCAAAAACTATTGAACTAGTTGTAGTGGTGTCCCCCTAACCAGTAACCCTGTGGCGGGATCCTGACAGTGGCATTTCAGTGAGCACTTAGCAGACTAAGGTTTTTTTTGTGTTTAGGAACCAGCTTGTGGGTCTCATGAACAAAAGTAGATCCTTTTCTAATTCCTTCTTTCTGAAGCCCCTCTTCTCTTCACATCATGATAATTTTGTAGGCATGAACAGCCAATCCAAATTTGCAGGGGAGAAAAATGCTTCTTTCCCCACAAAACCTAGGGAGAGCACCTTAACCAGCTTGAAAGTCTGTGTATCATTGATCTTTATCATTCAGAGCTTTTTTATGCTTTAGATTCATTAATTACGCGTGGTATGAGATCACAATTTATTCTTCCCTGACACGCGGCTTGGAGAGTTTGGGAGAACCTGACAGATCCTTTCTGGGGCTTCCACAGCCAGTGAAGCTGACAGGGATTAATGACTCTTTGCCCATGAATAATTTTTATCTGCTAAGATGCACTTCACAGTCCTCCAGACTTTGCAGTGAACATGTTGCCTTTCCACTGAGTCAGAGGCACATTCCTGTTGGGGCTTGCAATGCAGAAACATTGTCTGTGCCAATGTATTTACTCTTGCTTGAGCATCTGCAATTGCTGCAGTCATATCATTTTGACCTATCATCCTCATTCATCAGCCAAGTTTCCAGGCTGCAGGCACTATGAGAAATCTTAGAATGCTCCATTCTAAAATACACTCCCAAAACAAATGTCTAAGAAAAAACATGAAGGTGAAAAGTCGATTTAGAGTCTCTGGTTGAAGTGCAAAGTCAAGTAAGTTTTCTATGCAAATTTCTTGGTCTTCACCCACAACAGGTATTTATCATAGCAGCTACTACTTTTCTAATTAATGCTATTGTGCATTTTGTTACTCAAAAATTACTAGAAATACAGTAAAATCAAGTTTGTATGGAATTTGGAGTCTGTTCAATTTCAGTAAAAAGAGTAAAACCAATCAAACATATTTAGTGAAGTGGGGGGTTGAATAAAACTTTTTTATTTAAAATTGTTGATTGACAGCAACTTATGCTATAACTACCAAATGTGTCTCTATCTTTTCAAAATGAAAGCTGAGCTACATGTCTTAACAGGAATCTTGACAAATAACATACAGTTAGATGTTGCTTAACATAGAGTAATCATGCCCTTGTCCATCATTAATCTGCCTCTGCCATGTTGCATAACTGCACCTGGGAAAACACAGGCACACCCAGGCAAGAAATTAAAACCCAGTGAGCAAATAAGCTTCTGCTAATCATGGAATAAGAATGGATTTAGAAAGCATGATGATTTCTAAATGATGAGATGGAGATAGAGGAAAGATCTTATGTGAAAAAAAGATTAATTTAGCAGCCTGCCTGTATATAATTCTTCACTTAGTGAGATAAATAACACTGAGGAACACAGAAATACTGTAGAGCACTGTATGAAAATGTGACTAATCCAGAAGGAACTTGACATGTTTCAGAGAAGGGGAACTGTGCAGGTGCCCTGAACTTCCCAAGGTGGAAGGACAGAACTGGTGTCAGGCTTGTACAGATCAGCTGAGGAGTGGCTCTGACTCCTTCCTACCTATTGCCTCAGGCCCTCTGGAGGCAGAAACTGCAGGGTTAGGAACAACCCAGGCATTTCCTTTACACTGAAAGCTCAGAAGGACCTCCTTTGGAGCTGTATTTTCAGTGGTCAGCTCAACTTCTACCTGTAAGGCAGTGGACAGTAGCCTCAGGAATAGGGAGATTTTTAAAAAAGGCATATATCTCACTGGGACAACAGAATATACACCATTTTCATACTTCCAACCAAACATCTTGAAATCACAGGAAATATAACAAATATTGTACAAAATGACCAGTTACAACTCCTCATCTAACTTCGCTTCCAACCTTAAATGAGCTTCCATAAAGCTTAGAAGTTACTTTAATATTCCCTAGTTTGTATTCTCATAACTTAAGACAATTGCAGAAAGCTATCCAGCAAAATGAAAGTCCCACTTTTAGCTATTCCCAGCTAAAAACATGGGAATAATTGCAGGCATTAACAGAGCAGGACTTAACATCTGAACCAGTGGCCTCAATTTCCCTGGCAATGACAAGAAATAGGTTTTTCTTCGTGCCTTTCATTATTTCCTGATGTAAGTATATAAAACAGGCATGAGAAACTGTGCATTTCTAGGGTCTTTTTCTCCCCACAATTTACACTAGGAGGTAAGGCTGCCTCCCAAAATGTAGGTGCTTCTCTAAACAACTAACATTTGGTGATAATGAGATCCATCTCCAGTGAATGAGGCTTAACTTGCTGCCCTTGCTGTCCATTTTCCTTTTAATGTAGTCCTTGTGCATTGCTTGGATGTCATTTAATTTTTTGGATGGCCTGTTAAAATATAAAATGCTTCAGAACCCCATGCTATTCCAGAGAAACAGTGAAGCAGAAGAGCCATTACACTCGTTTTAGCCATCTTGCATCACTTCGGGGAGAGATTACACTTCCATGACTACTCAGTGTTCCAAGAGCAAGGCATGGCTATTACACTCAGCTTTGAGCTGTGCAGCCCTCCTCTTTCATTTACACAAGTATGAAAAAGGGAAAAATTATGACCTTTAAAATCCATGAATGGATGTATTACTGAAAAAAAAAATAAAACCAAAAAACCCCCAAAAATTCTTCACTTCTTGATGTATCTAAGAGAGTAATACAAAACTCAAAAAATCAATGTTTTTCAAAGCTTTGTGGCTGTAAAAAGAAATGTTGATCTCAACCATGTGGGTTGTTTGTTTCTTTGGGTTTCTTTCTTGACAATTTATCCAGGAAGAAGCATTATCTTTTCCCAATTAAGCTCTTCAAAACTAGCCCAGCTTTAGTCAATCTTCACAACCAAGTGAAAACCATGACAGAAAGGCATAAAAAGAAAAGCTGACATACACTGTCTGACACTGAAAGTAAAAATTTTATAGTATCTTTTAAAAGTTCTTGAAGATTACTTCATTATTTATTTTTTCTACCTTGAACGGAATTTTTGACAGACATATTACCATTTCCTTTGTTCATATTTGAGTGCTGAATTATCTTTAATTACCATGAACGTTCTGCCTGCATAAAAGAACTAACAAACCACTACTGTCAACTTTTGCATACATATGTTCTGCTTACACATGAGGTATCAAAGACTGAGAAGGAAAAAGTTAACTGTAAGTAAATTAATATAAGTGGACCCAAGAGTCTTTTAGAATGTTGAATGGGTTACAAGTTGAGAAAAAATATTCATTTCTCCATGGACTTTTCAGAATCTTCAGCCTCTTTTATCAGAATTCTGAGGAAAAGGAAAAAAAATTAACCTTTTTACTTAATGGCCAAAATAATTTATTATACTTTCTCTAGGATCAAAACTGTTTTTCAAGCTCTATACTGGGCAGGGGATGTGTGTATGGGTAAATCATCTCACAAATCTCCTTCTGCTAACAAGAGCAAAATACTTTAAATAAAGTTTCTCTTGATCTACCAGAAAACAACTTTTTAGTGTTTATGAAAACAGCCAGTATCCATGTTATTCAAATACCAGTTACATATTATTCAAATAATAATTGCAGGTTATTACATAAATAGTAGTTACATGTTGCAGATCTAATCATGCCATGCTTACATGAGAGTGGTGTGAAATAATAAAATACAAAATTGATAATAGGATAGTTTGGCTGTGCCAGCCTATTTGGATTGTTGGTTAGGAACAATACACCACTTTCACAAGTCACCTGAAAGGACAAATTCTATGCCTTGTAAGCCCAATCTTAAAATCATTGTTTAACTCAAGACACAGCAGAAGTAAAACTGCAAGCAGACACTCTTCTGCATCTCTGTGTAGAAGGGTTTAGCAGCCACACACTGAACAAGACAGCAAGTACAATGATATTTGAAATCTGTGCAACAGTCTATTTTTAATCTACCAAAATTAAATTAACCTTGGTAATAGCTCTCACATTATAAGTATTTACTGTGAGTGCCTACAGGCCATGTAACTCAGTCTCTGCTGACATGTCATAATGTTCCTCAAGTCCAAATCCTTAATCTTTGCTCTTAAAATTTTCTCAGAAACTGTAATTTTAAGAGATAAGAAATCATTTAACAATTTAGTTAAATTACAGCAAATAATTTCACCTGGAAATTTAGAACTTTAGAAGGAAAAGTTACTCATTAATGAAACAGTTTTGCTAAAAAGCTTGTTATGAGAAATGATTTTTTAAATTATTTTAAAATCATATTCAGTCAGAAACAACAAATGAATAGCAAAAAAAAATCTTAACAGCCTTTATGGATCAACACTAAACTATTTCTTCGACAACATTTTCAGCTCAACTACTAAGCAAGAAGAAAAAAAATCTGTTCACAGGTATAAGCAGAATGTCCAATAGCATTGTGATTGGAAAAGCTGAATATTTTTTCCTGCTGGAGCTAGATCTGTGCCTCCCAAAGCATCTAGAATGTTACCACCTCTCCCCTCTTCTTCCCTCCATCCTCCTGATGAGGGCTCGGCAGCCTCTGCAAGCTGTGCAAGCCGCAGTGCTGGCACTGCAAGAGGCTGCACCCCACTGCCACTGTCTCACCTGGTGACAGAGCAGCTGTGCCAGAGTGCTGCCTCAAGGCCTTCCAGGACATCTGCAAGGGCTCTGCCAATTACTCTGAGATTTGCTTCACTGTCCCTGATAAGTCACCAGACAGAAAAGTGACTGAAGGATGCCTTGAACAATTTCTTTGTGCTGTTTACCCTTCTACTCCAAGCCTGCTCCTGACTTGTCCCCAGTGTAGTCTTGCAGACTGCTGGTTAGCAACTGGGAAAGTGCCCTGACTCACCACTTTCCTGTGCAGCAAAAGTTGACCTTAAGGATTGTGATTATAAGGACAGGCAAGACAGAGATAAGAACTGGATTCTCATAATCCACATTTATTTTCAGCACTGTCACTAGTACAGCTTTTGTCCCTGTCACCTGTCACCCTGCTAGGGAACACTGGACACATTTAGGAGGGACAGTGGCACAGGCAGAGGACTTTTCAACTGCCCAGTTCAATAACTCGGACTGAGAGGTTCAGTATTTTTTACCCCTCAAAAACAAATGCACTTTTGGACTCATTTATAGCAAAGAAAAGTATAGTAAAAAACACTCTTTGGAATGTTTTTAAGAAGGAAGAGGGAAAACTTTCATAACACAAGATAAATTGGTTTTGTTATATTTAATTTTGTGCCTCTTCTTACATAGTTTTTCTCCCTTTTCCCATTATAGATGACTTGTTAAAAATACTAACTCTTGAATTGTATTCAAGTCACCTTATTTAGTACTCTTTTTTCCAAGTCCCAATTCCTTATCAAGATTTGCTATTTAGGAATTTTATTTGTGATTGCAATAGATGCAGAAGAGGGCCCTTGGCAATAAAAAAAAATTGATAGATCCATTTAACTAAAAATGAAACCTCATAGTTTTACATATTTTAAATTATTAGAACAGAAACTTGCATTGCATATAGTCACTTCTGAGACTGAAAGAAAATGCAAAAAATACTACCACTGCAGTCTGGAAAACAAGGTACTCTCTAGTTAGGTTTTACTTTTCTGAGTGTGTTTTGATGCTTTGCTTTATTTTGTGTCATTACTTAGGTTTGAATTTCCTTGCAAGCCTCACCTTTACTTTCCATTTATTTATAGGTCTCTTCTGAGCATGTGTATTGTCTCCAATACCTTGATTTGTTTGAACTGCTATTATATGATACACTTTAATTGATTAGTTCATTTCTCAAAAAAAAAAAAAAAATTAGTCATCTGTCATGGATGAAGAATATCATTGCAATGAAAGAAACCCCCCAAAACCCACTCAAAAAGAAGCAAACACATAGTCAATAATTCCTTTAGAGTAGTTACAATAATCTACACAATAATTCAATAAATTCAAGACATTAGCAAGGACACAATTTCTGGTCCCAGCTTTGAGCAGTTATTAAGCTCAAAAAGAAATCATCAATCAGGGTTAGGAAAACAGGGTCTTTGAAACACTCTTCCTGAGGCATATAGTGCTGTGCACTAATTAAGTTTATACTGTATTTTTTGTCAAGTTATCAGTTATTTATGACAATATCAGCATTGATAATCTTCTGAAGTATAGGTCACCATTAGTTAATTATGTATGATCAAATCTAGAATTAATTTCTACTTTGTGTAGAAGGACTTTTCAGTGGATGCACAGATGTTGGAGCTTAAAGGACTTACAGATACTCAAGGAACAACAGGGTAGGTATGGGGATTTTGGAAGACATCCACGTGGTAGTGGGAACATAACTTATTCACAGCAAATACTTCCTTTGTAGTTTTATATTTTAATGAAGTTATTAAATTTCTGATTTAGTCTATTTAATTTTTTTACCATCTTCCTTCTTGCAGCATAACTGGTCTTGCTGCTAATTTTCTTAATGTTGCTCTTATCCATAAATTCCAGCAAGGCTTAGCTAGTAAGTTCTTCTTCTGGAGCTATTCCAGGCTAAAATGTGTCCCAAATTGGTGGCAATTCCACTGGGCTCCTAAGACACGTGCACATAAATACACACACTCATGCATGAAATATACACACAATCAGTCATCCAAAATGACCAACTATGATTTAAATGTACACAGCCTTGAATGACATGAATGAAATGTTTCTTTCATGTCAAGAGTTTATTCCATTTAGACTTTTTTGAGTTTCCAGTTCTCACAAACTCAGAAACCTAAATTTATTTTTATTTCTGGGTTGCCTGTCAAAAGAGGACAGCATATCAAGTGTGTCTCTCAGTACAAGCACCTAACACCTCACAGCCAGGTGAGTCAGCAGCACAGCTCTGCAGCTCTGGGTGATGTACTCAGACCTGATATGGCATAACACTGCTGGTCTACTGAGTATTGCACCTCCAAATGTGATAGAAAAGATGAACCTTGTTTCTTTTACAAATTGAAGCTAAAGACCAAAGAAGAAAGTGATTATAAACCAAAAATCTTCAGTCTAAGCACTGTAAATGGTCGGGAAAGAAAACCAATGCAGAAAAAGAGGAAGTATTCTGAACATCAAATGAACATTTATGTCACTTTTGGCTCTGCTAACACAGACCAATCCCAGAGGTAGACACCAATTCCAGTGCAGCCTGTAATTCCAGTTATACAGTTTTCTATTACCACTGCTTCTGTGTAGAATGCACGGAGCTCACGGTAGCATCTTGCTGTGCCTTTGTGTGCTGTGCTCCAACTGCTCCAGCATCATTATGATTATTAGTTCTAATGTTCACAAAACATTTTCACTGCCTCATCTGTTTTATAACTCTTGCAGTGAATGTATTCCATTATGATTAGTAAAACAGAGGTATTTAGAGATGTATTTATGGATTAAATACTATTAAAATTTTAAGAAGAGGATATTTCTAACAGAGCTTGTTTATTGTATGAGAAATATCAGCCACAATGACAAAACCAAGAATAGCAGAATGCACTCCAGCTGCCTCACATTTATATTTCTTATTAAAAATTTTATAATAACTCTGCTAAATCCCAGTCTAAATATGCATAAACAAGGCTGAATTCATGTACCCACATGGAAAACAATGGTGTTACAGCCACTTACACCTTTGCAGCATTTGTCTCACATTGTGTTAACACACCTCCTAGTGTTTTTCAGTCCCAACTTGGAACAGCAGGTGTTGTTCCATGAATCATGAATTATACCCAATTACATTTGTTTTCTGTTGTGAAGTATTTTTCACAGAGGAGTACGATGAGGTCAAACCTAATTGAAGCCTTAATAGCCAGTAATCTCATCTCAGGTAGAACAGCTTGAATCAGAAGCAGCTTTACTGAAACCAATAGCACTGATCTCCTTTGCCTTGTAAAGGATAACTAAAGCAGAACATGGACATTTTATACTCATTTAGTACTGGTCCATGAAACAAGTTAATAACAAGGAAGGTCTGCCACAGGCTTTCTGTATTTCCTGTTCTGGGTTAACCCTGGTGGTTTGCTAAGCATCACACAGCTGATTGCCCACTTCCCCAGCTCTCAGATGGATGGGGAATAGGGAAAAGAAAAAATAAAAGCAATAGAAATGGGGGGCCAAGATTAAAAAAAAAAAAATTTAAAAAAAAATAAATAAATAAAAAAAAAAAGTTAAAAAATTAAGAATATGTGGAAGAAGAGAGAAAAACCCAAAAAACCCCCAAGTGTTGCAAAGGGAATCACTCACCACCTCCCACAGGCAGAACAATGCTCAGCCATTTCCAAATGGATTGCAAACCTCCCTAAAACCCCCTGTTTTCCCTTTTATTGCTGAGCATGATGTTATACAGCAAGGAATAATTTCTTTGGATGGTTGAGGTTGTCTCCCCTTCTATCCCACTGTGTATCCACCAGTCAAGTCTCTGGAGTGGGGCACATTGAGAACCAGAGAGCCTTGACGCTGTGCAAACACTGCTGGAAAATTAGTGCGTTGTCAGTTCTGTTCTGGTAACACATCTAAAAGAGAGTGCCATGTAAGTGCTATGAAGAAAATTAACTCAATCCTAGCCAGTCTCAGTACAACTGCCTTATTAAAGATTGTCATAATTTTTCTGGGTGGTTTTTTTGTTTGTTTGTTTTGGGTTTGGTTTTGGTTTTGTTTTTGGTTTTGTTTTGTTTTTTTAATTTAAGCTGGAGTTCTAACAACTGGTAACTCAAGAAAAAGAATTTAGTTTACACTAAAATTCAATGATTACTTCTGTGTTATTTGAAACGAACTGTGCTGCTTAAACTATGTTATTTGAAAATAATTATCATTCATTCTCTCTTCTCAGTTTAAACCCCAATTAGCCTGTTTCTAATCAAACTGAGGAAGAATTACCACTTTCAAATCATGCTGGCATTTTTCTGGAACTAAAACAGTCAAATATCTCTGGAAATATATTACACATATACATGAAATGAAACATATTGGACACTTTAATTTCTGTATACCTTAGCATTATTAAAGAACACAGAGCATTTTTTCTGGCTTTGCATGAAAGTACCTGTTCACTAAGAGTACAACTTAAGTTGGTTTTCATGGTATTTTTGGAACATAGAACACACTTTAGAGTTCTGTGCTGTACTCTGAAGCACCAGTGACTGGTCTTTGGAGGCATGCACTGCTCTGAGAAGAGAAGGACACTTCTACACTGCTAACGTGGGCCTTTCTCACTTCTAGCTGTGAACACCAAGAGTAGAGAGACCTGAACTGGAAGCTGAGAACCAGGGAAATGGACCCAGAACCACAGAAGGGCTGTTATCATTGGTGTAGCCAGAGTGCTTTGAGGATGTGTCAATTCTCTTTCCAGATCCAAAGTTGGTTGTGTGGAAGGGGGATGTTTACTGGGGCTCCACCATAGCTCCCAGTACTTTCAGCTGACTCACAGAGGAGCAGCTGAATTGCCTTTGTATCTACATCTGGGAGCAGCATCCCAGGAGCAGCACCCCATCTCTGTCTGGGGAAGGCTGGTGGCAGAAGATCTGCAGCACTGTCATAAATGAGAGCTTTCAAATTGCTTAGATTTCAGAAAATATTAATCCATGCAATTATTGTTGTTTCTAACAGAAGAAAAGCAGTCTGCTAAAAAGGTGCTACATTACCTCGCACTGAAACATATTGGCCTTTCCTAGCATATTACCTTTGAGTTGGGCTCAAAATACTCCTTCTGTAATAATTTTCTGTTTAAGTGGATTACTGTTGTTGCTCTCTGCTTGGAATGGAAGTCTGATGACCATCAGTGGATTTTGCTAATGTTGATCAACACTGTAGAAGGCTTATTAGTTCACTTTTTAGTAGCTACGTAGATATACTATGGCCAGACTTTCACCATGTATGTTGGTCCTTTTTCTTTGACTAGTTTGTGCAGCTGTGATACTGTTTACAGAATAAATAAAACAATCAAAAGAATATGATGCACATTTTAATACAAAGTGGAAGAGTATTTGCAATCAGCTCTTCCTTTACTCAACAGCCAAAAAATCCCCTCAGCTTCAAAATTATCAATGTTTCCATTAGACATTCACAATCCCTTACTGTCCTTCCCCTGCCTCTCCCTCTCTGTTGCAGGCACTATAACTGTACCAGTCACGTTTTAAAACACATTCTATGCTTGGATCCATTAACCATCATCAGTGAGACATTTAATTGCTTCTTTTGCAGCTGGTCAACATATTGGAATTGTGTTTCATTTAATCTACATCAAACCCTTACAGAAAGTCCAGTTACCATACTTCATTTTTCTGTTTATTTTCCAGTGCAGTATGTGTTATAACATGCTGCATGCTGAGAATTCTCAGGTTATAAAGTACATAACCAAAATCATTGCTTAAAAACTTTTGGTGATTGCTTATGCCTCCCAGTTCCAATGCATCAGTGAAATCTTTAGAAGAAAATTACAGTGCATGGACATTTTAGAAAATCACATTGTTTATTTTTTATTCGCATATTAAATGTAGAAAATAATCTCACACATTATTATTTCTGTTGGAGCTAGAAATCTCTCACACTGTGCAGAAGAAGGGAAGGCAGTGTTACAGGGATTAATAATGCATCTAATATGAATCTCTTGGTAAAATTAAAGATGAAAGAAGCAACATAAAAATAGCATGAAAGCTGAAACATCAAAACACAAAAGCATGGGCACTCTGAATTCAGACTGCCATTTCACTTTTATTACAAATCTTTTGTTCCCAGGTGTGTAACAAAGAACTACATAGATTCAGAGCATCTTTGAGCCAAATTATTGCATCCATTTATGAAAAAAAAATATAAATAGTTCAAGAGCTTTAATAAATACCCAATTACATACCAGTAACTTACTTGTGCAGTAAGGTAGTAACATAATGTACTATTGAGGCTCCTTGACATTTCAAATTTCAAATCCCTGTTTTCACAGCTTATAATTGTGCAAAATATTAATGAATTGGGATAAATTTTTCTGTGACAGATGCCTGCCTGAGGCTGTTTCTTTGGTGGGCAGTATTCAATCAAACAACTCAACCATTTGGGAGAATTGAATTAGGGGAAAACTAACATTAAAAAGTGTTACCTGATTTTATAAAGACAAACCATGCTTTGAAGCCCAGACATCACAATTGCATTCCAGGTGATATTTTACCATATTTTAAGAAATAAAAATAAATTTGACCAGTTTTTAACATGAATAGAAAACTCTAACCCCGTTTCTGCATACTCTGGACAAAAGGTTGTTAGAATTCGTTTGGACCTAACACCATTCTCAGTGCTGTGCACAGAACTACACATGTTCTAGCCCTCAGAGAGACTGAGGGCACTGCACATCATTCGACCTCGTAGGAGTCATCCCAAATGGATGAATGAGCACACTTTATCCTTGTGGTTCCTGCACATCACAACTCTGCACAACACTTGCTGTGGTTTGCTCATGGATTAGAGGGAAAAGCTGGACTAAAATGATGTCAACCAGGAACCAAAGAAAGCAAAGAATCAGAATCTCCTGTGTGGTCAATGAATATTCTACTGGCAAAAAGAAGCTCAAAGACATCACTGTAAAAAGTATCCACTGAACGTAGTCCACTAATATGAAATACCAAATCATTTCTTTATTTTTGAAGTACTGAGTATCATAAAGCTTACTGACAATAGTTTTCTCCCACAGAAAAACACAACAGCAGGGTCATTTGTTGGGGATAACAAGAACACTCCAGGCAAGGAGATGCTACATGATCACTAATTAAGAAGTAGTGCAGCATTCAATGTGCTTGACGAACAATTTTCATAAAAGTAATGTAGAAAAATTGATTCAGCAACCAAATGAGTGAATACTGGTGGACAGGGATGATAACCTGGCAATGAATCACTAGGAAAACTGAAATACTTTGGGTTTTTCTCAGCCTTACCAGAAAAGCCTTCTCCCAGTCCTCTGCTCCCAGACAGAGGGATTATTTAGAAAAACTAGATTTTTCCATCTGCAGAGCCTGAAAATAGCCCTAAGGCTGTGGAAGATAAGTCATTGTAATTATAAAGCTGTTTCCTAACTATTAAAAAAACAGCAATAACAGATCATGCCTTTAGAAAAGGTAAGGACAATCCTGGGAACTGTCAGCTGGACACACCAAGTGCAATCCCTGGTGGGATGGAGGATGTACATCATCCATTTGTGAGGATGCAAAAGACAAGAAGGCAACCAAGATCAGCACAGATTTACAAAGGCAAAACCCACCTGGCCAACATGGTCACTTTCTGTGACAAAATCATGGACTGGGAAGGTAAATGGTAACAGTTCCTGTAACTTTTACTCCACTAAGGCACTTGGCAATGCCTTCCCCCACAATCTTGTGGCTGAGAAACTGTGGTGGGATAAACAGTCTTTCAATTGGGCTGAAAAGTAGCTGCAGCACTGGGTTCCAAAGCAATATTCAATGGCTTGAGGTGTAACAGTCGGTAATGAAACAAATACTCTAGGGATGAAAAGCAGTCCAATATTACCTCCTGGATGATGAGGCAGAATGTTCCCTCAGAAAATTTGCTGAAAAACTGTTTGACACGTCATGTGATACTGATTCAGCTCTAGGGACCCTGAGAAAAGTGAAGACTGGGTCAACAGAAGATTTGTGAAGCTCAGGAGGGAGAAGGCTTAAATTCTGCACATGGGGTGGAATGACCTCCTGAAGCAGAGCTGGCTGAGTGGCACCTAACCAAAAGGACCTGGGGGTTGCAGTAATTATCGAGCTGAATATGAGCAGAAGTGCACCACAGAATTGCATATTGGGCTACATTTCTACACTAGTAGAAGTGAGGCTAGTACTTACACATGTCACTCTACACAGTATTGACAAGGCTGCACCTGGAGTGGCATGCCTACTTTTTGGCTCCACAGCTCAAAAGGAGTGTCAGGAAACTAGAAGGAGTCCACCTGAAATCAAACGAGCTGTTCAGGAGCCTAGAGAATATGGCCCACAATAAATTGAGAAACATATAAGTGTTAGTCTGGAAAAGAGGAGGCTAAGGCACAGCCCAAAAACAGCCTGCTTTCTGAAGAAGTTCCATTAAAAACATGACCTGACCAAACATTTTGGAACTTTAGACAATTTAATAAGAAGCAGCTATAGCAAGGGCCAGCTTGAGAAATTCAAATTGGACATTATGAAAACTTTTTCTCCATACAGATAGCACAACATTAAAGTAGTCTATAAAGTGGTGAAATCATCATCCTTTCTAAGACAAGGTTAGAAAAAGCCACACCTGCTGCCAAACCAGGATTGACATTAGCCTCACTTTGAACAGGAGGTGCATTACATGGACCACCACATATCCCTTCCACCTACCACTTCTATGAATCTAAAACAGGGGGAAAAAATTCCTTCTGCTAAGTCTTAGTCCCCCCAAATAGGGTAATTCAGGAAATCTGAACTGTCTAGGAATAAAAACATAGCTAAACAAACATTATTAATAATTTCCATAGTCCATTGTTATTATGTTCAAAACTCATTTTTCACTCCATTTCCACAAATGGATTTTACCTGGAGAAAGATTCAATGACTTCTAACTACTTGACATCAGCAATGGAAAGTAAATTTTTCCTCTGCAGTGGACCACCTATTACTTAAATCTTATTCCATCTCCCTCTGCAGAATTTAACTTCTCTTCAGGGTCTTTCAGTTTTTATAGAAGGACTGTTCTGTCACGAAGAGACTTACTGAAACAGAGTTCTGTTAAGATGAAAGAATCTCTGAATATAATCACCAGGGGAATAAGTTGTAGCAATTCACAGGTTTCACAGATTTCAAAATTTTAAGGTCAGAAACAACAATGTGGGAAAATACCTGATAATGCAACAGTTTCACAGAAAAAGGTGTAGTTGGGTGACAATCTAAATGTGAATTAACAGTGTCATTCTGATGCAAAAAGACATAGACCATAATAAAAGTTAGAAATAATCAGACAATATAAACAATTCTACTCTTCTACTCTGCTCTGTTCAAGCCTCAGCTGGGTTTCTTTTTCCAATTTTGAACACAGTTTGTGAAAGATTTAAAATTGAAGAGAGCTCAGTGGAATTGTATGAACAACTGGGATTCTAGAAAACATAACTGGAGAGAAAGAAATACATGAATGAATTACGATTCTTTAACCTAGGAAAAAAACCAAAAAGTCTGGATTTTTTTCAAACATATAAAAGGTTGCAAGTAGGAGAAAAATAATAAATTATTTTCTATGACCTAGGAGAACAAGAAATTATGTATTTTGACTGCAACAATGTTTGAAATTAGGATTAGAATATTAGAAAGCAGTAATAAAATGATAAGAATAGTTAAGTGCTGAAATAGATTTTCTGGGTGACTGTGGACTCTGGAACTCTAAATACCTGTGAAAGACAAATCATGATCAACCAATACTCACAGAGATATTGCTCAGGAATAGTGCAAATTAGATAATGAATATATTGAAGTTCTTCTTTTTTATTTTTCATTTGACTATATGGAAACCAATGAATTTATATACCTGTTACCTAAAATACATTGAGAATTAGATTGTATTGCTCTATCTTTTTTTCCAAAAGGTTAATTTTTTTGTTTAATAAATATATTGTTTTATCTCTTCTTTTGGATATGATTTGGCTTCTTCCAGCTATCTTGTATACTGATGGGATTTTATTGTGATACCATGAAAATTCCCACTGTTTCATTTACAAAGAGGACTTAGGAGTTTGAATTATGTGGCAGAAACATTTCCACACTATAAGTACTTTTTCAAGCCTTTGCTTATGAGCACAAATAATAATCCAGAAAGTGAATATGAAAACAAGAAGCAATGTCTTCTAATGAAAATTATTCAGCAAAACAGTTTTGCTCAATTAATGCATTTGTTAAAATAGATATTTTCTCATAAGTTATTTGTGAACAGAAGAGGGAGAAAAAAGACAAGAAAGAAATATCTTATAAATTATACACTAAGGATCACAAGCCCGGTTAAAGCTGAGATGAACATACATGATTTACACC
Organism: Brachypodius melanocephalos; assembly: GCA_013398615.1. NCBI lineage: Eukaryota > Metazoa > Chordata > Aves > Passeriformes > Pycnonotidae > Brachypodius > Brachypodius melanocephalos. The sequence goes on from VZSR01003806.1 coordinate 10,338,205, forward strand.
ATTTTCAGTTTAACCTATTACTGTTGGATCTTTTCAGACTCTTTCCTCTTTATTAGCTGCTTTATTATCTTTATTTATCTCTAATCCTCAACTGGACACATAATAAGACTTAATCATATTTGGTGTGGGTAGGTTATAAAAGCCCGGTTTCCCTGTACAGGTATCTCTGGGGTTGCAAGGAATTATCTGTTTCTGGTCTGGAAAAGTATTCATCCAATACTATGTATGACTCCAGTTATAAGCCCAGCTCACATGCTGCTGTCAGAATGTTTTATTTAAAACAGCTACTTTTTTTTTTTTTGGCAAATAATCTGTGTACTGAGAAATATATTACTCAGTCATACAAAGCACTTTTCAAGTTCAAGTTAAATTCAGCAAAACTTTTCAGTTCAAAAATATTCATCATATTTGCAGATTCTAAATATTTTGTTTTGACATTAGCACTTAGTCATTATAATTAATGAGAAAAAAAACTTATTTTTCAAAAGAAAGTTTCACTTTCCACTTATTTATGCTTCATATATAACTATCTCCTTTTTCCTATTAAAAAAGTGTATATTTAAAGTGTATATTTATTGGGTCATAAACATTGACTTAATAGAAAATTACACTTTCATAGGTTAATTTTTTCATTTGCAGGGGATGTTTAATGTCTGATAAAATTTCAAAAACTTCAGAACTTATAAGCTGTCTTCCTTTAGACTCACTTCCATATCAGGCTGTATAATTGTGAATTTCACCACATTCTGGACATGGGTTACCATCTCAGCCTCAGGTGATTATCTCCCCATGGAATGGCCATAGAACAACAATCTCTACAAGCTTATCCCAGGGATCAAAGTCTTCAAAGGCCTTTTATCATTAGCAATCCTCTCATACTCTGCTAACACAGCACAGAGGCTGCATGGGCCATGCTTTCACACACAGAATTTCATCTCCATTGTGGATTAATACCCCTCAAACTTGATGACATCCAAAATAATATCATTCATATAGCACTGTATATAAAACACCAATGCTAGTCTAAGGATCAATGATAGTCTAAAGTGAGATGAAATGAGCATGCAGTTATATTACTGAAGTTAATTTGTGTTTGACAGTACCCCATGTTTGATGTATTTCACTTATACCTCCCCTGGAGAGATCTCTCCCCTGGAGACAGCCCTTGTCCTATATAATTGCTATCAGGCAACACAGAATACCTCCTGAGGTGAAAGAAGCATGAATATTCCCATTTACATAGGAGGAGGTAAGCAGAACAGAGGTTAAGGGATAGAGTAAATAATGCATTTAAACATCTAAAGAAGGATTTGGAGAAAATGGAGATGTTTAGGCAGAAACTGTAATCTGAAAAGCAAAGCAACAGCTGCTGCCTAAACTTGGAGGCACTTAAACCCAGGAGAGACTGTAGATTTGAGTTTACAAAAGGTTAGTGCTTCTCATTAGAGGCATGCCTGAAGTTTCCTAAATGCAAGCAGCACAGCACCTATCAACAGGGGCCTGCTGTGAACTCCTGCTAAATCCCTGGGGATCCTCCTCTGTGCTGTGTTCTGCAGCAGCAGCCATCCACCGTAGGCCTGAGCACAACACTAAATCATGAGGTTTTAAAACATGCCTGCCACAAATTCTGATGCACTCGACTACCATAATCCATACATTCCATAATCAGCACTAAAATCTGAAACCACAAAACCAGGAAAGTAGGATACAGTTCTTTTTTCTGTTTTGTAGGAAAGAATGAAGCACCTATTTTTGGATGAAAATTCTCATCTCAAGGCTATTTCCATTAAATAGTCTTTGAACTATGGGAACAGAAATAGGAACCCAGGTACTTCTGCCTTCATGTGAGTATTCTAATCTCTTAGTTAAAAGTTTTGTTCATGTTTCTTTGAATAATTTTCTCAACAAGGGCAAAGTTACAACATGGTAATTGGAGAATAGCCAGATAGCCTGTAGTGTGTCTAATGTCGCAATAGGACACGAAAGGAGAGGCAGAGGCCAGCTCAGAGGTCAGGCAGAATGCTCTATTTTTTTTTTTTTTTTTTGACTCCAACTTATATACAATTGATCAGCAGGCAAAAGATTGGCCAAAGGTGTTGCCACCTCTCCAATCTCGTGAGTGAACATCACCATCACTCATGAAACTCCTCCTAGAGGAGAAAATATGTAAACATTTCTTTATTTACATAAGAAAGTGTGAGAACTGACTCCAAGATCTGTAAACATTAGAAGGCAAAGCATAAACATCAGAAGGCAAAGTAAAAACATGAAAAATCAAGGGCAACAAATAGGTACACACTTCAACTGAATGACAGAGTTTTAAACCACTGTGGCTACAATAGGAACTAAACCCAGATTTCTGATACCTAAGATAAGTAATATGCCCATGAGAAAAGTGCTTCTAGTTCTTTAAATAATAATTGATGGCACCAGCCTAGATCTCAGTGATATGACCAGGGTAACTAAAAGACTTTTTACCACAGCTAAGAGTAAAAAAAAAAAACAGATCTAAAACCAGTCTTTTCTCAAGTCACATATATTTTCTTTTCTTTCAGTCAGATTTTTCTCTACTAAAATCAAATTAATTTCTGCTTTTATTAAAGGGGGAAGGAAGAAAATAAGGTACTACTGTCATACCTTATGCAATTTGTCCAGAGTATATTCAAATCATGCTGCATCTTCTAAACTTAAGGATAAACATAAATTTTGCATAGATTTTTTCTTCCATTATTATTGAAGAAACAACACAGCTAAGTAAAATGAGCTGTTGTCTACACTCATTTATGCATTATACATAAAGTAGTTGGTTACAGTTTAGTATGCTACAACTCTTAAAAATTCCTTCTGTAAACAACAGTTTTGTATGGACACAATCAGCAAAAAAAAAAAAAAAAAATAGAGTATGAAGATAACAGGGTTTTAACCTGTGAGCCAATTAGCTGAGACAGACTTTCAGGTGAAAGAATTACATACATGAATAGACATGACCCAATGGACCCAAGATTATTCAGAGGCTGGGAAATGTTGCCTGGAAATTACTACTGGAAATAGTATTGAATTTACAAATTTGGGCTACTCAATTTTCACTGAGAAACCATTTTTAATGGCATCAGAGTGCAATCTCAATAACTTTATTTCAATATTTATATATCTTAGCAAATTGAATTAATTTTAATTGTATGCATTTGTCATTTCTAAGCATCTACAGCAGTATTCTTTCTTTGAATGCAGACAGAAATCTCACTGGATTCAAAAAAAACTGTGTGCATGTATCTCTGACAGCCTTTTCTTATTGTAGGCAGGATGATGCTGGCCTGGCCCTGAAATTGATATGCATTTTGAATGATTTAGGTCTCCAGAACTGAGCTCTGTATTTGAAAAAGAAAAATAGAAGCTTCTTCCAAACGGTTTTCATATATAGCAAGGTATGATTCCCTTACTGGATGTAGTTCTGTAACTCAGTCAAAAGGGTTCAGCTAACAGCATAAACCATGAGAGTGAAGCTCAAACTGTTTGTGAATAGAAAATGTCACACAGATTGAATTTCTGCTTTGCTATTCAGTCAAGGGGTATTTGTTAGTGCTTATAATATTTAGAAACTCATTTTCAAGTTCAGGTATTGAAAGACTCACAGATAAAATATATTTTATAAAATATTAACCAACCTAATAGAAAGAAGCATTGGATGCTCATTTTATTTCAACATTTAATTTTCATGGGAGTCCTTCAGGGCAGCAAAAATATCATACATATTATTAAAAATGAGCAAAATTATAATAGAATGCAGTTACAGAACAATGACTTAATAAAGGATCCCAAGACACATATGAAAATGGAAAAAGTCAAGCAAATACCCTGATATAATAGAAGCAGGCAGACATTAGGTTGCAATCAGCTTTCCAATTAAAAAAAAAAGGGAAAAAAGGAAGTATAGTGGACAATCTCTATAGTTTTAAAGGGGAAATGGAAGAAAATGTCATGTCATACTTAAGAAAACATTTTGCCTTTTCTCTTTCAGTAGTTTGGGAAAGAGCTAATAGTATGATAATCATAATTAAGTAACCAGTGTGCACTTGGGAATATATTTTTATCTATTTCTTGTTAAGTCATTTAGGGACAAAGTTAACATATCATCAGTGGAGAGTCATACAATGAAAATGTAATTTTTGTGAAGAACCACTACTTTATTTCTTATGGTGTGATATTTCTGAAAAGGTTTCCAATCTTTAAAACGGATTTAAGAAAGCCTTGTCTGCAACTGCAAAATGTTAATTGAAGAAAAACATCAAAAAGTTGATCTGCCATGTGACAGTAGTCCACCTAACAAGATTGCATTAGAAGACAATTACAAACACTTTTGAATTTTTTTTTCTGGCAGTTTATTTTTTGAAATTGCACTACTTTCTGGAGAATTTTTTTTCCCTGTACAAACATTACAATGTCATTTTTATTTTAGATTTATTTGTAGCAAGAGCTAGAGGAGACTGTGGAAATTTTCCTAGTAGACTGCCATTATTAACCTCCTTTTACAGAAGGAACAATGTAACCACCTTTATTAAAGCCATGTCAAAATCCTATATTCAGAAGGGACCAATATTCATTACTGTTTCAGTTTTGAGCATCAGCTCCAAAGTGCCAACACCTTTAAAAAAGATATTTTTCTTCTGGCAGATATTCAACATCTTATTATAGCAGTGCTGTGGATTCAAGCTCACCCTGTAACTACATGATCACAGAATAAGCTATGAAAGAAGTTGAGAGAGTAGGTAGTACGGGTGAAAGTTTGCTATCAATTGGAATCCTTTTACTTATTATTAAACATAATATGAAAGGAAAAACCCCCAAAAAACCCCAAACCGACGAACCAAAAAACCCCAAGCCCAAATAGGTTAAATAAAAATAAAATAAAAATAAGAGAATAAAAATTCTCTTATACTGAATCTACCTGGACCTATATATGATTAAACTAGCAAATTTAAGATTAAGATCCTACTTTACCAAGACCTTTCAATCACATAGCCACTGCTTCTGTGGCTACAATCACTTGGTTAGGTTCACCACAAGGCTAGACTATATTTTATATTATTTTGTATCAGAGACAAAAAATGAAATAAAATTTATGTAAATAGTATGAACTTTTAGACTACATTCCCAGAAAAAAAAAAAAAAGAAAAAAAGAAAAAAGAAAAAAAAAGCTTGCATAAGTGTAATATTCTACTATGAATAACCAAATTCTCCTTATTTGACTGTGGTCATGTCTGCTTAGAAGGTTTTGATGTTGTTTGTTTTGCTGTTCGCTGTTTAGTTTCTTCTGCCTTTATATGAAAATAGTGATATTCTGAAACACTCAAAATAACTTTGAGAAAGACATAATCCAAGAAATAGAAGGATCAAGAAATAAAATTCACTGTTAATTGATCTAACTTTATGGTCATCAACACCCAATTCTTCAAAAGTTCATAAAAGATATTGTTGTAATCATGGGGAGGGCTTCTTTGCTTATGGTAGTAACTTAAGCTATAACATCCTCCCCCTGAAAAAAAAAAGCCTATGCATTCATTTCAGTTTCCATTTAGTGTACAGACACAGACATCTAAATGAAAATCTAGTCCCTCAGCTATTTTTCTTTCATACTCCAATGAATGAATATGATGCTACTGTCAGGGATCTGAATGCAAGATCTACAAACTTTCCCGTCACTTCCTTGGGGTTTGCTATTTCTGTTCAAGATCAGGTCTGATAAGATGAACCTTGGATAAGATGTCCAGGAGAAAAGCAAAGTTAATGAGGAAGAGTTTTGTGGAGCTAGGATGGGGCTTCAGGCCCTGACTCAGGAGCTGCATCAGAGCTCTGGCCCAAGCTGGGATGAGGCTGAGGAGTTGGGATGGCCTTGTGTGACTGCCATGACTTCCCTTGGCTTGGCCTCAACTGGCCCCAGCCCAGCACTCCTGCTCTTCTCCCCTGACCAGGGCACTGGGAGGCTGCACTTGGGTGCAACTCCAGCTCCCCAAACCCTGCCCCTGCCCAGCACCCTGACCTGCTGCTCCCTGAGAACTTAAAACTGACTACACCTATTTGGGATTCTGTCTACATAACAGCCTTTCAAAGGTAAACACTTTTAAATGAAGCTATTTCTTCCCATTCCTCCTCAAAATCTTGCCTACTACAATACGGTTTTTTGGTTGTATCACTCGATCAGAAATTAAATCTGGAGTTCATACAAGTGTTATTTGATAAAAAGGAGCTGAGTAGAGTCTAAGCAGGTGGCTACACAGGCCTAGCCCAGGGGTCACTGACACAGTATTCATAAAATTAATTTGTAGCACAGCCTTTTGAAAGGCCTTGCCACAAGTCAGATACTATTCTTCCATACATTTTAGGATCAGGAATAATTCCTAGGAGATAGTCTGGATGCAGTCATTTGGTTTTGGAGTTTAGAACATTCAAACAGATAATTATGTGGTTATACTGTACCTCAGAGACAAAAAATAGGTCCTGGACAGTTTTACTTACAAGTGACCCTGTGAATACGAGAATCATGAAGTCACCAGAAGCCAGTACAAGAGCAGAAAAGAGACAAAACTAAAACTGTGACCACAGTTATCTTCCTGATTTTTCACATTTTATATTTCACCATCATTGGACAAAAGTGGCAAAAGCTGTCCAAGGTTGAAGGGCCAAAATCTGGAAAGCGCGTCATCCGGTCCAACCTCCCTGCTCAAGCAGGGTTATCCCAGAGTACAGAGCACAGAGCACAGGATTGAGTGCAGACAGATCTTGAATACCTCCAGTGAGGGAGATCCACAGCCTCTCTGGGATATCTGTTCCAGTGTCCACCCACCTACACAGTAAAGAAGTTCTTCCTCATGTTCAGGTGGAACTTCCTGTGCATCAATTTCTGCCCTTGCCTCTTGTCCTATTGCCTGGAACCACTAAGCAGAGCCTGCTCCATCTTGACATCCTCCTTTCAGATACTGATAGACACTGATGAGGTCTCCCTCTGTAATCTCAAGGATGAATTGGCCCAGCTCCCTCAGCCTATCCAAAACCTCAGGACTCTCCCAGGCTAGTCAGATGTAGAAACTATATTTAGTTTCTACCAAATGTAGTGTGCCTGAAATAGATAAGAGCTTCTGGGCCTCTGAGATTCGATGTTAACAGGATTGTAATGGACAGATTTCCACAATCTAAAGTTCATACCAGATAAGAAAGTTTCCACCCTTATCATCATTTTTTTTATCTCTGGTTGTTTTTTGAAATACGTGTTCCTAAATTTTTCGGCACAAATGTTCTCCACTCATTAAAATCAACGGTGGTTTCAGCTCCACTTTTAGCAACAGAGGTCCAAGGCTCCAAAGCTCAGCTCAAGGCAGGATGAAAAGAACATTTAAAAAACAAGGTTTAAAAAATAAGCTACTGAGTATCTATTTTGCCACGTATTTTAAGGGTATTCACTGCACTAAATTAAATGTAAATGCAACAGTTACAAAATGCCAAGTATGGAAAAAGGCACAAAAAGAAAAAATAGCAGTGGAAAAATATAAATGCACTCTCTCAGAGTTGACCAGGACAGAGCCAGAGATGATGATATTATCAAGTTTCTTTCCTATGTTCAAAATGCAGAAAAAAATTATTAGGATCACTAGTAACACGTTAGGAATATTGTGAATTCCCATGTCCTGGTGCAAGGAGAGATTATGACCCCGGTTAATGAGGCTGAAGCTGGTCAATGGAAGTGTGAACAGAGTGATACTGCTCTGCCAGTGCCGTCATCTAAGAGCAGCCAAGCCTGCACTTACTGCTTTGCTAAGGAAGCACCCAGAACTTAAACATCTAAAGCAGATAATAAATTCATTAATCAAATTAGCTCAGACAACACAGGCAGCTCCAGCAGTGTCCTTTAGTCATAGTCATACAGAAGTTTGGGGTCTTTTGGTCAATGGGAGTGTTTTGTATGTTTTCTTTTTTAAAGGCAACTTCTTGACACTATAGTAAAACTGTGACTGAAGAGAAACTGAGGGAAAATTTCTTCCTGAGGGATAGTGGTAGAGCACAAAGAGAGAACTGAAATGAAACAAGGAAATGGATGTTGGAGGTGTGTTGAATAGAGGTCATGAAGAGAGGTGGATTATAAGGGATTGTAAGTGCTTCAACAAGAGACAGAATACTCTCATTGAGCAGACTTGCAAAAACACAGGGGATTGCCCAAAAAATGGTTAAAATCTGGCAGGAGATACTGCTCTTTATTCGAAGGGCAGAGCTTTTCCTATATCCAGGCTCCATCCTTCTGCACCTGCAGTTTGCTGAAGCAGTCTGTTCTCCACTGTTTTGCATGGAAAGGATGCAATAATGTTTTGTTTGTTTAGAACTATCTAAAAATTACTCCACATAGCCTTGATGATTGGCAAACGTGGGAAGTGTGAACAGTGAGAGTGCAACCTAAAAAGATGCAGACTTTAAACGGAAAAAATGTAAAGTGTTTAGAAAACAGAAACTGTCAATGAAGGTCTACAGAAAATGGCTTTCAGCTTGGACTAGCTTTAACAATGAAGCACATTAACAGTTATTACAAAAAATCAAAATATTTAAACACTGTTTTACAGTCTTAGCTCTAAACCCATTAGAGTGTCCTGATAATTTAATTTAAAATGTTGCAGTTGGTGAAGGTCATGCTGTAAAAGAACATATAATTTCTGACAATCACTATAAAAATGTTTACACAATTCTAGAGATAAATAACATCCATCTGTTATGTTTAGTCCTCTGAAACTTTAAAATACATGTATTAAAAACCAATCTTTATTTTTCCAATTTGTTTTTCAAATTATCTTTCTGATTCTACAGACCATGAATGTTGCATCTTTAACTGCTCAGTTCCTGTGGTCTCAGGCCGTAACCCCTGAGTTTATGAGACATGGGAAGTCTGTAACCATCAATAGATTAGTATAACTGCCACAGTGGAAAAATAACTGATGTTAGTCTTTGAATTTCACTACACATGCCTTTTTTTTTCTCCTCCATCTATAAGGTGATGCCTTTGCATATGTTAAAAAAATAATGAGAACAAGAAGATGCCATTCTAGACAGACAGCTATATCAATATTTGAACTGGAAAAGAAGATGATCATTAAAAGTAAACACATTTATCTAAGAAACTCAGCATGTGATCCATATGAACATAGGTATACAGCTTGAACCCTGAAAATTGCAAATTCACTATTTTTATTTAAGGATATATGTCTCTCTATAATGAGAATAAAGTGATGGCATTATTGTTCTCAGATAACTAAACCTGAAGACTGGGAAAAGGACAGCAGCGAAGAGAGATACTATCCACAAACACTGAAAGCAAAAATACTTATGGCTAGATGACAAAACTGTTTTCACTGCAAAGAAATAAGTAGATTTACTTCCAGCTAAAAATGGTACTTCAATATGATTCACATCTGAACCAAAGAATGTCATTAGATTTTTTTCATGAAGTGTCTTAAATATTTAAATTCTCACTTCTCATGAGTTCACATGGTTATAGAGCAAGACTAAGAACACAGGAGAACCAGGTTACAATCCCATTATTGACACATTGATGGAATTACAATCCCCCTTGAGAGGGGGATTACGGGGGAAGAGTGGTCAAATGAACAAGTGAACAAAGCCTTATGGGGGAAGAGTGGTCAAATGAACAAATAATTTCTGAGTTCCATTTCCATAATGTGCAAAATTAGGTGCAAAAGGGTGTGTTGTTAGTAGCTACTACAGTTGGCAGATTTTAGATTTCATACATTTTCGGCAGAAATGGACTGCTACTGCCAGACAGTCTCGTTTCTCTACTTAAGAAAAGCCATAGCATCTGAAGAGACATCTGAGGACAGCTCACAACTGCTGTTTAGTCCAGATGTGGAATGACAGTCATCTCACCTACTGCCAACCATCAAACATTCCCACTTCACATCTAGGCGATGGCAAGAGACAGGCACCTCCTTAAGGCACTTCATGCCGTCCTAAAATAAGAGGTGCAACAGGCGAGACGAACAGCCCCCTGGAAATGCCTGTCTCTGTTCAGCAAAAGGAAGCCCAGGATATCAGCTCAGACCGGACAGGTGTGCCGAGGTTGCTGAAGCGAGGTGAGGGGCACCCACTTCCAGCTTCGAGGGACAGAGCAACTCTCGGCCGTCCCTCCTGGGCGGGTTAGTTTGATAGAAATTACTTTCCTCCCCCCGCCCTTTTTTAAAAAAAGAATGGTTTTATTCCTTTCTTTTTCACTTCTGTCCGCTGTAGGGGTGGCTTGGCAGGGGCTTCAGCGGCGGCCACGATCTCCAACCCTCTTCTCCCGGGACTCGCCGCCTGCCGCAGCCCCGGGGCCGGCCGGAGCAGTCCGAGGGTCGGGGCTCGGCGGGGGTAACCCGAGGTTCGTGGCTCGGCGGGGGCAGCCCGGGGTTGCGGGCCCACCGCGTCGGCAGCTGCTCCGGGGCCCGGGCGGGCAGGGCCTCAGCTCAGCCCCGCCGCCGCCGGGCGCGGCCAATGAGCGCGGCCGGGGCGGGCTCGGCAGCGGCGCCGCCGGTACTTAGGTTCGCCGGAGGGGCCGGGGAGCCCAGAGCGGCGCGGGCGGAGCAGCCGGGCGGCGACGGCGGCGAGCACGGGTCGCTCTTCCTATGCGGCGCCCATGGGGACAGGACGACTTTAAAGGAGTTTGGGGGGGTTCTGGCGCTGGGCGACCACGGGTACGGAAGGGGACGGGAGGGACCCCTCGAGCGGGGGGTGCCGATCGCCTGCTCTTTGCCGGTGCCTTGCGGGGTCCCGGCCGGGCTGCGGGCACCGGGAGGGCAGGGCTGGCAGCTCTGTGGCCGTACGCTCCTCTAGCCGCCTCCCCTCACGCAGCACTGCCCGGCGCGGTTCGGCTGCGCACCGGCGGAGGGAGGGCTCGGAACCCTCCGGCCGGAGCCTCCGCGATCCCCCGGAGCCCTCTCCCCTCGCAGGGCGGAGACTCCCGGTGTAACTCCGTGCGCGGAGCCGGCGGACGGCGGGGAGGCTCCACTCGTGGCGCTGGGAGCCGGCGCTTCGGAGTCGGGCTCTGCCCTGACCCGCACCCCGGGGGCAGGGGGAAGGGTCCGCGCTGGGAGTTTCTCACTTGCACGAAGGGGAGGGAAGGAATCGGGTGGGGATGGGGGCTTAGAGCGGAATCTCTGAAATCTTTTGTGTGTGCCTTGATTTTTTTTTTTTGTTCTTTATTTCCTTCTCTCTGCGTGCACTCTCCTTCCCATCTCTTGTTCTTCTCTGTCTCTGCCCACCCCACCCTCCTTTAGATCCGGCGATTCCTGCCCTCGCCTCGCCCTGTCATTGATGGGAAATCAACTGGATCGCATCACCCACCTGAATTACAGCGAGTTGCCGACTGGGGACCCCTCGGGGATCGAGAAGGACGAGCTGCGCGTCGGGGTGGCTTACTTCTTTTCGGATGAGGAGGAGGACCTGGACGAGCGAGGCCAGCCAGACAAGTACGGCGTGAAGGGCTCCGGCAGCCCTGGGCAGGAGACGCCCACCCACCACCTCCACCACCAGCTGGTGCTGAACGAGACCCAGTTCTCCGCTTTCCGCGGCCAGGAATGCATCTTCTCCAAGGTCAGCAGCGGCCCCCAGGCTGGGGACCTCAGCGTCTACTCGGTGTCAGCCCTGCCCGCCCTCTGCAAGCCGGGGGACCTGCTGGAGCTGCTCTACCTGGGGCCGTCGGAGCACCCGCCGCCGCACTGGGCCGTGTACGTGGGCGGCGGGCAGATCATCCACCTGCACCAGGGGCAGATCCGCCAGGACAGCTTGTACGAGGCGGCCGCGGGCAACGTGGGCCGGGTGGTGAATAGCTGGTACCGCTTCCGCCCGCTGGTGGCGGAGCTGGTGGTGCAGAACGCCTGCGGGCACCTGGGCTTAAAAAGCGACGAGATCTGCTGGACTAACTCCGAGAGCTTCGCCGCCTGGTGCCGCTTCGGGAAACGGGAGTTCAAAGCCGGGGGGGAGCTGCAGGCGGCTGCTGGCACCCAGCACCAGCAGCAGTACTATCTCAAGATCCACTTGGCAGAGAACAAGGTGCATACGGTGAGGTTCCACAGCCTGGAGGATCTAATACGCGAGAAGCGCAGGATCGATGCCAGTGGCAAACTGAGGGTGATCAAAGACCTGGCTATAGTGGATGGGAAAGAATAGGGAGGAGCGGTAGTACGTGGCTATCTTCCTTCTGCCCTGCCCGGGGAGACCAGCCTGCCGTAGAGTCAGGAGGCTGCACCCTCCTTCTGTGGGACGCGACTGGAAGCAGGATCCATGGCAACATTCCAAAAAAGACCAGCATTCTTTACACCCATAGCCAGTATTTTGTTTGGCTTTTAATAGCATTAATGCTGAAAGAGCGAGAGAGAGGAAGAAGAGGGGGGAGGTGCAGGAAGGCTGTTCTCAGAGTATGTGGACAAAGTCTCTCCTGTCAATCGATGTTGACCATTCTAGCAACATGCCAATAAAATTTCAAATTGAAATTTCTTTTTAAATTTTTATTTCATGGCTTTAATCCATGATAAGTTTTAAGCATCTGGGACCGTGGATGTGGATGTAGCTAAATGAGATTCTAGCTAATATTTGCCTTGTGGCCAACCAAAAGCATCAGTTATACTTTGCTAACTGGGAGAGAAAAGGGGGTGTTGGGGTGGAGGATAAATGCTTGTTTGTTTTCCTTCTCCACACTGCTGCTGCAACCCAAATTTTGTCCCAACCAACTCTGGCAAGCTAATTACTAGGAAAAAATACTTTCACATTTCTGGTTGAAATCTATCACATTTAAAATATTTGCCTTTGCATTCTGTTTGCAGTTCTCTGCTAAATGTCATCGTAATGCATAAGCTCTTTCCACCTCTTCCCTCCTCCCACCTTCCCTGCATTTTTTGTTTGATGTTTGCTTTTTTTTTTTTTTTAAGTTGGTGAGCAGCTATTTTCTCAAAATTAAATTCAGTGGTTAAAAGGAAGTGATGTATTTTGGAGAACATGTATTTTGTATACTCAGAGATCTGGCCACTAGGATTTCATGCTTGAGCTGTGGATTTTTTACCATTGTCTTGATATCTCTCCATACACAGGTCAACAGAATCCTGCAAGAAAAAATTCTGAATTCTGCATGTTACCTCTTTGGAACAGCAATTTATTGCATATTTACAATTCCGGTTAAAGAAATAGATGTAATGTGGCCAAGTTCATCTTGCATTTCAAATTCCCAGAAACTAAAAATTCTGTTCAATGTAAGTTCAGAAATCCACAGCATTAAAAGATACCTTTTAATGTCATGTGAGCACTGCCTTGTTTGTATTTCAGGTCCTGTTCACTCATTGCTTAATTCTAAGTTTTGAAGTGAAAGATCAGAGAATTAAATATATTTTTAAAAAATCTAAACAGATATACTGGGGCATTTCTTTTTATTATTCTGAGCTGCGTACAACTTGTAATTTTGTCTTTGCATGTTTCAGTGCTGGAAAGAAAATGCATTTGGTTTTGTTCTCCCCACATCAATGTCAGATGACAGAAGTAGTAGCCCTCTTTTGTATATATGTGATACACTCCACCCCCTATCAATGTAGTGTGTCCCAACTTTTTTTTTGTATTAATTAATCTCATAAGCAACCTTGTTGCAACAGTAATTTCATTTCTACAAAGCATTTTCCTACTATAGTTCAACCTGCAAGGGTGGAGTGTACTTTATTACAATAAAAGTGGTAGCATAAATATCCTTAAGAAAAAACAAACAAAAACCTGTATCCCCAAAACTTCACTTTTTCAGTGAAGGTCATTTAATTGGCTTTGTCCTTGCTAATAAATGTGGCATAACTATGTGGAAACAGCCAGTGTTCCTTTTATCACTTTCCCTAAAGTACCTTGTTTAGTACAATACAGGGTAAAAATGTGAATTGTAAAAACTGTTGAAATAGCCTCAAACCACAGGATGCTTTTTAATAAATGTGTAATATTTTAGCTTTATGTAGGCAATAGTGGCTGTCTGCTGATGTTAACTTTTCCCATAACATGAACAGAATCTTCTACCCAGTGTTTGTGTACCTTATTGTTGCACATTAGATTGCCTAAATCATCTGTTAGAACTGATTTCCCTGTACTACTTGGTGGGAGCACTGTGGGATTGCAGAACGGCATTGGCCTTACATCAAGGCACTTACAAAACATTAAAAACTGACAGGAGAAGGAAAGGTGGGCAAAAGCTATTTATTTTATTTTTTTCCTTATACAAAATAGGCATTAGAGACCTGAGGTTGCAAGAGGCAGGGAGAATTAAATGAAGAGGGAGTAAGTACCGGAATGTTTATGAATGAAGGCAAGAAAAATAGAGTCATAGTGTTATTTTTGATATCTGAAATGCTTTTTCTTCAAATTGCTGTTAGATTAATAATGGGATTAGAGGTTCCTTGGAAGAACAGGATTTTATGTCCTCACTAGTGAGAATTTAAAACGTAGTAAATTTAAGCTTTTCACTGTGCTTTCTGAATACTCTTTCTCTCTAAACCCCATTTTAACATCATATTTTTTACGATGATTTACTAACCTGGTTCAAAACATTACAATTTTCCTTGTCTTACCCAGCTAGATGCAGAATGGTATTTTGTAATATATAAAAGAAATTATAGGAGCTAGTGTATGCTTATTTATTTAAGCTGTGTCAGAGACCTTTGGCATCACTCTGGATTTGTACAAGTAAAGGTACAACAATCTAAGGCCTTAGTCCTTTGCCTATGGACTGGAGAAAAATATACTGGAAATAGTAACAGCTGGTTTTAACCTAGGATATAGTATTGTCATGACTCTGTTCAAGTAGCAGTCTGTAATTAGCAAACCTGCAGTTTCTTCTGTTATTTTTCTTTAGCTAGATTTCAGAGCTACTGACAGCAATCTGGTTCTGATTCATAGCCCATTAAAGTTAATGGCTCTTGCTGACCAGTGAACTTTGGATCAGATTGTTAGGAGGTGGTTAAAATTTGTGGAGCTTGAGGAACAGTGAGATTTAAGATGACACTTCAGAGACCAGGAGGGCCACTTTTCTGAGGTGGGAGACCATGGACACAGGGAACACTGAGAAAATACAGGAAGAAATCAGACAAGTTCTGAAACAAGAGGTGTTAACCTGAGATGGTTTAACCATCAGCAATCTGTTAAAAATACTAAGTGAGAAGTGGATATAAAAAGTTGTTCAGTGCCTTGAAACAAGAATTAGAAGGCAGGGAGCAGTCAGCTGCAAGAAAGGCAATGATGCAAATGACTTGCAGGTAAAAAAATGTGATTGATTGTATTCATCATTCAGGATCAATGG
Source organism: Brachypodius melanocephalos (assembly GCA_013398615.1). Taxonomy (NCBI): domain Eukaryota; kingdom Metazoa; phylum Chordata; class Aves; order Passeriformes; family Pycnonotidae; genus Brachypodius; species Brachypodius melanocephalos. The sequence continues at coordinate 10,353,548 of VZSR01003806.1, forward strand.
GCCTGACAGAGTTAACACTTCCATTTTCAGCACTAAAGATATTGACAAATTGTATTATATCTGTGGGATCTGTTTGCATTCTTTGGTCTAGCTACCTAGGGTAAATATTTACATCTCATTCATTGCTCTTGAAGTACTGGCTTGTAATATGACAGCAACGTCAAGATGCTTTGCAGTCTTTCTTCCGTGTCACATTTCAAGCTTTCTGTTAGCTGTTTGAGTAACAGTTCTGTAGAATTTCTTTTGCTTAGATATGATTCTCTTCCGAAATGCAATCTTTTGAATTGCTTTGAGACTTAACATTTTATTAAAAATTCAGTTCATGTCTTCTAGAAGTGTAGAGAGCCTTTGTGAAATGTTTTTCTGTCATGACCAGGATGTTTACTGCTTATTGGCTGTGCATATTGGGAGAGCACTCTAAGGATGAGTAGCAAAATAGGCTTTGCTACTGTCAGATTTTGTCTCCATCCTCATCTTATGTCTCCAGAGGACTTTGTTTTAATTTTTTAGGATTCTTTTTCTCCTTTCAAATGTTAACAGTTGTATAAAATGAAAAAAGAAGCCAAAAACCGAGCCTAAACCAAAACCCTTATAGCATGCTTTTTATGGCAGTATGCTATTGATCCGTATAGTGGATTTCAGGGTAAAAGCAGGGTGCAACAAGACATGGCCTTTGGGGTGTGACAAGAAGTGGTCCTTGGTCTGTGCTAGAAGGGGCACATTCTTAATTATCTTGCCTCATTTCACTTAAGTGTCTTTCATATTCAGGTAAGTAATGTGCAAAACTGCCAGAGTTTATAGACCTGTTTATGTGTGATGTATTGAGCGTCTGTAATTCCAGCCGTGCTGGCTGGAGTTGCGGTAGTGCTGTCTCACACAGAACAAGCGTGTCCTGTGGGATCAGGTGTCTCAGCCTGCCAAGCTCCCCACCCTCTGTCTGCAGCTACAGAGGAAGCAGTGGTCTGGAGAAGCTACTGTGAGTTTCAAGATTTGATTATTTTCTGTGAAAGATTTCTACTAGAGTAGTGTATGGATGGTATCCTGCCCATAATTATACTTGGATGTGACTAAAACATTCTATGTGCTGCTGCTTATGGTGTGAAAACACTCTGCTTCCTGCTTTATAACCCAGGAGAGAAGTCCCAGTGCCAAAGTAATCCAGAAATACTTGCAGAGGTATGATTGGGCACCCATTATATTGAGGGAGTTTCACTGCAGGGTTGAGGTCTGAAGAATAACATTACACGACTAGAGTGTGATCAAGTGCTGCTGTTAGTTTGAGTGTCAGTGTTTCCATGGCAAGTGTGGAATTTATTTGCTTACCTTATTATTATGAAATATTTAACTTTTCTGTCCTATGAGTTCAAATTTGATATGTGGAGCTGCCCTACGTTCATGGATCTTCTGACTCAATATTACTTTGATCTGTCAAGAGTTTTTTACAAGTTCATTGTCAAGAAAATTAATGAATACTGACTGGGAACAGATACTTTACTGAACTGCTACTAAATCAAAAAGAGAGTAGTGTAGATGTTAGGTTGAAAAAAGGGAATGAACTGAGAATCTTATGTTACTGGGCTTATCCACAGATTTGTTCCAGATTATATAATCTATACAGATATAAACTGCCAGTGCTGTATTTTTCTAAAGTGGTTGTGACATTCTGCATTCTCTCTTTTGCAAAATACTATTATCTAAATAATCCAAATCCTCAGTGAAGTTCTGTTTTTTTATATTGAAATTCCATTGAAGTTAACACTTACTTTATTCACATTTGCCTTCAAGAAATAAGCTAGTATTTTTTTGTTAATGGATTTATTGTTGAGCAGCTAGTAATATGCAGTTTCATTTCTAATTTTAAATATTTTGCATCAAGCACAAATGTATTTAAGTTGAGGTATCCAGAGGAATGATAAAACTTCCATTAGCAAAGTCCATTCAGATTAAGAATACGGTTGTTTAGAGGTTTTTTTCATATTTTTGTTGTGGAACTTTGGAGCATTTCTGATTCTGCGGATGATGCATATATGTAAAACTGTTTGCAGGATCAGAATTTTGAAAATAAAAGATCACTCCCCTTCACGTGGCACTAACTTTAGCCCAAAATCAAGGAGTAGGACTTAGCCAGGATCAAAACCTCAGCAGCAACCTTCTATGGAATTCAATGGAAGGCTCATGTGTGTGATGTCTACCATAAGGGCCTTAATTACATTTTCTTACTTGTACATATAGTAATCATCTATGCAAATTGGCATTTTCCTAGGGAAAGTGGGTTAATGCTTTTCAAACATCCCTTGGACTTTCTCTTGTGTGTCTGTGTGGGTACATGTGTTGATCACAAATAAAAAATTGGAGTTTAGTGCTGAAGAGCCAATATCTCCAGCTATTTTGACAGGAACTCAGGTGGAATTTGGAACCAGCGTGGGTAAAGCAGGAAAGAGTGGAAGAATTTGCAGTTAAACTTCCGCTGTTCAAGGAAAATACTCAGAGCTAAGCTTGAAATTCCATTCTTTCCCTTCTCCAAAGTGCAAGAGGGTGAGTAGCTGTGCACCCCTCACACATAAAACCATTCACACTTTGGAGATCCATGCTACTGCCTAGGCAAAATAGGGTGAGTAAAATATGCAGTGTCTCATCAGCCTTAAGAAGCAAACAAATTTTCACAGTTCAAACACTATTTGGATACAGTCTGGCATTGGCAATGCATTTTGCAAAGTCACATTTTTAAGCTGATAACTAAACAGCATAATGTTTATAAATGGGAAACCTCAATAAGCCTTCTTGTTAATCTTTATACAGCAGAGGTAAGAGCTTGTTCGCAGTTTGTGTAAATAAAAGAGTAACGCTGATTCAAGAAAATTATCATGGGGTAGAATTTGGAAATAAATGAAACAATCCAACTCCAAATTTGGTTCTGATGTGACACCATCACTACTGCAGGTAAATAAATGGCAAATACTTAACAGTGTGAATAAATACAAGCTTCTGTATTGTGACAGTTCTTCACAGCAGAGTATTTTATGCCACAAAAAGAATATTCCATGTATGTTATTCAATATGAGTAAACATACCACAATCTGGTCTTAAAACAGATCTTTTCTTCCATATGTTCCTATTGTTTCCATATGCCCTTTCAGTCAGCTGAAAGCAATATAAAAACTAAGCCTGAAAAATATACTAATTGATTGTAAATATTTAGGCAGAAATTTATATGCATATTGACATATAACTAATAGATGTACTTGTGTATATATGCAGATTTGCATACCATGTGTTATGCATACACACACGACAAGTCTTGACTATTTTGTTAGTATTGGTAACAAATGTCAGTCATTTCAGTATGTATATTATCCATGTAACAGATGGGTACCCAAGACTTTGCTGACAGGATTTTAGCACTGTCCAAATATTTGTTCTTTAGGGTATGCCATGATCTCCTGACATCAAGAGAAGTGAGTTAAATATGTGGAGTTTGACATATTGCTACTTACTGGAGGAAAAATATCAAGAAACACTACACTTTGCAATAATGAAGTACCCTTTTAGAATGAATTATGCTGCTACTGACTTGTGTATTTATAAATAAAAGAATGATCCAATGAAGAATCCATCTATCTTTCTCTTTGGCATCTTTAAATTGATAGTGCCACAAGGGTTTTTTTCATAATTCGAATGCGCTTCCACTCTGTAATATTTTGGAATCATATCACTGAAAATAGTAGAGTTGTTTGGACATGCTCAGCTATTGTTGTGTAGTTGATCTAAAGTAAAGAAGTGACTGGCATTGATATTTCTTGATTTTTCTCATCTTTGAATTGCTAAATTTATTTCAAAGGCTAAATGGTATGACTTTGAAAAGCACTTACTACTGATTGGACACTCTCCATTGAATTCATTAGTGATTTTTCACCAGAGTTATTTGGACCATATTTAGGCTTATACTAACTTCTTTTAGAAACTTATACTGAACAGATAGAGGATGAAAATCACCTCTGTCTGAAGAGTTGTTACTGTGGACTGGATTGCTGAGAGTTGTATTTCTGAGTCCTTGAAAAGTGAAATTTCATTTCAAGAAATAGAATAGCCCTGTTATTCTGTGTCCTCATCCACAAAGTTTTTGTTGCACCTGCTGAAAGACTATGGATCTTTTACCTATCAAAAATTCTTCATCCTCATCAAACTACCTGTGGGTGATATGAGACCCTTTTCCATGTACAAGCCTGTGTTACATAGACTATCGGAACCAAATCCTTGCCCAGAGATTTCTGTCATTTCCAGAGGCTGTAGGAAATGAAATAAGAGAATTCACTCATTTATTGAGCCGAAGCCTTTTAATAAAAGTATTTTATTGAAAGAAATAAATACATTGCTACAAAAGGTCAGTGCAGTCTTAGCAGATCATGGACCACCATTGCTGACAACTAAAACATTGCACAGAGCATCAGCAATAGCTGCTTTTAAGAAATTTAGATTGCATGTTAAGGTATGACATCACTGCAGAAGTACCTTAGATGAATGCAAGGACCTATTTATGTTTATCAGAGACTATATGATGCAACTGTTAATATGCCAGAGCCTACTTTAGCTTTAGACTCAGACCTTGTTACATGATATGTCAGCCTACCTGGCAGGCTTTCTGGATTAGTATTTCCAGTCTGTTCTGACTTTATACCATTGATTCTTCAGTTAGGGGTAATCAAGGGTCATTAATAGTGAAAAGTTCACTTTAATTGACCCATCGACTCATTTTAATTATAGCAATATAAAAGAGTGTCGGGTGCCAGACCCCTACACAAAGGGTTAGTTAATATGCAGATTCATCCTAGCAGTAATACTGCCTGGATCCCCTAAGGGCTATAGAAGAGTTTCCTACTTTATCTCTTAAGCTGAAGAAATAGGAAAAAAAGACTAGTAGAAAAACAAGGGTTCTAAAAAGAGAAGTCATACTGAGCAGAAATCTTGGGCTATTCTTTTATATTTGTCTTTGTATACAGATAGAAGCATGTGCAGATAAAACTTCTCTGTGTTAGAAGCACCAATTATAGAAATGATACCCTTTAAATTTTACCATGATAGAAGATTGCATACGTACACTGAATAAAGAGGATAATCTTTTGCTTTTCCATTTCACAGCATGCTAGTAACTTTTCTTAATCCGTAGGAACCCAAAGTTCACTGTCTGCTGATAAGGTACCCCGAAGAGCAATAGAAATGTCAAGTTTTTTGCGTACTGTAAGAGATACTTTTTTCAGTACTGAAAACTGATCTTCAATTTCATTCTCCTGAAAGCCTTAATCTCATACATACCTTGGAACTTTTAATGACTTTCCTAAGAATAATGTCCAAGATAACGAGAAAGGAAATGAAGTAGAAATAAAAAAATGTCAGAGAAAGAATTTGTTTCATGTTCATCCATGGACTGTCATATATTTCTTTTTCCCTTGAGATAGGAATAAGATTCCTATTGATATTTAGGGAACTGTTTGGTTAGAGGCCTTCATAGACTTAAAAAAATATCAGGTGTGCTTTACTGAAACAAACAATGCAAAGCAAAAGGAATACAGAACTTTTCAAGTATAAAAGAGTTGCTATATTGGCAGGAAGACTCAATTCACATTCTTTATCTATTCCAATCTTTATATGAACTAGTTCCAGACTGAATAGCTCAAAAACATGAAAGAGTTTTCAGTTGTTTTTGCTCACAATGTTCAGTGTTTTACAAATACGACTAGTCATTTGTGGTACCTCAGCTTCTCAGAATTTCACTGAAGACTTGTCAAACTGGTTATTTTTTCCAAATATTGTCAAACTTTTGCCTCTTGAAAATAAAGCCCCCAAGCAGACTACAGTGAGAAGCTGAACACTGAAAACAGATTATGTGGAGCTTGGAAAATATTACTCACATATTTTTAAAAGCTTTCACTTATGTCAAATCTTACAAAACATAGAATTCAATATTCTATCCTCCTAAATATTAAATATGTTAGGAATCTTAAACATACAAGTTATCATAATGTACGACATGTGGAAAAAAAAAGGTAACTGCTAAGCAGTTTATCTTAAAAATGAGCTCTCTATATCTTGGATACAAGATGTAAAGGTTGAAAAGATATTCTTTAAATATGATTTATGAACTAATCTACCCCTTCTGGACGGGATTTCCATTAGAATAGAATTAAATGTGTCTATGTAGATCAATGCTTGTGTTATATTTTTTTTGGTTTTTTTTGTTTTTTTTTTTTTTTTTTACTTTTGCAGAAGAATGGCTCTGTGTGATCACAGCTAACCCCTACAAGGATACTGGCATCTCTATTATCTGTACATTGAGTGTGATCATTAACTGCTAGCCAGGAAGACAGCAGTAGAAAAATCAATATGACTTTGGTCAGAGGAAAAATAAGCCAGTGGTGATAGTTGTGGGAATGATCCTTTCACAAATGACATTTTGTCCAATTTCTGAATAGGGACAACGCATGATGCAAATGCAACAGAGAGTGGAGGTAAAAAAATCAATTCTAATACTTAGCAGACATAAAAAATAGTGTTGGAAATGACACAGTGGAACACATAATGGAGCTTCCACCAGGGCCTGTAATATCATATGAAACTGAAAAATGATCACCAAGGGAATGATATTTAGAAATGTCCTTGCCATTCCTATGGTGTTAGTGTCACCAGGTAATGTAAATATAAAATAAGCAATATAGCCAGTCAACCTAGCTCTCATCTGGTTGCTGAGAAGCACCCCATGTTCTTTCAGACCTTGATAAAATGCAAACTGTTGCCACGTAAAAATCTGATTCACCTGATTTCAGTGATCAATATCGACTCAGGCTTTTTCAATAGTTAATGGGAACGGGATGTCCGAGCTAAGTCACTCTCTGAAGATGCCTGAATCTCCAATGGTTACAGGGAATCTTTAACATAGCTACAATCTTAGTTTAGCATAGCTAGAATCTTAGTCTACATATTAGAGTGAAGTGGGATAAAAACACACTGCAAGGCTCTGATCTCCCCTCCTCCTCCAGTTTTTCACTGTACATACAGTCACACATCTGGACCATGCTCCGAGGACAGCTCATCCTATAATAGCACGTATGTAATAAAATCACACACTGCAAATGCCTTTCTCTCTCCCTGTTCGCTGTTTTCACAACTAAGATTAACTGCTGGAGTAGCTCTCAAAGATGACAGTAACTTAGAAAAAAATTGTCCTGAAACTACATGCCTTCCTCTCTGCCAAACCAATAAATCTTGGTCTATTGAGTTGGAGAATGCTGTATGATCTCAAAACAATGACAGTCTGAGATAGATTATAGATAAACTCTGTAATTAAACAAACATTAAATGACACAGAAATTATGTTGGAACTATAAACAATATATTATTTTAAAAAATAGGAATTTTAAAATGTCTGCTGAATCATTTGCCCAATTTTAATCACATAGAGAGAGAGGAAAACCTGCTGCCCTCTAGTAAGTTTACAGAACTCAGTCAATTATTTTAAGGATTTCCCAGGAACTGATTGCCAGAGCATCTGGACATCTTACAATAAATTAAAAGCAAATATTAATTACACAACTATCCATTCAGACAGCTCAATGCACTTTAGCTGCCATTTATTTGTCTCACAAAGGACCAACATACTGACATGTTAGTTAATTGAATGCTTGATTGAACAAGTAAACCTTACCACTACAGCCTGCCAAATTTAAATTCTGGTGGCCTGCCAGGGAAATAGTTTTTCACTGTGAGAACCCAGCCCTGATATCTTAGAAAATGTAAATCTGATGGCTCATTCTATGAGATTATCATTTTTCTGAGGTGATACAACGTGAGAGGTGTTCTAATGTATGTAATGTAAAGATATGAGAGATGATTTCCTTAGCAGTAGAAGTTTTAAATATTGTTAATGAAATCTTCAAGCATGTCTGAGAAAAAAATATCAGCACATATTTATAAATTCCTGCTGTATGCTAATTACAGCAGATTCTGTTAAAAAAAAAAAAAATTAAAAAAGATACATTCTGTATTTGCTGAAAAATCCCAGGTGATTATTTGCATTGGTTTTACCTTAATCTCAGGTAGCATACATGGAGATAGAGAAGATATGGATAAATAATAGAGATTATATTTGAAAGGATGCTTTGTGCTAGGAAAAAGAAGCCCATAGTCATCTAGAATATCAACTACATAACCTTACTAGTAAAAACTTTATTATGCTCTGTATTTCTATAGATGACAGGATGTCCAGTCAGCCATATATATATTCACTTATCGACATCAAAACTTGAGTAGATAGTGTTAGTGACAGTCACTACAGCAAGGAGAGAGCAGATTGCTTTCAGGAGACTGAAGTGTAAGAAATTAATGTAGCCACTTGTGATTGAGTTAGCACACTTTAAGATTAATAACTTACCTTTACTGTTACTCAAAGCAATGACAAAACATTATTTGAAAGTGATGTAAGACTTTTACCAGAGCTCTGAGAAATCTCTGAGATTCTAAAGCTGAGGTCCTGATATTAAGCTAAAGTAAGCTGAAGAAATGAGAAATTAAGAAAGAATTAAAGTCAGGTAGAAGACCCAAGTTTGATACCCTTAATAACACTGTAATTCCTCAAGTGATTAATTCCTGTATTTTGCTCATATGTTCAATGATTTATTCATTAAACAATGATTCTTGTTTAGTCATTTGCAAACAGAGGAAATAGTTTGCTCTTCTGTAGCCTGCAGTGTAGTTCACCTTCTTACCTCACCTGCAAAGTTTTACCTAAAAGAATTCATGCAACTCCCACAATCTCCTCTGCTTTATTCCTGTGACATGGGTTATTGGAGATGTCTGTGGCTCATGAGGGTATGGTGGCACAAAGAGTAGATGTTCTCTGAAATCCATTTATGTATAGCAAAAAGACTAACTTGTTTGAGGATTGGACATGGTTATTCAAGTGATTGCACTCATGGTTCAGAATCAGCTCACTAGCTGGGGACTTGTCATTGAAAAGTGCTGTAAGAAGTCCATCTTTCAGGGTTTGAAACTGCCAGTTTTTATTAAATGCAACGTCAAATTCATTTCCCCATTTGTATCTAGTACTTTTAAACTAATTGCTTTCCTGTCCTCAAAGTTACATTAGCTGTTGCTTTTCTTCAAAGGCAAGATAATCTTATATGTTTTGATGGCAATGCCATTTCATATTCTGTCAATGCAAATCTCTTTGACAGGACTGGTGACCTGCGGCTGAGTGCTCAGGCAGCAGGTGGTAAAACATTTGTCCTCCTTGTCATGTTTTTAGATCAGCACATTCCACTCACAGAAGTGGAGAGAAAGGCCACAAACTTTCAAAGACAGTCTTACTTTGTAAAATCACAGATACAGTCACATATTTATCTTTTCTAAATCAGAAAAGCTGTTATTTCTCAGGTACCTTGTTCTTTGTTTCGACAGTCCCTTATAGACAATTCCTTATAATACATAATTATCACATTTAATACATGTGTTGTATTATATATTATATATGATACTTGATATGCTTGAAGTCCTGCCTTTCCCCACTGTTATGCTGCTTTGAATCTGATGAAAATCCAATTAAAAATGTTTTTTTGCTACAGCTTGATAAGTGCAATTTTGAGCCAGGCCTGACCAGTTACAGAAGTAATTCTGATATGGGCAGTATTTCCTGTGCTCTTTTGTCCATCAGCATTCCAACTTACCTCACCCGTACAGTCACCACCCCTTGGTACAGTGTGATGGATGGTATCCCAAATGCAAAGTTTGTGTCACTGTGCAGGGAATCACAGAAAATTCAGTAGCATTAAAAAAAAGGATGATGTTCTTGCATTCAGTTACAACATCATCCTTGAAGGCAAACGTCCTATATTCCTGAACCTTTCCCAGTGCTGTTTAATACATATAATTAAGAAGCAATTGAATAAAATACATGGACATCATCTGGAGCTGTAATCAGAACCCAAGGCTGCCTGTGGAAGCTGGAAGAGCTCAAGCCAAAGCCCATCAAAGTCAATAGACTCTCTTTCATCTGTTTCAAAAGGTTTTGAATGAGGGCCAGTCTTGCTTCTGAAGCTCTTTCTAGACTCAATTTATACATGGCTATAATCTGCCTGTAGTTGCCATGGCACAGAACATGAAACCACTTAAAATGAGGAAGATATTGAAGTGCTAATGCTGCACAGTTCAAAGTATCAAAGGTGAATTTAAGTAATAAAAAATTCTAGCTACCTCTCTGCAAGTTCTTTTCTTCGTCTCCTGATTTCTCAGTATTGAATTTTAGTTCATAGCTAACCAATGCAAGACAATGACAGGAAGCATTTGTATATCCTTACTTCACTGCTCAACTGTACTTTTTTCAAGTTTATTGTGATGGTATATGCTCTGATTGATCAGATGCCATAAATCACTTTATCAAGTCCCATCAAGTAATGACATTTCCTATCCAAAAAGACAGATGAATAAAGGATACCCAGCTTAAAAAATTGATATACAGAAATCTTAAATGTTCCTTTCATGAATTTCAGAGCTGACTGAAAATCATCAAGTGAAAATGGCTGCCTGAGAAATTCCAACATTCCTCCATAATCCCTGCTTCAATTATTCCTAAGGAAGGATAAAAAAAGCATGAGATAAAGCCATGATTGAAACTGAAATATCATTTACATTAATATAATTTGCACCAAGTCTTTATTCACAGGCTTGAATTTTACTTTTTTTCATGACTGGAAAAACATATAGATATATTTAAATAATCCCATCTTGAAATAAAAAGTGATAATATCCATTCTTGGAAAAATGTAATATTTATCATTTGGTTTATTAAATTAAACCAGTTATTTGTGCATTAATTCATTCATTATGAGTACACTTTAGAATAAGATTTGGAAATGCATATAAAAATTCAAATACTTCAGAAATCCTCATTACTTTTATGAAAACACTTTTTCAGTTGTAAGTAGATATAATTAGTTTTATTTCCAGCTTGCATTTGAAGAGTAGGACATTTTGTCAGGCAACCAAAATAAATCTCTTCTCTCATACTTTTAGATATTACATTAAACTTCTGCTGATCATATTGTCTTTTCATAGCTTCTTCTGAAAATATGATTATCTCTTGATCTGGACAAATAATGGTGGTTGGTTGGTGATTCTGGTCATGGTATCAGAAACTAAACTATGTAAATATTCACACATTTGTTAAGTGGCCCACTGCCATCCAGTTTAACACATAACAGTGGACATCACAGTGCCTGTTGAAGATTCTGAAGCAGCCATACCATCTGCTCTTTGATTCAGAAGACAACATGAGAGCAGACTACATTTTGGGATTTATTGTAAATCCTCATCCAATAGTTCTCTTCAGAGGTCTGCATTATCTGCCTGGTCACCTCACTCAGATTCTCAGGCTCTAAAATGCTGCAGATGTCAGCTCTGCAGTCAGCCTTACAATTCATGATTCAGAATGACTTGCATCAAGACATTTCTCCATTGTGGAACGTCAAATCAGAGATTATTTTTACTTCCATACACCTGCATTCAAGTTTTTATTATTAGGAACCACAGTATTTCTCTACTGGAGGAAAGAAAGAGGCAGGAGGGAGAGAAGTGAGCACCAGAGTAACTATAATGTTTACGCTGCATAATCCTGAAGCTTTTCTTGGTAGAAGTGGTGGAATAACAATATCAGTTCTAATGAAGAGACCAAAATTACTGAAGGAATGATTTGAAACTTTAAGGATTTTTGGGACCAAATAACATGGGTGGAATGGCCATCAGACACTGTTTCCTACCATCTTCCTTTGATCAACGAACTTTGTATATTGAATTTAAAATTTCAAATCTTAAAAGCCAAATTTTATATTACTTACATTTAATTTTGGATGCATTTTTTTCTTACTAGATTGATCCCTGTGTTTTTCTAACTCACTAAGGCATCTTTTTACAGTGACCAGCACAAGAGTCTGTAAGAAATACACAAAAATTTATCTTTTTCTGTTCCAATTAAGAAAAAAAAAAAGGCACAATATCCTCTCTACAACATTAATTATAATTGATTATAATTCCAAACACTCTGGAGAACCTACAAACACCCATTTCCTCTTTGTTTTCTATCAAATTCCTGTCTCAACATTTACCATTTTTTTTATATCATGCCTCCATTTCTCATGTAAAATCAATTCTTGTTCTATGATACATGAATTTCCTAACCCACTTTCCCAATCTACTTTCAATGTATTACTAATGATTTTCTATCCTAATTTTTTTTCACCATCTTAAGGAAGGGAAACGCTGTGGTTTTATTATGAGGTTTTCTAGGCCTAATTTTTATGACTGTCTTCTGAGTCCTCCCATTTAGTAAAACTTTTCTTGTGCTTTCAGGATACCTGATACGAGGCTCCAAATATTCCTTGCTAATTTTGGACACAGTTTTGTAGAAAGACATTGTAAAGCTCCCTGCATACTCTATGATATTTTTTATACCTCCTATTATCTTCCTTGGTTTAAAAGCAAGTTTGCTTCCTTAAAGCAAATTCTTAATAACTCTTAATTTCTTAAGGTTTTACTTTTCTCCTATAAATTATAAAGGCTTTTGGCAGGACTTCCATAGTATCTGACACAAATTTAGGGTCAGTAAGAAAAGGACAGATTAAGTGTTTTGGAGAGGGATCTTACACATTTACTTGAAGCAAATTATTTCTTTGTCCTCAGAGTCTATTTGCCACACCATGTTGTAAAACTTTCAACTCAAAAACTCAGGAAAATACAGATGAACTTTCAAATTGTTTCCAGATAAAGATTTTTTTTTCTCCCACAGCAGTTCATCAAAACATTTTGAAGTTCCGTTTTCAGAGGAAAGCAATAAATGAATTGCAGGTTTTCAATTATTAAATGTTTAAACAAGTTGTTTGGCCTCAGTCCTAAATGGCTGCAATAATTCAGTGTTACAGAGCAATTAAAATATTAAAAACTCATAAATAAGAGTGCAGCATAGTTGCCACATTAATTTGAAAGATTTTCTGTGATCACCTGTGTAACTCTCTACCAGATCTACTGCAAAACCATCTGAAATGTCAGGTTTTTGTTTGCAAAACATTACATACAGTATTTTATTATCTGCTGTCACTTTCTTCCCTGTTTCTCTGCCTCCCAAGACTGCAACCAAAACTTTTACTTGCTGCTTCTTTTGATCTAGGGTGGTCTTCTACAGGTTCACTTAAGCCACTGAGTTTTTATTTTCTTCTTTCAAATACTCATCTGATACATATGGGGATTATTACATATGTGGCCCTCTGAGGGAATGGGCTGGCCATGAGAAAAATGCAGCATGAGTTTTGGACTGTCATTAAACAGGTTTGCTGAGAAAAATGGAGCAAAGGTCCTCCTTTACTACCACAAATGCGAACAATGTAACTTTAACAAAGGATACTGACTGGCACCATGGGCATTCGGCGTGTTGCCAAAGCAGGAAAAGCAAAACCTTGTCTAGTTCTGCTCATGTGAACCCACAAAAAAACCCTCCCAGTGCTGGTAAGGGAATGACGAGTCATTGTTTTGTTATTTTCTAATTTTCCTGTTATTTTGTCTTTGCTTTTCTGCTGATGATCCATAGGGTCACCTCTCCAGACACCCATCAGGATATCTACAGCAATCCCACCAACCAGGAATAGACACGCAGCTGTAATTAAATTCAGTTTTCTTTGTCAGACAGGGCTAGAGGCATGATGCCAAATATAGGGATGATAAGATCCCTTGCTTGGTGAGAAGTGGCCAAGCTCATATTAGAACTGCATAATGATATTTCATTACACTTATGACCACCAGAAAGATCTCCACAGCAGATTCCTGAAGTTCTTAGGCTCCAAACACATGGGAAAAATATTGCATATATTCCAGAGAGAACATTCCACATTTTGTCCCAGAAAAAAACCTTAACAAATAGCACATTATGATCTTTATGTACCACACTGATAAAACTTCCCATTCAATTTAACCTTCGAAACATCCTCCCTGTCTGTCCCCCAGATATAATTTGTGAGTTCAGCAGGGAATATAATTATTGAACAATGAGTGTTTCTCAGAAAAAGGACAACATAGTGAGCTTGGAGAATAAGCAGCTTTTGAGTTTTCTCTCACTAAAGCACTCTTGTAAATTTACTTGAACTCTGATGAGAAAAAGACAGCTGCATTCAAGAGGAGTAAGATCGTGTGAGTCACAAGGAGCATTTATTCCCTGAAAGAAATGAGAGAGAAAAAAATTCCTTTACTCTGTCATTAGTAGGGGTTCAAAATGTTGGTGGTGCTGGCAAGGACATAACTGCCTGCTAAAAAACTTCAGGGGAGAATAATCTAGTCTTGCCTCAGACATGAAAATATTAACATTTCAGAAGCAACATCACTATGTGATATTTCAATATCACTATGTGATAATAAAAATTATTTCAAGGAGAGTGCTAGTCTCAAACAGCTGGTACGAATAGACAAGTGGCTGACAAGTGTTTCTAAAGCCTGCCTTTTCTTATTCTTTTTCCTCTTCTTCTGGATTCTTTGGGAAATATATTCTTTGTGTCCATTTATAGCGTCTAACATGTAATTATCACTAAACTGATTGGCAATTGAATCAGGCTGTCTTAAGCACTCATGAAAACTGTTAAATAAATAAATAAAAACACAGTCTTCTAAGGAGCAAATTGACAGCACAAGAATAGTGTGAAATTCAGTCATTAGGGAGATAAATAGAAATAGGACTTCATTTTATAAAGATTTGTTGTGATCATCATTATCAACAATTACATAGTAAGTTTTTTTTAAAGTTGTAATGGTGGTAATAATGGCTACAGAATTGAAAGAGCTCAGCACACAACATGCAAAAGCTGACAACTTACTTTTATGCTTTAGTGGGAGTGATGCTGTCAGAGGTAGTGGCTAAAAAGCTGCTAGGAGAGTGTGAGCTCTCTACACACAGGCTGAACATCACTAAAATGTGACACTTCTGTCTCCAGTCATTGGATCTGGTGTAGGTAAAATGTTTCCCTGTCAGCAGAGGAATCAGCTTGTGTTTTCACTGAAGTTAAAGAATATGCCAGGCTGTGGAAGTTTGTAATGTTCAACACTGACTTCCTTTATACTTTGTTCATCCATCAGTACTCAGAGAAGTGCCCATTTTGGGAGTTACACAGTTCTGGTTTTTCCAGGCAAGTGTCAACCTTGATCTGCTGCCAGAATGTTTAGAGGGCTGAACAGCTCAGGAAGGGAGAGGTTTATAGAGATAGCTTTAAGTTATGAAGTAAGAATTAGGCAGAAACATTATTCAGTACAGGATTTTAATATCTGCCCTAAGAAGATGTTAAATATCAGTTGCAGACTGTGAAGAAAATGGAAAATCTAGATCTGTAAATCCACATGGGATCAGTAAGATGACAATGACTCTAAAATCGTTATTGTAACTATTTTCCTCATCACCCCTCCCAGTCTGATGTGAGAAGGCAGACTGATGGGTGAGAGTCACAAACATCAGCACCCATGGGAGCTTAAATTGGCACTACCAATGGCTCTGAGTGCAGAGAGATTTTTAGAGACCACGACTTTTAGACACCTGAGAATCTTGGTTGCAAAGAGGTGTTCTGCATCTCACATGAAAATAATTCAACAGATATGTCTCTGTTTAAACCCTCCAAGACTTTGAAATAGCCTTGGTAGCCCAGTAGGGAATCATATCTTAGTGTTTTTCTTCCAGACTTGAATTCTGTCTGCAGAAATTGAAGGGAAAACAATTACATGGAGAGTTATTTGTCTGATCAACGATTCATGTTAGTGTCTGGCTAGAGACTGGTGATTTAGTTTTAATTTTAAAATTTGTTTATTGTCAAAATTCTTTCCCCTTCAGGTACTTTTTATTGATGTCCTTTTTCTTCTATGCATTTATGAAGATTTAATATCATTACTGCATGTTGTGAAAGAATTCCCTCTGTGTAACTTATATAAGAAAAAAACCCATAAAAATTCAGTGGAAGGGAAAAGATGAATATCCAATATTTTAGAACTGTTTGAATATGGAAAGTATCATCATAAAACCAACAGATTCTGATGACAGGCAAAGCAACACACACATTCACTGCCTAAATTAAATGCTTGAAGGCTCTAAGACTCTTCTGCAAACCTGCTGGTTTTCCTATATGAATCTAGCGGGTATTTTTAGCCTTTGTAATTTTGGAATACACTGATTTTTTTTTTTCAATGAAGTGGCATATTAATCTACAGAGAAGACTGGGATTTTTATGAAACCAGTGAAACTTAGATGTAAACTACTTTCTGTCTTTTATTTTTGCTAGGAGGATGGAAATAGATCTATTGAGATTTTGGAGAACTGTTGTTTGTAATTATATGTGATTACTATTTACAATGATTCTTCAAAGGAATGCCATTTATTTATGGTTTTCATCTGCTACTGGAAGTGTATAAATCACTGTGCCTTGCTGCATTGTTATCACTCAGCTGAGATGCTGCATAAGTCAGCCTTGAGCCTCAGAAGGGTTTATGATCATGTTCTTAAAGTTGTCACAAAGCTGCCAACATTAAAACATTTTCATAAATCTTTTTACTAACCTGTGAATCATTTTGGTTTTGCTATAATGTACATTACATACATTACTTTTTTCCTTCTTTAGCCTCCTCAAAGAATTTTTGAATAAAATACTAAAGAGTATTGTGTTCTGGAGAATGTAAAAAAAAATTAAGTCTATGTAGACAGGACCTCTGCCAAAAGGGACTTAACCTTCAAAGTAGAGAACAGCTCTGAGATTTCAGTCCTTCCACTATCTGTCAGACTCCTATTCATTTCACTTGAATCAGGCACTTTACAGTTTCTTAACAGACAAAGCAAACAGCTTTCCATAATAATACTGCAGAGGCAAAGATTTTATAATGCAATCATGCACTTTTCTTTTTAAAACTATATAATTTTGTTCTGTTGATTAGAAGTAAAGATATTCCTAGCAGTGAAACTTGAAATGTAAAAATTGCCCAATTCACTACTCACTCATCTTCTGAGCCAACTGTTTTGTCTTTCATTCCTTTTCTTTCTTTGGTTATTTAACACACATAATGCTCAAGCCCAGCTGGTAGACTAAGGAGTCCTTTTTTCTGCTGAAAAATAATCATGCAAAACTATCTTTGATGCTTACTGTTTTCCAGCAAAGGATATGAAAATTATTTGCAAAAACTCTCTGCTATATGCCTAAAATGTTTGCTCAGGTGTATTTTTTGTTAATCTGAGGCTCATGGGATGAAATTGTCTGCACCTGCACAACTAAAATTAAATCAGTTTTGCTAGTCATGTCAATGAAATTAGGATTTAAAGTGCAGATAATTCCCTTGCCAGTCCTCATTGCCTACAGTCAGGGGAATAATTCAGGTATGTAATCATAGTTGTGCACTGCTATTTCAAATGTTGCAGTGTATCTGAGACATCAGCCCACAGCTGGCAGACTTAACAAAAACGTTCTGAAAAAATCTACTCTCTTCTGGAGTGATGGCTAGAAGCCAAATGGAAACTCAAACACCACTGAACACCCATATTTCAGAATCTAAAATTCATTGCAGGTGGGAAGCCCTCTCATTTAAAGGAGAGAGAATCTAGAATTCTAGTTTCTAGAATTTTTCCATTCCACTAGAACAGGCAAATAAAATAGTGATATGAAGAGTTTTCCTTGCTTCTCTCCACTGGCAGTGAAGGTAGCTTAGCTGACTCTTCAGTTACTTTTGGGGTTTTTTACATTGCTAAAGTTACATGGTACTTCATGTCCTTGGAGTAAGCTTTTCTGGAAACCAGAGAAAATTATTTATGTGTCTGCCATTTTTATCTGAAAAGCCTGTCTGCCATTTACAAAGATCTAAACTCCAAGCAAAAAAAATGAATAAGGTATTTGAGTGTAAATATTTGAACAAGAAGTTTAGTTTGAAATTATTCAAAGTAAAACAGAGCTGAATAGTCAAAGCAATTGCAGCATACTATTGAGTCATTCACAGACGGCACAAGTGTTACAGCCCCCAGCTACAAAGCGTTGCTCAAGCTGTTGCATTTCATGTTCTCAGCTCTTGAGGTTCCTGCTTCAGTCCCTGTTGTATTAACCAAGAGTTCAGCTGTCACACAAAGCTTGCAAACACAAAGCACAGAAAGTGAAACTGAGTTCATTAATGATATAGGAGGATAAAGCTCCCTGTGTTAATATGTTCTATGGTAATTTTCCACCCAAAAGGACCATTTGAGATTCGGCACAGTTGTGCTTTGTGAAAGAAAAAAAAGAACCCAAGTGGAAGTTGAAAAAACTTCACATCTCAAAATTGACAAACTACAATTCTCTTTTCTTAGGATGATATTTTAAGCTAAACCATATCCATCAGTAGGCACACTGACTTCAATCAAACTGACCATAGGGTGAGATATTACCCAACATATGATTTTTTGGCCTTGCATTTAGTTTTTGCTTCTGCCTGTACATCAGAGACAGCACAGAAAAAGCACTGTTTTTTTAAGACCCTCTAGTGATCTATCTAAAAGAATTGAATGCTATGATTTCAATGTTTTTCCTAATGTTTTGTTGGAGGTGAACATAAACAAAAGAAGTGTACATACAATAGTATACAAAGATATCAGGAATCTTCTGGAATTTTTTTTACTCTGAAAACTGCAATTTAGGGTTATTCACATTAGGAGTCTTCTCAATGGATCTATGTTTAGAATCCTTTTGGAAGCTATTTTATCAATATAGGGCAAGAACAGAAATATATGTAGTTTGTCTTGACAGAGAATAAAAGCATGAATTATTTCAGGAAAGTGAAAATATAATGCATGTTTTATGTAGACACCAGTGAGAGAAGCAGCAGAACCTGTAAGCCTGAGCCATCATGCTCTTTATCCACACCTCTACTGTCAGCTGGGTCAGGAGCCTGCTCCAGCAAGTGTGAATTAATCTATTTCTCATGCCTTAACCATCAAGCTATGGAGAGATGTCTTCAAGAAGGATATGATTTATCCCTTCCCTAATTTTGTCTAACTACCTGGAACATTTATCCTCATTTATTGCCCCAATAATACTCATACTCACAAATGGCCCAGGGCCTTTCTGTGCTGACACAAAATATGAAGCAGGAGGAAGCATCCTGAGGAATTTATGTTTCAGACAAGAAGCAGCAGGTTGCTCTACAGCTCACCAACATCAGTCTGTGGCAGTCCTTGAATGGAGAATTACAAGTCATGACATTATCAAGGCAATGCACAGAAAAACCAAAAAGAGCACGTGCAAATGGAGAAAATAACACCGTCAAGGAGGTTTTCTTTTTGTTCTTTTCCTAAAGAAAAAAAAAAGTTAAAATTAAAGAAAGCAACATTCCCATATCTATTCTTTGAAACTCATATACTTTTCCTATAAAGCAATAAATTGTTCTCTTTCTTATTCTCTCTCATTCTTTGTCTTTTTTTCCTGTCCTTTCCTGTCTCTGCCCTTCCCCCCTTTGTTTTGCTGGGTGTTTTTAATGTTCAGCTGTAGCTTGTTGCTAATAATTCAAATTCACTGCTCTGCAAATGCTTTCCAATTAGTGATAAATGACACTTCACACATTTGCTGCTTGTTTGTTTAACAGCTGCCACTCCTCAATATGTATGTTGTAGATATCTGGAAAAATGCCATGTTTGTGTTCTGTACAGTAGCAGGGTTTTTTTGTGTTGAAATTATGTTTTTGAGCAGCATTGTAATGTTCTCTTTATGGTCATTCACTGCCAAATTCAGGCACCAGACACTTACATTATTTTCAGTTTCAAGAGATGACATGACAGAAATAACAAGACAATAAATCACAATTATACTGCCTGAGTAAACATCAGAAATGTTGATTACAGCACAATGATAGCAATCTCCTCCTTATTTGCTGAAACATATTAGCCATCCATACACAAAATGTTGATCTTACATTTAAATTTTTGAATAAATTTAAAATAGGATTATTTAAGGCTTTTTAAAGAATAAGTTTTTATTGGGAGAGGGGATAATAAATATTCTTCAGTTTGGAGTTAAAAAAAAAAAGTAATGTTACACACCTGCATAGTGTTGAAATTTCCTAACTTAAATAAGAAGAAACTCAGCACTGTAAAGATCCTTTTGGGATCCATTTTTATCTGCTACGTATACATGAAGGTACATATATTTCATTTTAAATGCATTACAATTCATGCATACAATGGCTTTAAAGTTGTAATACACTCTTTTCATTTTTTACTTATGATTTCTCAGTTAGTACAGATTTGTCTTTGACTTAGCTATTGTTCTGCAAATTACTTTTCCCTCCCTTATTAAACAAAGACCTTAATAAATACCACAGTCTGAAATATTTGACTTGACACTGTCAATATTACATTTCATAGATCAAGGCTGTGATCACTGAGGCCTCAAAACCAGGTTATGAAGCATCACTGAAAGATTTCAAAGTGTTTGCTTCCTGCTCCTACCAGATGAGTTTGACTTCAGCAACAACTTTATTTTTCTACCTATTGTGCAAAAATATGCAGAAACAATACTTTTGATCAAATAAATAACATATACAGCTGCAACTGAATCCTAAATTTAGTGTTTATAACACCAGTGCAAAACCTTTATGCACTTGATGATTCTGATTACCTTGAGCAAAGAGAAAGTTACTTCTGCTGAGCTAATCCAAAGCACTTGGATCCACTCCTGCTACTTCTGGCTTCTAATTAATTTACAGATAGCAATTATTCAGCCCAATGTAGGACACTAGAGATAAGTGCCTAAATTAGGGTCTGATGCCTTTTTTTTTCAAAAAAAAGTGTAATTTGGAAAATGTAATGTAAAGCTTTTGAGATGCATTCTGTCAGTGACTTAGAATTTAATAACCAAATATGAAGCCTGATACAGGGCCTGTAGCACGAATAGGGGATCGAGAATAGAAAAATCATTCATTAGATCTTTTGGTAAAATTAAATATATAGATATTTTCAGATCAGTATACACTAAAAATAGCAAAGAGAATTTGACAGATTGGAGTTTGTTTATATGTGGGCAGAAACTAATGTAGAGCTGAATGCAGAATCAATTAATAAATTGAAGATAAACAAGTTTCAAGGACCACATGGAATCACTCAAGAGTCCTAAATTAACTTAATTATGATTAAATACTTCATATTCAGACATGTGAAGCTCTAATGGTGATTGGTAACTATTACTTTCTGGTAGCTGAATTTGGTAATAGAATAAGAAAATTACCTTTAAGAAAAGGTAGTTTCTTAAGAAAAGGCAATTTCTTATACTCTGAATGGACTAATTCCTGAGAAAACTGCAAGCTTTTTTTAATACTAAAACACTGAAGCAAACTCAACAGGACTATCTTAACAATAAATTAATTGAAGTGACAGTCATAAGCTCAGAGTACTCCAGAGCAAAAGGTCACCATGAGAATATTACTTAACTTCTCCTCTAATTCAGTAATGGCTCTAATGGGAGTTACAGTGGGCCCCAAAATAGGAATATTTTTTTACAGTGGAGGGCATTATTTCAGTGGAGTGATGAAAGACAAATATTTGCAGCAAGTATTTGATGTATCATCAGATGCTGGAAAATAAACTCTTTGCAACACAAAAATTAAGTTATCATCAGCTGTCTAATATTCATGTGAGCAGTTTGCTTGAGTACAACAGGACAGGGGAACACAAACCCACTGAAGTTTCACTGACTGTAATATTTGATACTGTTACCTGACAAAAAACCCACAAAACTTCTTTCAGTGAAAGGTTTACTTTTAAATGGCAGGTTTTCTCCTTCTTTTAATCATGTTTCATTCAAATTCTCCTTGGAGACCTCTAGGATTGGTCTCGAGTCCATTTAGTGCTCTTCTTATCCATTTAAGATCTCACAGAATTGTGAACAATTTCCCACATGCTAAAGCAAATCAGCCATATGGTTACTGAAAAAGAAATTTGCTTTTAAACATCCTCTTGATCTGGAGAACAAGCATGCTGAAATCATGATCTGCCACAAAACAATACTCCAAATCTTCTGGACTGGCCAGGAGAAAACTGAAAGCACAACATAGAAGTCTACTCTATGATACAGATTGGTTAAATAATCAGGGGAGCTTGTTACTGGAACTGGATGTTACAACTTAGTGAGGTAAATAAAATAAACCCACTTGGGAAAACACTGCAAGTATCTAAAGGTTAGAGAAAATAGACCTGGAGTCAAGTGCCAGACTGTTTGAAGATAAGGTGGTTTATAAAATATACCATTGTGGATGTGTTTGAGTAGTTGACACAATAAAAAATTATTTCTGACAGTTATTCCCAGAATGAAGCTGCGGAAAAAAAAAAGTCTCTGTGACATTCAGTATGGCATTAAGGTCGTGTTGCATTAATTCTACCATGCAAGCTAATACAGCGCGTCATGATGAGCATGGTGTAAAGTCAGGGTCATCATCATGGCAGTGCCATTCCTCTGGTTGCACCTTGGGAAATTAAAAAAAAAAAAAAAAAAAAGAGGGAGCCTTAGGAGAATTTGTAAAGCTGCAATTAAACAAAGGTTTACCTCTTAAAATCATATCTAATTTCAATTTAAAATATGTTTAAGCTGGCCACAAGTCATGCTGTTTGTGGATCAGCAGTTGTTTATATAGGTGGAAAAGAGATACGGCTATGGGTTGCTCAGGCACCTTCAGAAATTTAAAAAAAAAAAAATTAGGTTTCTATTTTAGGTGATTTCGTTTTCCAGCTATTTCCAGCTGTTTGCAATATTGACCGCTTTGTAAGTTCAAATCATAATCATAATCTCGAAATACTTCTCTGAGGTTATTTCTCAAACCTTTCCTGAAAGCTGAGCTCAGACCCATGGGTTTTTTTAGTAGCAGTGGCCCTACATTTTGCTGGATTAAAAGTGGATGCTGGCATATTTCTCTGCAGAGTTCCTCAGTCAGCATAGGAGAACTTGTGACTGGTACAGAATTTCACCTCTCGTGCACGCTTCCCTACAACTCCTTTCTCCCTCAAGTCCAGTACTTGCAGCTTGTAGGACTGTCAGAAAGCAATGTTGTATTTAGCCTTTGCAGGAAGTCTGTGTGCATTTGCACCAGAGTTAAGATCACTTTCTGTCTTGCATTGCAAAAATCTATTAACCAAATCTCTGAAGAAACAGCGAAATCCCTCATTCCCTACATCCAAAGAAAAAACAAAGATTTTGAGGGTTTCCAATGTAGCTCCAGCACCTCACATTTACATAACAAACAGTTCATTAACACAATGGAGGAGAAATAAATAATACAGTCATTTGAACATCTCTTTAAATATGTTAAATTATTTTCTCAGTCCCAGATGGTCTCTTCAGGGAAATTAAGTGTTAGGGGAAAAAAAAAATCTATTTAATCTATTTTACTAGAAATAATCACAGCAAATTAATATGTGCTGATTTTCAAAATCAGCTAAAACAATATCCATCAGATTATATCAATTATTTTCTGTTCTGTGGTTTATACACCACATCATTTTGGCAGGCAATCTGGAAAACAGAAGGAATTGAGAACCTAAACTAATGAAAACTATGTAGCAATATTCATAGGTAGACCTGGCTATAAAGCAGAAAATCTGGTTCATTAAAAAGACCCCCAGCATATTGTGAAATGTGGATAAGTTCCACATACGTTGAAAGATTTTTTTCCTAAGATAAAACATTTAAGAAAGAAAAGGATAGATTTCAAAACAGACTTAGATCTTTCACACTATGACATGTAGGCCTCTTTCTGAACACCTAATTTGTCCAGCTGATGCTATAGTTATACTATAGAGACATCAGAACAAATTTTGACATCAACAATCTTCTTCAATGAGTTTGGAATTCTGTACGGCCTAGAAGGTCTAAATTACTTGGAACTTTGTGCACCTACAGCTTCTTTTGTTGTCTAAGGAGGCACAAATATTCAAATACCATGCTACGGTTTATAGAGTCAATCTACCCTCAGTCTCGGAGTTTATACCTGGATTTTGATGTTTTAGATGAGATTTTTAACAGCTAGGAGATGGTATTTTTCTACAGTTGGTGCTAGGAATCTTTACAAGAGGCTCATGTGGTTTATTATTAAATGTAATTAAGGTAGTAATCAGGAACAGAAAGAGAAGCAGTACCCTGCATCCTTAGGTCAGACCCACTGTTGCTCAGCACTGAAAGAATAGTCATACTGTGTTCAAATTCTCAGCAGATTGAAAGCCTGCTTTTCTCAGTTTTGAGATCTAGAATATCTTGCTTGCTTCTTCCTAACATCCTTCCTTTCTTAATGGATATGAATTTAAATATATGAATTTAAATTGTGATAATATAATACCCAAAACATAGTAGCCTGAGAGTTAAGCAATCAAGGGAGGAGCTGTATTTCCAAGATACCTAGACGTGCTGAGGAATGGACTCATGAAATTCAGCAAGGGTTCAAGTAATGTACTGCACTTGGGAAGAAACTCATAATGATAAAGCCTGGTAACGGGCTGTGTGGGGATGAGCTCTGCCTCAAAGATGGACAGTGTAAACACAATTCGGCAGTGCATCCAATATATTGGATTGTATTAACATGCCAGTAATCATTGGGTGGGGAGGGGCTGGAGCACTGTCCTGTGAGAGCAGTAGAGGAAATGGGGCTTGCACAATTTGAAGAAGAGCTGAATTTCAGGGACATGGCAGCAGCTTCACAGTGTCGCTGAGAGGGTCATCAAGGCAGAACAGTGGCCTTTGTGCCTGTCTATGGTGGAAGGGTGAGTAATAACATCATAAACTGAATCAGAGGAGGTTCCATCTGGAGGTAAGAAGAAAGCTTTTCCTCTTGAGGACAGTCAAACAGTGGAACAGGTAATCCAAAGAGTCTGGAGAGATCTTGAGGACCTGACTGGATAAAGTTCTGAGCATCCTGGTCCAAAATTAATGTTGAGCAGAAAGCTGGAATAAATGACCTTCTGATCTCCACTCCAAACGGAATTATTAGGCTAGATCCCACATTGCTGGTTATCCTAATAGAATACAGAGTAATCTGACTTTCTTTAAATAGTTAAATAGGTGAAGTATTTTATTTGCTGAACTTTAAACATCCAATTTAGTTAACATTTATGTGCATTAAAATTTTAGTACAGAGAATGAAAAAAATGTGCATTGTTTAGGAACACTTGCCCAAGAACAGCATCACATCAAAGGTAAATTGGAAAGAATTCATTTATCTAAATATCCATGTCTACATACAGTACAGATGATGACAGATGTCCACTAAAGCTCAGAAGTCAATGAAGAAAAATGGGCAATTTCAGGTACAATTCAGTATTTCCTGAAGTGGATATGCAAAACAGACCTAATGAATCACATCCTAGAATTTATTATTTCTTTCCAGTCATCATAAAGTGTATTTAAGGAGATTAGTTCAGCCATGGAAGTTTACATGCTGCACACCAGAAATGAGGTGCTATAAAACCCAGCCATTTTATATAACTCATTTTCTCTAGGAAATCACACAAACACTCCCAAACTATTAAAATAAATAAATAAAATAAAATAAAATAAAAAATAAAAAGACACAGTACTCAAGTTTTGAACAAGTGAAACACCAGTCCTGAGAACAGAAGAATACAGTTGAGTGAAATAGAAACTTTCTGGTAAAGTAGACCAGAGTTTACATTTTGCATGTCAATTTAATTTTTTTTTTTTTAGAGGGAAGCAAAAACCCTCTAAAAAAAAGTTGAAAAAAATTAACAAGAGAGAGAGAGAGAGAAACTTAAATTTAATTCTTCTTTTCAACATGTGTATAAGAAATCAGGGGGAAATACCAGGCCTTCTCCACCTAGACCTTGCATCCAGTCTGTCCAATGCTTTTCTTAAAGTAAAGTTGAATCTAGTTAAAAGAAGATGATGTGTAGAAAACTTGGTCCTACTGTTCTACGGCATCCTACTGTTTACAGTACTTGCCAGGAATGAAAGAACTGTCATTTCATAGTATCCTCACTCCAAGTAGGTTTGATTTTATTGGTTCCACTTCCTAAACAAGTATTTAATCACAGAATAAGCTGAGTTGGAAGGGATTCACTAGGATCATTGAGTCCTAGCCCTGCACAGCAGTGTCCCCACGAGTCACACTCTGTGCCTGTGAGTGTTTTCCAAACACTTCTCGAGCTCTGCCAGGCTGGTGGTGTGATCACTTCCCTGAGGAGCCTGTTCCAGTGTCCAACCACCCTCTGGGTGAAGAACCTTTTCCTGGTATCCAACCTAAAACTGCCCTGACACAACTTCAGGCTGTTCTCTCAGGTGCTATCACTTCTCACCAGAGAGAAGAGATCAGCGTCTTCCCCTCCTCTTCCCATACTTGTGTTCTAGCCCTTCTAGGTCATGCTCCTCACTAAACAATTTGAAGCTCTGCTACAAGGATGCAAGATCCATAATCTTCCTGAAATGGACTGGGTGTCCATAACACAGATTTCCACTGAAGAAAAAGGCATGCTTAAAAGAAAATGGCTGTAAAAAATATGTGTTTCCTTCAACTGAGTTTTTTTATATTAGTTTGTTACTGGATTAAAACAACAAAAGTAAATAAGCACAGTTGCAGGAACAGTAATCAAAATAGTAACTAGGAAATGGCAAGAACCATCTTTGCATCCTGATCGCTTCAAATTCTTCATATCTCCTGACTTTCATGTATCTTGTGCACTTAAATACATAAACTTCAAGTATACTTCACTTGTAAAAATGTTTTTTCAGTGGCTTAGCACTAAGAAAACTCTCCTGGCCTCAAAAAGAACTCTTTTTTAAATTATGAGAATTTAATTCCTCTCAGGCCAAACTTCTCTTCTTAGGTAAATATGTGATGTAAAAAGATCTTCAGTAATCTGTCAGCAGCCTCACGTCTTTCCTAGTGGTTCTTATAGCCACATTCAAGGTCATGGTGAAGACCACTAAATACTTTCCTTTTAAATGCATTTCTTTCTTTACAATTTAGGACATTTCTACCCATGCTTTTGTATCTATAGCGAAGCATCAAGGAAAAATTTGGACCATCCATATAAACAAAGATTATTTATTTGTGTGGGAAAATATGTGATGATGTTTTAAGCAGAATTTGGGTTCTTCATCCTCATTTAAGACAGGATTTAAATAGCATAGTTCAACAGTTTCTTGACCTTGTCATGCCCTCATGCCCTAGTTAGAACATAAATTAGTATTAACAAAAAATAAGGGTAGATACCCATGATGATCACTCATTTTGAGCCAAGTTTGTTTCTGGACAGTTGCAGGTTGGTTTTTTGTGGTTTTGTTTTGGGTTTTTTTTGGTTTTTTGTTGTGTTTTTTTTGTTTGTTTGGTTCGTTGGTTTTTTTGTTTGTTAGTTTGGTTGGTTGGGGGTTTTTTTGTTTTTTTGTTGTGTTTTTTGTTTTTAGTGTTCCTCATTCGTGGTGTTTGCCAAAATATAAAGGGGTTTTTGAGAAGTTTCAGTAAATTACTGTGACTGTTTTGAGGGGAGATAAAAGTAAGAGAATACAAATTATCCATTATTGTGGTGGCAGAAGAAAATAATGGTCATCTTTTTTGAATAGGTGTAGAATGAAGAATCACAGTTTGAAGGATGGAATTCAGTAAAAAATAAGTCTCAGCAATTATCTAGAAATTACCTTTTCCCGACAGACACAGGTTTAAGTTTTGTCTTACCTTTTTTCTTTGTTAGTGCAATGGGGTTTTTTTTGTTGTAATGAGAAGCAAGAACTTACAAATTTTGTAATTAAATATTCTGCATATTTTTCATTAAATCATTTCAGGGTTACCTGAGTATTTATAGGATACCTCCACATCCTTCCAATCAGACAATTTGCTATAGCTTTTGCATTGATCTGACTCTGAAATATTTCACAAGAAGCTCTATACTGGGCTGAAGAGTCATAGTATTTTGATATCTCCACACCACAAACCTGAAGCAAAAGGGACTTACTGTTTTATCTAGACTGATACCTTCAAAACAAGCACTAATTTAGATTTGTTTTGAAAATTTAAAATACCTTAATCTTTAAATAGTAAAAAATTGTCTTGTGTTTTTCTGCTTACAAAAAGAAAATTATCTAGAAATCACATCATATTTTTATTGAAAAACTTTTAGTTCATCATTAAATGGGCTTTAAGGACAATCATTCCCCCAGAGGTTATCCATCCCTGAAAAAAAAAAAAAACAACCCCAAGCTATTATTCATGGAATTTGATAACAAGGAACTTCCTCAAAGGAATCTATTCTCTATTAGAGTGCTGGAGTGTGTAACATTATATTTTAGAGTTACACATAAAAATTCACTCCTACTTCTAATTTTTATGTGCCGTGTGACATTCTAAATTACAATTTTAACAATTCTTTTCCCTTCACCCTATTTTTCCCCGCTGGAACTGTCTAAAGCACCAACCAGATTAGTGTTTATGATTCCTCTTTTCTTATTTTCTCTGTATTGTAGTACCATTTTTGTCTATTAAGCACAAGAAAATTGTCTCATATTAATTAAGGGAGGTTAGGGCTGTTGTCATTTTTTACGTGCTTTTTGTGTGGCTTTTTTTGTTTTGTTTTTCTTCAGACTCCCAATTAGTTTTTATTTGGGTTGTAAGGGGTCTAAAAAGACAAAGAACAAACTAAAAACAATAATTTTAAAATGGGCATTAATTTCTTGTCAAGATATGCCATGCATAAATGATGTTTAAATAAGCATTATTTAACCTATTTCTCTAGCTCTTTTGCAAAAAGTCAGGTAAATATTATAATTAACTTCTGCTGTACTTTAGTCATTAATGACTCCCTGAATTTGGCCAATTTTTTTTCATTTTAATTTGCAGTGAGTACATTTTTTCCCCATCCTCTGTGCACCAGACTTGCTGTGTAGCCATTCCTGAACTCCCCTTCTGCCCTCTTGACTCTTCTCTCTGCAAAAAGGAGAGCACAACAACACACACAGCTGCACAAGCTGAAGCAGATGTAGTGTTCACCCATGAGCAGTACAGCTCAAGAATAAATGTAATATATTTTGTTTAATCAAAGAAAGTCATTACTTTGAAGATGCTTTCATTCCATCCAATCTGAATTGCTCTCATAGTCTTATTCCAGTCATTGTTACTTAAAATTAGGAGAATTTGTGGTAGTCTACAACTAACACATTGAAAAATCATAGATAAGGCCATTTTTTTTGCTGAAAATCGACATACAGTGTTTCTTTTATTGTTAGGGTTTCATTTTAGAAGAGAAAATTTCTGCTCACTCAGAGCTCGGTTGGGATGGATTCCATGGGAAGTTTCCATGGAAAACAAAGGAGCTAGCAAGTGCTGGGGATGTTTAAAAAACACTCTCCTGGAAACACAAGGACAGTTTCCCTCTGGAGGGAAGGGAAATAAGTGGAGAAAGAAACCCCCTTGTCTTAGCTCTGAACCATTTAGTGCTGAGACTGCTGAAAACAAAGAGAGGCACACCAGAAACGGAAAAGAGGATGAATTGAGATCTACGAGAGTGTTGCCAGTGTGTGCAAGGATGGAGCTAGGAAAGCAAGAGCACAGACCAAACTGAAGTTGGCCAGTGAACTTTATGTTGCTGTGGCAAGGAAAGCCAACACGGTGCAGACAACACGGGCATTGCCAGCAGAGCTAAAGAAGTCATCATCCAACTCCATTCAGTGCTTGTCAGGCCACACCTGAAATACTGTGTTCAGTTTTGGCCCTTAATGACAAAAAAAGAAGACATGGACAGGCTGGAGAGGATCCAGAAAAGGGCCACAAAGATGTTCAAAGGAACAGGGAGGTTGACACGAGGAAAGGCTGGAAGGACTGGGGTTGTTCAGCCGTGGGAAGAGAAGGCTTAGGGGTGACTTCCTCACCATGTTCTGGTATTTCAGGGATGGCTACAGAGAAGATGGAGACTCCTTTTTTAAAAACAAATCATGTGGAAAAAATTGGGTGTAAGATTCTGATTGAATACGAAGAATATTTTTCACCATGAGAACAGTCAGCCTTTGGAATTTCCAGACAGAAGTTCTGGATTCTCCAATATCAGCCACTTTTAAAATCCAGCCAGTCAGGGGTTAGGGCCATTTTATCTGGAACACGCTTTTGCCAGGAAAGGTTAGACCAGATGATGCTTGAGGCTCCTTCCAACCAGGTATTTTACCTTTAATTCTATGATTTATTATCTTCTTCACAAGCAGGGCTTATAGTCTCAAAAAAAAACCAAAAAAAAAAAAAAAGAAGAACCCAAACCAAAACCAATTTTAATTAACCCCCGTACTCTTCCAATCATCTTTTCTGCAGGATCACTCACATTCCTAAGCTTGCAGTGACTCATCCTTTTCTTTCAGTTTCTAAAACTCAACCATGGTTTCCAGACAAAGCTACTTAGATGAGTATTGTTAGCTGCCTTAAAACAGCCCTAAAATAAGCAGCTGAAAAAGCTGCAGAGATAAACTATGCAAATTATACCTTACTACTACAAGAAAAATGCAGAAAATGAGCATTTCCCCCCACTCTTCACCTACCAAGCATACAAAGAAAGAACAAGATGCTTAACAACAATACCCATTTCATGGAGTGAAATTTTGTTCTCACTCCCACCTAAATGGTAATTTTGAGAAAGAGGGGAAATTGGAAGGATTATCCAGTTCACAGAACAGTGTATCCAACAAAAGAAACACCAAAAGATACATTTGATGGTAACAGATCACACTGTAAAACTTGCAATATACCACCACTCAGTGATTTTTGACCTAAAGCATCATTAATCATTCATGAACCTGTGCACTGCTAAAGGGAATAGCGCAGTCTATAATCTTCAGGAAGTGCATGGAGAAAAATCCCTTTTTCTTGTTGGAATGGATCAAAATGTGTTTAATTCACAAGTTGCTTGTGTCCTGCAGCTCTTTTCCAGTAGGACAGACAATGAATGTTGGAACAGGGTGCCAGCTACTAGATTTCAGAGACCCCTTTAACAGTTTCAAACTCTGCTATTGACCTATATCATGTCAGATACACAACTTTAACACAGCTTGTTTTCCCTATGGGTAAATTAGGAATAATAATGGTGTTTTTTTCACTGCTGTGTTTATGAGGTTTATTTAAAACAGTACTGAGACCTGTAGTCTTAGACCCTGTGTACCACAGATCCTTTATGTTCAACATGTTGTTTCTCGTTCTGAGCCCCATATGTTGTTTTTTACTAACATGCCTTTTTCGTAAATGTCTTACTCTGGAGACAATAGGAAGTGAAAAATCTACCTTTTGTATTAATGATTTGCTACAGAGGCTCTAAATATTCTCACATGGTATCTAAGTGAATTTGTTTTCAGCGATTAGCCATCATCTGTCTTTTTCCATACAGCTGCATGCCCATGAGGTGAGTAGTTATCAGCAGTTTCTGCCTAATTTTGCACTTATGATCAGAGCTGCAGGAGAGCTGAGGCACTCCTTTGTCCATTCATGTACCCAATGTATGAGGCTTTGGGCTCCATCTGTACACTCAGCTGGTTTTCTGGCCAGGAGTTGCACACAAACTATTGAACTCTCTTTTCTACCTGCTCAAAGTAAAGCAGCTCGTCTGTATTGCTTGTGAAGCTATGCCTGGCTAATGCAAACCTAAATTAGGCCATGCTTGGAACAGTACAAGGACATAACAGGGACCATGTTAACAATTATTCATTGCAGAGTGCTGCTGGCCAGTCATCAAAACCATACCTGCTCCTGCTCAGCTTGTTACTCCACATGTAGCCTTCATTTCTGTGAATAACATTTCTAAGTCCCTGCATGAACAGTGGCCAGTGTCCTGAACCTTATCATCTCCATCACGTTCAAGTCTCAACACTGGCTGATAGCGTGGCCAAAGGCGTGTGTAAACACTCTCTGATATTCACCCTGGCACAGAAACCAGATGTGTACTTCTCACAGCACTGTGGTATATAATCATGAAAGACTTACCTGGAGTGCAGAATTATCTTTGTGAGTACTGAATATAGTTTGTATATTAAAAAAAAACAAAAAAACCAAAAAAAAACAAGCTTCATATTTAAAAAAGTATTAGCTTTATATTTTTTTTAAAAAGAGTGTCTTTTTCTTTCTCTAACACGTACACAATACACATATTTACACATGCAAAAGGGCAAATCTTATTCATATCTCAGGAATGCAAACCCCATGGGCTTAGGGTACTACTTATAGGGAGTCAATGGATGCTGTATACTGTAACAGGAGATGAAAATAGCCCTTTTGAAAATTTCTAGAAGATGAAACAATAACTGCAGGAGCACCTTAAATCAATCTGCAAATGTTTCACAGAGATTTGACTTCCCCACTTCCTTGAAACAATATCATATGTGCCAACAATTCCAATCATAAATAAAATTCTGGTTCATGCTAGCTAGATTGTTAAATAAACCCAGACACCTGTTTGCCAGTTATAAAAGTGTACTCCTGTGGTGATGTTATCCATCTGTAGTACATGCCACATTGCAGTTGTGCTACTTAGAAAAATTCCATTTCATAAAAGTTTATAGAGTATTCCTGTTAGATGCATCTCATGCTTGTTTCGGATTTCTTGGTTTTCTTTTTGTTTTTCACTTCATCCAGGTTCAGGAGCTTTTCTTTTTATGTTGAAAAATTATCCCCAAGCTAATTTATATCAAGTGCATGGTAATACTAGTTAGGAGAAAATGGTGTAACACCTTCTCAGGCCCTATTCCCACAAGTTTATATCCAAATTCCCCTACATAAAGCTTCAGGAGAAATGCAGATGAGTAGAAAGGAATGTTTATGTACTTGTTTTGGCTGCAATAGATGTTATATTCTTCATAGTATCCTATATTGTGCTATGTTTTGGATTTGCAATTGAAATAGTTAGAGGTTAAATGGATGAAGGCAATGGAGACCAGAGCAGGCTAATGTACTAGCATTGTATGGATGGGAATGACAAGAGGTCTAGGATTGTGTCTGTGGTAGGGAGGAACTGTCTTGATTGCATTTTGTTCCCTAGGCCCAGCCGGGTGGGCAAATGGCACCCAGGGGTGACAATCTGCTCAGAGACAGCAGCAGTCCAAGTGGCAGGGGCAGGCCAGTGACATGAGTGACCTGGCGGGCCATGGCTTGGAGAGAGGTCATTAAGAGTTTCTATGTGTCACTGGAGCCTCAGGTGGGGAGGAAAGCTAGGAAAGGTGTGAAGAAAGGTGAGAAAACACTTCAAGATGCAAATCAAAAGTTGTTATTTTAAAAGATAAATATTTGAGAAACTAGCATATATTGTGATTGACCAATTTCCACTGCATTTAAATCTCTTACTGCACATAAATAAAAAAGGGGTACCTTTTTGGGAGACATTTTGCAAAATCAGACAACTAGATTTCAAGGCATGAGGTTGAGATCTGTTCAAGATCTCTTTTTTCAATCTGCCATTCAAACTCTTGAGGCACATGTGATTCTTGAGAATGAATTGTGTAAGCTTAAAAGAAATGGTGTTTTTTAAAGAATGCCCTGCATGACATGTTGCATGGAAGCACTGACCAAGGTTCTGCACAGAAGCAACAAAACAAGCCAAATAACTTTCTGCTTAACCACTTTTCCTGCTCTACTGTATGCATCTATGTCAAAATAAAATTCCCCTGGATTTTACTACAGTCCATCCAAAGAGAAAAAAAAGTTCTCTGAGAGTGATAACCCAGTATAAATGTTTGCTCTTAGGGATAGTGTTCCATGTTTTATTAAAAAAACAACAACAACAAAAAAGATAAAAGAAAAATCCAATTATTTTATTTTTCAGAAATATTTGTCAGAAATGCTTGCCATATTTCAACAGGCAGTAAATGTGACCAAATAGGCCTACTAAGTTATTAAGTGACAATACCTCACTTAGACTAACTAATTAATGATGTAGAAAAATCTATTGCTGTATATGGTAAATGTTCTTGTATATTTCAGCACTCCAAGCAGTGGTACCATCATGCAACACAACTGAAAAATATGTATTTTTGCAATTGATTATAGCTCCAGTAGAATAAAACTTCAGTGCAATAAAGTTCAATAAGACAAATTCAAATCTCAGTGATCCAAAGAGGATTGTCATTGTGATAACACTCAATAATTGCAATGCTGGAAAATTATCTGTATTCCTGTAGTCCTGAAATGAACCATTGATAAGTGTCTGCTTTTTCTGCCTGATGAGTGGGGAGCTAGACATCTGAAACAGGAATTCACAGTAGTTATTATAACAAGTTACTGTAGGTAGTCATTAGGAACTATTGAAGAAAGCAGTACAAGACAATCTAAAATTGGTTCCAACTAGTCCCAGGTTGAACACCTATGAGAAAGTGGGTCAGGATGTGAATTCACACCAGCAGGTTCACACATTAAAAGGTACAACTAAAGGAAGAGTCTGTGGGGGTTTCTTTGTCTAAAAGCACAAAGAGTTAGGCATCACACCTTCCCTTTCCCCACCCCTCCCACAGCTGCATTTTCTGTTGTTCACTTGAAGTGTTAAAGTTCAGTGAGGTGGTTCTAGAGAGAATTCTTCTGTGTTGTTAGAAGGCATCATCTGCTTTGTAATTAAGACTGTTTTCTATTAC
This sequence comes from Brachypodius melanocephalos, assembly GCA_013398615.1. Lineage (NCBI taxonomy): Eukaryota > Metazoa > Chordata > Aves > Passeriformes > Pycnonotidae > Brachypodius > Brachypodius melanocephalos. The sequence continues at coordinate 10,388,182 of VZSR01003806.1, forward strand.
ATTCCACTGCTTTAAAAATTGAACATAGAAATATTCAGATCTCATACTCATGCTGTGTTTCTTAATGAGGTGAATATTGCCATTGAAACACAGTTTATAAAAGGTTACTTTTATGAGCAGGTGTAGTGGTGTGTTTTCAGTTCTACCAGTTCTATGTATGTATTTGTTTTATGCTTTTATTGTGTTTGTATAATTTATAATGGTTTGTTCCATGTACCCCTCTGGAATTTCCCACCTTCTATTTGATTTGTGCCTACACCTGTCCCTGTCCATCAAATTTGTTTATTAATCCCCGACCCTCACCTGCCACTGTCAATCTTCTGTACCCCTGCCCCTGGGATCTGTCCATCACTTCGAGACCTCAC
>VZSR01003806.1:10388646-10404367 GCA_013398615.1 Brachypodius melanocephalos
TCTAGCAGCAGAAGCAACAGCAGGAACCCACAGGATCAGAAAGGAATCCTTGGATACTGGACCGTACCTTTCACTAACACCAGTGTCAGGGCTAGCCAGGCGAGGCAGGGGGACACTCCTGAGAGACACACCAACCACATCAAGCATTTGCAGCATCCAGCTTTAAAATTTACAGTTATGCATATTTGCCACGATAATTATTTTTAAAGTCTTCATAAGAGACAATGATCTATAATAAAGACCAGTTATCTGTTCAAACAAAAGAAAATTTAAATTTCATGGTTAACGTCTAAAATTTATGGAGATGTCAGACTAAGTTTTGAGGGACAGAACTGGAAAGATGTGTTACTAAGATTTTGTAAAGTGGATAGAATAAGCAAACAGTACAGAGGAAGTAATACTGAGGACAGACTGTGTGATCTAATTTGTCTTTTTCATCTTTCATAGGTTATTTCTTGGGTCAATGCCAAATGCAAAACACTATTATACTATTCTATCACAACAGTAGTGCATGTACAGCTCTGGAGCCTCCAACACAAGAAGGACATGGACCTGTTGAAGCGAATCCAGAGGAGGCCATGAGGATGCTCAGAGGGCTGGAACACCTATCCCATGGAGACAGGCTGAGGGAGTTTGGATTGTTCAGCCTGGAGAAAACTCCAGAGTGACAGCAGAGCACCTTCCAACATCCAAAGGGGGCCTGGAAGAGAACTGGAGAAAAACTTTTTATAATGGTATGGAGTAATAGAACAAGGGGAAATGGCTTAAAATTGAAAGAGGGGTAGATTTGGATTAGATTTTAGAAAGAAAATCTCTACTGTGAGGCTGGTGAGACACAAGTTCAGGTTGCCCAAAAAAATTGTGGCATTGCTCCTACACCATAGACAGGGTCAGACATTGTATATGAAAGAAGAGAGGAGGAAAATGCTCCTAGTTCTCAATATTTGTACCAACTTTTTTGTCCTTCCTCCCTGATCCTAGCTCCCTTGGACTCCCCTTGTTCATTCCTGCCACCCACTTTCTAACTCAAACCTGTGACCACTGTTGAATTCCACACTTAGTTCTCAGCATGGGACTAACATTTCCTGGCTGAGAATCAAGTTAGTACATTTTTGCTAAGGATTAAAAATGAAATAACAATTCTACCTCTTTGGATGGCAGCATCTCAGCTAATTGTAATCACTGCTTTCATTACACAAAATGTTCTTTCCAGAAAAAAATACCTAGTTTAGCCTGAAACTCTTCTGTGTACGGTTTAAATCTTTGATAGGATTTTAAAAAAATCCACAGAATCAAAAAAACCCCAAATTTTTGAGTCCTTTGCAAAAGTTCTCCAGTAGCTTATTTGCTCCTTAAGTAGTTGTCCTTCAGCATGTTTTCACACTCCTCTGTGTTCCTGGAAAAAAAAATCACTTCTGTATTTTATACTGTTGTAATTACCAGATGTGTTAAGAGGTAGAACAGTGAAAATTCTGTCTAATCTACTCTATTCAAATATGAATAATGTCAAGCTGAGGAATGTTCCCTTTAATGCTTTTGCCAGCCAAATCTCTTTCCCAGTGCTGCCATCGCTTTATACTCCTAAACACAGTTTAAATAAAACACATGCAGTACTCCAATTTCTCTTCCAAGGTGAAAAAACACACTCAGTGTGTTCCAGCTGATATTCCTGCCTTGGTTATAAAACAACTGCCATCTTTTCATTGAGAAGTGTTCCACTAATTAAGAATGAACATCACTCTGCTGCATCCTGTAGACACATCTATATTGCCTAAACCTGTTCTCTGCACCACTAGTACAATTTTAATGTATCACAAGATCTACAGAGCATCTTTCTTGCGATTCATCAGGGTGATGTTGTCAAAAAAGATGTTATTTTTGAAAAAAATAAAAACAAGGCAATAAAACTACTGTATAGTGATAAAAAAGGACAACATTTCAAAGTGAGCCACAAAAGGGAAAGGCAAATCAGCAGCTGCACCTCACTGGTGATGAGCCTTAGAAAAGTAAAGCACATCTGCTAGTTGCTGTTCCCTTTTGGCAAGCTTAATGTAAAGCCCTCATTTGGTAATTTTTAAATACAACTAAAGCAGTCAGCCTAAAAGATAATTAAATTACTGACATTGTTTTTCACTGCTGTTTTGTTTTCAAAAAAACCAGCATGGTGGTGATAGCAGGTTTGCCTTTTCTTTTGTCTCTGAAAGGGCAGGAAAAATATGTTTCTATTTGCTAAATCATCACTCATGCAATCAGCTGAGCATTAGGGAACTGCTTAAGGTATCCTCAACTGTTATGAATAAGGTGTAGTGATTGGCTCATGCGAATGAGGAGGAGTTATTAAGAATGGCGGGGAGAGATTCTGTTAAGGTTTACATTTCTTTTGACACGTACTTTTGTTATCCCAGTATGGTTTTGAACCTTTTTCTGTTCTCCCTTCAATCCTCCTCTCCCCTTTTGTGGTTACTGCCTGGTGGGTCTGGCTGACAGGGCTGTGTGGGTGTTGGCCAAGCCAAAGCAACTCTAAACCTAAGGCCGTGGGAAACCCCTGTCTAGTTGTGGCGAGTAGTAAAGGTTCATGGGAGTTCACATGCTAATGAAGATGTTCCATACCAGGTTGTGTTTTTATGATTGGCCAGTTATGTTGTACAAATATGGTTATGTTCCCAGTTCAAGTTTCTGATTGGACTCTTACCCTCAGATCTACCCTATATATTATCATGTTTTCCTCAGTTCCAGGTCTTTTGTTGGTTACCCCCACAGAGTTCTCCTGGGTACTGTGCACAGTTTTGGGGCACCGTCCCTGTTTTCTTTTATTCATTATTAAAGTGTTCTTTTTCTAGTGTCAACCATTGTTCCTGCTCCTAATTATTTCCTTGCCACCCTCTGCTCCGAAGTCAGGGGACCTAAAGATTTGTTTCAGCCACCCTCACAGTGACATTGCTGTATAAACACGTGGGGGAGGATGCGTGCTTGCCCCTTGTAGAGGCAGCAGGGAGTAGAGGACACTTGCTGCTGCGAGGCCTGGCAGGGTAACATGGCACCACCAGTCAGGATACCAGAAGGGCTCCACCAATGAAAGGCACGGAAGGACTGACTGACAGGCCTTGGGAGGAGCTACATTTACATATAAGGGTGAGGCCGTGGACCCTAGGAGGAGCCATGTGTACACATATGTGACAATCCTGATTTAATGTTTAAAAGCACAGAAACTACTGAAGGGGCCAGATCATGCCACCTGATCTCAGGCCCCAGAGCAGGACACCCACTGCTTAATTTGCTACCATAGATACACCTCATCATCAACAGTCTGTCCAATTTAAGCGTAGTTTATTCCACTAGGTGTAAAGAGCACATTGAGAGATCTGCCTAAAAGGCAACCAGAACCTCTCACCACAGCTACAGCACCAAATTTATAGCAGTACAACTCGTAGTACTATCCAAATGCACAGCCCACCACGCCCCCCAGGCACAGAAGGAGAAGTTGAAATACAAGGTAGGCTGGTATTTTTAATGCTGCTACCAGGCCTTTACAAGTTGTGAAAAACAAATGTTTAAGTCACTGAGCCGTTAAAATCAGCTGAATTTCTCTCCCAGATATTTTATGAAAAATTTATTTTCAAGTTACAGGGAAAACAAAACAAAACCAACATCAAATTCCAAAACAAACAAACAAAAAACCCTAGAAATCTTCTTTATATGATATTTAAGACTAGACAGAAAAGGGGGTTTATGAATATATATATATATGTATGTCTACATATATATATAAAAATAGATTAATTTATTTATATATATATATTTATATTCATGTCTCTGAAAACATCTGTGTCTTTGTGTTTTAAAGAACCATGATAAGAAATAAAAATATCTTTTCAGGTGATACTAATTTTGTAACTGCTTTTGTCTAGAATATTGGATCACAGGTTTTATTTGCATTGACAGTGGGAGTGCCCATCTTGGATTACTTATTCTGCATAAAACCTATTTGACATGATCCAGACTAAAAAGGTATAAGGACAGATGAATCCACACCCTCTCCTCTTTTCTACACTAAAACCCATAAACAGAATCATAGAATGATTTAGGTTTAAAGGGACATTTAAATGTCATCTTGTCCAACCCCTGGCAATGAGCAGGGATATCTTCAACAGATTGTTCAGAGCCTCATCCAACTTGACCTTGAATGTCTCCAGGGATGGGGCATCCATAACTTCTCTGGGAGGCCTGTGCCAGTGTTTAACGCCCCTCATTGTATGACGAGGCCCATGGTATGACCGATGATCAGCCCAGATCTATCTTCAACTTGGCTCTTTGTTTCTAATGTTTCATTTGTATGTCAGGCTCTGCAAATCCAGTCCTTGTCAGTTTGGCTCTGTATCATTTCTTGAGACTCTTAAATACAGCATTATACAACATATATCAGCCCAAAACCACTCTGAAAGTCAACACTGTCACTGTCTCAAGTTGCCATCAACACATTCCAGTTGAAATTCAAATATTCAGATGCAATGCTTGATTTCTTGGGATTAGGTCTTTTAATGACTCTCAGTGATGTAACTTGTATGTCATCACTGTCATGAGGAGAGTTAAGCCAATTGTCAGGGTTTTTTTTTTTCCGGTAACACAATTTTGAGATTTAATAAAATGCTTCACAAATTCATACAAAACTAAAGGACAGCTTAAATAAAGAAAAATTAGGGAAAAAAGCACTAGAAAAAGCCAAAGTACTTTGTTCCTCAATTTCCACATGAAACATGCTGATTTTGATGAAATTCTTTTGAATGTATAAAGTTCTTTTGTAGAGTTGAACAAAAATAACAAGAAAAGTATTTCTTTTTTCCACAATACTGTTGGATTTTGTTCATTGCTTTGTTTTGTTTTGATTTGATTTGTTTTGCAGAGGAGGGATTCCTAGAGGGAAAGGATATTTGGACAAGAAACAAAATATTCTTATACCAGCTTGAATTTTAAATGTGAACAATTTATTAATTTTGTCAATAAAATAGAATATTATTTGCACAGCAGTGGTCCTGGTTCTACAATTTTTTTTCTACACTGATGAATGTCTTTTGTTCTGGTAATGGAATAGCAGTTTTTAGGGATTTTCTCCTTGCTTGCATTTTTATTTTTATTGATTTTTTTACCATTTGGCAACCATCAGTTTGACAATTTTTGAACAGTAGTTTGAAGACACCTCTCTGTGCATGTTTTCTAATTACTGTAATGCAATTTGTACTGTTCTCCTAGCTGTTAGTCTGCAGCCAAGGGCGTCATGGAGAGAGTGCAGTGGCTGTTCCTACCAGCACCTTATGACCTCTGGTTGTTACTCTGTGGATGCACCAATGACTCTGCTCATTTAGGGAGCGTTGAGGGCAACCAGAATGACTCTGGCTGCTAGGTTGAAAGAGCAGGAGTCCAGCTAAGGTTTTTCCCCATCCTCCTCCTAGCCAAGCAGATGGATGAGAGCAGGAGCAAAGGCATGCTGCAGATAAGCACCTGCCACAGGGCTGCTTCCACCAGCGGGCCTTTAGTTACTATGATCCAGAGACCAACTGCTGGTGAGAGACATGACTTGGATGAGAAAATGGACTGGGAGGCTCTTTGCAAGCAGGGTTTCCCAGGCTTCAGAAAAGCTTTAGATTAGGTTTTACAGGGGGTGAAGGCCAAAGCACAAAAAAAAAAAGAAATAGAGAAAGATGAAGTAAAGGAGAAACAGAGGGTGCATGGCAAAGGAGGAGGCTTTCACAGTTTTGTAGAGAAAGTAAGGAAATAGATCTCTTTACGCAGACCGTATACAAATGCAGCCAGGAAAACACATAGAAGAAACTATCTTAATGTGCAGTCACAGATCTGGCATCACTGAGATTATATAAATGAGGTGGGATAGTTTTTATGACTAGAGTGTTTCCACAGATGCAGAATCTTAGGGAAAGACAGGAAGGATAGTTAAGAATATAGGGGTGTTCTTTACAAAAAGAAATAGTTTAAATACATGGAGATCTGATATGGAATGGGAAAAAAACTGCTCAAATCTTTTGGAAGATATTGGTAAGGGACACACCATAGTGGGCTTCAGAGCCTAGGAGATGTGCTCAGCTGGAGCTGTAACTCTCTCATAAAGGACTGATTGGAGTGTGACAGTCAATGACAAGTTTGATTCCAGTGACTGGTAGATGGAGGTCCCAGTTTCTTAAAGAAGGCAAGTTAAAGGACTTGAACAGCAGGAAAAGAAATTTTCCCTTTTTGTCAGAGATATGAGGGACAGGATCCCAAGGAAGCTGGCTCTGAGGGAGCCCAAGTGAGCCAGGTGTTCTTCAGGGGCAGCCTCCTGACAGAACAAGAAGGATTTGTTTTGATTGCAGAAAATAGAGTAGAAAGTAGATTAAGCACAATTTTGATTAAGTATTTGCAAAATGAAAGTGAGGAAGGGTTATCCAGGATAAACACCTGGACATGCAAGGATGAAATTAGGAAAAACTGGTTAGATGTAGTCAAAGGTTGAGTCAGATATCAAGTGCAACATGAATGCTACCTAAATTTATATCAGCAGTAAAATGATCAAGGAAAATGCTGATGAGAGTTGTTCCTGATTTTTCTATGTCTTCCCTTACCTCCCAGATATTTGTGACTATTAGCAACGTTTAGGGGTCAAAGATAGTACTCATGATGGAGGAGGATCAAGTTGGGAACTAGTTACTTAGACTGAAAATAAGAACAAGTCCATAGGACCAATGAGGATGCATCTAAGGGTGATGCAATCAATGTCATTAAGGAACTACTCTCTCTTATCTCTCAAAGATTGTGTAGATCAGAGAACATTCCTGATGAATAGTAAAATATTCATTCTAGGAGCTCCAACAAGCTGGCTGTACTCCTTATGGCACAGCACTTCCAAGAACAGGGAGGAGATCGCAAAACAGAAAATGAATTAAGTGTATAGACTGAAAAAAATGGTGGGCTTTCAGAGCATCCACTCTCATAAAACTTTTAGACTGAATAATTCACAACATTGAATTCCATATTTTAGTTTCCAAAGCAATTTTCTTATATTTTCTGCTATATATCAATTAATGATAATGTGGATTTTATGCTTCATTCTGCTGACACTTCCTTCTGCTGGAAGCACTCAAGACGTTTAGACTTCCACTCCTCGATACTGACCTAGGCAGTTTTGAGGTTGCCATAGCTACCCAGGATTTTATGCACTCATGAAAGACTGAAGACATCAGCCAGCTGATACATATAGTTGAAGATCCATGTTCCGTAGCTTTTCCCCTGTCACTAACGCAGTAGAATAAATGTTACATTTTGGTGATATATAGTTCTTATGGATCATTGACACCATGTTTTTCACCCTACCTTGCTGTGGCTCACGTTGGTTCTGCTGAATTCCAGGCCTTTCATGGCCACAGAGGCTATGTGAGATGGGATTATTCTGATCATAATTACTTTACCATGAAATTGTTTTGCAGGAAATTAAGACTCGATGACCCTGTCTACATAAAGATAGAATCTATATTGGAAACTTTGGAGAAGATACTGTACTTGAGGAAGAGTTAATGGTTTTGAGCAGGTTAGGTTTGTTTTATTGAGTTTTCCTAGGGCTTGAGAAGTCTGTAAGTTATCATGAGTAGCCAGTGTACGAGAACTTCCTGGAGAGCCCCGTGCCAGGCTGTGCTACATGTACAGGGGTGTTATAACAGGGATGACAGTCCAACCTGTCAATAAACAGTTCTCTTAGACAAATAGTTGACTATTATAACCTGTAATTTAAAATGTCCCAGAAAAAGGTGAACAGTAGGTGTACCAAGGGGTGAAATGTAGTGATCCTGAGGAGGACTGCAGTGAGTATCAAGGTGTGAGTGACCCACAGGACAGTCAGCCTTAGCAGGGATGAGTGCTGGGCGGCACTGTGCTGCATGTTCAGCATGACCTTCAGGACTTGCTGAGCTCCACAAATCCCTTGGACACAGGTGCCAACTCAATGCAACCGAGGAAGCTACAGGCAGCTTCCACTTGGCACCTGCAGTTCTGCTACCTCTCTTTGCCTTTATCTAAAAGTGAAGTGAGTTCTCATGCACCTATCTTTAATGAACAGAGATTTTTCCTGTAAGAAAAGTATATAATAGCTCAAAGGACCAGAAATGGGAAGCTTCTGCCACAGAAGACAAGCGCACAATGTGCAGTGGGAAAATCCACCTGGGGGCTTTTTGACATTGCACAAGCACAGGGTGCCCAGAATCTTATGGGACAGAAAATTTACTTCCTATAAGTATTCCTCTTTTTAGTCTATATGATTAAAACAACTCTTTTATTAAGTTATTTTTTATTGGGCCCTATCTTATTGAAAACCAGAAGCTACCCTGCACCATCTCTCTCACCCCACCTCCTTCCCTGGTGCAAACATAAACCTGCTTAAAAATGCAGATTTCTGCCTGATCAAGCATGGAACTGATCTATATCTTTACTGTTTTCACTGTTCGGGCCACACACTTAGGTGAAAAATAAAAGGTCCAGACAGCAATTCAGCAGATCCAGTTCTTCTTAGGTTCCCTTTATTCAAAACTATCAAGCCCAGGGAATGAATCAAAACTTTACATTAAACATTTTCATAAATATAGGTGTTCAGTGTGAAAAAATCCCACTCACTCACCTGCAGATAGGAAAGGAAGAATCTCTATAGATCTTTAAAGCTGAACTAAGCTGTCAGCCAGCTGGACTTGCTGCACTGCTCCTGCACTACAGGGATTGAACTTTTAAGATGTGAGGAATTGACTGCTGCTCCAGACACTGATTCCTCTTCAGATATAACCTCATCAGTCGTTCACACGGGGAACAAGAGGAGGTGATTAACACTTATTGAAGGCTGCTTTGACTAATCCAACTCATTATGATTGAAAAATATTAGGAAATTTAGTTCCCTGTCCCAAAAGCAGGTTACCTGCATGAGAAGCAACACCTTAACATATGTATGGAGTAACCTCCCCAGAGGATCGTGGTGGGAAATACTCATGGAGGGAGGGATGGGAGGTGACTGTGTTTGTTTTTGTTTCAGTCAGCTCAGGGTTACACACACATGCTCATGCCAGCTGAGATTGGTCATTTCATCAAGATACCTCTTTCAGGAACACCATTACTCCAGGTCTCTTTTGCAGGCAACACCGATAAAAGGTATCTCCAGGGGCTGTAGTTTTACCAAAACTACAAACTGTCTTTTGGACATAACATATTTCTCTCTTGACTACAGCAGGAATCAAGTATATATAGGCTTCTCATTTATATGCACTAAGTGTGAAGATGAACCTTTAAAGATCATTTATTTAAAGATAGAGGGGTGAATCTCATCAGCTGGAGCATCCACTGCATGAGGTATGTAGGATTAAAATTTCAGAGCTCTGAATAATCAGCATCATCTTTCCTCTCCAGCCTTTTTAGGAGCAATTCTGTCAATTATCTTTCATGCCCAGGTTATGCTGAACCTTTCTCCCAGAAAGAGTGTTTCATTCCTTCAGAAATATTTTGTACCTGTTATCCAATGCCCATGTGCACCATCACATGATAGTGCTTATCATAATTGCTAAACAGATAGTTACTTGGAGAATATTTTTAGGAATGTCTGACTTTCTACTGTCGTTTCAGTGTCATTTATTTCAGTAATTGTTCCTCTATGATAGAATGACCAATTAAAATTCTGGAATATTATGTATTTCTACACCTACTAGAAGCTTTAAAAATAAAAATAATTAACAATAAACAGTAAATATGTTTGGTTATAAAAGCCTAGATATGCCCATTTTTGTTAATCTCCTGAAGAATAAGGTGATGTTAGGAACTGAGATATGCAATACAGCTGCTTTTGTGCTGCAGTATCTCAGGCTCCATGTTTAGTGTTTATTCTTATAAGAGGCAGCTACTGTTCTACTGTTGGAATTAACAATTAAATATCTACCCATTTTGTTGCTGTTGTTGTTACCTTCAAAATCGAAACCAGAGATAGTTTAATTTTGATCATCTTCCAGTTGTGCTCACATCAAACATATGCATCAGATCTTACCCATATTTCTTCATCCCATTCACTTTTCTCAAGCAGCATGTCCAAGACACTGAAGGGAGAGCAGTGCTGCTATGTTTATCTCCATTTGGCTGCCTGCCTGGTTCAGTAGGAAGGAACCAGGAAGGAACCAGGAGCTTCAGGTTCCCTCACAACTCATCAGAAGTCTGATGTCAGAGACTTCTCTGTCTCCACTCCTGGCATTTTGGCTGCTTCAGGAGGGACACCACCACTAACCATGGGACTGAGGCATCACATGTGTGAACTGCCCAATAACCAGGGTTAAACTCCCTTTTTTTCCTAGTGATTTTTGGGACTCAAAATTTGTTCTCTGAATAGCAAGGAGACCAAATGTTTAATCATTAAAAGACTACTTAAAAAAGAATTAGTTCTGTACTCTGTCTTCTAGGTCGTCTTATACAACCTGTATTTAGAGGGTGCAAAATATCTTTGGCTAAATAGTAAATTTTATTTAGGGTATGATGCTCAGTGCTCTGCTGTTCTCCCATCACCAGTGCATCATTCTCCTCTGAGCTTATTTCTCTTCTTTCCCAGTCTTTTTCTTTCTATTCCTGCCTAATAGCCTAGCTAAGACTGCCAAGTCAATTCCATCTCTTCTATTACTGATGGGAATGTATGAATAGAGGCGCAAACACAGAGCAATGATTTAAATAGATTGACACTGGAATAAGTTTTTTCAGCTTTGGACTGGCTGCTAAGACCTTATGCTGTGTCAGTAATATACATCAGTAAAGTTCAAATTAAAAAAAAAATCCATTTTCTGTCTCTTACACTATTCTTGCTAACATTTTATTGAAGATCATCCTGCTTTCTTTTAAAGGGAGGTTCAACAGTAGAACAAGATTGGGTCTATCTTCATCCCAATAAAAGAGAGTCAATATGAAATCAAAACTACCAGCCAAAGAATCACTTTTTTTCCTGCTAAAAGGAAAGTAAGTAATTAATACAGTTGTTCCCCCACTCTCAAAAAGAAAAAAAAAATTGTTTTTTCCTTAAATTACAAATATCTAACCAAATTCTTTCCTCTCTCCTCTCATTCTCCCATATTTAATGAAAGCATTAAGAATGCCTACTGGCAGCTGTTACAGCGAAGGTTTTCACCAGTGTCTTACTATGATATCCCAAACTAAATTTCACATTTTAATGCTGTTACAGTATTAAATATATTAATAATCTCTTATCTCAAAAATCTCTCTTATAAACATAACAACACTAAAATATTTCTTCAGTTCCTCTTAGTAGGCATGCAAAGAAAGATCATAGCTGAGTGCTTTCGGCGGTACTTAATAATGTAAATAACCTGTTGTAGTATCTGTGGACATGGGAAAAAAAGTGAGCTCACAGTTAATGAGCAAATTAGTTGATACAAAAATGTATTTTTTTCTCTGTCACATGGTACCAAACTTGATAGTGTGTTACTAGGGTTAAATATTATATAGGAAATATCAATTAAAAAAAAATCTAACATCAGACAGGCCTTGACAAAGAACTGTTGTATGAAAATTAATGGTATAATTAGCTAAGTGATCAAAATATGAGATCTCAAACCCAGGAAACCTTATGAGAAATTACTATTTTCTACATCACTAAGAAATTAGATTGACCTTGTCTCAGGCTTTTACAATTTCATACTATTTCAGTACATAATTAACTGGAGAAAAAATATTAATGAAAGTCATGTTTGTGACTAATATCAATATGGCTGTGTAAAATTCCACTTGTAATCTATGAGCCTTGGTAATAATAAAGTATTATAAGTCAATATTTTACAATATGAGATGGAAATTTACACATCTTTGCCAGTTCAGAAGTGTTAAAAACATTTCTTTTTTCCCTAATATATGTCACATTGATATTTCATGGTTCCTAAGGAATACATGGTTTGTGGAGAGCAGCTTAAGTGAATTTGCATTGCCATGGTACTCATTGCAGAACCAACGCAGAGTTTAATCTCCTTTGCTGGAACTGCACTGGGGAAGAGTTTTAGGCAGCTTTAATGGTAGCTTAATTCTAAAGTTATACAAATCAGAAGGGCTTAATGACATTTCTAGAACCATGAAAACTCCTTGAACCATGTCTTCAAGTACAGAGGCCTGGGAGACTGAAGCAGTGAAGACAAAGGCTAAAAAAGCCTTTGGCTGTCACGAAAATACCCACCCTACACAGCAAAGAACTTCCTTTTCAATTGTTAGGTGCTTATTCTTTACCATCATATGATAGTAAGATTTGGAACCATCTGGCTAAATGAGGATAGAAACGTGCCTTGTGGTCAACAGCGAATATAGAAAAACAGATACACATTGACTTACTGAATCTTGCAGGTAACACTCCTATGAAAAGGGTGGTCAAGGAGGAAAAGCAGTACACAGAAGATATCTGTCTGAAAATGAGCTGAGAGTAAGGATAAAATTAGAACTCCCTTATTATTAAAATCTTGTTATTTATTATTATAAATATTATTTTAGATAAAATAAGAACTTGCTTATCAAGTGTCACAGTGGACAAGTTTATGAAGTTTACTCTCCAAAGTCCTTTGTATTCCCTGCAACAGAATTAGAAGCTGATGTGTCTCTTTCCACATGCTCAATCTATTTTTCATCTCACAGGTTTCCATTCCCAGAAAGATCCATCTGTTATGGCGCCCTCTATTTTGCTTAATATTTCTAATTCTAAATCTCTGGAATGCTTCTAGTTCCCATTTTGGCTTGTCCTACGTGGTTCCTTCATGCTGTTGCCCCAGTTCCCCATTTATTGACAAATACGTACGTTCTGGTTGATTTAGTTAATTTTGCCTCTTGGTACCTCATGGGACGATGGATGACACCTCACAGCAAAGGAAAAAAATAAGGTATATTTTTTATATGTGCCACCACTTCCAGAGGAGTAATTGGAATACTCCCCTAGTCTGATTCTACTTAGTCTATACCTAATGTAATTTTCTTTATAGTTAAAAGACAAAAAGTAGTGGTTAAAAAAGGCCTTTTATTTAAAAGTGATGTATAAAACAAAAGACCCCAGATCATCTCTGTTGTACTGGTTAGAGGAACCTTGGCTTGCAAAACTGCCTGATAGGAATGAAGTTGTGATGTAAACCAGCTTCAGTTTGGCCTAAGAAACTGTAAGTTCACCACAAAGAAAAGGTTTCTTCAAAAATGTGGTGAGGAAGCCCAAAAAGACAAAACAGTGATTCTTCATCTTTGTCAGTAGTGTTAGGCATAGAAACAGCCTCATAATCTACTTGGAAATGAAATGCAGGAAGATACGATACATAATAAATACATAATAATCACAGAATCGGTTTTCTTCCCATCCATTTGGTATTATGAGTTTCTTGTTGCATACCATCTGCCAGCTGTATGAACAAATGTAATTGCACACACAGATACAATCCAATGATGGCAACAAAACATAGAACAGAAGAGATGTGTAAATAAATATGAAAAATTTTGTCATAGATCATTTTTAGGCCCTTTCCTCAGAAATTATTAATAATAAACCATTTGACTTTTACAGTCATTGAAGTAGTTTTATTTCTCTTCTTTGCAAATTGTTTATTTATGTTGTAAGGCATTAAATAATTTCAAAAGTAGTTAATTTGGTATTTCATTTAATTCATAAAAATGCTTCATATAAATGAGGGTCACATGTCATTCACTCATAGAATTTAACACCTACAAAGAAAAGTAAAATGAAAACAATAATCTTATCCGTATTTCTTTACAGATTATTCAATTTGCTGTGAATTTTCTATCAACTTTTATCATGCTCTAAATTGTCCTGACAAAATTATCTGTCTAGCATATTTTTTAATCAGACAACCATATATTGCAACATCTCCAAATTTCCATTAGGATTTCTTTTTCAGTTGGTAAAGTGTAAATTCCTAATGTTTTCTTCAGCAGACTTTGCTTTCTTTTTACTAGAGTTCAATCAAGTAATTGCATTGATCAGGGTATTAAATACTTGGAAACAAATTTATTTCAGACATGAAAGAGCCAGTGCTCCTTTTACTTCAGTAGACTTGCACCAATCAAAAGCCATGGTAAATCTGCATTTTTCTCTTCCTCCAAGTCTCTAACTATTTATATGTCTGCAGCTGTCATTTCACTGGTAGTTAAAAGTCCTCTTCCAGGTTCTTCCATGGTGAAGTCAATGCTAATGTAAATTTGTAAAAAGCGTGTGCTTTTCCAGCCTCAGGCACAATCTCCTGGCATTTGGGGAGTGTTTTAACTGGACATCTGGGCACTTGCAGGTTGCATACAGCAGGAACAGTGTCTATAGAATTTTTGTATGTTTGTGATGTAGCCTTGCACTCAAAAGCTGTTGCTTATGAGATTCAGAAGCATTTTTTCTGCTTGTTGTGTAGTAGCAAGGAAAAAAAAAAACACCAATATGCTGTAAGTGTGAGAAACTAATAAAAGTTTTAAGTCTGATACTGAGTTAGGAACTGATATGCAGAGCTTCAAAACTGTGACCCCAAGCTTTTTGTTGGTGTATATGGAAATAATCTCTGCTTCAGGGGTCCTTAAGCAGAGCAAAGTGCTGCGACGAAAATATCTGATAAATCAGGATAATGCAGTTTTAAGTCCTGGTATCTCATTACTTGTCATGGCTCTTAGAATTCATGCCAGGCCTGGGGAGCTGAAAGATATCAGATCTCAGAACTAATCCTGTTTTCTTGTCTTCATTCTGTATCAGTAAGTGTTGCTGTCTGTTGCTTCTATTACAGTAAGCAAATTAAATAAGTTTTTCCTTCCTGCCACTGATAAGTAGAGGCCTGAGGTGTGGACTGGAGGGTGCACTGACTTCCAGTCTTTGAGTGAAACTGTGGAAAAGAGAAAAGAATGAAAGAGAAAAGAAAGAATGAAAGAGAAAAGAGAAAACAACTTCTCTGTTATCAAGATATAATTAACACACCTCTATTAAAAAGATATGTGGGATGCAGTAGAGATTTATAGTTTATTTCTCTGCCCTTGTCCCCCTTAGGCCTCTGAAAATCCTTAAGCTAAGCTGATTTCAGCCCAAAAGCTATGAATTCGATTGTCATCACCTCTGTCAGTATTGTTTGCTTTTCTCAATCACTCATTTTGGGAGGTCTTCTGCCACTAAGATGACAATGATGTGTTGATTCATTGCCCTGTCACTAGTCCACATGGAGGAGTTACTCAAAGATGTCAGCTTGTTTTGATTTTGCTATCCTTCTTTCACTGTTTGTTGTCTTTCCCTGTTTCATGGTGACAGATTATTTCCTATTTTTAGTTAATTACTGTCACAGAATCTACATTCCTACTGTAACTGTTAATTTAAAAAATCTTTCCAAATTTAACAGATGAAAATTGTATTTAAAGTCATACTGACTTCTCATTTTGGTCTCTCCCTCTTTTTTTGTTGTTTTTTTTTTGTTTGTTTGTTTTGTTTTGGGTTTTTTTGTGGGTTTTTTGTTTGTTTGTTGGGTTGAGTTGGGTTGGGTTGGTTTGGTTTGGTTTTTTTTTTTTTTGTATAGTGTGAAAAATCCCTCCCCTCCAAATAACCCTTATGGCTGGCTAAAATCAATGTCAAACTGATTTAATTTACAAACATAGCTAGATCCTAATTAACTGATGTTAGCATTCTTTAGTACCTGATGTTCATCCTATCAAGCTATTACAT
>VZSR01003806.1:10404467-10428413 GCA_013398615.1 Brachypodius melanocephalos
AGACTCTAAACCACCTGAATGTCGGAAAATAGCAATCCGACACCAAACCTCTTCTTTCTGTCCAGAATGACAAAGAGGAGTAGCAGTTGTGCTGCCTTCTCTTACTACTTAAAAATGTGATTACATCTGAGTCAGAAGGACCATGTGTCAAGGAAAAGGGAAATTTTAAGTTCTTTGCTGAAAACTACAGCTAAAGTGCAAAACAGTGGAAACAAGGTGTTAAAACAACATATACTTTAAGAATGTGCTCAGTATACCAACTGTTTTGATTACCCATCACCCTAAATCAGAAAATAACCACATTGTTTTCTTGAAGCACATTGTATTTCTGCAGAATTTTCTCTCTGGAGGTTTCAGTTACAATGTAATGAATGACTGGTTCTCTGAAGCTGAACTGTGACATTTTTGATGTCAATGTACTTTCAATCAACCTTGAAGAGTTGGGCAGCTGTGTCACCACTAAGTACAATCCCAAAGCCACAGGTGACAAATTGTTCCATTTTCACAGTCACCATGACACTATGAAATTTCCTTAAATGTTAAATATGAAGAAAATTCAATCTAGAGTATTTGACAAATGATTTTCTAAAACAAGTAGCTATGATCTTCTAAAACAAGTAACTATAGGAGGGGAAAAGTGATCTAATGTTCAGGTTTCATTACAAAAGGAATTATGGGTTCCACAGTGCACATACTTTTAGATACTTTGAATTGCTTATATCAACCCTTCTGGCTCAGGAAGCTGTTGAGAATACAGAGTAGAGGATTTAGTCCCAGCCCTTATCAACCTGAAAAGATCTACCTTGCTCTTAGGATTTCCAGTGAGATATATCTCACCTTTTTCTGATGGCTGCAACTGAGATTGTCAAGTAAATACGAGAGAAAGACACTTCATCAGACTGATATGAAATATTTGTTTTACAATAAAAGTATTCTGTTATATATAAATTATGTTGTTGTAAAATTATTCATACAGCCATTAATTTATTACTGATTGTAAGGATAGCCTTTAAAAAAATATTTCATATTCAAATGCCTGAACTTTAGATATATTTATTTGGAAAGATGAATCCAGAGCCTCAATTGAATTTCAACAGCTAAAATGAGATAATGATTTTCTATATAAAATCAAAGTAAGAAAAAGCCTAACTGAGATTGTCTAGGAGGAAGACTGATCAGCTGCGTACCAAAATAGTTTAATTCCAGCCTTTTCTGCACTTAGTTTTAGTTTCTGGTTCAAGATGATTTTATCTTGAAATACCTATGGAAAAAGAGTATCAAAAGAGTATCATTGCACAAAACTACCTATTAGTAAGTAATTATGACCCTTGTGAAGGCTTGTGCAGGAGAGAGCAGTAATCTGAAATTCTCGGTTCTAATCAAACGTTACAGGGAGAAGGGAAAGATGTTTCTTAGACAAGTCTCCAATCCCTTCATCCCAGAGTAATGGATGCCCACAACAAACTTTGTCACCTTCCAAAGTCACTGCCTCAATCTGTGTAAGGTAACATTCAGAAGTCTTACAGTGAGAGCTCTGAGACAACAGAGACAAGAGCTGGACTTCAGATCTGTGCAAGGTGTCCAGACTCATGTCTGTATTTGCACAGTCGTTCACATAAGCCTGGAGTGGGAAGTTTTTTACAGAAACAGAATTGCAGTATGAAATGTCAAAGGCTTCAACTGCCTTTCTCCAGGGTAAAAAACCCATTCATCATGCAATGTAATGGAGATATCCTAGATAGCCTTGTACAACTCAATTATTAGAATTTTTTCCTGTGTTCTATGCTCTTATCTGAGTTTAGGGAGCTGAATCAAACTGTAACAGTGGCATTTATTATGTTAAATAAATATAATATTCTACACTGTAGCTGTAAACATATGTAGCAAGTATTTAAATCTCCATTATGTTCAAAGCAGATCATAAAATTATAGGCTGTCTTGGGTTCTCACCCAAGAACCACCTTGTTCCAATTCCCCTGCCTTGAGCAGAGACACCTTCCACTAGACCAGTTTGCTCATAGCCCTATCCAGCCTGGCCCTGAAACAATCCCAAGGGATAGGGCATCCTCATCTTCTCTGTTCAACCTGCCCCAGTGCCTCACCCTCCTCTCAGTAAAGAATTTCTTTCTAACATATAATAAAAAACTTAACTCTTTCAGTTTAAAGCCATTCCCCCTTGTCCTGTCCCTACATGCTCTTGTAAAAAAGTTTCATTGCATTTTTCTGGTAGGCTCACTTCATATACTAGAAGGCCACGAGGAGGTCACCCCAAAGTCTTCTCTTCTCCAGCCTGAACAATGCCAATTCTATTCTCTTAACCTTAGATCTATCCAGTTGAGCTTAGGCAGTGATTCAACTGAAAGTATTGAAGGTAATGATTGGCCAGTTTAAGTGTTTTTGATCTTAGTGGTTAGCAGCCCAAAAAAGGGATCCCTAATTAATGGCTATTGTAGGGAGTAAAGAGAGGGGATCAGGAGCTGATAGATAAGGAGGCTGCCTCATTACTCATTTCTTCTGCTTCTAGAACACAAAAGTGATTTTATAAGGTTCCTATTATCAGGGGCTCAGATAGGACAGATAACCTATAACAGAAGTGGGTTTTAGCAGCCTTCTCAAGTTGGAGGGGGAAAAAAATTTGGAGTAGTTCAGGTGCTGCTGTTACCTATGTTATTTCATTGGTCTGACCTCCAAAATTTTCCTCCTCTAAATAAATCTAAAGAATGTTTGAGAGTGTGTGTGCTCTCTTTTAGCAATCTAAGTTCCCCTCTTGAGAATAGATTGTCTCATTTCCATTTATTCTCACATCACATTGAACAATAATGAAAGAAATAGTTTGTGATTATTTTTCCATTTGTTTCTTCTGATAACAGTGCATGTAATCACAGAGTCTTTGTGTTTGTCTGTATGTCCCTCTTGCAAGTTTTGAACCTACTGTCCAATTTCAATCATGACTAGAGCATCCCTTGAGCATCCCCTAAAAACCGTAAAATAGGTAAAGAAGATATAAAGCTTGATTTTTTTTGTTGTTGTTTTGGGGTTTTTTTTCCAATAACTCCATCTTGTTTCTAGAATATAGTATTGAAAATCAAATATGGTCTTCAATTTTTGTCTTCCAAAATTCTCTATGAGAAGACTTAAATACAGGCACAGATATTCAAAGGTATTGTGATCATTGGACTTAAAGATCAACCAACGAAGAGTCATGAACCCATAGGAAATGAAGATACATTTATTTATAATTGCCATTGCAACTGACAAGCATGTGATTGACATTATAATTTTAAAGATTGCAAACATGAATGCAAATAAACTAACAGTTTACATAAGAAGTAGGTGTACAGGAATAGTTACACTGTTAGGGAGTATTATTCACTAATTCATTCAGCAGTACATATCCAAAGGGCCTTGCTGAGAATAAGTTCCAGTTTCCATTGATGTATTTACAGGCTTTTAAAGTGGACCTGTCCATTTAAGGGGAACTGATTTCCTAAATATTTTCAAAGGCAGAAAAATATCACACTTCTCTGAATGCCACTTGACTGCAAGTACAAATGTTAACAGCTTGTGAGAGTGCTAATTAGAACATCATAAAATTTATTGGACTTCTTTGACACTAACTTAACCAGAAGATGAAACACAATATATTATGAACAAATGAAGATTTTACTTCTATCTTCATGTCTGAGCAAGGAATCTTACAAGTCAAATTTTGGTTTTAGTTCATATAATGTCACTTTTTTATGTTACACATCCTTTTATTATATTTTTGTATGCTTCCATGTTCCAGAGTCACTTAATCACTGGCAGATCTGTTAGGTTTGTACTGGAAAAGAGAAATTCCTGTCTTTTCAAAGCAGAGCAGATACGCCTACAAACATACACCCACATACAATTTATAAAATTAACACAAGACATCCATTGTGACAGACATAAATATGTACATAAATGTCCACAGCAGTATGACTCAAATAAATATGACTTGGCCTTTGTAGCTCTATATATGCATAAAAATGGGGACAAAAATTGTAATTAGTTTTTGAGCAGATGATTTATTCAAGTATTTTCTGTTTAGGTGGTTTAGGTGGCTTTATAATACCTCAAAGAGAGGGTTAAATGTATGACAACTGTGCTTTCTCTGTGAGAAAGGGTTAAAACTTGGAAAGAAGGAAGGAGCTATGCCTAAATTTTAAGTGTCTAATCAGAGTTGCTTAAAAGCATTTCATGCACTGTTGATGTAATTAGGTGAAATGTCAGAGAGGTCTCAGGGAGGAGGTGCTGTCTGCTTCATTTCTGCTACTGAAACTTGCAGACAGGATCTTTCTCTGGAGGTCTCCACAAATATCCACATATCCTCAAATACTGGTCTTTATATATTTGTGTGAGACCTTACCTGATGCAGTCATATATATATGTGGGCACTTCTGTCCTCTCAGTGCCAAAAACCCCCATGCAGGTTCAATTCACAGAAACAGAGAATGGGTCAGGTTGGAGGGAGCACAGCAGGTCACATGGTCCAGCCTCCCTGCTCAAGAAATGTCACCCCCAGCACAGGACACAGGATTGTGTTCAGATTCTTCTGGACTATCTCCAGTGAGGGAGACTCCACATCTTCTCTGGACAATCTATTCCAGTGTGTGGCCACCTTTACAGTAAAGAATTTCTTCCACATGTTCAGGCGGACCTTCCTGTGTATCGATTTCTGCCCGTTGCCTCTTGCCCTAGTTCTGGGCAGAACCAGCAGAGCCTGGTCCATCCTCTTGAGTGCCTCCGTTCAGATACTGGCAGATATTAGTGAGGTCTCTCATTCTTCTCTTCTTGAGCCTGAACAAAAAAACCCTGTCAGCCTTTTCGTGTAAGGGAGGTGCTCCAGTCCCTTAATCATCTTCACAGCCCTCTGTGGGATCTGCTGCAGTAGCTCCTCGTCTCTCTTGTACTGAGCAACCCAAAACTGGGTACAGCTCTCCAATGTGGCCTCACCAGGGCTGAGTAGAGGGGCAGCATCACCTCCCTGATGGCAATGTTCTTCCTGATGAGCCCTGGGGTACCATTGGCATTCCTGGCTACCGGGGCACTGCTGATCCGTGGACAGCTTGCTGTCCACCAGGACCCCCAGATCCTTCCTTCTCTGCAGAGCAGCTTTGCAGCAGGTCAGCCCCCAGCCCACACTGCTGCATGATTACCTGTTAGACAAACTGGGACTCCACATCCCTGCTCCAGACATGGCAGCAATGCAATCTTTATGAAATTAAGTTAGTGGAAAATAAAATTTTCATGTTGCATTTCAGAAACTATTTTGCACATCAGGCTTGTTTCAGCATCTATGTGACACAGCTAACCACAGCTCCCCCTGTTTTTCCCATTCTGGGGGGCTTGAATATCTGCCTAACTTCTCTTGAAGGTAAGAATTTAATTTAGGTTTATTTTTCTTAAATGGACCCAAGATCTTCAAAATCTTGACAGCAATTGCTCATGTCAATTGCTCTGAAATCTGCATCATAGTATCGGGAAACTACTAAAAGATTATCTTGTTCTTCTTATCACTGACTTTCCCTAGGAAAAAGATTGATGCTTGATTTCAGCCTACCTCAGGTAATTTTAGCTGTCTGATGAAAGAGCACTCCTGAGACAGCTGTAAGACCATCATCCCTGTGTAGCCAATGGAGCCAAGTGAGTTCTTTAAAAATTGTCCCTTATTTTCTGACTTTTTAATATGGACATAAATGAAAAGCATAGTTTTGAAAATCTTAAATAACTACTTTATTAAACTGACACACATTATTATTTGCAGAGTTTTTTTCATCAGCATTGTAGCAGGGTGGGAATTGAAAGCAATTTTTTGATGGTTTCCTCAAGTTGTATTCAGCTACACAGGGAAATTCTCAAAAGCAATTAAAAGGACTTTTAGAAGACACTAAACACTTCCATTAATTTATATAACTAGCTAGTAATTTGTTTATTTTTAAACCCCATGCATTGGAAATAGCAATGACAATCGAGAATTGTTTTAAATGTCAAGTTGCTCTGGTTTGTATCTAATTAATCATTCATGTTTTCGTGCTCAAAAGGCATAGTACATGTGTAGAGGGGCTGTTTCCTCAGTACACAAATACCAAGTTATTCATAGTTCTATTTTTATGATGTAAATCACCATTCTTATATGAATATATATAACACAAAACCATAACCTGTGTTTTGTAAGCATTTCTGTTACTTTTCCTCATAAAAGAAAGCATAAGTCCTTTTATGAAGGAACACTAAGAGTGTTATGAAAATGACACACAAACTTTATTTTAATGACCACTTCTTGCACATCAGATTTTAAAAATGAGCACTTTTTGTACAATACTAATCTGACTTTAAATAGTATATGGATAATTTGGTCTACTTGGATGTTCTTTAAAATGCTCCTGCTGAAGCACCTAAAATAGAAACATGAAAAACATTCCTAAAATATTATCTATCACATAAGAAAAAAGTCCCATTTGCTTCCACAGATATCAAGGTCTTTTATCTCACCTGCACAGTACTACCAAGGAATGTTCATTGCCTATGAATACTGTGACTAGGCTCCTGAAAATGCAAAGTTCTTTTTAACAAAGATCAGCCTCTTTTCCAATTGCCACTTAATTTTTTCATGTTCATATTTTCAATACTTCTACCAAATCCAGAGAAATTAAAATATGCCTTTAAGAAGACTTGAATATCAGGAAGGGATTGCAGGAACTAGGTCTTCAAGAATACCAAATATCCTGACAACTGAATGCATAGAAATTGCATAAATTGAGCCACACAAAATACCTGAATCTGAGCTAGAGTAAATTTCTTCTCAGTAGCTGTTATGTTGCCGTGGCTTGGATTCAGAGTGAGAATGGTGTTGATAACATACTGATATTTTGGTTTCTTGCTAGGTCATGTTTTTCTTAAAGAAGCTTTTTCTTGTCTCATTCTCTGTCACTGAGGAGGTACACAAAAGAAATCTAACTGGGAGGAAGCTTAGCTGGTACAGATGACCTGAACTGACCAAAGGATTATTCCACATGCCCAGTATATAAACTGGGGGGGAGTTATCCAGAAGGGAGCCAGTCTGGGTTCAGGAAGGGAGGGCTGGCATCTGTTAGCACATGGTGAGCAATTGCACTGTGATGATGATGATTATTATTATTATTGTTTATTATCCACTGGTACTGTGTGTTACTTTATTTTCAATTAAATTTTTCTTATCTCAACAGACAGCTGCTACTTCAATTCTCCTCCGTATTCCACCTGTATTGGAGGGAAGAGAAGGGGAGAGTTGAGCAAGGGGCTGCATGGCGTTTCATCTCCAGCTGGGCCTAAAACCACTTCAGTCACATGTAAAGTGCTTCAAATACACAAGGCCAACAAAATGAACTCTCTTCAGTTCCTTCAGCTGCTACAGCTTTAGAAAAGACTGTGTTTATAAAGTTATTCACTATTTATAGATACATATAAAATTCTATTTTTAAGTATTTATCACTAGAATTGGACTTCTGTGCTTAAAATGCTACTGCTTTGAGTTATATATGTTACTATATTCTATATTAAATGACATATCTGTATATTTATACATAAACATGTGGTCTAAAGCAAGAATACACATTAATTAGGAAACCTGAATAATTTCTGGAAACTTTCCATCTTCTCAGTGGACCTGTGATGGTTAAAATGCATGCACTGCATTATGAAAGTATGTTCATACTTTCTCTAGAAAGAAGCAGTAGCATTACCACATGCTATTTACACTAGAGAGATTTTGTTCCAGGAGTCGTTGTGCAAACGAATTTTTAGTACAAAGTGACACAACTGGAAAAATTGAAGTAGTGTTGATGGCTTTTTGCTGACAATTAACTTTTATTCTAGTCTCCTAAACAGTATCATCCCCTTATTCCCAGTTGTCAAACACAACAGCAACACTTGCTTGTCAGTGGTGATAATAAATTGTCAGAACAAGACACAAATCACACCTGAATCTCTTGGTTTAGACAGTTATGTAGCAGAGTGTAAAGACAATTTTTACATGGTGGTGTTTTTGAAAGTAGTTCTAAACATATAGGTTTTTACTTAGCAAATTTTTCCTGCATCCTTGGAACAAGTTTTTTCCACACCATTGCAAACAGTTGATATAGTCTTGGTCAACAAAACATTCATTTTCACTTAAGAATATATCCTTTTCTGTCTATAAAAAAAAGTTCCATTATAGAACCAGTTATCTGGTTTCCTTCTTATATCAGTTCCTTGTTCTATATAGCTATTTTCAGAAACATATTTTATTACAAAACATTTGTAAGTTGAAACACTTTTTAGCATTGGCAATTGTAACCTTTTTTAAAATGTTGCAAGTATCAATATTTCCCTCAGCAGTCCACTTATTTCTTAACTCTAGATATGTAAATTTCCCTTGGAAAACATAGTTGCACTCACTTTAGTAGTATAAAAGAGTTGTAGCATCATTTGGCTTTAATGCATTAAAAGGAGAAAGAGTTTTTCTCCAAATTTTGCTAGCTCTTCAAAAGAAATCCATTGTTTATGTAGACAATAAAGCAATAATGATATCATGTTACCTTTCTGTGTTCCCCTGTGCTCAAAACGAGTGGTTTGGCATTCAAGTTGTAATAAAAGTTTAAGGGTGGAGTGCTGAACAGATCATGACCAATAGGAATAAGGAACAGACTAGAAGACCAAATATCAGTAATTGTGACTTTCCCTTCTCATGATACTAAAATGAGGTGCCCACACACATGCAGACACAGAGAGTATGGCAGAGCAATTAGTTCTGCATCCCCAGTTCTGAAGCAGATGCCAACATCCCTGTTGGATTTGTGTGTATGTTTGGAACTTTTGGGGGCAAGAGCAAGCCCAGGGTAAACATTAATGACCTTTGCTCTAAGGAATTGAATGTTGTTATACAAATATATCAGTCCATTGGGAAATACACCTACAGGCATAGTGGTTTGGTAACTTCTAGAGACTAGAATCTATTAGTTATAGAAAATTATCATGTAAGACTGTAAAGAATACACTTTCTAAACTCCAGCACTATTCGTTCATCTGTTTTTAGAGCTGGACAATGTTAAAGCTTCCTCCTTGCTGCTTCTACCCTAGTGCTCTTCCATGTTACTTGAGACCTATTTTCCCTTAATACTTTTAATTAGTATTTTAAGTATCTTGCAGGCATAGCAAAGTCAGCAAAGTGATACACTATTCTAATTCCACAGTAAAGAGCAAGTTTTATGTGAAACAATTGAGAATAAGTTTCAGAAGAAACTAAGTTTAATTGAAATAAAATAAAATGTAGAAATTATCATTTAAGGATTTTCTTGGCTAAAAAGAAAGATTTCTGGTAGCTTTTCATAGCTCTTACAATTGCAAATGTCTCTAACTTAATCTAAGAACAAGAGAGCATTAGTCAAATCACTCCTCTTTTGACTTCTATGGTAACAAAGTGAAGATTAAGCAAGGTGACCTGCTGTCCTTAGCCAGGTATTGGTTTCCTGAAGGAGCTAATCCACAAGGAAGAAATAAAAGGAAATTTAAAGAAAAGGAAAAGAAAAAAATCCCAGCCCCACCCCCCCAGAACATGCAAGGTTATTATCTAGTCAAGTCGATATTTTCACTGCATTCCTACTGTCCGTGTCTTTACAAGTGAGTCCTCCTTTCACCATTGCGGTAACCGTGCAAGTATATGCCTTCCTGGCTATCTTGTTTCATCCTTCCACAAATACATAAAAAAAGAGATGGTTGGTTTACTAGCATTTAAAAATCTCCATAATTTATAACCTCTTGTTGAATGTCTTCATCAATACTTGAAAAAAAGGTATCATCTAAATCTGAAATCAATGAAAACATCTATAATTTATTTCCAGTCACGTTTCTTCTTTTAAAGTATAAGTATCTTCAAGAAAGTAAATTCCTACTTTTACTTTTCTTGAAATTGTGCAAACTTCAGTGACCTAAAAAAGCATTTTAGGTGTCTTACTTAAACAGGGTCATTCTGTGACGTGCACTTATGTAAACAGCAACTGAACATACTGACATTTCACATGAGCCTCAAGTGCACACAGTGACAAAATCTAGATGTTTGAGGATTGCATCTGTGATCCATGGACAAAGGATTTTACAGAAGGTCAAGATATTGTAATTATTACTACAAGGATCTGGTTAGTGCCTAATGATAAGCTCATCTCCATAACTTCCAGATATCATATAAATATTTTAAAGGTGCATGATTTTAAGCAGGACATGCAACTTGTCCTCTCTTAGAACTTAAAAACTTTAATAATTTTACTTTAATACACATTATGATAGTATTAACAGGAGTACCAGCAGAGCACAGGAAAGAAAAAACAATGGCATTACAGTGCGCATTCCTCTATGCACTTCAGTTACTCTACATTATGGTTTTCAAATAATTTTAATTACATTTCCCTCAATCTCCTCATTTTTATTTTTGTCTTATTATTGTTGTTGATTCCTTTAAGTACATTTTAAAAAATTAATAAACCAGTTCAACTTTTCTATTTTTATGATTTTTTTTTACAAAATCATACAGTATTCCTAAAAAAAATCATCATTTTCTCCTTCCGCTTTCTCTCTTCAGTATCTCTGTATGAATCTTTGACAATTTCATATCTCTTTTCAAAACTCTGTGTTGATATTTTGCTTTGCATGTGTTCTAGGTATTGCCAGTAGTTACAATGCCAATGAGAAATTATAAGTAATCAAAGTTTGATGCCTCCTTCTGTTACAGAGGCGTTTCTTGAGGCTATTTAGGTTATTTAAATTTCCTCCTGCTAAAATTTATCATATGATCCTGAAATGGAAATGTCATTACTATTTAAGGTCTTGAGTTATTTTTATTTAAATACATCTATTTGAGAGGAGAGCCATCCTAATGAGTCACCTAATGTTTTGTGCAGGCATCTCAGCTCCCTTGAAGAAGAACAGTAAAGCAGCCGGAACAGATAGGACAATTTTGTTTTAATAAATTTCAGCACTCAATTTCTTCTAGCTTATCAGGGTAAAAAAAAAACATTGCTTAGAATCCCTGAGGTACAGGAACACTTGCTGTGCACACATATCAACTAAAATAAGACCATTCTGCCCTTCATGCATTTCAAGACTGAACTCCATCAAAGAGTGTGGCTTTTCCCAGTTGCTGATCCCTGACATTTCAGTGATGGGTCATCAGTTCATCAGCTTGCTTAACTCCAGTTTGCTTTGAATGTTTGGAAAACAGAGTTTAGTTTTTATTGCCATTTGCAGCTAGCTCAGTTTTCTCAAATGTTGATTTTTTTAACTCATCTAAATAGATGAATGTCTGGCTTCAAGGTAAGTGATACTTGATTCATAGTTCTGCACAATGTCATTCCCTTGAAAGGAACTGCAGGAAATGGGAACATCAAGGATAATTGCTTTGCAATTTAGCTTTAGCTCTTAGCTCCACACTTTTTCAAGATACAAAAGTAAGGATTAAGCTTAGGAAAGAAAAAGCCACCATCTCCCAGTGAAACAGGAAAAGCTCTCTTCTCTTCTCTTTCTCACACCTCAGAAGTAGTCTCCAACATACAGATAAAGCTGTGTAGTGTGAGCATGTGGATCAAAAGCCACCCTGAGTGTAGATTCAGTGATGGGTTGAGACTTAATTTGTTAACAGATATCATTGATAATGAAGAAATTGAAGAAATAAAGTGGGTTTTAATTGCTCTAACAGTCTTCCAGAAAGCTGACCTTGGTTAGGTTATTAATTCATAGAAGCTAAAATGAACTATCGTAATCTTATAATGCTTTTTCTTTCTAATTCACCCTACTGGTAGGAGGTACAAGTGGTCCCTTTTTTTGCACAATACACTAGGATTGCTGTTCTCTTCCTTGCATCCTATTAGTCTGATGAACCTTCAGGAAAAAGAGATTATTCTATGATTAATTACTGTTAACAGATTAACTATCATTAACAGTGTGAAAAGCAGCACAGACTGCAGCTTGCACTGCTTCAACCTATCAAGGGTAGAGTGGACTTTCTCTATTGCAATTATGTCAGAAACTTGTCATTGATATGGACTTCTAATACTGATAATCTGTTAAGCTGGCAGTAATTTTACACCTTTACTGGCAGTCCCTAATGTTAAGTTTTAGTCTGAAGTTCCTTTTCCCACCCTGATCCAGAAGATGAAAGAAATTTGGAAAAAAAATTATATAGATTATATTAACATTAAATTTCTTCATTGTGCTAACAGCTCAGCTTCTACTCTGTCCATATATCTAAATTTCACTAAAATTTACCTGTGAATAATATTTTTTTAAAATAAGAATTAGCTATAAAAGCTATAAAAATAATTAAATATAATTACCACTAGATTATCAAAATTTGGTTTGTTGCTTGGTTAGTTTTTTGTTGCTGTTTTTCAGAGTCTTTGATGTGTTTAGATTAAGTTTTCGGAGACAGGAAAAAATTCCAGTAAAATAATACTATTTAAAAAACCTGCTCAGATTTAGTGTATTCATATTTACCATGGGAATTCACACAAATCTGCATCTAAATATTAAAATGAAAAAATGAAAGCACAAAAGAATATTTGCACAACCCACTGCCTGGCATTTAGGCTGCGCAATTTAACAGAAATGCTGTAATAGGATTATGGGGTAGGCTTTGCAGTCTAAAAGCCAGGTACAGAACAAATGCCTTGCCTGCTGTGCTTACATCGGGATAATGGGCAGGAGTGGCTGCTTGCTCAGGGGGTCCCACTCTGGCTGCTTGCAGAGCAAGCTGGTGGTCGTGACTCTCCTCCACTTGAGCACCATCTGCTTTGTTCCTTTCCCTACTGACAGGATTTTACTGACATGTTCAAATAAACACAATTTGCCCTTTGCCTACCCACTGCTAAGAAACCCAGCCTTGTTTATGCCTCGTGGAGAAGCTCTCTTCCTTGTGCCTGCCACAAAACCTTCTGAGCTACTCCTGGTGGAAGGGCTGGCACCATATGGGCTGAGGAGACCTCAAAGTATCAGGAGCCTTGACTCCTGCTTAAAGCCTGGGCAACAGAGAGGGTTAAATAAATCTTTGAGAAGAATATGATACCAGAACTGCTTCAGGTGTGCATCAAGGCATCATAACACACCACACAATTAACGTTATGCTTTGAAGTGCTGATCCACAAAATCCAGTAACAGTATCTCTCCTAGCAGCCCTCATGGTTAATAAAGACAGTCTGATGATTACATACTGAGTCCAGAAGTGTTAGTTCCTGACACTTTTTCCTCTGTGAATTCAC
The DNA here is from genome assembly GCA_013398615.1 of Brachypodius melanocephalos. Lineage (NCBI taxonomy): Eukaryota > Metazoa > Chordata > Aves > Passeriformes > Pycnonotidae > Brachypodius > Brachypodius melanocephalos. The sequence goes on from VZSR01003806.1 coordinate 10,417,754, forward strand.
TCTGTGAATTTTATTTTCCTCTGATTATGAATGTTTATAAATTAATGTTCTATTTTCTTCCATGTCCATATTAAAAGTTGATAGTTTTCAAGGTTCATGAAAATGGTTCATGAAAAGTGTTAAAGAATTGCTAGAGGTGTTTCTGTTATTTTGCTCAAAGAATATTGATGTTTCCTCCAACCAGATGTTATGTGACAACCACAGTCAGAAAAACCTTGCTATAAAAATGACAAAGTGTTCCAAAAATTCATTTTAAAAACTAACTCGTGGTTTGGCATTGAATGCTGAAGATTCCCTTCCCATAGTAAGGGCCACTGTAATTTCCTGTCACATACAACACCTATGAAATTGAACGTTTTCAGTACAACAGTGCACGGGTGGATTTTGCCCTCAGTGGATAGTTTTGTACCTTTGGATCTTCTGCGATTTTTCATTTTCAGAAATAAGAGAATTCTTTTAAATTAATAAGACATTATTTTAAACTTTGACCAGCCAATCAAAATGTACTGACTTGCTGAACTGTACATCTTGAAAAGGGAATTTACAAGACTGGACCATGGAGCAGTAGGCCAACACAGCCACCCTAGTGGGTAAAAGGAACTAGCATTAATTTTTGAAATACTTTCTTAAAAAAAAACCCCAAACTAATATTGAGAGAATTTCTAGAACAATTAAAGCTATGTTCATGATCTTGAGGTGTTAGGATGGATTTAAGCAATTCTTTTCTTCTCTCTAGTTCATATAAAGTGCTACAAAGACAGAATTCAGAGCTTAGTTGCATGATAATAAATGTCATGGAAAATATAAAGAGTTAAAGTGGGGTTAAAAAAAAAAAAAAAAGGAGAGAGTACCAAAGAATTTTATATGAGAGAGAAGCATGTCAAGAGAAGACAAAATAACTATCTGCAAGTAACTGTAATAATATGAAGAGGGCAGGTATCAATTATTCATATTGACTACATAATAATTAGAGACAAACTACAGAAATATTTGGATGTAAGTAAAATAAAGGAAAAACATTTTGTAAAATAATGAAGCTCTAAAATTAACACTAAAAAGAATATTACAATGATAAATAAAACTATTCTAGGGGTTTTCTTAGTAGGTTTGTTTTCTTATAATGGAAGGAGTAAAATGAGTTAAAACCAGCCTTTCCATTAGAAAAAGGGATTTGATAGCCATTACTGTGATTTAAGTCTGACCTAACGGATTGCATGGTAAATTCAGGGTGAAACTAAAACAAATGGCATTTGAATTATCGTAGAACTCAAGGACCGGTGACAAAGTGGGGAAAAACAGTTGGTTTGAATCATTCTGTGCTGGCCATGTGCCTTTTTTAGATGTTACAATATCTAGATTATGTACTTGGAATAGGCATCTAGATTATGGTCTAAATAATTCTACCCTTTCTTTGAGGTAGGTGAATCACTGTCAAGAGTACAGTAGAAAAATTGCTGCCCTGGTTCAGAGGAAAAACCCATCTCATAACAGGCAGCGGTAGAGGCACTGCCAAAGAATGTCTAATCTGCCCTTTCAGTAATATTCAGCACAAAGTCTTCTTGAGGTGGTGGTTCAAGGTATTTGAACCTTTATGTTTAAGGGATCATTCAGATTTTTTTAACATTCTTTCTTTTAAAAGCTGACAACCGTCCTTTTCTCACAAAAACACTCTCATGTCAGGGCTGACCCACAGAACCTGAGTCTGAGGTCTGTTTTGTTTTGTTGAGCTTTACAAAGTCCATTGCCATTATTCTGTTATTTATTCTCTTTAGTAACATGAATTCTATAATTATGTGATTGTTTTTGCATAAATTATCTTTCCTCCATCTCAATTTTTCAATCAGTCTTTGGGGCTTAGTCAAAATCAAATTAGAATCAAATGTAAAATAAATGATCTGTGTTATCAACCCTTTGTATTTCCTTTATTATTTCTGCACTTTACAGAAATGTTGGAAATGTCTCTTTTTTCTTTTTTTTTTTTTTTAATGTGATCTGGTTGATGTTTCTTTGAACAGTAAGCAAGGAATGAATGTTGCTGTTGCCAATATGTTTATCCTATGGTCAAAGAAAACCATAATATACCTGCTAGTGTAAGGTTCTAGGATAGACTTCTACAACATCCGTATTTCCTTCCAAGCAAATCTCACTGTGCTTCCCATGTCATAGTTCTGGAGTGCTCTGTATACAATAGTTTCCCCTTGACATCTTTGCTGATCAGACTGTACTAACATTTCAGTCCAGACTTTATCTCACTAAACCTAAGTGATGCCAGAAGGCTGTTTTTATATTAAGATTTCTCTTTTTCTTTTTTATATAACATTGCACAGATAATGAAGATCCCAAGTTATATTGTTGTGTCCCCTTGTATGTCTGATAATCGTGGAACTATTTCTGTGATCTTTCTCAGTGAGATTTCATTCTGTGAGCCAAACTGTTTTTCTAGTCCCCTATCCATACCCTAAACTTTAAGGTGATTCATAAGTCAATGGCATTCCCCTATCTCAACCAAGATAAACATGTTTCCTGACAGTCAACTTTCATAGATTATTGTGCAATGCAAAGCAGGAAAGAATTGTCATGGATGTACCAGTGAAAACTGCCCTTGGTGGTTCCTGAAGAATTTCTCTTCATAAGGGAAAATATAGTTCCTTCAAAATGTTACCTGTACTGTTGAGCATATGATGACAACCTCACCCTTTCTAGTAGCTGATTTGCTAAAAATGACCAAAATGTGAAACTTTCCTATTAATTCTTCATATTTTCTTAGCTGACCTTCAAAAAGTTCTCTCAGGAACTGTATAAAGGTTTTTACATGAATAACAATTTGGAAAGAACACCCAGTTCATAGAAAAAAATGTAATAAATAAATTAATATCTTTAAAGCTGCTCTGTGCTTCTGCTGGCCATTTCAATAAACAGCAGTATTTGTCTTGAGAACTGTGAAAGCCTGAAGTTAAAGTTACATAAAACAGTCTACCAGACAGTTATAAATAAGCTAAATGGCTATGAGCCGTTGAAATTTGGTGGAACTGTGAAAGTCGTGCAGTTTCTAGACTTATCTTTGAACTTCATATGGAATGGCCTACATAAGAAATGAACACTAGGAAACAGAGGAACCAATAAAACTACAATGTTCCGAGTATTAATGTAAGAGAGAGAGAGAGAAGCAAAGCTCTCCCATAAGGAGTGGAACTTTTAGACCAGGAGATTAGAAGTAACTTCTGTCAGACTGTGAAATGGATGCCACCATCCTAAAGAGGACAGAACAGAACAGAACAGAACAGAACAGAACAATAATGTGGAATTGTGCCATTACACACAAAAAAGGGCACCAAAAATGTACAACAAACTCCCAGGAAGGGTCAGAGCACATCTGTGACATTGAGCATATTATATGTATGTATAATGTACTGTGAAATCCACAAATCATGAAATATTTTATTCTTCACTTCAAGAAATTACTGACCTTTTACTAGTGCTCAACCTAGCTTCATTAGACTGAAGTGATGGTAGCTTTGCAAATGTATCCACCCAGATATTCTTCTTTTTCTTTTTGTATTCCTGGAGAGTTGATACTTGACAGGGTTGAGGAATACCCAGACTCTCTAAGAAAAAATCAAACCAATCAAATAAAAAACAATGCAAATCAATAGACAGCCTGTTTTAAAAAGAAAGGCAGAGCTTGTTGGTCAGACATTCTTTACAACTCTAATCTCATATAAAGGTGGTGAATTACTGAATTCTAAATAAATATAAAAGTCCAACTCATTGTCATCTCAAGATTAAGACTCATTTAGTGACAACAATATATCTAGACTCATTTTTTTGGACAATCTTAAAAGACAATAGGAAAGTTTTTTCTGTGCATAATATTAATGAATCCATTTTGGTCAGATATTTAAAATATTAAAAATAAAACCCACATTTTTTGCAACCAGTACAAAAGATAATTTAAGCAAAATATTTTACAAACAGACTCAAGTCAGAATCTTCTAAATCTAACAGGGTGAAACCTCGAGACAACTGCAAATTTTGTGACGTATAGAAATTATTTTAACTTTTCAAGTCATTCTGTTTGCAAGAACAGAGATAGTATGAGACCAGATTCATTTTTAGAGAAAAAGTTGGGACAGAAGTCATGCAATACACACATATTGTAGACAAGAGTAAATGCTACTATTATATCTCTTATGGGATTAATTCTCTTCTTTCACATCAGATTTCTGCAAAGGATACACTGCCCCGACTGCTTACCCTGGTGAATACTACCTGCATTAATGCTACACTATTTAGTCATCTAGCAGCCACACAAAAGGCAAATAGTAGAGGAAATATTAAACTCTATCTCTTGGAAAAGTCTAGACAGCTCTGGTGATTCTGCAACTACATTATAACCCACAAATTCAAGACTCCTTCTTACAGAAGGAGGACTCTTTCCAAGACTCTTTTTACAAAAAGCTAGATGTATGAGGAAGGCTAAAGAGGAGGAGAGACCTGGAGATGTACAGGTATAGTTTTTAGACCTTTGTTTCCACTGTAGGATTAGGAGAGGCCAGAATACTCACTCAGGAATAGGTATTTAAAATTGCTCCAAAGCCATCAGTTTTCAGCATAAGAAGGGGTCTGGGACTCATGAATGCAAAAAAGAAAGAGAACAACAGAGATGGTCTTTTTGCCTCTGTTTGGCTGTGATTATACTCCAGAGAGCCCCCATGGTACTTCTATTCTGATAACTTGACTAAAGAACTGCAAAAGCTCACGATGTCTTCTACATCATCTCCTTCTTCAGGGACATCTGTTCAGGTGTTCATACAAAGCTCCTGGTGAGAACATGTGCTATTACCAGATCTTTGGAACAGCCAGTGCCAAGACAAAGGGATGCAAAATGTAAATTGCTCTGACAGCAGAGTGTTTCTCAGCAGGGCGTCCCTTTCCATCCTGTAGTCATGACTGTGAAAAGCAATGAAAAGTACAAGAAGAATTGGAGGCTCCAACGCTCTTTGTTTCAGCAGTGGAGGAATTGTTAGTTCTAGGATAAACCTGACCAGAGAGCTGAACTGGCAGCTTCAGCAGACCTAGGAATATGAGCCAGCTGTCTGCTTAAAGCAAACAAGAAAGGGGAAAGGGGTTTGGGGACATCAAGGAAATCTCAAGGCAGATTAGCAACCTGTGAGTAGTCCCTCAAGAGTTTTACATGCTTCTCTGTATTTTGAGCCCCATGCCACTTATGATCAGCCATCTACAAGTACAGTAACCTGTTCCTAACATCAGGGGTTTTGCAATGCTGCTTTCTCTCAAAATGATTATCCACACACAAACTGCAATTCTGATAGTAACCTGTATATTTTCAAAACATTCCTTTGCATGACACCCTCTTCAAATGTCAAGACTATACCAGAGAAACTACTACACAGGGACTCTGAATAGGCAGCTAACCCACAGCCTTGAGGTTCACCTCTCAGGGACCAAAAATTCAGTTTTGTGAGTCAAAATTGTGCCATATTGGCTTGATTTTACAAAGTAATCTGTTGCTTAAGCTCTAAAACAGAATTTAAAGTAAAGCTATGCAAGATAAGAAAAGTAAAAACACAGAAAGAATGCTGAAAAAATCATGGTTATCACCTGGAGAATTCAAAATAAAAATATAGAAAAGATATAAACCCTAAGGACCAAAAATAAAAACAAATCAGACAAGACAAACAAGTTCAAGGAGAAATTGTCCCAAGGAATAACTGGCTGATTCCTACCAGTTAACAAGGACTCATTGGGTGGCTCAGTGGGAGTGGGGAACACATTAATGTCAGTAACATGACAATCCTTGCCATCTGTTATTAATAGGAAAAATTTGCAGTACATTAACAAGTTTCATGAATCTTGCTTGCAGAAACTTTTTGTACATGGTGAAAGTTGGCCAAACGATAGTGGCTGGTACCAGGAAGATTACAGACCTGCATATGAGTAACTCTTAGACAGAGGACAGAACTTCAGCAGGACTCTTCTTCCAAGTGGGGTGGGGAACCAGCAAAGGGTGCTGAGATGGATGCTCTCTGCATTCAGTAGTGATTATGGTGAGGGTAAAGAAATGCATTTTCAACATGAGGTCACTGCCAAGGCAGTACTTATTCCAGCTTGCTTCAAGGAGGTTCCTCACTGCAGGATGCTCTTCAGGCTCAACCCAGGCTCAAGTCTGATGGGAAGCAGCTAAGGGTTGTTCAGCCTGGAGAAAAAGAAGCTCAGGGATGACCTTATTGTTCTCTGCAACTATCTGAAAAAAGGTTGTATCCCGGTAGGGTTTGGGCTCTTCTCTCACTTTACGAGCAATAGTGCAAGAGAAAAAGGCTTCAAGTTGCACCAGAGGAGGTTTAGTTTGGATATTGTAAAAAATTTCTTCACAGCAAGGGTTGTCAAATATCAGGGCAGGCTGGCTGGGGAAGCAATGGAGTCACCACCACTGAAAATATTTTAAAGATGCGTGGTAGATGTGTCATTTAGAGACATGGCTAAGTTTGGAAGTGTCATGTTAATGGCTGCACCAGATATCTTTTCCAACATACACAATTCCATGATTCCGTGATTCGACTTGTTATCTACATTTACATCACCTGTGAAACCCAACCTTTGTTTGGCTAATGATATTTTTTTTAAATGTGTGGTTGCAAACATTGTCAATAATAGTTACTGAGTTGGGAGTTGATGAAGTTTTAAAATTATGGCAGTTTGCTGGACTACCTTGCATGCTACATGTTCTCAGGTGATTTTTTTCCCTGAGTCTAACTAGGTTTTATCTGTAGTTGAGAAGGTTTCCTCCCTGACAGCTGTGGTCAGCTCAGCAAATAAAAGGGAGAAAAATCCACCTGGACTGTAGAGTTAACAGTGGACAAATACAAACTAAATTGAAAGAAGATAAAAGAGTTCTTTTGGGATTGCTTATACATTTTCCAGAATTGAAGTTCTGTTTACCAACATGGTCTCTGCCTTGTTTGATCCTACAAATCATTTCTGATTCCCTTAAACTCTGAACAACAGATGTGCATGAAGTGATTTAATTTATAAACTTATTCGCTGAAACAGCTTTATTATAGTTTTTGCACAGCACTTAGCAAAATAAGATGCTAATTTCTGATACAGTTTTAGATATTTTCCTGAATTAAAAATCATTCCTCTTAGAGTTGTACAGTACATATTTATTTACCTATTGTTAAAGTCAAGGTACCAGGGAAAAAACATCTTATAGTGTTGATATACGTGTATATGTATGCAAAATAAGATAATCTCTCTAGAGGGCACCTGAGAATGCAAATTGTGGAAGTGTTGATCGAGTTATCTTCAGTAAAACAAGGATATGAAGTGGGATACTTGGTTCTTAAATACTCACATTCAATTTCATCCCCTTTAGCTTTGTTTAAACTATAATTGTCTGCAATAACCCTCTTGCTCAAAATGAGGATAATTATTACAGGTGGAGTGCAAATAAAAAGCTGAAAAACCTTCCGTTGTTTAAATGTACATAGAAACTTTTCACTTTCAGACTGCTCATCTCTCTGTTGCTGGCGGTGATTTTTTTGAGGCAGTAGAGCAGTGATGAATGATGCACAATGATAACTGAAGAAACTATTGAATCAGGTGCAGGCAATTAAAGACAGTCCTGCAACAAATGTCTGTCCAAACCTATAAGCCTGAGGCTTGTTCTGATTAGAGAATGAGAAGCACTAAGCTTATGGGGACTGTATGATTTTAGACACTTCTTTGCTATCATTTACAAATCTGTGAGGTTTCTACCTATCAGCCTCAACTTTTCAGTTCATGCTTGAGGGGATTCCATTTTCTCTTTGTAGTTCTACCTTTTTTTTTGCTCTTCTGTCAGACTTGATAATATGCTTTTTACTTCCATACAGCTATCAGAGGTCTCCAGGCATACCTTAATCTTTATCACAAACAGAAGGACAGATTGGAGGATTGCCAGCTTTGCAGGCAGCATGTTTGACAATCCTTGCAGAGCTGAGGGTTGTTGGTACAAACAACAAGCTGGCACAGAGTTCCTGTTAGGTGTACCTGATTCTGGGCAGGTTCAGTGATGTGATGCATCATATCTTAAAGTAGAGAGCAAAAAACAAAAACCATCAAAGTTTAGATGCTAAGAATATAGTTTCTAGCTTTGAAGCCAATCATACTAAGCTGCCTTTATAGTGATTGTGGAGTTACTTTCCTAGAAGATAATTCATCTAATATTTATGAAGTATCTAACTGAGATATCTGGCTTTATCATTATTAGGTTTAACATAAAAGGTGTCAGTCAGAGACACTTCCAATGATGGTACCCTTTTCTGGTTTTAATGTAGTATTCCAATGTCGTCTTTCTTCAAATCTTAAAGTCCTGACTCCCGAAACAAAATAACTCAATAATCTTCTTAAATTTAAATCATTTGTGAGTCCTTCAGCTGAAAGATTCACACTTCCCACTTTACAGATTTAAAGGAAGAGGGCGACCCATACCTTGTATGCTGATGCTGGGGTTTTAAGCAGCTAGCAGCAACAGAAGATACAGGCAGAAAAAAGCAAATTATGACACAAGTGTCGTGTAAATTTTAGGTATGCAGTCTTAATCTAACACTTATGATGGCTGAACTCTAGAAAGCACTGCCATCATTACTTTTGTACTTGATGATGATGTCTTAAACAAAATGTAGATAAGAACAATGCCAAAATACAAAGTCCGGGGGTTCTAACCTAAGAGTTAGGCACCAGCTCTGAATCTGCAGGTACCAAAGACTCCCCTGCTACATCACAGAAAAAATGAATTTTGGTAAGAATATACAGTGTACGAACATTTTCTCCAGCGAGAATTTTTTCTGACTGGGTAGGGACTGGTCTAGTTGGTTGATCTGTGATCCTGTATCTGTGTAAACAAATGCAAATCCAGCTGAATATGTCAGATTGCATAAGATTTGAAAGACATGTTTTTTCCTGACTGAGGCATGCAAGCATTTAGCATCCTATTTATTTAAAATGCCAACACTAATAAAACTTCTACAGGATCTGGGTGTCAAAGGCACTCCCAGCACTGAGGACCTGTATTGCAGCACTGTGGTGCTAAATGTCATAATGCTTAAGGCTTATAGGAAAGCTAGTCTTAGGAGCTTAGCAAGCTATGGAACCTATAAAACTTAATAAAATCTGAAACTTGAATCATCTGCCTGGTCAAATGTGCAGCCAAAACTGCATGTATAGGACACAATTCTTGATGAAGGAGTCTAAAAGAGTGTCCATCATAGAAGAAGCTAGAGTGGAGTAAAGGCAATGCAGATAGTTCTACGATTCACCATGTTGCAGCAAAAGCAACTAAGCAACCATTCACGAGCTCATTTTACAGAAACAGAAACTGGTTCTTAGGGAAGAATCTCTTTTAAGGTATCAGGACAAATCAGGAGATGGGCCAGAGACTGACATGACCATGACATTTTGTTCCTATTAATCATGGATGAGATTACTGTTGAATTCAGTGAACAATGAATTCCAAAAAAACTTACTCCCAAATATCTAAAGACATATATTTTCTGTAAATATTAATATGTTATTTCAGTTTGAAACCCCACATTTTTGCAGTCTGTACTTTCAGATATAGAGTCATAGTGAATGAAACGGACTCAATATGAACAGCCAAGGAAGCAGTTTTTCTTGTACAATAATTTTAATATATTGGTCAGCAAGTTTGCTATTAATGTTGAAATGAGATAAGCTTAGGATTTCATTTTCACATAAAGGCAGCATTGTGCTCCTCCACCAGCATGCACAGGAAGGTAATAGGAAACTAGCAGTGTGTTTTATTTGTGCTTGCCCTGCCGTAAAATAAAAAGTATAATGTAAATGAAAACAGTACTGAAGGTAAGACAGGAAATTGCACATTATTGCATTGAGGAAAGAAAAGATCAAAGTTCACTGTTTTCCTTTTCTTTTCCTGAATACATAGAGCTCCAAAATAGCTCTAAAAATTAAATCTAAAAAATTAATTCTTCAGCATAAAGCAACAGATCCAAAAGAGTAAGGAGAGAAAAATATTTATACTGTAGAAAACTCAAACCACTAGCCAAAAAAAATTGCAAAGTCTGGGGAAAAAATCCGCTAATAAGTAATCTCCTTTTTAGACAGGAATAGTTTTTGTAACATTGAAAAAAAATATTCATTTTACCTATAGCTGTATGGAAAATGTATTTTATTGCAAAATGGAGCAAATGACAGGACCTTTTCAGCAGAAGCAATGTACTGTGACTAGTGTTGCTCCAGACTTCTTGACTTATTTTTTTTTCTTCACATGTCAGATATTTCCATTTTAGAGCATTTTATATTTACTTACAAATCATTTGACCATACTCTTGTTCAGCCAAAATGCAGAACAAAGTAAGTGTGAAAGTTTCTTTGTTGTTCTTACTGACTGTTTTAAATGTTTCATTCCAGTGACTCACGGCACAGATTTTTACTATTTCCATGAGTTAATGGAGAAAATCAACAGGTCACATGGGGTTTTTTACACTTATCTTCATAATGAGGTCTATGCAGTTAATCTATAGGTAATTCACCTCTACAATTTTAACTAGAGGTTCAGTGTTTCAAACCATGCTGAGATAAAAAATATCTAATTTCTATCTTCTACCTGTAAAGTTAC
>VZSR01003806.1:10428513-10471497 GCA_013398615.1 Brachypodius melanocephalos
TATTAAAAAGTTATCATAATAATAAATATACACTCATATGCCTTATCAATTTCCACTTCAATCATTCGGAGAAACTAATAAATATAACACTGATTGAAACTGCACCAACACTGTTACAACATGTATTGAAGTGGCAGCTAACAGTAGGTTTGCATTTCCTGAGTTAATGGAGAACATGAGAGATTCTAGTTCTGTGCTAGTAGTGGGAAGAACAATAAAATATTCGGTAGCATATTACATATCTGAATAATTATTTCTGATAAACTGCTCCATTATTCAGTGATATAAAATGTGTTTTAGTCTTATTCAAACAACTTCTTAAGAAATGGTTGAAGGAAAAACTGAAGAAATATAAGGATCTTTGAAGAGGTCTAGAATCACATTTAAAAAAAAGCCAGGGAATTTATTTGTGAATTAAATGGCAAGGGTAACAAGGAGGAAACTCAAAATTTGGAATAATAAGCTGAGGGTCATAAAACAATGTATATATGAGAGATGAGCAATCACTGAACATATGAAGTTCAATAAGAGAAAATGATGGATTCTGTCCCTGGGATGGTGCAACCTTGGACGTTCAGACAGACTGAAGCATGAGAGGCTGGAGAACAGCATGGGGAAAGGGATCCGGGGATCCTGGCTGATGGGAAGCTGAACATGAGCCAGCAGTGCCCTGGGGGCATCAGGGACAGCATCACCAGCCAGGCAAGGGAGGGGATTGTCCTGCTCTGCTCTGCAATGGGGCAGCCTCACCTCGAGTGCTGGGGGCAGTTCTGGGTGTTACAGTGTAAGAAAAACATTAAATTGTTAGAGAGCATCCAAGGGAGGCCACAAGGATGGTGAAGAACCTTGGGGGGAAGCCGTGTGAGGAGTGGCTGAGGTCACTTGGTCTGTTCAGCCTGGAGGAGACTGAGGGGAGACCTCACTGCAGGTACAACTCCCTTGTGAGGGGGAGAGGAGGGGCAGGCACTGATCTCTGCTCTGTGGTGACAGGGACAGGACTTGAGGGAATGGCCTGAAGTTGTGCCTGGAGGGAGGAGTGAGGTTAGGTGGAATATTAGGAAAAGGTTCTTTCCCGAGGTGGTGACTGGGCACTGGAACAGGCTCTCCAGGGATATAGCCCTGACAGAGTTCAAGGAGTGTTTGGACAATGCTCTCAAGCACATGGTGGGATTGTTGGATGACCTACACAGAGCCAGAAGTTGGTCTTCATGAGAGTGATCTGTCCCCTCCAACTTAGCCTAGTCTATGATTCCATGATTCCATGATTCTATGATTCCATGATTCCATGATTCTATGATTCTATGATTCTATGATACTATGATTCCATGATTCCATGATTCCATGATTCTATGATTCCATGATTCTATGATTCTATGATTCTATGATTCCATGATTCCATGATTCCATGATTCTATGATTCCATGATTCCATGATTCTATGATTCTATGATTCTATGATTCCATGATTCCATGATTCTATGATTCTATGATTCTATGATTCTATGATTCCATGATTCCATGATTCCATGATTCTATGATTCCATGATTCCATGATGCTATGATTCTATGATTCTATGATTCTATGATTCTATGATTCCATGATTCTATGATTCTATGATTCTATGATTCTATGATTCTATGTTTCCATGATTCTATGATTCCATTATTCCATGATTCCATGATTCCATGATTCTATGATTCCATGATTCTATATCTACAACCATATGAAATTATTTGAATGAATGTGCAAGTTCTACAGAAGCCTCTCACACATATCTCCATAAATATTAGATTCATATGAAAAATTCCTTATGACTGTTGTACAGGACCTGACATGTCATGTTTGGATTATGGTGAGAATTATTAAAGAGCTGGAACTTGCTATAATTAGAGAAAAAAATACAGGCATTAGGCCTGAAGTACTTCATATCAGTTTCCCAACTTATGCCTGTTTTGGCATTTTTTCTGTCAGAAACTTGCAGCTCTAAAGAAGGGAAATATTTTTCTTTTTTGTTTTTACACCAGCAATGTTATAGTTAGAATCAACATCAAATGCATTACCACTAGAGCAGCAACCTGTGGGTGATACTTAACAACCTGGACTGATAGGTATATCACTCTAATTTAGCATTTCATGATGGAGTGATGCTCCCTGAAGCATTCCAAGTAGCAGCTTTAACTTTTTAAGTAACAAAATGCTGTATCTTGAGTCTCATTTTTAAAATAAAGCCTAGCCAAAGGGAAAAGCTAGCGATGGGTTGTGAAAATAAATGGCTGCATATCATTGTTAAATGGCTGAGATTTTTATGAGTTCCTAACTGCTAGATCCTCTTTCCAATATGATTTTTTCAAAAATTGTTTGAGGGCGTGCTCTTACTTGTAGATAAAATAATTTTGCTTGTTAGAGGGTAATTTCATGCAGAAAATTCTAAATAGCTGTTGTGATACAACATGATGTAATTAACACTGATGCACTGCATGAAATGACTGGCTTGAAAAATTATAACCAGCTAGGATTTTGATGGAAAAACTAAAACCAGATTTTTGCAGACTCTTCTGCCGCTTGCAGATTCTTCAATTATATTATTGCAATTTTGTAATTTTAATAAGAAATAGACATATAGATGCCAATTGAAACATCTTGGGTTTTACAGAAATCTTCTCAAAAGGCAAGCTGGAAAATTATTTTGCTTGAGGCATCTAGAAATTTATTTCTACACTGGAAAAATATTGGTCTCATAAAAGTAAGAACATGTCTAGCTGTAAAATTTAATAGATGGATGCTATGCAAGATGTAAAACTCAGTGGGGAATACATCCAGATTTTGGTAAACACTACTAAATTACATTATCTTTAATGTATCTTTAAGACAGCAAAAAAAGGAACATCTCAGGTTTGATATTGACTGTTCAGAAAAACATGCATTTAAAAAAAAATTGTGGAGTGACAAGAGACAAGTAATATTCTGAAGTAGTTGCATAAATTGTGGGGTTTAATTCGTAGGACAATATACTCTCCTTAGGTAATCTGAGTCACAAAAGTCTTCCTTTAGCTCCCTATTAATGTTATTCAGCCACTGGGGTCTGACACTGACCTTAAATTGACTTGTTTCTGGCAAAGTAAGATATTCTTTCAGAATCACATACAGCTTATTTCTGCTGTCCTTTAGATCACTGGCAATTTTCTACTCAACATCAGCATAAAGAGCTTTGCCACTGTTGCTATGGGAATGTCATGTTTCTCTTCATTATGCTGTTCCCCCTCAACCACTGACTTACAGACATCCCTCAGCAATGCATTTGTGCTTTTTTGCATACACAGCCATGACAACATGCATACAGGGGAGAGAGAGGCATAAAATTCATGCTGAATGTCAAAATGCCAAATCAGTTCCAGCAAGGCAATCAAAACCAAAAGGAGGATACACTGAAAAGATTTATCCTATTCTCAAGCCTAAAGCAACTCCCGTGGAGTCATCTAGAAATGAAGAAACTGTAATCTGAAAGCAAATCTCCTGAAGCACTGGAAAAGGAAGGACTGTCACAGCGACTTGTGACAAAGCTGGTTTCTTGTCATCCTTCAGAAAACATAATTTTTAATTCAAATTTTATTTATCAATTTTTTGTTAATTTTTTTTATCCTTTTAGACTGCATAGTAAATAGAGTATCTGTAGATTGGTAGTCAATCCAAACACATTTTCAGCAAATTAAGTTTATATCTTATTGATGCAACATTCTGAGGACTTTACAAGTGTTATTGATTAACCTTCCAAATATACCCTGAGACACATTAGAACTTTCCCATCAATTTTATAGCTGGAAAAATCAAGCCAATAGTTAAATGGCTCACTCTAGGTCTGGCAGTAGGTGGTGTCAGGAACAGAAGATGCGAATTACAGTTCCAGTTCTGAGGTCATAATGGTCTGCAAATTATTGTCATGCAATTTTGTTTCATGTATGCCATTAATTGTACTATCCATAAAGGGATTTGGAGACAAGTGATAAAAATACATTTGAGTGCAAAGGCTCTAGACACTTACTAATGTAAAATGTTTTATAGCAGGCAAATCAAACTTAAATGCTGCCACTTATAGTCACATTCATTTAGGTTTTGAGGATCCTCCTTCCCTATTGAGAATGCTTAGACAGTAGCTGTTTCCATTATTTTCCCATACAGCTGTAATCATTTCACTGCTTTCTATGGCTGTCTCACTCCCAGAGGTCTTCCTAACCACCTCTAAATGATTTGGATGCAGTTTCTCACACATTAATATTAATACTTGACTGTGAACATCAAACCCTTTAATTGCTTTCATAGTGAATACTTGATGTGCCTGGGTAAACATTCCTTACTTAAAGCTGTAGCTCCATTAGTAATGATACAAACAGCACAATTTAGAAATAAATCCCTGATTGTAATATACTTAAAGAGTGCCAGGTATGAATAACTGATTACTTTATAGAGATAAAGAGTTGAGAGGAGCGTAAGAGAAAATGTGAATGCACAGAGATGAAGTGGTGAATTGTTACATTATAAAATGCAAGTTCTTTTTAGAGGTCAGAGTACACATTACCTTCTATAAATTTACCTTTACCCCTTACATTTCTTTGCCATGAAATCCATCTAACGTGACTTCTGGGATGTAGCCAGAATTTTTTCTTTCTGAAGTGCAAGCCTGACTGAAATCCATTTCTTTATCATTTTGCATTAGAGTAGTTCTATTTCTTTTATGGCTTTCCAAACCCTGCACTGCAAACTACACAGGCTTGCAAAAGTCATTGCTCCTTCAGCAAATGCCTCCCTTTTAAAGTCACCTCCATCAATGTTTTCAGAAATAAATTTGTAGACAGGAGCTGGGCCTTTACCCCCCTGCTTTTCTACCTCTGCAGTGGGCAGCGTGTGAGTTCTGGGTCAGAGAATGGGGAGGACAGAACCACCACTGCTGGCCCAACCCCACTGTGGCTGCTTTACTCCCCAGAGCATTTCTGTTCCTGAGAGTAATTCATGTGGATTTTCTATGCTCTGCAGTCTGATTGACCCATAGTGTCACAAGTGGAAATCACATTCTTCTCTCCAAAGAATTTCTAGTGTGACAAAAGGCAAATATTTGTATAAGAGCATAAAGGATGACTGATTAGGATGACTGATCTAAATATAGATAAAGAATATGAGAAAAATAAAGACAAAAGAACAAAAAATGGGTTTTGGGAAGATATATTTAAAAAAGAATTTTGAAAGTCAGCAAAAAGGAAGAGAAAGGGAAAAAAAAGTAAAAATGGCACACAGGTACTAAACGTTTGGTTGTAGAGGAAAGACAGAAAGTACAGGAAAAGGTTAACATTTAAAATGAAGAAAACATTATATAGAATGTTTAAAATATGGCCTATTTATTGAACACAAGTGCAGAATGATTTAAGTAACTAAGAAATTTAGAAATATCAAGAGAAGAATGTTATGAAAATTGAAAGGATTGTTAACACTAGAAAAAATCTTTCTGCAAGAACATTTCTAAATAACAATAAGAGAGAAGGGTCTGACCTGTAAAAGACTGAAGCATTTAACACTTCTTTCTTTCTTTAATCTTTTTATATATCTTCACCTCAAATAATGCTTATAACCATACAGCTGTAAAAACATTAATTTTGGTAGCAGGTAATAAAAAAAGGCTATGAATGCAGCTGAGTAAAAGCAAGGCACAGTTAAAATCCCTTTTAGTTTTAGAGAGCTCTTTTTAGCTTCTCATATGTTTAGTTACAAAACTGTTTAGGAAAATTTTGGACCTCTTGACACACTTTGAACACTCGTAGTGGATACATGATGCACTGGGAGACTGGAAGAAGCAAACATGGTGTGCATCAAAAAAAAGCCCCATCTTTATAGAACAGATGGTTTCTACTTACAGAAAAAAAAACGGTAAAAAGTAGCCAAACTATTTCTAATTACCTACAAGATAGTATGGAGATGAGTAAAAGCCTACACAGTCTTATAAGAAAAACTTGCAAATCAACCTAAATTTCTTCTGCAGCATGGAAGCTGGTCTTGTGAGCATGGCAAAGAAAGCATGTATCATTTATATTGACTGCTGTATGATTTCTTATCAGTGTCTCAGATGTCCTTCTCATAAGCAATTTGACCAAATAAATATAGCTGAAGAGAAAACACTCACGTGTTTTTAAAGAAGGATGTTTCAAATCCCGTTCTTAGAGTTTAGTTTTAGTGGCAGTCTATTAAAATGAAAGACTTGCTCAATACAGCTCTTGAAAGATCTGTCCTAGTCTCTGGATATGGAACAATTCAATATTTTAATTAATAAAATGGATGAAAAAACCAGAGAAAATTAAATCCTTGTGTAATCTTAGGGGTATGTTTGAAGATAAGATTAGAGTTCCGACCAATCTTAACAAATTGAAGATACAGAGATAAAAATTGGCTGTTATTCAGGAAGACAAGTACAAGATATGGCTTATGGGCACAAACACAGGATACAAACCTGGTGTTTAGGAAGCAATGTTACAAGGTGTGGGAGTCATCAAAGTCTCAAAGTGAGAATGACCAACAAGGTCATACAGCTGCAAAAAAAATAACACACCTTTGTGCAGGAAACTGGAGCCCTAAGAATACATGAAGCAATCCCTCTACTCTCCTCAACACTGGTTACACCTCGGTTGCAATGCTTCCAGCAATTTTTGGACATCAAATTTCAAGATAAGAGAGTCTAAGAGAGAGTTAAGAGACCATCATAACCTGGCAACAATTTTATCAATGTTAACTATTTAGTTGGTAATTTTTCATACTACTTTTGCCAAGTGCTAATGTTTTGATTAATTTCACCAATTTTTGTATGCACAATAACATTTTTATATTATTATATAACAGATCTTCCCACTAATGCACAAGAACAAAATTAGACTGCAGATGAAACAGAGCTACGAAGAGCTATGCAAAAGGGAAACTCATACAGTCCTGTGCTATTTACTGCAGAAGCTGGAAATGTATAGTACTTGGGGAAAGTAAAGCAATGCTTTTATCAAAGAGGAAGATAAGTGTTGCTTTGGGAAATTGAGTT
Organism: Brachypodius melanocephalos; assembly: GCA_013398615.1. Lineage (NCBI taxonomy): Eukaryota > Metazoa > Chordata > Aves > Passeriformes > Pycnonotidae > Brachypodius > Brachypodius melanocephalos. The sequence continues at coordinate 10,435,580 of VZSR01003806.1, forward strand.
CTGGCTAGGTAATGGAAAAATCATTCTACTCAAACATTTAACAGGTGATCATTAATTGCACGTTCTTAATTTCCTGTGTTTTTAATTAAAGGCTGTGATGTTTGGTTTGAATATTTTCAGCTGCAACTGAAATTATAGAAGCTGTGCTATATTTAAGTACAGAACTGCTGCATGATGCAACATATGCTGACATAAATCTGATCCAGATATTTAAAACTGGCCTCCAGAAACAATGGATGGTTCTGACTGTCATGGCTCTGTTTCCAGATTCCCCATGTCAAATTAGAATATTTCTTCGTATTATGAAGCTGCAGAGAAAAAATAGTAAATAAATCAGGGTTTGTGAAGCACTTGCATATTATATTGAGAACAGCTACAAAAAACCTGTAGAGAATATTATCACTTTTGTCTTCAGTGTAATAAAGATAACATGGGACCACACCAGTATTTGTTCATTAACTGCAAAATAAATGACACCAAGCCCTGGAGGAAGGGTATGCTCTAATGTACACACAAAGGTCCAAAAGTGCAAGCAATCTTCTCAGTTATATTTTGCAGCATTATATTGCACAGTCACAGTCTCTAAAGCTTTTTAAATTTTTTTTTATATTTAACAAGTATCTATATAACCAGGAAGTACCAAACAGTGTTATGGAAATTATAGCATAATCAAAATAACAGTGATTCGGTTGTATCTATGAGTGAAAAAGATCCTATTTAAGTATATTTCGCCCTTTTCAGCACGGAAGTGTTATTTTCTCTCAAGAAGCACTTTGGATATCTCTGAGGTTATTCCTGCTGGTGAGGTAAACATGCCTGCACTCCCGGGATTTAATTCAAACCTGAAGAAAACTGAGATTGGGATAAACTGTAAGCAATCCTTGTCACTCTTCAGTCTGAACCTGTTGCTCCCAATTTTAAAGAGAATGTCCTAAGGGGAAACAAAATATCCAAGGGAAAGAATCTGTTGTCATATACTCGGGAATATTAGCTTGACACCAGAATAAGAGCAGATATGGAGGAATTCGATGCTGCAACTTATTGCTTAAAGTTACTGGGGAAGGAGTCCCACAAATATAATTTCTTTTTCATAGACTGCTTAAAATATCTAAATCTGAAAGCTGTGATGGAGGAATATTCATAGGCTTAGTCAGAAGAACACTTGGATATTATAACCCAAACAGCTGAAGGAGATAGGTGTTTATAGGGTCAGTTTATCCAGGAGAAAGCTAATTCTGGGCATCATCCAGATGATAATATGCATTTAACCAGCTTTAGTCAGGGAGGAGAAAGTTTTAGAAGTGCTTTTAATAATCTAAATCCTGCATAAGCCTCATTTTAGCTGCATAATCATTTAGGTCTTCCTCAAAGTGTTGTCACAGGCAACAAGCCTATTACTACCATTTCCTCAAATAAATTTATATAAACACAGATCTGGATTCAACCAACCTCTATTCAAACATGTTCAACATGACATAGCACTTATAATTCAAATAGAATATCATTCTATTTTAAGCACAGAAATAAACCATAACTATATAGAAAAAAAAAGGAGGATGGGGGGAAGTTGTTGATGTCATGGATTGTATAAAGATTTCATTTCGATAATCTTTCTGTGGGAGAATTTGCCTATTTTTACTACCTCCAAAAACTAAAAAAACTGTTTGCCTAAAATAAAATCTGGTTTTATGCTGCAGAGATTATCTTCTTTAGTTGATTTGTTTTTTCTTAGAATAAATAAAACAAACCAGCTTTCTGTCTCTAGTTCTTTTATGTTTCTAGAAAAATATGATACAGACTTAAAGAACAAATAATTAAATTTAAAAATAAATATGGAAAACTCTAAGTATAGTATCTTTCCTGTAAGTCTCATAGTAGTATTACTTGGCACTGAAAGCTAAAATAACAAAATGAGATCATTGATTGATAGTCAACATTATCTTTCCAAAATACTCTGTTTTCCAAGATAGCTTTTTCTCATCCTCATGCTGATAAAATGGGATGTACAATTGATTTCACAGGTGTTTACATTAAAGAAATATTATAAAGATTTAGAAATGACAGGATGCCCAAAATACTTTTCATGCACTTCAGTGATCTATTATTAATAATTAATTAATAGAATAACTGTAGCTACTATTTGTGAGTCTGTTACTTTTCTAGATTTCATCGTATGTGACACAGTTTACTCTGCCATCAATTTCAGCTTGGGAGAAGAAAATCCTACATCCTGATCTTTGAACCCAAACCCTTTGCCTGTCAAACACAGATATTTCATCTCTGCTCTAAATCAAACACGGTGCCTCGGTCACCATGACAAGACAAGATCACTAGATAATCAGCTAAAACAACTTCAGCTTGGTAAGATGCTTGGCTAAAAATACAGGAAGTTATAATTTCTTCTTCAAAAGAAAGTTATCTTTGTACAGCGTTTCTACATTCATCCCACTCGTAATGTTATTTTACAGCAACTTGTTTGAGATATGCCAGTTTTGTCAACTCATTAACTTCCAGTGGTTACCATCTTAGATTTTTCAGACTACTCATAATGGACAACTCCTTCATGTGTAAGTAAAGATGGCAAAATCTGGTTCTCTATCATTCAAAAAGCATCAGCTAGAAGATTATAGACTTCTGAATTACCATTTCTACTTTTGGAAGAAAATTAAAGAAACTGTGCACTTCAAATGGAACTGAATTAGTCTAGTATTCTTTCTCTCCATACATACATATATTTAATTTTAAAGAAATTACCTTATTTCAAATTCTCTGTTGACCTATATGCTACATAATATTCTAAATCTAAGTTGTTGGAAGCTGCAGTCAGAAATAAAATAAAATATGTGAACTTAATATCCAATTAGTTGAAGTTAAACAGAAGGTGGAGACCAGAAAATATTTTATTAAGAAAGATGAGGAATTATGTATATGGCTTAGAAAGCATGGAAATACTTTGCTGAACATAGAGAATATATTTCTACATGTTTTACTGAAATAATGTGTTCTGAATAAAATGAGATTTCAAATTTGGGAAAACAGATGGAAGGCTGAGGGTTGAAGGTGTGAAAAATGTACCAGATCTACAATAGTAGAAAAGACAAAGAAAATAGATTGATCTAGGAAACAGAGGAATCAGATTGCCATCTCTCAGTTGGACTATTTATGTGGTAGAGTCAGGATTCAATTTAGGAATAAAATATTGAAATTTAGGGGCTCTTTCAGTTATCAGTGAATAAATGTTTATTTGCCATTTAAGTCAAAGAGACGTTCTTGGGCGTACAAGAGATTGGCACATTTTAGTACATATAACTATTGTAGAAGATATTAATCTTTCTGGATCTTCAGATAAAGTCTGTACAGAGTATTTTATCTTTAAATGGTGCTCAGTGTCTGTGTAGGGACAATTAACTGCATATTAGCATCAACTTTAATTCAAGCTTCTATTGTCTGCCATGCACCCTCAGTCATCCAACACTTTTGTAAGCAGTTGCACTTAACCACCTGCTGCTCAATTCACTGTGTCCTTTGCAATATCATAAGGTCCCAAAATAATCCATGTGGGGCTGCCGGATATGACACAAAAGCAGTGGGAGGCACCTGACCTTTCCAACAACAGCGGGATGTCAGGAAGAGCAACCTACAGTACATCAAATGGCACTTGGTGCTTGAATCAAAACCTGAATCAAGGGCCTGCTGTTCAGCAGCTTTTGCTTCAGTCTCACTGGGATTGCCTGTATAAGCTTGCCATCCAGCAGTAAGGAATTTTCTATAATCCTTTCTCCCACAACTGCCCTTAGTTTGGAGAGTTTAGAAAATATATTCCATTATAATTTCTGTTGCATATGTTGCTTTCCCATTCTTCTATATGCTCCAAGTATATAAGTTCTTTTGTGAATTTTCATTATTCATTTTTCCTAGAGAAAATAATATTGATTATCAAATAGTTTTAATATATATGTTGCACAAATAACCATTCATTTTAAATTCCTCATGTGGCATCTATGAACATTTCTTAAATAACTGGAAGATATTCAGAAATATTTAAAATAAAGTACATATCTTAGAACAAATTATTTGCAAAAAACATCGACAAAAATAATGTGGAGTTTTTTCTTTCTATTCAATCAGCTTTTTGTCCATAATTAAATGCAAACTCAAAACCCTAGAGAATTTAAAAGTCTTCATTTTTAGCATTCATAGGAAATAAGAAAGAGGTGAATCATTGATTAATGGTAGAAAAGACTAACGCAAGTGTGTTATTATAATCAGAAAACAGAACTAATTCACCTACTTCATTTGAACCTCTTCGGTTCAGATAAATGCTAAGTCTTTGTATTTTAATATTACATTAACAGCAGGATTCCTTTTATTGGGAAAATATCAAAAGGGATGTATCCTCTGATTTCTAATGGCAATTACTTTCGTTACAAAAATAATACTTACAGTATGGAAAATATTGCACTCTATTCAATTTGCATGGTTGCAAGTGACTCATATTAGCATATTTTAGGAAACTACAATTAATTACAGACTTCCAGTTGAAATGATGGCATTTGCATTTGAGAGAGGGTATCATCTGTGCAAAGGGTGACAAGCTCTTAAACGTCATTTTCAGATTGAAATATGAACAAATAAGATCATTAAATGTCTTGTTAGATAAATGTACATAAATTAAATGCTTTTTCTCATACTGTATACATGAATTGAGCTACATTAGGGTCACAATGTACAGTCATTGCTATTTCTAAACAACAAGTAGTCACTTTAAATAAAAAGTGAAGCAATTGTTTTCCCCAAATCTCCCAGTGTTCTCTTCCCACTAAGCAGCTGTTTTGGGGTTGTTTTTTTTCTCTTCACCCTCCTCCGCTTTTTTCCTTTTTTTCCTTTATAAGATACTGAGTCAAAAGATTGAAAATCATCATCACCACATGGATAGAAGAAAAAACTTTTCAGATTTTTTCAGGTGATTCATTTCTTTTAACAGAAAGTTTGGAGCAACTGCATATCTATCCTAAAGTATTCCTTAGTTACAGGGAAGTCAAGGATGAAATTATAAAAAATTAGTAGTAGTGCAACTTTAGACAAGTTGGAAGAGGAAGGTTTTGGAAGCAATTTCAGGAGATTATCTAATTCATCCTCTTCAAGGCAAGATCACCTGTAGCTATATTAGTTTTCACAAACATTAAACTAACCAGCTCTCTGAGACCTCTGATAAATGAGATAAGTTTAGGATTGTCGTTTCATTCTTTCAAAGGTGACACGCATTCATAAACTGGTTACTGCTGAGAATGGAGCTATAACTCTGTTTCTTATATCTGATTTGATACTTTGAAATCTAGACTTTCAAGATAATTATTATAAAATACACATGAAGATTAGGGAAATTCAGAAGATAATTTCTGGTTAACAATGTGTTATGCCAGAAATTCTACTGACAATAGAAAGAATTTTCAATAAATTTTGGATTCCTCTATTCTGTCTTCAAAAAGAATGAGATGAGGAATCTTCTGTGCTGGTGTTGAAAAACGGTGTAAGTAGAATGAAATAGTTGGCAAACAAGAACAAGCTATGGGCCCCTCCTCTTTCTCACTACACTGGACAGCTTTTCATGCTCCTGTGTGTAAATTTAAATAGGACCACTCAAGACTTGTCATTTGGAAAACTTTCCTGCTTACCCAGCTCCAAATTCAACCCCTTTATTGGAGTTTATGCACATATAAACATCACAACAACAGAGAGAGGTTCTCAAGGTGTAATTTCTCCTTATTGAATTAACCAGCCACAAAACATTGATGTTGTGCAAACACTGGTCATCAATAATTAAAACTTTGGTGTGTTATCAACAGTGCTTCAGCCACAAATCCAAAACACAGCACCATATGAGTTACTGTGAAGAAAATTAACTCTACCCCATTCAAAACCAGTACAATAAGGCACTGTTTCTATCCTAAATAATCCATAATCTAGACAAAAACTATTGCAAATGACCTTTGTATGCAAAAAAGCAAAACTAGAAGTTGAAAGTAGGACAGAAAACAAAAATGTCATTTTTTTTTTTTTAACAACTAGTAATGAAGTAAAATAATAGGGAGATGTAGTTCAGTAACAGTAGAACTAGAAAAAGTTATTTAAAATGTAGTATTTTTTTTTCCAAAATGAACCTTCCCCCAAAGACAGCACTGAAGTTAATGAAGAGTATTGTGGAAAATTGGGTGTTTTCTATTTTGCATTATCTTCTAAATGTTTTTTTTTTTTTTTTCCTTTCATTTTCTTCAGGGGAGAAATATCAGGAAAAGGTGACTTCATCTCAAGTACAAAAATAATCTCAAACCAAGAGCCACGTGGCAACGTTTTAATCTGCTTCTCCTACAGTCTTCATGGTCTTCAAAATCTCTTTAATTGTCAATTATGCAGAAAAAAAGACATTTGCACACAAATAATTCGTGCTTGATTTTGCAGTTATCTTTTTAAAATACTTTACAATCTGAGTAAAAATTCAGTTAGGTCGACAGGAAGCAATAAAGGAGGACAGATGCAGTTTTGTCCTATATAATTTATATGAATATTTTTGTTGTCTTTCCAATATTTAATTTGTCATTTATGACAGCGTTAAAGGCCCAAAATTATCTCTATATTTTGAGTACCTCACCAGACCTACTCAACCTGGAATTGCCTCGTATGAAGTGTCCTTTTTTCAAAAGACACTCCTTGTTGAACAACTCTTTCTAAGCACTGGAGAGGGAAGCAGAAGATGATGCTTTTCCTCCCCAGTGTTTTAATCACTTCATTTGAAGTAGGAGATGTTCCCTAAATTGCAGGAGCTCAGCTTTGCCCCAGATATACTACACCACCTGATCTTCCCCCTTACTGTCTAGATCTTCATATTGCCAGTCTCTGGCTCTGGGATTATCATTTATTTCATCTCATTTTTCTTGATCGTTTTTCTCTTTGAGGTCTATGACCTTGTAAATCCTGCATTTATGCTCCTCTGCTATAGTCTGTGGGTTTTAACCACTCTCACTGTGTTATGGGATGCTAACTGCTGCAGGCATATCAACATCAGATTGACTTTGGTGACATGCTATTTGGTTCCCACTGGATGGCATGAATTTGTTATTTACAGACTCTAGATGATAGAAGTTCTGATGAAATTAACAGTGCATGAAATACTTGAAGATTCGTATGAAAAAACTAATTTTGTGAGTCTGCTCACCATCAAATGAATTAAAAATTGCAAGAAATGCTTTGGAAATGTTACTAGGACAGCATTACTGAAATACTGTAAATTTGCTATTGGAAAAAAATTCCACTAATGAAAACAGTCACAAAAATTAAGTTCAAACTTTTGATAAGGTTTCATTGCTCTGTTTCAAGTTCTTCTATCTACAGCTATCAAAATATCTGTTGGGTTGTGCATTTCCAAGATAAAATTTACTTTCAAGAATATAAAAAAAAAATCCAATAAGCTTTTATGAAAACTATGCAATTATAGAAAACAGCATCAAATATCAGGCACAAAGTTACTTAAATGTACTTTTACATGACAGATTGCTGCACCTTGCACAAATATCCAGGCTAGAACTACAGCCATCCAGCTCAGGTGACATGAGAAATAGAGAAAGTGTATTCCCATCCTCTCTGTTTCATTACTACCTCCTTGTGCTTCCTGTTTTCACACCCACATGGGGAGTCACACGAGTTTCAAGGGTCTGGAATGAGTTTCTGTATCAGGTGTTTCATTACCTCAAGATCTGTTTAAGTTGTTTGTTTACATTCATGCCATCATTTTGAAAGAAGTAATTTTCCTCTTCAAGATTTCATGAAGTGTATTCCCTGTCTGCATACAGCATATGGGTCAACATCCTAAATACCAGATCTTCAATTTGTGCAAATCAGTGTAGTTTGTCTGTTGAATCTCTTAAAAGTCTGAAAAAAAAGGAGAGTAAGATTCACAAAAAACATCACCCAAAGTTATAACTATGAGCCAAATAGTCATTCAAAAATGGATGTAGATTATATCCCAAAATACCTAAAATCTTGTATGAATAGCTCACGTCCTTTGATTCAGTCTAAAACATCGGAAAATTGATAGGAAGACTTCTTATTTTCAACCACAGAGACAAAAAAAATTAATTAGTCTACTGAGATTTCTGTCTTTTCACATCTTTTAAAATAAACCAACCTGTTTGAAATGATTCAGACTGGGGAATTAAAAAAATCTCGTGGAGAATATGCTCAAAACTCTTTCAAACTCTTGCAACACTGCATGAAGTGAGAATTTTCTCAGGAACTAAACTTAAAAATACTGTTTTATCAAAACAAATCATCAGTAGATTATGTTCTGAGTTTAGTTCAGGGAGCAAAAATGTTTCAAATTAATCTTCTAATATATGGCATGATTTCCATAACACCACCTACAGAAAAGACAGTTTTGAGAGAGACATTGTTCTTGATAGATATAATTTTAAACTAATCAGCTTGTATTTTGAACCACAGAAATCTGCAATTCCTTCTTACTTTCTAAAAATATGTTTAAGTAATACAGTGTCAAATCTTGTGATGTGCTACTAATTACTTCAAGGGACATAGAGATCTTGCTACAATAAGAAGCAAAAATAAAAGCTACTCGTAACCTTGAGGTAAGAATATTGAAATAAACCATTGATTATATTCTCCATTTCTGTTGTTAGAGATTAAATACCATTCCCATTTTATTGCTAAGATCACACAGGAGAATAATTAAGCCAGTGTTAGCAACCTAAAAAAAAGATTTCACCATATGATTTCATATGTGCAAAAATCCAAATCACACGTTATTCCAATGCTAATTATATCTGAGTTATATCTACAGTTCAGAAATTCTTAGCCAAATTCTCTTGTCTACACCTAACTTGATCACCCCACAAAGCACAATTGCAATCCTAAAACTTTTGTCTTCCACCCAGCTGTGCTGAAAGTTACAAGATGACACATCCTAGGATAACCTGGTTCATGTGACTGTCGAGGACAGAGGAAGAACCCTGCCACCCTTCTCTAGGGAGACAAACTGATTGAAAATATCTCAGCACTGAACACAGTGCATTAAATTATCCGGGTGGCTTTAAAGATATAGGACAGCTTACTCCTCTTCTGAAATTCAGTTCAAAGAGCGTGAAAGTATGTGTGCATGAATGATGAAACATTTTCTCACTGGGTACATTCTTTGCTTGTTAAACTTTCATTTTCTTCACTTTAGGTTGCAAAGAGTCAACATCTGAAATACTTCAGTCTCTTTAGTGGCAGTGTTTTTCAACATAGAGTATTTTTAATTTCAGTTACAATAGACCAGTAATACAAATACAATCTCAGTGTTTCCAACAGCTTTTAATGTCTTAGAGGTGTATTTATTCAAGTTTGTTGCATTATGTGTGAAATGCTTAATTTAATTTGTTGCAAAGCAGTTCTCAGCTTTCAGTTCAGCATAGGGTAGTTGCTTTGCTATTGACTGTATTGTTCTGCTACACTGAATTAAAGACAACTTGAAAGACTGTTCTTGTACTAATGTTTCCAAGTTCTCCTTTAGGATCTCAGTAATTATTGTTTTGTAATTTAACAGACTGAAGCTGTGTCCAGCAGATAGAGAAAACCCAAACAAAACCCACTTTAAAATGTTTTTCAACCAACCACAGAGAGTTCAGTATTCATACTCATAGTTTCAGGTCACAACATCTAAAATGCTGTCCTTTTCCAATTCATTTGCAGAATAAAATGAATCATTTGAACTAAGCTTCACAGTAATATTTATAATAAGTGCAGATCAATCTGACTTGTTGATAACTTAGGATCTGAATAGTGCAAATGCTGCAGTTTACATTCAAGATCAATATCCTCACTGCAAGGACAAAATATTAATATATGGCATGACACTGAATCCTTAAATCATCATATTTCAGGAATAGGAGGGAGCTTAATCTTAAGAGCAGGTACAAATTTCCCCGTTGTACAAATATCCACTTGTACTCTTAAACTGGTTATAACATTCCTGTGTTTGTAGTAAATTCTCCAAGGACATGATCTTTCTGTAGCTCTGAAAGAATAGGTAGACCAGTCTTTAAACCTCATTACAGTTTGTTGTAGCCCTCAGTAGCTAATATGGCTTTTCATGAAGTGCTCCTCTGAGAAATCTCAGCATACAGTTCTCCCTGCAGTAATACAATTATTGTACTGTTTGGATGCTTTACCACATAAATAATAATAATACTGAATTTTGGGGCACCCATCAAACTATTTAAATAACAATAATAGATAGATAGATAGATAGATAGATAGATAGATAGATAGATAGATAGATTTAAACTAAGAATAAACAACATAGGAAATGTTTGTTTTACTTTTTTTAATACCCTTTAAAAGTAGTCAGTTAACTATTAATTTGCTCAGATGAGGTAATGTTTTATCTTACTTTGTCTGTGGGGCCTCTCGGGTGTGTCAGAAGGGTACAATCAATATTTGTCACATCTGTACAGTCACTGCTCAATTAAGAGATGGAGACAAAGACTATTTCAGGAGTGGATTTATCAGAGGAGACAGGTAATATTGGCCATGGCATTCTTCACCAAACAATTCTCGAGGGAGTGAGAGGACATGCTCATGCCAGAAGCTACAACACATGGGGGCAGCTCCTCACAGAATGAGGAGACACAGCAGCCTTCACATGGAGCCTCAGGCACGGCATCCCCTCTGTTCCACATTTCAGAAGTTAGGAATGGAGCCTAAGGTTGCATGAGAAGTACTAACACATAGTCTAGAAGGAATTTTCCCCCCTAAACACAGAATCTCAAGTACTTGGAAGCCATAGCCTGTACTCAGGTTGAATCTTGAAGAAGTGACATGAACCCAGAAGTCTCATTCACTTGCAGGCCTTCATAGTTCATGTGCAATTCATAGAGCTGAACACGGACAGGCTGCTGCAATATCAGAACCTATATTTTCATTGCTCCCTGTGCAAGTATATGTGCCCAGAGAGAGCTAGAAGAGAGCTCAGAAAATATGCCGCTTTATTTTGAATTCCCATTCTTTATTTTGCTAAAATAATTTTCTATTTAAAATGGTCCCATAAAATTTAATGGAAGTATGCCAAAAATTTGCACTAAATTTCATTGGAATCACACCTTGCAAGCCACAGTGAAATTATGTAGGTGAAAGTGATTAAAAAATGTTCATTTTCCCAAAGCTGATTATTTCAGATGTATGGTTTATTTCAACCATATATTTCAAAAAAATAAATGAGACTATTAGAGAACACTATTGCTGGACACTGGTAAAGAGAAGATGAACAAACAACATATCAAAATGATCCCATAAAATGCAATATCCTCATATATTCGCTGATCTAGTAATGTAAGCATCATTGAAATGCATGCCAAAAAAATTTGATGGCTGATGCACTACAAAGGAAAATGAAAAGCAAACAGAATAAATTGCAAACTCTTAAGAATGATCAAAAGCTGCTATCAGGTAAATGAAACAAGTTGATACACCATTAAATGCACTTTACACACTCATTTGTGTCATAATAATGATGTACCTGGCTGTGCTCCAGGACCTGGGGAAGCAGGCAAGTTGCCACAAGTCTTTTTTTTTTTTTTTTTTTTTTTTTCTTTTCCCCTCAAACAATACATCCTGCCATCTCTCTGATTCATAATCTATCAGTGTCTTTTTTCAGAGATTTTACTGTGATCTCTAAGTATTTGTTTGGTATGATCTCAGCCCATTGTAAAGATGAATTTTATCTCATTTGGCAGGATTTCCATGAAGGGCATGTGTGTATTTCTATGGGGAAAGGAGGTAACTGCATTCTACTAGGTCAGACAGCAGCAGATCTTTTCATTGCTGAACCCACTTAAGAAATTCTGTGCATATTTTTCATCTAAAATTACCTCAGAATGTGGAAGTTAAGAGTGGCAACTTTACTGAAATCCAAAGGACTTAGACTCAGAGGACTAATTTTTAATACCAAATGTATTAGGATATTTAAAGCTCCTATCTTCTGAATCTTTCTGTATGATGGGTATTCAGGAGTATTGTGGATAAAATAAGATGAAAAAACCCGATCACAGCTCAGAGAGGCCAATACAAACCAATTATTTCCCTAGCTGCAACTAAGGGACCAATTAGCAGCAGCTGACATAGAAGACTGCAGCCCAGTTAAAAAAGGAATAGCAGCCAGAGGGGTTAGGGTCTATTTTGGAAAAGGGCCTCAGATCATAAATGTAGTTTTTTAAGAAAAAGTAGGATATAGAACACAAAAGTCACAACTATTTGAGATGAAGACAGGAGATACCCAGAGAAGAGGAAAGCACAGACCCTCATATGCTACTGACTCCTCTGACTCCCATCTACAGGGGGGTCAGGGGAGGAACTGGCCTCTAAACACACAGGGCAAGAAGGGTCAACACTCTGCACTTGGAAGGGCTGAAGTAGGGGAATGAGACCCAACAGACATTGCACTTCATTTGTACTTTCTTCTACACTTTAATTTCCCTACTTTTCTATTTCTCTGCCATCTGAACTGGTTGGAATAATTCTAGTATGTCTCTTCAAAAGGGAGTGAAAGAGGATCCTGCTCCTGCAGCTTTGAACTGTTGCCTCCGTAATCTACCATCTGACTGACCAGCTGAGCTCAATGATTTAAAACTTTCATAAGCTTAAGACTGCCCAAAGAAATGATGAACAGGGCAAGGTCCTCTCCCCAAACTGTGAAGTCAGTAAATTTGCTACATTCCATTCCATTTTGTTGTCTTCAACCCAGATATGTTGGTGTAGTGTTTGTATCTCATTTTGAAAGGGGAAATGGAAGAATTTTTATCAGATATACTTTAGAGTAAGAAGCATTCCTTGTCCTCCAGTTTTCTACAAGGGAACTATTACTGTTTTTACTGCTCTGTATGGGGAAAAAAAAAATCCAGCCTCAAATTGCTGAATTGATCTATTCGTACAAGCTTCTCATCTATTTATTCCCTTGGATTTCTTTGAAATCAGGACAGCAAATCTGAAGTGAAGAAACCCATGAGGATCCCTTTCCCTGTTGCCAGGTTATTTCAAGAACTGAAGCTAGCTTATTTAAAAGCAATTAAAAGTCCACTAAAACTCTGTATGTGATTTTGCAGGGCACACACATCTCTTCATTTTTACCCCTACTTTGGCATTTCTGGGATAGGCCAAAAAGTGCTAACTGTTATAAATCTGTGGGTTTAGTTATAGATCCCACATATAATATGAAATTATTTATCAGTTCTTGCAATATAAAACTAACATTTTGAGAAGAAAAATGTATGTTGGATTGTTGATGTTGGGTGTTATATTTCTAATAAAACTTTGTCAAAAGTCATTGTCAAGGGTATACTTAATACTAATTCTAAAAATCATGAGGTTTTCCAAAAGTAAAAATTTCTATGTCAGTGTTAGCTTTTATTTTACTAAAGCTTTCTTCTAATCTTTCTGGCACCTCCTGATCTGTCACCTTGGACGCTGCATTGCATAATAGATTTCAAAACATAAATATCAATAGAAATTTTAGGGGATTAACTGTTACACTGGAATATCATTAATCACTCTTCAATTTTATTACCTAATCATAATCTCATCAACGTCTGTTTGCAAAAGAAACTGACAAAATAACAGGAATCATAAGATAACCTTTTATTTTGTGTTTACTTGTGTAATGAAGACAGTTGCGTGTATACGTTGAGATAAGCAAGTGTAGGGACAATGCAAGTGTAGGCTGCCTCAGTCTTTATGATGGTACATAAAATTACATTTACTAAGTGGACAAAAAGTATAAAATGGCCACTAAAAATCCAATGATGACTTTCGTTCTCAGGTACACTAATCCCATATATTCTTCTATGACTGTAACCACAGTGAAGACCTTAATGTAAAAATTCTGCTCTTGAGGTGATGAAACAAACTAGTCACACTGGTCATTATACAGATTTTTGCCATTGTTGATTTAAAACTTTTTTTTAACACAACAAAGGTAACCACTATTCGTGGATGAAAATGTTTATGTTTTCCCTGGAGCTGATTGTGGGCATCAAGATATTTTTTATTATTTTTAGTGCAGTTTCAATCAAAGAAAGATGTCAGGGGTGTGTGATGTCATGCATACCTGATCTGGTTTGTGTTTGACACCAATATTAAATACTTCTGTAAAACTGTGGGGGAAAGCTGTTCAGCTTGTGAGTGTGTGTGCACACTTACTTCTCCATCTTGCTACCTACCTTTATGTCTTTTAAAATATGGGCTACATTTAGAGTCCTTGATAATAATGCATACTGGAAATGACTGAAAACAGAACTTGACATTGGAGCCACTCTATTAAGCATTTTAATTCTAACTGTGAAGTCGTATTATTCATAACACAGTAGTTTTACCCATTTGGTATTCTGCAATTATTAGCATTGTATTTAAATATATTAATCATATAGAATACTTCCTTATCATATAGGAGATTCATATATTGTCAATTTTATGAAAATAAAGGAAAGTTATGTCTCATATTGTCAAAAAGGAGAAAGTATTCTTTTTCTGTAATAAATTTCTTTGGGAGAAATCTTGTAAGATACTCATCTTAATTACACTAGTATTTTAGTAATGCTGTAAGGGTAAGATAATGATGAGGGTGAGTCATGCTGAAAAGGCCTACAGCCTAAATTAAAGATGATTATTTCTAACTTACTTAAAGCATATTTCCCAAACTTTTAAACTACAAAGGGCATTTGTGTACATAATATTCTGCCTAAGGCAGAGTGAAATTGCCAGAATGTATTTTAATGTAAAAAATAAGTTTTTGAGGTGTACAACCAACACAGATTCATCCCAATTGTAAGCATATATTTCTTTTTAGTTCAATAAATGGAACTCTCAGTTTGGAGACACCACTTGTTGATTTGGACAAGAAAAATTTGACTGTCAAGCTAAAAACGTATGGCCCTTATATCTTTCACATCTACAATGAGCAAACTTGTCAGAAAAACAGGCAGGAAAAAACCCCAGAGCACAAAGGGTTGGGTAAGAAGGGTGACAGTCAGTTTTATAGTTACCTAAACACAAGTGACCATAGTGAGATGCTTAAAGTTTTGCTAGGTTTGTCCAAAGAAATGCAGTCTGTTTGGTTAGCAGAGTCTAAAGAGATATCTATTTTACCATCAGCATGCAGTGGGATTTCAGATTCATGAGATGTGAAAGATATGTGCATGCAACATCTCAGATAAGAAAGAAGACACAGAAAACTTGCCCTTCTGAAAAGCCAGATGCCCCCCAGAGTAGTTTGTATGGTGTGAGATGCCTACATATGGACAAGCCAAGCTCATAGTGGCTGCTCTTGTGCTTTAGCCCTGGTTTAGGCAACATAATCAGTGTACACTAAAGGTGTTAATTATGATGTCATGAAGAAATTCAATACCTATAGAATGTTTTCAGGGATGATTTTTAGAAATCATTGCATATTACATTCTATTGCATGCTAATCTCGACTGTGTTTGAAATAGTGCTGGTTTAACTTTGGCAAACAGACAAAAGCTCACCCAGCTGCTCACTCACTCCTCCTTCTCAAAGGGGAAGAAGAAAACAGAATGAGAAAAATCATGAGATGTGATAAAGACAGAGAAATTGCATACCAAGTACTCTTACAGGCAAAGCAGACTCAGACTGGAGAAAATTTATGTATAGTCAATTAAAAAATATTTGGGTTGTGAGGAACAAATACAAACATTAAAGAGCATCCTTCCTTCTACCTCTTCCAGGTTCAGCCTGTTGCCAGATGAAGAACTGTTTGCACCTGGTGGCTTAATACCATGCACATTCTTCAAAAACCGCTGGCTTATGGAACCTCACAATGTTTTTTTCTGTGGAAAAGAACTGGAAAGCTACCAGCCCAGTTGTGCCAACTCTTACCAGTTCACCAGGAGGTCAGGAATGACTCTGGGGTGTTGACCACCAAAGACCACCAAGGAGACCCTGAGGACAGAACTCATGCACAGAGGGGAGGGGACATATGTTAATGATTTTGAGGGAATGATTATCCTATGTGTGTTTATTCCAGAAAACTCAAAGAATATGTATGTAAAGTACAGTATATAAACAGGAGCTTTTTCTATAATCAGCGTGTATGCTTGGTGGCATTATCCCCCATACATCCGGCTGAATGAATAATGCCTGTTTCTTAATGCTGCAGTGGTGCTAAGGAGTTTGATTTTTAGCAGGTTTGGTAACAGGCTTCACTCCTTCACTCCTGACTTCTCTGCTGCCCTGAGCAGTGCAGAGGGAGAGTGGGATGGGGGATTAAGGTCAGTCCATATTGGTTCCTCTCTGCCACTCCTTTCACGCTTTCTGCACCAGCATTAGCTTTCTCATGGAGTGCAGCCCTCCTCAAAAAAAAAAAAAAAAAAAAAAACCCTCAGCTTTTGCATGAGTCCTCCAAATGTTGCTATTCCTTCAAGAAATATTAATCTGCTCTGGTGTGGATCCTCCACAGGTTACAGTGAGTATTCACTCCATGCAGCACCTCCTCTAACTTTGCTTTCCCTTCTGCTGCTCCCCACTATTTTCGTGTTAATCCTCTTCTGCCTCACAATCCCTTTTTGCCCTCTTAAATACTATTTCACAGAAGTGCCACTAGCTTTTCTGTTGGGCTCAGCTGTGTTATATGGTGGGTCCATTGCAGAGTCAGCTGGAATCAGATGGAACCAGCTGTGCCCAACATGCAGTAGCCCCTCTGAACTCTTCCCATGGAGGACACCTCTGCAGCTGATTCACTGCCAAAGTCTTAACACCTATATGCAGTTCAAAAGCCAAACAAAACAGAAAAGAGAAAAGGAAAAAAAAAAAAAAAGGAAAAAGACCCACAAATGTATTATTTACATCCAAATAACCCCTCTATAAGTTGAATTCAGCAGTGAATCTGTCCAAAAGGCATAATGAGAACAGAATTTAATCAGCTCGGCAGTCATACCCATAGCACTCAGAAGTCTGCCTTTCATGTTTTTGTAAATGGTGATGAAGGAAGCTCAGATCTTCCTGAGATAACAGAGGAAATCTTTGCAAGTAACACAGTATATGATCTTATTGTAAAAAAGTCAAAAATTAATTCTTGCCATTGTACGTGTCCAAGACCACTTTTCTCATCATTTCCTGGGTATCACCACTTAACATCACATATATTAGAATGGAAGCAGAATCATTACAAATTTCACTTCTTACTAGCACAATAATTAAAGCACATACTTGTTTTCAACATAGTAGTGAGGTTCAAATATATGGACAGATTCATGATCTTATTTACTTTTAGATCATTTCAGTTGAAGTCACCCAGCAGGCAGCAATAGTAAGATTATGCCAGGTTCCCTTCATAATTGTTGAAAAAATTACAAGTTTCCAGATGTTGGTTTATCCCATCCTCAAAGACCAGCATGGAACATATTGTATGAACTGCTTTCTGAAAGTGACCTTTAAAAGGCACCTAGTGCTGTTTGAAATATCCCAGTGTATCTCTTTTGACCTCCAACTGCTGTTCCAGAGGGGCCTGAGCACCCCATGGGCTCCTTTCATATTTAGTATGCTTGTGTAAATTTCCTTTATACAATCTGATTCAAAAAAAATGCCCTGAATGCCCAGAGTCTGTGGTCAATGACTGATGCCAAATCACTCTTCACCAAAAGATGGATAGGCTCCAATAACTCTATCAACTTGGTTTTTTTCTGTCCATATTTGGAGTGTAGATAATCAGCATTTATTTGGCTGTTTATACTCCAACAAATTAATTTAGATTTTCTAATCTACAGCTGAGTCTCATTCCCCAAATCAGTGAGAGGAATTCCTTCTAAAGTTGCATGTGCACTAGAAAACTAAGCAATGCACAGATGTACTCGAAGTAACAGGAATATAACAGTAATACTGCACTTACCTGCAGTGTTAAGTTTTTAGAATTTCAGGCAAATCCACATCTCCCAAAGTATTTCTGGCTATGTTTTAACAGCATAAGATAGATACCATTCCCAGTAAGCAGTTTGGATGTGATTGCCCTGGCCTGAGATCTAATATATTTTATTAGTATGTATGTGGCCAGACTGTGCTAGCTGGAATAAAAGGCAGAAAACTCTGGCACTATATTTACTTTGAAAGATGTAGACAGAAGATGTCACAATTAGTCCGCTACAAATCTCCTTAGTGAAGAAGCAATTTTCAGCTAGTTAGTTAAATGCAAGAAAATTGTGTCTTTCTGCATAATCTACACACTCCTACCACCACATGGGAGACAGCACTGGCAGTGTTCACCTATAAACATAAAGAAGTCATGCTTAGGTAGTCCTTAAATATCTTAGCACCCTTTTTTATGTGCTGTGTATAAAATAAACCTACAGCAGCAACACCAAGTGGACCATAGACTATCTTACTCTACCCTTCATCTTCTCTGCTTCACCTCACTCTGGGGCATCCACTCACTGGAGCTTTCCCACAGGATAGAATTATAGAACCATAGAATGGTTTGGGTTGGAAGAGAACTTAAAAAACCATTTTATTCCAACCCTCCTGCCATGGGCAGGGACACCTTTAATGAGACCGGGCCTCTTGGAATGAGTAGGTATGTTGGTTCTACAACCTGAGTTCTAAGGTCAGAAAAGTGCACATCCCATTTTGATATCACAAATTCCACTGAGTCTTTCAGGGACTATGGAGTTTTTTCATGTTTCTTCTCTACATCTCTTGTAAAGGAACAAAAATAGAAAAGTAGCCACTATTTTTGTGTGCTGAGGGATATTAAATTATTAAAACATAAAGCTATTCAGTAGAAAATATATGCTATGCTTTTCCCTTGATAGAAATTGGCAAATGCTCACTTTTTAATGCCATTTATATGCAACATTTTTCTGTCTTAAAATGTCTCATACTTTGTAAACTGTGCTTTAGAAGCCTCTAGAGATATGATGATTAAATATTGATTGTCATTTTCTTGACTTTTCCCACTCCCCAAACCCTCTTCACCACCTGCAATCCTTCTGATTTATATTTTTTATTATTTTGACAAATTGAAAACACTTTATAATGTGAAATGACTAGTAAAAAAGAAGAATTTCATACACACATACATAAGAAAGAAAAACAAACAAGCATGGAGCATATATATTTCCATTACTGCTAGACAAGCTAACTTTTCAGTCCCTGAACTCTAGCCTTGTCTTGAATTTATGTGCTGAATTGAGAACACTTAGTTCTTGATTCTGCAGATACTTTAGGGAATGCCCAACTTCAAGCTTATGAGCAATTATATGGAAGTCATATGTTTATAATTCAATATAGTGTTAAGTGCTTATAGGCTCTTCATTGTTAGACTGACCTAAAAGCAGTATTCTTGTCAGTCATCCTAAGTTTGATTTGGATTGTCTCTTTTCTTTTTTTAGCTTACTCCATGCCTTTTCTTTATTAGCCAAAATTATGATCTATAAATTTAAGTAAAAGTGATCTGTTCTGGATTACGGAAATCCGTGTGAGTTAACATCTCAGGTTAAATCTGTGAAATTTTCCTTTTAGATGAGATCTAACAGGTGAATGTGTAAGAGCAGGCAGATCGTCAAAAACTTGAAGTTAATAAAATTATACCCACACATACTCCTAAGTTTTGCCTGCAAATCTGCAACTGCAAAATTATGAGTGCAAGGCTCATGACAGCTGGAAGTAAAAATAGGTGTAATAAATCTGCATCCAAAATTTGTGTTGCTGACTAGGAAACTGGCTCAAACTGTTGGTGCCCTGCTTTAATTTCAAACCGTAGTTTAATGTGTCCTAAAAGGAGCTGCATCTGCCCCACATATCCATGTTGAATCTTTTCTAGTAATGCTCCTCAAAGTAAGATGGCTCACTTCCACATGCCAAGAGGGTAAATCTCACCTGAAATCTACAGAACAAGAAAATGTATGCCAAAACCTGGGAGGAAACTTGTCTATTAATATAAAAAGTCATTTTAATATTCTGTCATGATTAACAAATAGAAAAATGCAATAGATTCATTAAAAATAGAGTAACTTGTTTTTCAAAAAGCAAAATAAAGTCAAAAGTCACTATTTAACAGTATCTGGTGTCTTTTTAATAACATGGGCTGTGAGAATCTATGAATATTTCACAATCTATCTTTCTGCTTACTCTAAGTTTTTAAAAACATAGGCTTATAAGAAGAGTACGGACAATTTTCAATGTTCCACTTCAGCACAAAGGATTTTCCCATTTTACAATTGGCTGTTATATTTCCTTTGCAAATTCCACAGTGCTGCAGTAAGAGGCAAGCTAGCAGGTTGATGACCCTTATCATTTTCATTCAGTAAGTAATAGAAAATTTTTTAAAAACAGTGTATTTTAAAATAGCCTTTTAAATTATAACAGCAGCACAGTCTCAGGTATCACTGCTAATTCAGAATAAGGGAAACTTGTACAGCTGAGTGCTAATCCCTCATACATGCTGTAAATTCAGTTCCCTTTTCAGATCTACCCACAGTGACATTTCTACAGTACAGCAGAAGCAGCTCAGAATATAAAAGATAGGCCTGGCAATTACATCAGCTAATCAGTAGCATTAGAAACAAGGTCGGTTTTGGTAGAGTAGTTTTCACACACTGTTAATTCTTGACAATATACCACTGGAGACTGATTAATGGATCAGAGTTTTACATGTTGGTCTGCATTGTTGGTGTCAGCATATAAAAGTTTTGCCAATTCATACTAAGAGGTGCTTTGGAACTTTTCTTTACAATTTGATCTAAAGGTTTTTATTGATCTGACCCCTATCTCACTGTTGTCACCAGCTCAACCAAACACTTTTAATGGTCCTGATTCTTAACCATGGAAGGTCAGAGCCATCCAATGTCTTCCACCTCTGTAACTTCTGTGAATTGAATTAAACACATATCCTGGCTAACTACTGCAGGCACATTTTATTTTTAGAATTGACCTAAAGTCTTCTGAGTATTATGGAAATTACAGCTATGGAGATAAAGAGCATGCCTTTTTCGATTTTTGCCCTACAGGTGATACTGCTAAATAGCTTTGACATTCAGTAAAGTTTTGCAGATACTTGCTTATCTTCTGCTACTTTACATCATTGTTCTTGTACAGTTAGTTCTTTTCTTATGTTTTACCAGGTCTAGCTCTAAATGTCACAACAGCTGAATGGGGAGCTGGAGTTGCTTGTTTGCATAGCCCAGGAAGCAGACCTGTTAACTGTTTCACTCTGTGTTCACCATCCATTTACAGGAGGGTGAACACCCAGAGAGTCAATATGGGTGTAGCTCTAAGTCTCAAATGAACTTTCTTTTGGGTGAATACTGAAGAGGATTGCTTTAAATGCTAACTTCTAAGGAGAGTGTAGAGGAGGTAGTGTTAAATTTACCTTCTTTTAACCCATTCTTCAGCACTCCATGGCATGGTCTGTGGAACATATCATGCACCCCTGTTGTGATGATATAATACAATTTTGTGGCAGACTATAGAGCAGACCTCTCATTTTTTCTTTGAAAATTAAAACTATATTTAAACATTTCTTGGAAGCAGAGAGATCACTTCCTTGAAGGTCACAAAAATGTGTGAATGATGGAATAAAAGAAACAAATCAAATCTCTGATGACAAATAATAAGATCTCTGACCCGCCTCCAAGAGGAAATGTGCATGGAATCTGCCTTCGGTAGTAGTATTATATTACAATAATGCAGCACTTTCTTTTGAGACTGTGGTCTGTGGTCACAGAGCTAAGTATTGAAGTTCTTAACCCAAATTTTTACAAGCAATCAGGATGGTTCTGCTTGAGAGTAATGATACAGAGTTGACATTATACAAAGGCCACTGTAATTCTCAGAACACTTAGCCTTTTCCTCAGACACCCTGGTCATTCCTAGAGTGCACAATTCCCAGGTGCCCTCCTGTGAATTCTGGGCTTGATTAAAACACGCATGTAATCCTTCATAGTCTGTAGATGTCCATTAAAGAGACCAGGAGCTGTGAAATAGTAACTCTTGAAACAATATAGAGTGGCACTTTGAACCACAGAAGCTGATGTTCATTGATGGGTGAAAAAAAAGAAAATCTATCTCTTCATTACAGAGGAATAAATCTAATAACCTTGTGAACACTGCTGAAAAATGTAATGTTCCATTTAAGATACAAGGAATTCAGGCAATTAAGTCTAGTTGCCCAAAAGTTGAAATACACCACATTTTCAGATGCCTTATGTATTTTTCATGTCCATTCAATGGGTCACTCTCAGGCCTTTTGCCACTGTTACTAGACCCATTGCTATGTGTCAGATAATCTTAAGGGCCCCAGATGATTCTTCACACCTCTTTCAGGCAAAAATTTGAGCCATAAAAGCTAAGAGGTAGAGGACTAGAAAAATCTGCCTCTCCATCAACTGCATAAGGAAGATCTGTCTGGATAGTTTTAACATATTTTTTCTTTGCACAGTTAAAGTACCCTCTAATTAGAATAAAAACACAGGAACCCAAAAGTTCCTAGTCAGGGAGTTCTACTCAAATGAAACACACACTGCCTGGGGAGCATTAAAGGAAGAGTAGGACAGGACTAAGCAGGATCAGAGGCAACTCTCACTGCATCAGGAGCTGTGTAGCTCTGAAGTATATTTTTAAAAATTCATGGAAAAGAAAAAGATCAGTTAAGCTTAATGAGTCACTCTAGGAACATCAGAAAAAAACCTTTTTATGAAAAGAATAAAAACTATTATTTCTATTCTTTAAAGCCTATGTCATAGTTTTACAAGGTAGTGGTGTAAATCCAAATGACATCTTAAAGCACCACAAAAAACTATTTATTTATAGTAAAAAATTACTAAGACCTTAATCTTTAACCCATCTTTCAATCTCAAATTTTTATGTGAAATTATTTTACTGGGGATGCTAATTTTACAATTTCTTTTTATTGGTGAAAAAAATGAGACAACTAGGCACCACTATCTAGCTGTCTCTCTCAAATACTATTTAGCAGATATTGATTTCTATTTTGTTCTTCAAAATTTAATAATCATTAGTGTGTTTCATAGGTGTGCATGAAACAAAGATATATTACACACGCAAAAATCACAAACATGAAAATCTGAATTGTTCTATAATATTTTATTTCTAAAACATCAAATGGTATTTGTCAAACTAAAATACAAAGCATCCCTACACAATTAGAGGGTTCTTTTCATATTAAGTAGTCAGCATTCACAGTCTTACATCATCCATGGGCATATATAAGACATTTCTTTTTTGCCAAATATTTGTAGGGGGGTTTTGTAGCTGATTAAGTTATCCCACCTATACCACCCCGAGAAGTTAAAATTTCATTCACTTTGAGTCTGAGCTGGACAGACAAGAGTGAAAATATTTTAAAAATTGAAAACATTTCAAATTCAGACATCTTGTCATTTGGGATTTTCTTCTTGAAATGTCCCACGATTTTGACATGATTTATTATGACACAAACGCCCTTGTAGGTATAGATTTAGCACAAAAAGCTTTTTAAAAAGACTGAATTCTGAGTTTTGTTAGCATTCAGTTTTTATATTATGCTCCCTTTCTCTCCAGTACTGGGTTTGTCTATGGCCTATGCACACAAGAGCACAAAAATGACACTTCCATTGTATTCTGAATTTCTTTTCATTACTGTTCATGTATTTTCATTACTGTTCCTGTGTGTCTCTCACACTTTGTTGATAATGAGATCAAGCTGGATTTCTACTGAGACTGTGACAGTTGTGCTGTCAGCTTTTAATCTGTCAAGTCCCCGTGAAACCTCCTTCAAGTGCTTTTGTGACTTAGGAGGTCTTTTGTAGTGTCCCTTTCTATATAAAATGTTTTGATCAAATTCCTTCTCATGTTCCATCAAGTTGCAACATACATATCCAGTCATTGTACAGAAATATGGAGGACCACATTCCTTGCAGCTGACACAAAACCTGTGTTTGTCTGACAGCTTAAGAAATTGCTGTTCAGGAACTGGAATAGAAATCAGTCTTAGTCAAACAGACAGGAGTGTTGGAACTGCTGTGAATTTTACTCACTCCTTAGCAAGCTTGAAATGTTGTGACAAATGATAAGTATGTTTAGAATGACTGAAAAAATGTGTCTGCATAAAAAGATATTTCTTTATTAAGGATGTTTTCTTGATCTGACTGCCTTTATCAGTCCCCCCACCAACTCCCTTCAAGGCTTGCCCCTCCATTTGTGCCCAAACTAGGTTACACTCAGGATAAACACACAAGGAGTCTACCAGGCTTGCATAGAAAAATAAGGTCTTTAAGACACACAAGGTCAAAAAACCCTGTTTAAAAAAAAGCATTTGACAAATTGACTTCTAATTCACTAGATTTCTGGGGCATGATTGTTTACAATCATATTCTTTCCTTCTTCACTCCCTTGCCAATGGCTGGCATGCAAGTCCTTTCTAACTCTTGACTGGTGAAGAATATCTGTTGCTGCTTGGAGAACTCAATTTGTCCTCTAAGGGAGCAGGTATCTAGGGTTAAAAGTAATGTTAAGATTAGTAGAATTAAAATTAGTAAAATTGTTTGAATTAGCTATGAAATCATTAGACAAATAAAGTGATCAAAAGATCAGGAGAAGGATTTAGACTGTATGGAGCTCGTAGAGCATGTTTGGTATGCAATTAAATACATATTTAGAGAACCCCTGAGGACATAATCAAGAACACAGAGGATTTAATCCTAGACTGTTGTCCCTTTTAAAATACCAAGCAATATCATAGACAGACACAGGTGGATAGGAAATGGCATTCAAGGAAAGTGGACTTAAGAAGGTCTATTTTCTGTGCTTAGAATCTCTTAAGAGGTCGTCATAAGATGCTGGTTTCATTCAAAACGGGGAAGTGAAACAAAGAAGTCTGCACAGGAGAGAAAAAATGTCCAGTTTAAGCTGGACAGGAAAACATTTTTCAGCAGGAATGGTTTCATTCTATTTATACAGCAAGACATGAAACTAGTGAGCTGGCTGCAAGGCTGACTGTAGTGCAGTGTCAGAGCAACAGATGCTGGCCTCACGGGCATGACACAAGCTGGAAGTCTGAAGGCATCAGGGGTCCTCCTTGCATATTCAACTGAAAAAAGCTGAGATGGGGCATCTGGGAACCTTGTCACATGTAGATCTCTGGGGACTACAAGAGACAGAAGTGCCTGTAAATATAAAGTGTGGGATTCCTGGAATCCCTAACCTGCCCCTGACCTCTGTACATTTTGTTCAGAACAAGGCTTGCCAACAGGCAGATTCTGAGAAGGGCAGTAGAGGAATTCACAGTGCAGTCTCACCATGAGTCTTCCTTATGAAAGACACCTTCCAAGGGTGCCTGCTCAGCAATGTGAAGATTGAAAATGCCTTCATACCCTCACATTCTTGAAACCTTACAGTGTTACAAGGTAGAATGGGCTGGGAGGAAATCTTAATAGATCAGGAACCTTGACTTATTTATTTGAATTTTTAACATGACGTCTCCTAAATTCCCTGGGTTTTACATCCTATGCAAGTATATCACTGAAACATAATAATGGAACACAATTCAGGAATATCCCAAATCCCTAACCAAAAGCATTATTTTCTGTGAAATTGGAAGCATACTTAAATAGCAGGGGCAAAAGCATTCCAGGGAAGTACTTATAATGTAATCAAATTTACCACCTTTAAGTACTCTGGCATGAATTCCAGAAGCTATTATGCTCATTCAGAATCCAACCAGGAGGAAATTTCTTTGTATACAATTTAAATGCAGCCTGAGAATCAAAACAAAAATGTGAGTATTGTCCCTTTTGTTGCTTGTGGGCAACAAGCTATACCATATAATTGCCCCATACCATTATGTGTGATGAGCAGGCTGTAGAACACAAAGCCCTGGCCTAAGCTTACAATGGAATTGGAAGGAGTTCATTATTACTTGTTTCAAATCCAAAGAGCAGAGGCAGTATGAAATAAATCACCAAAACACACCTGTCTGTGCTTGAACACCTCAGTTTTCTTTCAGAATCAACACAAACACAGCTTAGTTTAAACAAAAGGGAAAGAATCACAACCAGCAGCATTAAATAATGTTTTAAATGATCAAATAAATGTGAAATTCTTTTACATGATCTTTATTTTTCACAGATAGTTTTTATTTGTTCAGTTTTTGGTCACAAAGTGGCTCACTTTTAGGTAATCAAAGCATACTGATTTTCCCATTATAGATCTTTGAGTCCTGTTTCTAAAAGATCTAGACATTTAGTTCTCAAAAAAAAAGTTTGGCACCTATTTCTTTTTTATGCATACGTTTTTATGCATACGTTTTATGCATAGCTGTCAAATTCTTAATTTCACTGAACTCATTAGTTTTCAAAGAAACACATTTTATCAAAACACACTTTCAGAATACATCTTCATTCAAAAGATAGTTGAGGAGCAGACTTTTCTAGGCAGGATAAAAAAGAGACACTAATTTTTTATGGCACTGCAAGTCAAGAAATTTATTTCAAAGTGAGGAACCTGGCTTTCTAATGTCCAATTTACATGATTCAGTAAGTTCTAATGCCAGATCACAGCCTAACAAGCCACACGGTTTTCTGTAACAAATTGCAGGTTTTCCTTGTGAAGCCAGTACAACTTCTATGAAAATGGTTAATTTGGGACACATCTGGGATGCCTGCCTAAAAAAAGATGAAGGAAACACAGGTTCAAGTGACCCATTCAGATGATATTTAATCCCAAAAACTTCTGTGCAATAAACTGGCTTTGGTTTTGAGAACTGCCAAGAGTTGACTGTGAGCCAGCAGTGCACCTTGGAAGCAAAGGAGGCAACAGCATCCTGGGCTGTGTGAGGAAAAGAATTGCCAACAGGTCCAGAGGGGAGATCCAACCTTTCTGCTCTGTGGTGGTGAGGATACAAATGGAGTGCTGGGATCAGCTCCAGGAGGAACACAGAGATACTGGGAGAGTCCAGTGAAGGGCCAATAAGGTGATTGAGGGTCTGGAGCACCTCTCTCCTGAGAAAATGCTGAGAGACTTGGGACATTTAAGCCTGGTGAAGAGAAGACTCTGGGTAAACTTAATTAACATATATAAATGCTTGAAATGGGGGTGAAAAGAGGACAGGGCCAGACTCTCTCAGTGATGTCAGAGAAAGGACAAGAGGCAATGGACTCAAGAAAAAATACAGGAAATTCTATCTAAATATAAGGAGAAAAAAAACCACCCAACAACAAATGACCCAGTTTTTACTTTGAGGATGTCAAACACTGGGACAGATTGCCCAAAGGAGCCATGGAGTCTTTGCTCTTGGAGATATTCATAAATTGACATAGCCCTTAGCAACCTGTTCTGGCTGACCCTGCTTTGAGCAGGGATTTGGAGTAGACTAGTCTCCAAAGGTCCCTGCCATCCCCAACCATTCTGCAATTCTGTGAAATTAAATCTAAATCACAGAGGCCAGACTTTTAACTAGGAGAGCGTCAGTTAGGAAGATGCTTTGAACAATATTATAGATTTCTTTCAGTGAATTATTTTGTTTTATACACAGATTTCTTGACAAATAGAGGGTTTTTTTACTATATTGTTTCACAAGTACTTCTTTTCCTTGAGTATCATTCTAATGTTATTGCATGTTAGTTCTGTCTAGGGCATTACCCTCTTCAGCCTTGAAGCTGAAAACATCTATCACATGTGACCCAACAGGTTGGGTTGTGATCATGTGACACTACATTGAATGGGAACTATAATGACAGATAAGAAGTTTCACACATCAGGGTGAAGACAAAAACTTAGCTGCCTACAATTAGGATAACTTACAAGTGGTCCTTGGAAGATAAGTACCTTCATTATGTTTTACACTGAATTTAGCAATACTACAAAAGATATTGAGGAAAGTGTGTATCAAAAGTATGGTGTAAGAAAATTGACATATCCTTAGTATCTTCCATTTATACCTACAAAACTTAAAATATCATTTTTTTAAACATCAATTGAAATGCTACGGCAAGAAGCACCAGCTTAATTTTGACCTGAAAAAAACTCATATTAATAATATATTTGTGGGCCTCATTAGTTTTATAGTCCTGATGACCTACTCTTAAATAAGCACTCAGAGACCACAGTGAAGCCAGCAGTGTGATGAGCATTTCTCCTTTCCTGCCAATGGGGTTTATAGTTCCCTTATGTGGACTCTGATACTCTGTATGGTAACATTAGGCCAGGCATTTGGCAGTGGAGTGTAAAAAACACACAATCTCTTCTGGATTTTCGGACACTCACTTGGCAGTTGCCAAGAATTGTTTCTTGCAGAACAGCCCTAGTGAATGCTCCCTGAAAACAGGAACCTTTGCCCAGCAGTGCTAACCTGAGATGAGTAAACCAGCCAGGTTAAGGCTGCTCCCTCTGTAGAGCTGAAGCTGCTGTGGGGCAGCACTCTTGGCCAGATGTGTTCAAAGCTGCCATTGAGGGATAGCCTTATGAAATCTGCTGGTTCAAGCAGGAGGTCTAAGTGAATATTCATACGAGAGAAAGAAAAAATCACATTCCTTGAAAGATACAAGATTACAGAATTTTTAAAAAGTGCAATATTTTATTCATAGCTTATGCTCTCTTTCTTCAGTTAAGTAAATGTTGAACTTCAGTGTTGTGTTGTCTGCTACTGTCACATATCTGAGTTCTGTGTCATCACAAACATTATGTCAGAAGAGCTGATTTACTGCCAGAGTATATATCTGGTGAATGCCAGGAGATAATTTCACATTTACTTACTGCTATATAAAAGTCTTTTCCAAAATACTATTCCAAACATAACATTTTATTAGGCAACTATTTACCTGAGCTTCCTTTTATAGAGTGACTGGATAGATGTGATGAGCAGACAGAAGCTAATGAATAATGTGATTTATCCAACAAATATATTTTGAGGTCTGGTTGGTTTATTATTTTTTGCAAATTCTTGATTACTAAACAACTAGACTGATATACCAGAACAGTGTGTGAGGAGGTTAATTGTACTAAGACCATATAACAGATTTTAAAAATTACATTATATTGCCTTATGCTCAAGCCTTTTGTATAATAAGGTCTTTTAATAATACATTCTTAAGGATTTAAAAGCTGAAAGAGCGTCATTGCATATCATGCAACTACATACAGAGAAAAACAACATAATGCTGAAATGTACTGGCAAAATTATCAAGGGGTAACTTTTGGGTGTCGAAACCAAATGATTCTAATGCCAAAATATTTTGTGTATCTCAGACTGGGACATCTGTTTAAGAAACAGTAGTTCCTACAATAGTTTTCCTGTGTCAATGCATAGGATACAGGGAATATTTAATCCAGCAGGGGAAAGTAGGGAACTACCTCTTCAGTCATCTGTGTACATAGCATAGTCATTCTATGTTTTATTTCAAAGGGGTTTTATACATATTATTATTACATTTGCATTCTTCTATTCTGGCTCTGTAGAAGAGTTGACACACAGCAGAGAGCTTGGTGGGGCTGTGACACAAGTTTTTGTAAAAAATCACCCTTTACTCAAAAGCCCTAAATGGACAGAGTTGAATAAATAAGAGTTTCCAGCCCCCTGCTGTTCAGACCAGGCTGTGCTGAAGTCTCCCTAGGAGCAAGACTATCCCCTCCTGCTGCTCAAAAAAATGTGTTGCAATTTCCTTGTATAGAAGAAAATGCTTCTGAAAGTGTGTTTAGGAAATGTTAAAAGGAGAGTGGTTGATTTTTCCCTCACATGAAAACAACCTGGGATATTCCACTGGTGGCTGGTTAATATAGAATTTGTTAGCTATCTTTCAGGTAGCTAGAAGATTAACACTTGACTTCAAAATTTATGATTTCCACTTTCTTGTTCTGCTAGTTTGTGATAAGACCTAAGTCCATGTTCTTTCTCTATAATCTATTTTGTGTAATTTCCACATGAAAGAGCTGTAAAATGCCCCATATCTTTTAGGCAGGAAGAATGTGCAATGCAAGTGTATAACATATTTAATTATTTTTCAAAGAGGCAGAATTTCTTAAATATTGTAAGTGCCCTGTCTCTATCTTTGGACTTCTTGAATTCCTAGTCAGTTCAGCTAACTTTAAAGAGAAAAGAAAATATATCATAATCATGGAAAAAATTCCCATCTACTAATTACAAAACTGAATCTCTGCTGATCTTCAAGTGGTTTTATCTTTGATTTAATGTCTTAATTTAATTCACCATTTCTTTAGAAAAAGATAACATTCAAAACATTGTCTTTCTCAAAAACACCTAATAACACTTAATATTAACCATTCAGATACCTAAGGACATCACAAATCTTATCTCCCATGGAGCTGCAGTCACTCTGCTGTGATGTTCCTCAGTAACCTGTAGTCCTGTTGCACAAGGAATACCTCATTTGAACCAAAACATAAGGCAGTTGAATACAAATGAAAGTCAGGGTTGAGCAATGTCTGTCCAAACCTGAGTGGCAAGGAAGGAAAATAATCCCCTAGACTAAATTCTCTCACATTTGATACAGACTGGCTCAATGGAACAGTTTACAACATGAATTCACAGACAACTCTGTAAGTACAGTGAAGGGGACGCTGAAATGGGGAATAAGAGCAAACAAATGGCATGGAAAAGGATGCCAGGAATTTTCTAATTGGCTTTGTCACTCAATATGGCATTTTTTACTATAATGGCCAGGCTGTGCTCATCTTTGTCAGAGTTTAATGCCCCTCCCTACCCTCAGACTGGAGAGTTTGGCACACACATCAGATACACATATTCTCTGATGTTAGGGAGCCATAATCTTATGTCACATTTAAACCTGGTTAAAAATTAAACATTTCCAATCTCTCTCTAGCAGGACATTGTGTAAGTGTGATATAAAGTCTACATCTATACTAGAAAATAATATTGTCTTTGCAACACTTTCTGGTCCTTCGGCAAAATAACAGTGCATCATGCATCCTCATAAATAAACTCCTTTGGTCACTAACACAGCACTAAGGGATGTACTGTGGCCAGTGGTAATTCCCTGGGAATTGTCCAGGGACTGAATGCTAACTTAGGGAAAGCCATACCAGTGACTGAGCAAACATTTTATCAGCTAGGACCTTTATAAAGAATGCTTGAGCCCATGCTTTCAGTGTATATTTCAAAACTGTAGATGTAGCTGCCTGGTTAGATCTCCCATCTCAGGGTGAAGTTCTCTTACTGCCAATGAATTGCAATAACTTTTCTTATTGCTCCCTCTCTGTTCAGTTCTAGATCAGCACAGATTCCTGGGACAGAGATAAAGCTCTCTTCAAACCTCCATTCCAAAGCTCTGCCTCCCTTTTCTCCCCATAACTGGCCCCAGCAGAGCACAGAAAAACAAAAGGTTTCAAGAACCTGGTGATGGATTCCTGTTCTGGTTGTGGTCAGTGAAAGAAAAGGGAGCTCTAGGATTCCTGCCAAGATAGATGGGAGAAAATACAGGAACCAACTGCAGAAGGTGGATGGGATTCAGTGGGCAGGGGAACTGCATGGACCTTTTGCTTAAAAAAATTGGCTGAAGCAGAAGGTAGATGATGTTTTAGTTATTTCTCTGGGAAACTCTGAATCCCAAACCAGCAAAATTCTTCCATTGAAAGGAAGGAGAGATTGGTAGGGAGAAGGGCTGGGGGCATGGGGGGCAAGAAGAGGTATAAATGTATTTTTTCTCTAAGAAAGCTGATCCTTTATCAGATATTTATGTTTTCTTCATGCTCATCCATGCATCGCTTCAACACTGTCTGCTCTGTGTGGCTCAGTTTAGGTGGATTTGCAATTTAGGTGAGTTGCAAATTTAGCCAAAACTTAAAAATAAACAAAAACATTTTTACTGAAAACAATAAAGAAGCAATTTTTCAATTTTTCATCAAGTTTTGTAGATATCATCCAACTTAGAAGACATTTATAAGCATGATAAATCACTTTTTTCCTCAGAAAACCAACTCCTATTATTTTTTAGTTATTTTTTTCCAAATGGAGGTGCAACACCTTCTTTGAAAATGTTTGCCACAGTTTTTATAATACATGGAAACAATATTTCTGCATGTCCTATTGTTAGGAAATGGAAGAATTGATTTTGTTCCAGCAAGCAAGCAGGAAATCAACTTTTTGCAGTTGTTTGGTGAGTAAATTTTTACCCCCTGTGGTTATGCTTTGTCAAAATTACAGGCCTTTGAAAACAAGGTGTTATAATAGAAAATGTCAGTCATCCTTAATAATAGATTGACTTAATAACTCTGCCCATGATGCAGAATGTTGTAAAAGAAAGAAAAAAGAAAAAGAAAGAAAAACAAGATTTTAAAAATAATTCAACTTATAGATCTGAGGAGCAGTTTGAAATTCACACTGGATTTGTTTAGCCTCTGGAAAAAAAACTACTATCAGAAAAAAATATTACTCTTTCATCTCTGTAACACTATGAACTAAATTTTTAGCAAAATCTTAGACTCAAAGAAATGAATGGCTCTCTAGGGGATGTGAAATGTACTTTCAAGCCTCTCATTTTTCAGAAGAGGGACTAAAAGGCAGAAGAGATACATGAAGACTTCAAGATTTTTATTTAGGTAGCTATAACAATTCTAAGTTTCCCCAAAATTTTTCATATTCTTGAAATGTTATACAAATAATATGCAAGGCATAATAATAATAATTTTTGGAATACAGTAAGCCATGGAAACTGAAACGTATTTCCTTTTAGAGAAGCGGAGAGAGCCTTCAGCTAGGAAAAAAAAAATTAGATAATTTTGGAAATTATGGACAATTACTCTCCAAGCCGCCTTTTCAACTGTCTAGTAACCCATGGTCTATGAAGTTCTGAATCTGGAATAGTATAGCATAATTGTGAAAAAACAACTTGCAAATATTTTTGGAGGCTGAACTTTGTCGCTTACTGTTAGCTGAAGATGGTCTTAGGGGATATATCAACAACTTTGATGAAGAACCCAAAATTCAAATCAGTGGACTAAATATGTTTGATGTCTGGTTGGTACTTACTTTGGTAAGTGTGGTATCCTGCCCATAAAGAGTCACACACAACAAATGGACTTCTGGGTGAACAACAATACAATCTGAAAAGTGCGAGATATAAATTGTATGTAATTTGGTTGAAACTGGACACACTAACTTCAAAGAAGTTAAAAACGTGTGTTAAAACTGTTGAAGTGTTGCCATGAAAAATGGATATTACAAAGAAAGGATATGAAGTTAGTGATGAACACAAGGAAAGAAAATAGTAATGAAAGAAGGGAAATTAGGAAAATGAAGGGAGATATATATAAAACTAGATCATTTCATTTGGAAAAAAAAATTAAACTAAATAAAACAGGAAAGTGTCCTGGGATTTATAATGCCTTTAACAAGTATGAATCCAATTAATCTAATGATACTGCACAGTCAATTTGCTGGTGTAAACATCAGTGCACATTTTCATGGCAGAAATCATGACTGGCTGCTCAAGGACAGCAAATACAGCACAAAGCCTATCTTCTTTACAGCTTACAAATTTACAAGATGCTGAGCATGGAAGGTGGGAAGACAAATGAAAGACAACATCTTTTAATATGCAACAAGTTTCCCTCTGCCAAAGTAGGAGACTAGACTGATTAGATTAAAAAAATAAAACAGGAAAAACAACAAATTCAAGATGTAGTAAAGTAAGCATAACTGTAGTGCTGGTTTGTAATGGCATATGTGCCATCATTTATCACTCAAAATATATTTGTACACCTCTGCTGCATCAATGTACCTCAGTTCAGTTGCTGCAATGTATTCAAAATCACGGGGGGTTTGCTGGGGGGAAGAGTGGAAAATTTAAACAAGAGTGACAATCTGAAAAAGCATCTTTTGTTCCTATTCAGTGTACAGTGAAAAAAAGAAATAATAAACAATATATATAGAGAGAATAAGAAATAAGGACAATAATAATCTTCTTATAAGTATTGTTTCACAGACAACCCACAAACCTGACTGGTTTCTCAACACGAGGACAACAGGAGATGCAAGGAATTTTGTGTTACCCGAGAACACCAGACAAGAATTTCAGTCATTGTGTATCGAGCCCTTTCGAGTAGCTAATCTGAACTTAACATAATAAAGCAGCCAGAAGTCCCATATATGAAAAAATATGTCCCCTGTTTTCCCATATTACCTAGTTCTCGCACACACTGATGCATCATGCGATCCCAAATACAGAACTAAGTGAAGCTATTTTCACTATTCTCAAACTTTTTATCACAGATGAAACCTATCTGATCTTTCCTTTTCCCACATCTGACCCCTCAAGGCTCTGTAGAGGTAACAGATTGGATTTTGTTTATATGGTACTGTTTTATTCCAATAAATAAAATTATTATTAGTTGTTTGTAATAATAAAATTTTTATTAGTACTGTGTTCATATGAATACAAAGACATTCACTTTTAGAAAATTCATCTTTTGACTCAGGTAGCTCTTACATTCACAGTCTCTCAAAATAAATAAGAATAAGTTTACTCTTATTTCTCTTTGAAATTCTGTTTGGCAATTTTGATTCCTACAAATAAAACTTACCAACAGAGCCCTTAATACAAAGCAATGATTAACAACAAGAGTTTAAGAAGAAGAAAAAGAAAAAAAAAAAAGTGGAATTTGAACTTCAAACAAAGGCATAGGTGAGGAACACAATGCCTTTGGAAGTATCTCCATGGTGTTAGAAGTGGTTGAGCTAAATGTTCAAAATTATTTTTAAGTGAGTGAGGTTAGGTCAGAAATCCCACCTCTAATAACTTAGTTACAGAGCATAGGGGTTGACAAGATCTAGGTGGAATGACAATCGTTTAACTGTCTTCTGAAATGAAACTTTTTTTGTCCCACTTATGAAACCAGCTAGAAACATGAAACATTAGTCAATTCTAATTTATGGGCAAGATGCTCAATCTCTCCTCAAAACACCCAAGTGTTTGCTGACTCCCTGTTATTAAACTGAAGGTAAAGCCTTTTCTATCTATCAGTTTACCTCAGTTTTAAGGGGCCAAATTATAACCAAGGGTTTCAGATAAATGAAATATTCTCTTAAACAATTTGGTATCATGTCTTATTAGCCTTTTGAATAAGAAACTGGCTTTTATCTCTCTAGCTGATAATTGATAAATTGTTAATTGATAAACTGATAGTTTAAGTGAATGTACCTATCTCAAGTCACTACAGAAAAGTCTGTTCATTTAGAAATAACATGCCAGGTTGTAAAATGCCCAGATATAGTCTTGGAAAGGTAGAAAGAGCAGGTGAAAAGTTAAGTTATTGACAGCATCTTAGAATTAATTTAATTTTCCTAGATGGAAATTTTATAGTAATGATAACTTTCAGAGCCTTTTGTAAACAATGAAAACCAGGTGCTTTCTGTGAAGGTTGTGCTGTGGGTCTTGCCTTTGCCAGGCTACGATTTCCAAAGTCAGAAACAGACCATACATCAGGAAAAGGCATGAAGACTGCCATGATTTCCTTGCATATCCACATGTACATTTCCCCTGGAACACTTAAGACAGTAGTTTTTAAAATGTCTCTAAAGAGAAAACTGTTCTAATGGATGAAGCCTGTCTGTGAGAGAAACAGAAACATTCATATTACTGAATGAATGAAAGACACACTAAACCTATAAAACAAAGTTTATTTGGTGGTGAAAATGCTCATTTGCCATGGCAGATACTGGGATCATCAAGAAATGAAGACTTGGTCACTGCTGACCTCAGTCCCTGAATCAGCAGCACTTGCTGCACAGCCAGGGTACATCACTTCTAGTCTCACATGCTCATTCTTAGAAAAGTAGGTGACAATATTTACTACACTTTCTGTGGTTTTTAAAGATAAGAAACATGGTAGATGAATATATA